>JAZDUH010000229.1:6690000-7890000 GCA_036419115.1 Scarus forsteni | reverse complement strand
AATTATTGGCAGATTTTGGTTTGTTACGTTTTGTGAAATAAGGCAAGAATGTAACAGTCTGACTGTATAATGTATGAATGCTGTGCAAAAGTCTTAGGCTTAGAAATAAAAATAAAAGTTAAGATTTAAAGGAGGATTTGTTAAGTAAAGAATAGCGGAAGTAAAATAAATAATAATACGATAACTGATGAAGACATATATAGGAAAGAAACAATAAAGACATGTAAAGCAATGAAAACAAGAATACTAAAAATAAAATTTAACATCAAACAATAAAGTTAAAAGCTTAAATTTTACTATGAAAAAGGTAATAGCAGCATCAATAAAACAATCATTCAATCATTAATTAACATCTGCTTGAGAGCAAAACCACGAATAACAGATTTTTATATAAAGATTACTGTATCAGATGAAAGAAGGAGGGAGAGGAAAACTGAGAAAGTGTTAAACACCTCTTAAAGTGAGATAACTACACAAGCATCTATCTGCACGTAACAAAGATCCTTTATTTTATATGAAGGTGCAACTTTGTCCTACTTTGCCTTATTCTTTATACATCTTAATTGCCTCTTGCAACTCTCCCTCAACCTATCTGGCATATAAAGTTTCTTGAAAAACATGTGGGCTAGCAGGTCAGGGTGAAAACAATTTGAGAAGAGCATCTGTGAAAGAACCTTATGATAGCAGTGTCACAGGCTAAGCAGAAGATAGTGCCTTTGCCAATTTCCCTGAGCTGCTTTGATCATCACACATCACTTTCAACATCCTAGCCCATCACTCACACTCGTCACGAGTAATTTCACAGTTATAACCTTTGGTTTGTTGATCAACAGAAAACCTATGAAACAATTCAGAAGAACATTGTTTCCTGGGAAACAGCTTATAGTACCGTCACTGCATATTGAACAGTAATAACATAGTTGCAACACATGGAACGAGTGTCCATTAATTTACTCAAAAAGATGTCGAAAGTCATTCCTTGGCCAAACAGCTCAGCTTGGAATGAACAGAAATCCAGAGGAAAAGGGGCCTTTAATAGAGAGACACACTAGGGTGGAGACATTGCCCTGCATGCAGCATGTTGAGGCCTTACATCGTTGTGACCTCACCCAACAACAAGAACCAGCTGCATGAATAAAGAAGCAAACAGGAGGCAGACGAGGTGGGCGTGCAGGCAGGCAGGCCAGGATGAGAAACATCAAAATAAATCTATAAATCATTGACAGAAATGAAGTCCCAGTCTTGTCATAAACCCACGCACTTATGCGTAGACAACACAAACATGAGGCCTGCTGCCAAAAACCACAAAACTGGTCCCCATTCAGGGTTAGAGTTAGCAGCCATCTGGAACCCATTGTTTCAGAGGAGATGGCAGGAGGAACGTCTTACGATCATTCGAAGTTACGTCGTCTTTCAAGGGCTTTCACCCGATTTGACCTATGTTCTTTGCAGCTTACCTCGCAAGTGTGCGCTGCTTCTTCTTCTTTGTTGGTGTTTACACTCAGCACATTTTCTTTTTGGCCTTTTTGCAGTACACAATGGACACACAAATGGAGAGTGCTCCGAGAAACTGGTCTGGCAGAGATGCATTTAACAGGAAAAAACTGGCTGTCGCATGCAGACTAATAAAATCCAGGGGGAAAATTTGCTCCAGCTTGTAAAGTAGGAATTTTAACAGTGACTAGGTCAGAGCATCTGTCATTAAATTTCTGTGTATCTTTTCACTTGAGTAATATCAGTCTATGAGCTTGTCACCTCTCCATCTACTACATATAACCTGTGTTAAGACTGCATGAACTTGTGTGTGTCCAGCTGTGTTTTGTTCTCGCCGGCAGTCAGTCTGATTGATATCTTTGGCGCTCATCCTCTCCTTCACACTCACACACACACATTTTTAATGTTCCTTCCCAATCCAGATGTTCTGTGTACAACAACGGCTCACAGATTCTGGCAAAAAGGCCTGCACTCCACCCTCACACTCCTTCTTTGCCAGATGCACACGAAACACACCTCATTCAAGGAAGGAGTCTGGGGAAAAGGGAGGGTGAGGGGGGACATTTGTGGCCAAACTCACACACACACACACACACACACACACACACACACACACACACACACACAAAGCACACACCATGAGTCATTGCCACCTCACATTACGGTAAGCCATATTTTCATGAAGCTCTAGAGAAGTGTAAGGAGGGGAAGGGGAGGGAGGGAGCAAGTGTCTCGGAGTCTGTGCACATATGTGCTTGTGTGTGTGTGTGTGTGTGTATGTATGTGTGTGTTGGCAGGGGATTGTACAGGCTTAGTCATCAATGAGCTGACCACTTTGTATGGACACTATGTCCCTCTGTGTTTCCTTCTCTCTGTTTGGTCAAAATTAGGCTGTGAGTTGTTGGCAGTGTAGTCGAGGAGCGGCCGCTGTTAGCCAAAGCATTTAGACTGAGTTAGAGTCAATTCAAAGTTGGAGGTAAAGCATCATCATCTTGTATTCCTCAAAAGAAAAGTTTGTAAACCTTATTTCAGTTGATTATTTTTCCACTTTAAAAACAACAACTAGTTTTACATTTCATATTATTAGAAAACCTGATTAGACCCCTTTTCAATGATGTAAAACTTAAAATAATAAAGGTTCATAAAATGAGCAACATTTGTCCCCAAAATAATGTGTGAAAAATTAAGCATAGCATTAGTTCTGGCATGACATGGAGTCAATACTGCTAACATGCCAGCATCCCAATGTTAAACAGCTGATCCGAAGCTAACCCATCACTGCTGACAGCCAACTGATTACCTCTAGGTTTCTGTTGACTAAATGCACAGCCTTATATAAGATGCTCTGACCTGCCTATTCTTCACTGCTCCTGAAGTGAGTTGTATTATGCTATTCTTTGACTAAATCAATGTCTAAATGACTAAATCATTGATGACTGCTCTGGGGAATTTTCTGCCTCTCTTACTGCTGGTCAGTAAATTAGAGTATTTTTTCAAACATTAAAATGTACTCTTAATTAAGTTTAACCATTAAAATAACGGGGTGCTGGTTTGGCGTAGTGGTTGGCACCCCATGTACATGCTTCTGCCGGTCCAGGTTCGAGTCCCGCCTGTGACCAGTTTGCAGAGTGTCTGAATTCTGAGTTACTATTCAGAATTCAGTTAGCTCCTCAAATCGAATGAAAAACTGCAAACAAATTGAGTACAAAATTGGGTGGCACTGGCCACATGTGCTTCAGCCTCTCCAAAAATAGTTTGAAATTATCTATGCAGTTGATTGATTCTAACTCTTTACTCTGCCAGTCAGCAGTTACATAAATAATAGAATTAAATTAAAAAATAAAAAACCAAAAAGATAAAAACATCAAACACGAGAGCATTTTCTGACACACAAACACACAGGAGACTGACCCACTTTCTGCAATGTGCAGACTCAGCTGACACTG
Source organism: Scarus forsteni (assembly GCA_036419115.1). Classification (NCBI taxonomy): domain Eukaryota; kingdom Metazoa; phylum Chordata; class Actinopteri; order Labriformes; family Labridae; genus Scarus; species Scarus forsteni. The sequence goes on along the minus strand of JAZDUH010000229.1, from coordinate 7,886,560 downwards.
AGCGACCTGGATAAAGACACTGGCTCTTACTTTTATCCTAAAATCTCTGCCAGTCCCTTATTTATACACTTAAAGTGACAGGTGGTCTGCATGCTTGTTTGTGATTAAAAATAATGGAGTGTGATGCAGCAGCAGGAAACCAGGCCACTGATGTTGTGACTGGAGGTTGACCCAGGACAGGATTCCCTTATTCATGGTAGTAAATGAGGCCTTTTACATGTGGGGGTAAAAGTAAAGTTCTAAAACATGTTTTGTAATTGTACACAATAAAGAACAACCCCCAAAAATGTTAAAACCATCTTCAAGCTCAATGCCACCCAAATGGGGGCATAGTTTTAGCTTAGCTCTCTATAGGGCATAAAAACAGACAGAGATTCTAATGCTCTGTCTAAAGGAACCCTCTAACTATAATAGCATAGCATTTAAATTTTATATATATAATAACTGCTAAATAATAAGTTAACTCAACTCACCTACAGCAGTTTGGATTTATTAAAAAAACAACATGCATGAGCTTGACATCAAAGTTCTTTTGCATGAAGGCAAAACACTTTAAAAATATGTAGGTAAACTTGAAAGTGTTACTAAGACTTCAAGTAAAAGGGGAAAGGTGCCTCATTGTCAGCATACAAACATGGAAAACCTGCTGTAAATTGCATAAATGAAGACACTTCAAAAACAAACAGATGTTTGTGGTCATAAATAGTGACAGAGGCAGTGGCTTTCGCAAATTTTATGCATTCATCATGCCGTTAGTTGAACAATAAAAACAGAGTTAAAGCTAAACCAGTCATTAAAGATTGATTCACCACCTGGTTGAAGGTTTTCAATGTTTTTGTATAGCCTGCATCTTATAAAGCTGTGTATTATCCTTGACGCTGTCTGGGTTTAACAAGGAAAGACAAAACCATGTTGAGTGGTGGCTTCAGCTGAGTACGCCTGTGGTGGTCACAGAATGTTTAAGACAGCCCCAAACTGAGTGTCTCTTTACTTAGGTTTGTATTAAATATATTTCTGATGTGTATTTCTGACTTTGTAATTTTAAAGACATTTAACAGACAAATTGCACTTCAAGTCAGCAGTTAACATGATTATTTTTCTTTGGTGCTGAGCACACAAAAACATGAATTAACTCTTAGCAATCAGTGTCCTTGACATGACCACTAAGAACCACATAGAGTCCTCTCGTAACTTTGTTTACCATAAGTTTTCTCTGGTGTTGTCATTAGGGTTCTCCACAAACTACACACTGCCCACTGTAACTTTGCTTGTTTACATTGATTGCTAACACACTGAGCACAAGCTACTGCGATCTTACTTTATGACGATCATTAGGTTCTGCCAACAAAGTACATCACCAATGGGAACAAACACTAGGATGTTCTATAGAGAATATTCAGAGAAGGGGTTGACAAATTTAAAACATTGATTCTCTGCGTGCAGGCCAGAAAGCTGGAGCTGTGTTTGGTATTGATACGGTAAAAGAGGAGGGAGCAGCTAAAAAATGTTCAGAGGTCAGACTGTCTGGTTTCAGATCAGCCTAGAACTGTTTGTACAGGCTACACAGACACTGTTCTTTGAAGGATGCTGTCCCTGAAGTAGGACACAACTTCTTCATTAAATAGATAAAGTCAAACCAGAGTATTTATACTTAAGAGTATAGTAATGCTAAAAAAACACAAATATATGATCACAATCTGAATAATAAACAGTCAATCAACCAAGTGATTTGGCTGGTTAGCTTAAATATTAATAACAGATAGACACATTATGTATAAGTCAGTCCCACCAACCTGTATTTTCAAATAAGAGAATAAAAAACAACAGCTGTAGCAAATGTATAAAAACATAGGCATACAGTTTGCACAGCCCCATCTGTGGCAAATATGAAACACAAATGCCCTCTGGTGCAGCAGCTACAGTGAGCAAACATAAAGAGTCTTTTACAGCAGCATATACAGAGCATTTGAGAGCTATGTACAGTCCAGTGTGTAGGTGGTTTGTAAAGTACTTTCTGTAAGTGAGGAGGGGATCACAGCTGAGTTACATCAGGAGTGCTCCTTTTCCATGAAGACATTTGGAGTGTGTGGAGTGTATATACTGATGTTCAGTGACAGCTGAAGCAGAGCCATGTGTTAAACCACCAGCCTGGCACCCACTGTGACTATTGTCTCCGTCAATCTCTCTCTCTCTCTCTCTCTCTTCATGTCATCCCTATTCTCTCTCAAACAGTGTAACACAGACATAAACCACCCTTTTTTTAAGGAGGGGTTTATGAGTCACATACACTGTCTTCATTTAAATTCTGTTGCAATCCACAGATAATTGTAGTTTTTACGCAGTGTTATGCTGCAGTTCTGGTCAAAATGGTGATTAATATAAATTAAGCTGGTACGTCCTCAATTATTTGAATACAGCAGATGAATAATTTATAGAGACAATTTCACTGTGTTGCAAACTGAGTTTTAAATGTAGCATAATAAGACCAGGATTTTACTGACATGCATTAAGATATTTTTTAGTTTAACCCAAAACCCTTGAAGCAACATTTGAAAAGTGCAGTAGCACATAAAAACTTTGTGTCAGTTTTGGTTGTTTATGCTTGCATTTAAAGGAATGGCACAGAATTAATTTCATGGCTAATTTGAGTCAGCAGAGAGTCTGCAAACACCTCTGGCATTTTCACGATTGAAGTAAGAGCACTTTGACATTAAATAAAATTGCTTTTAATCAAGGGCAGTTGTTTGATATTTTGCCTATTGGATAGTGAGGGAGATAGTGGATAATTCAGAATGGTAATGTGGGAGCAGGAGAAGACACTATATTTGATTCTGATGCTCCACTGCCAGAGTATGCTCACAGTAACTAATGTTAAAAAGAAGCAAGTTTTCTCATAGTGAGTATCAACCTCTACACTCATTCTTTCGTTGTCGCTTGAGGACCCCTCTTCCACAGGGGAGCAAAGCCCTATTTGATTGGTTGACAAACCAGTGAACTTTGGTACCTGATCAGATCAGCATAGTTCAATGCCATTTTCAAAGGTCTGCACCTCTGCAGCCCTGCACAGGACCTGCCACCCTGAGTCAGTGAGCTTGAACTCTTGGAGTAACAGTAGTAGGATGTCACAGCGGAAGGCTTATTCACTAAGGTCTGTGGAAACAGACTTTGATGTTTTCATAGACATTTGGGTACTTGATTATGTGGAAGAGATCATGTACCAGACATTAAATGGCATACAATGACCATAATACATATTATGACTTCTTAAAAATCATAGTCATGTTTTTTAATGATTACATTATAACAGGGATGTCTGAACTGTGACCATGTAGCTAGATCAACAATAAATCGAAATACAGCCTGCATTAGAATATGACACCTGAGCTTGGCAAAGATCTAACTGGCAGACAGCATAAATGGTACAGACATAATCACAATTAAAGTGTTAAAGAAATGTTGATTTCCAGTGACAAAAAAACAACAACAAATTGTCTACGGCAGCAAAGCCGAAGATTTTGCTCTCATTTATGATGCTATTTTTTTCTGTCAATGTCCCATTTGCAAAGATTTTTGCACAAAGAATTTTGGGCTTATCTTACAACATCAACATGCCAATAAAATTTCTGCTTCTTACTGTCATTTGCTCTTGTTTTGTGTCTGAAAGTGAAGATGAGCTGCCAGCATTTGCACTAAACAACCCTTCTTGTCTTGACCATGGGTGCAGTCAGTGTTTGCTTGAGCCGATTTTTTTTTATCATTGAATAAATATCTTGCAAACAAACAAACAGACAAAGTATACGAACATAAGCAAAGGTAATAAATAAAGGAGGTGACGCATGGTGAATAACAATTAGCTGGACACTGACTTTAAGAAAACCAGATACAGCCTGTCCTTGTTCTGACCTGCTGATGCAGTACGATTCTTTAGGGGGGCTTCTGTCTGGTAAGAATGGGGTGTTGTGGTGTCTTAATATAATTATAGGCGGATGGCTGTCTTGCATAATGAGACTAAATGGCCCTCTGCAACTCAGGCAGTGAAGCAGTGTGGGAATTTACAGAACTGTGACAGTAACAGGAGTCGAGAGCATGAGATAGATGCCATTAATGAGATGATAAAAAAAAAACTCAACCAGTTGATCCCAGAAATTTCTGTCAAATACATGTTATTTAAAATCAAACATATCTGCAGCAAGCCTAGTTTGGTTGTTTCTATATGCATGTTGTAAGGGAAAGTGATATAAAATGAAAACATGCATGTACGTTCAGACCCCAGTAATTCAATATCTCATTATTGCAAATAAAAACAATCCATGTTGTGTGTGAATATAATGGATTTACTGTGAATGACCTTGACCATGTATAACCTTTTCCAGACATCTTATTCAAAGAACTTTAACATCAGAGGTCACACTTACCCTTTAAACCCCACATTCAATCTAAAAGCAGAGGATGCTACGTGGATTGTACATCAATATCACCTAATGGCTTTCATGCACATTTACTTGCTTCTCATGCAGCAGTAGGGAGCACTTTGTGGTGAAGTGTCTTGCTTAGGAATACTCCAGCATGTGACGCTACGAAGCTGAAACATAATCCTGACCTACTGATAAGGAGCTGACCATTGATCCACAGCTGTGGGATTTTTAAGGAAGACCCACAAAGGATATTAAAACACTGGCAAAAAAAAAAATCTCCATGAAAAACTTTAGCCAACCAATAGACACCCATTTCTCCATCACTGTTGTGAACTGAAAAGGAGGCAAGGTGCAGAGAAAACAATTGAAATCCAAAAGGGATAACAAAAGAAGGAGAGGGCACAAACTACAAAATGATCAAGTCCCCTTCTTGAAAAAAAAACAACAACAAAAAAGAGACAATTAATGTTGTTTTTTCAGTGTCATCTACAAGGGAAGTCTGCGAATGAATGAATGCAACGTCCAACTCTTTGTCTCTCCCACATGTTGAACCCTATTTCCTGTCCTATCTGCTCAATAAAGGCACAAACTGCTAAAAATTACATCAACGTTAGATGCAGGTAGATACATAGCTAGGTTGTTTGTTGGGTAGATGGATAGCTAGGAAGGTTGGTAGGCTTAAAGGTTTGTACGTTCAGTAGGTAGATGGTGCTATAGGTATTGAGTGAGTTAGTTAGGTAAGTAGCAAAGCTGATACATTGGCAGGTACTGTGCTATTTCAATACCAATATCTGCATTAATGTAGGCCTATAGGTAGGTGGGGAGTAAAGTCGTTCGATAATAAGTTAGGTTATTATATATGTTGTTATAAGTAAGGTTGGTGGGTAGCTCCATCTACATTGGGATATGTATCTAGGTAGGCAGGTATGAAATGAATAAGTTAATTACTAGGATAGGTAGGTAAAAAGATACACTTATGGGTAGGCAGGGGGTTGTGAGTTACACTTACTTGTTAAGGTGGTACAAAGATAGGTAGAGGGTTAGTTTTTTTTGTTAGGTAGGTAAATAGTACAATGATTTGTATGCAAGTGGACGGTTAGGTAGGTAGTTAGGTACATGGGTGGGTATGCAGGGAATTGGTCATCAGGGTATTTTGGCAGGCAACAACAAAGATATGCATGTTGGTAGGTAAGTGGCTGTGAGTTTGTACAATTTTAATTTAATTGTTTTGACTCCGGTCCTGCACAGAACAAATCCTAGCAGAGAATGAGTGCAGAGTAAAAAAGCAAGAGTTGCATGCACTCTTAAAAATGAATATACACAAGCAAAATGCTGTAGGAACACTGCAGTCAATTCAACATAAGACAGATACTTTGTAGTTCTTAGGAGGAAGACTGGCCAATGAGCTTACTTTAATTGTACCATACATCAACAATTCATTCAGTGCACACATCATGTCCATGCTCTTCCTGCTTCATTTATTTAAGGCACAAATTAAGTTAAGCTGACAAAGGGCCGCCAGGCAGAGCTGGGAGTCTAAGAAAACATCCTGCAATTAAAATTATCTGCTTCCCAGTCTCCTCTGAAAATAGAATTCAGCTGAGAAACTTCAAGTAATATTGTATTAGCTTGGCAGAGAGATAGAAAGAGAGTGTGATGCCTGGGAGACATGGTGTCTTATGTTTGGGTGTACTGACATGCACTGTCATCTCAGCTCTGAGACATGCACACACACACACACACAAACATGGACAGCTTCCACACCTATTATCCTTTTCCCCTCAGGCTTATCATGTTGCAGTGTCACAGCCCCACCTGCCTCTGTTTCAATTTTCAGCCACCCAAGTTAAGCCTTGAGATCACTGTGTTTATGTGGAAGACAGATCAACATTGAGTGTAGCATCTGAAGGGCAACATGCCCTCTCTCACCCTTTGTAAGAAAGGATACACCTCTTCTCTACTCTTTACGTAAATGCATAATGCACTTACAGGTGTGTATGTACATGTGAACATGTGTTTATGTGATTCTGAGACTCCATGGAGAGGCAGATTAACATTACAATCCCCCTGTGTCCTTGGAGCAGCAGGCGAACAGGAAAATAACCACACTAGATTTGTATGTGCCTGTGATTTTATCTGTGCCTGTACAAGAATTTATTTGTGAATGGGATGTAGCTGCATCCGTGTCAAAGCATTATGTCTGCATGCATGTCAGTGTGTGTCTGTAATTGTGGCGTGAAAAGTGTGTGAGTGTGTGCGGAGGCTAATCCAAACACGGTGCAGCCAGGCGTGAAGTAGAGCAGTCTAGTCGATTTGCTCCACAATCAGTGTGCCATGTGCCTACTTTGTATTCCTTCCTATCAGTCTAGACCAAAGCAGCAGACCTGCTTATCATCTGTTCTACACGTCTGATATGACAGAGGAGCACGTGGTACATCGTCATCTCGAGGGTCAGACATTACAGAACAACTTAGAAGTCTTTTCTTGCCTGCAAGAGGAAGTCAATAACAATGTTTTACAGCTCCACATTTCCCATTCACAGGTACTTCCTGCTTTCAAACATAATCAACAACAAATTAGAACAAAGACAAGCCTAGATAAAGAGTAATTCTAGTAGTGGTAGTTTTGTTTTGGAGAAAAGAACAAACTTGATATTAGACTCAATGCAACACCCTAAAAGTTATCTGTTGTTGCTGCTGTAGTTTCCCAAAAGTCTTGTCAAGTCACACGTAAAAGCTTGCATTGTACAGATTTTACATCAGATTCCTGGGTTCAGAGCTTATCCGGCAACGCTGCATCTGATTTTGGAGTTAATATCTTTTTAACATGTTGTTATTCAAATATGTTCATATTGCTAAAACATCAGTATCATTCAAATTTCCATTTGTAAACACAGTGTCCTATAACACTACAAAAATAAAATTTCTATAAAGCACTAATTTCTCCCTGTTTTGAAAGGGGCTCTTTCTTAGAACAATAAAAACATTAAACCAATGTAACATTCTTCCTTCACTGATTTGACCTTTAAAAGAGGTCAGTGTTTACCAAAGACCTCCAAAAGAGTTACAGCTTCCCTAAAAAGGCACCAGTCAACCTATATGCTGTTATTTGCACACACTGTAAGTGCTAATTATAGGTCATCCACAGTGGAAATGCAGTTATTCTTATATATAAAATGAAGCACCATTGAACAATGGTAAATTCTGCTTTAACTATGCTTAATGGTCTTTTTTCCGCATTTTCTGCATTCTTCTGATTTGTGTAGATATCAGCTGATATTCTTTTATTCGTCAACACCACCAGTTAACCTTTGAGACTCGTCTTAATACTGTTTAATGTCAATAGTATTTTGCAAGGCGACCTTGTTTCTGGAAATCATTAATTGAGCTGGTATTGTACAAACAAAGATTAATCATTTAACCAGATATTGATAGCACTGTGCTGCCCTGTGAATACACCTTAATTTAAAGGAGCCATATCATGCTTGTTTCTCCTTTTCACTATGCCAGACTAGGATGCCTGTAAAGCATTTCTGCCCTCAGTACAAGTCATTTAGTTCCTTCATTGCCCCACAATAGCGTTCTCAAAATCCTCATTTTAGGCCATTATCAAGCTCTCGTTGAAACGCTCGGTTTCCAGGCTGACCTACAGTAACCTCGCAACGTCACAGCCCTTTGTGCTCTGATTGGTCAGTTCTATCAGAACTGCTGAGGGGGGTAGAGCCAGCCTGTCCTTCTTCTTCTACTGTATTTTCTGGCAGGCTCAAAGCAGCGACCGCGTATTGAGTCCCCCTACAGGCCAGAGCTGGTAATGAGTGAGTGTGAGCTAGGGAGCTATATACTGCTGCTGGTGGATGTGTTCCTCGGTGAAGATTTTGTGGCTAACGGACATCACAGAGGAGAAAGTGTTTTATCAGATTACTCTAATAAAAAGAAATGTACCTCGTGTCGTCACGACGATTTAAATATCGCAGACATCTTGCAATGACCTATTTTCAGAAGCATCAAATCTCGTTCTAGGATATGAGAAAAAATACAATATCTCATTTTTTGAAAATTAAGGGGGCGTAAGGTCTTGTTTTCAAATTTATTATATTATATGTAAGTATTAAATCATGCATCAGCATGATATGTCTCCTTTAAGGTTAAGCAGAAAGTCATATTAAAACAAGCAAATACAGGCTGTGGGCACAAAGTGGAAAAATAGCTGTGTTGTGACTTTCAATGTTGAAAATGTTTGGGGAAAACAGCGCAAAAAAAATAAACAGAACAGACAGATAGGGTATGGTAAATTGAAGAGAACAAATCCTCGTGAATCACTGAATTTGAATAATCACATTTTATTTACAAAGGTTTGGTTGATCATTGGAAGTTTTATTTTTCATTTGTTGATCCAGTTCCTTCCCTGCTTAAAGTCTCACTGATAAAAAATAAAACTGCAAGCTCATATGTGCAATTCTAGTAAAATGGCAAATGGACTTGAGCTTTAATAGAGCTTTTCAAGTCTTTCTACTCCTCACTATTACAGGCCACATCTACCCAGTCACACCCTTTAACTCCCACATTAATCCACTGAAGGTTGAATATTAGATCAAAGTTGTCATTCAATATTAGCAGATAGACACATCCATAACCCTTCATAGTAATTTAGACACCACTGACGCAGCAGTGTTAACCCCTTTGGGTTCAGTCTATTTTCCAAGGACGCATGTGATGTGTGATCACTGGAACAAGGCATGAACTGATAGTTTCCTATTGTTAGTAGAACATACTACCAGACCAAGCCGATTGGCCCCTGTCAGTGTCACCCTGACGTAGCATTTGTTCTCTGGTCATGTTTCTTTCTTCTTCAAGTCATTTTATCTTCATATGTTTGAGAAAGCAAGACAGAGAGAGAGAGGGAGGGAGAAACAGTGAGTTTGGTTTGAATAATGTTCTTTTCTTAAATTGTAACACAAATGTGTTTGTCTGTTTAAGTGCAGAGTTAAAAAGTCATTTGCAATGCCTGGCAACATTTTGATCAAGCAAAATATTTATCTGTTTCATACACAAAAGCTGTATTTCACACCTGGGTCCAGAGTTCTCATCCACTTTCTAAAATCAACAGCAAGACTTATGCAAACATTTTAAAGTACTCAACAGATAAAGTAAGGCATTTCTAATATACGGCAGAACAAACAGCAATAAATGTGGATGAATTAAATACAGTTTCTAGACACTTAGATTTTGGCCTTGTGAGACTTGTATTTTATTAAAAACTGATAAGCACAAAAAGTAATTTATTTCCGGGACCTGAAGATTTGCAAGAAAGATCTGCCTGATAACAGACATCTGGCAAATTGCTTTGCAAGGTTAACAGGATATAGAATAATGGAGACTTTAATAATCCCAAAGAAAATTTAAAATACAGGAAAAGAAGACATGGCTTTTGTTACTAGGGGTGGGAATATACCGATACAAGCTTTAGTTAAGAACTGGTAACAACTTGCTTCACAAACTCTTATCATGGCCATAACAATTTTCTTATCCCTTTTGTTGAATCTTTCAATTGGATCTGTGTGCCTTGCACTGCTGTGACATCATGAGGTAGGGCGAGACAGAACAAACAACAGTTAATGACAGCTAGAGCTGAGAGGGTCATAATGGTGGCTTGGTTACAGAATTGGTGCCAAGTGTGGTTTAAGTTTACTTGCCAGCAGCACAGTGCACATGGTCCCAGCCTGCATGATTGAGAGAAGTCAAATCTTGCTTTCTGGAGTTTTCTATGACCTTAGGAGTGTTTAACATGTCTCTGCATGATAGAGTACATCTATTGACAACAAAATCTGTGGCATCAAGAATTCTTCTTCTCCTCCTTTCTACAGCACCAGTAGCTGCTAAAATGGTTTGATCCTCTGGTCTCATGGTTAGACCTACCACTGTGGCATCCTGCCATTGCTTTGTCAGCAGTAATGTAAGCCCATTGGCTCTGGATGGCAAGCCAAGTGTAAAGCATAAAAAGTAAAAAGAAGCTGTGGAAAATGTAGTTGAACAGTGCGAGATTGACCAATTACACCTGACAACCAATCCGAACAGACTGGACCTACGTGGTGTAGGGGCTCTTAAAGTGACAGAGGCCTAAACAGGGTGTCTCAGATAAGTAAAGGTAGAGGTGGATGAGGGGCACTCAGATGTGAAGCCTGTAGGGCTTTTTAAACACATGATTGAATGGCACAAAAGATTTTGTTAAGGCAGAGAGGTTGCCAAAGACAATGAACATCCTAAGTGCCGTCAAAAAATGAAACAAATCAGTATAAGAATGATGGCAGAAATTTTCTCCTCTGATAAAGAAACAGTCATGCCAATTTTGCAATAATATTTGAACATGGCAGTAGTGTGTTGAAGTTGTCCCAAAACGTCTGACTCCTAATCAAACAGAAACCCAGTTGTTCAGAAGGAGAGAGTACATGTGATGAAACTGGATCAATGCAATCCTGAGATAAAATAGCAGCTGATGATTGAAAGACCATTGTTACCAAGGATGAAGAAAGCACCACGAAGCAAGTCCAACTTCAAGACCATGTTAATTGCTTTCTTTTAAGGGTTTAACTTTAGAGGAGTGGGTTCCAGAAAGGTCAATGGTGAATCAATACTGTGACAAACAGGTTCTAGAAAAACTGGGAGAAACAGTCGCAATAGTGGAAAAATGTGTTGTATCAAGACAAAGCACCAGCTCAGGTAGATGTTGGTGACAAGGTCTACCTCCATGTGATGTTTTCTATTTTTCTTAAAAGGTCAAGTAGGTGCCCAAAGAAACATGATTTGAATATGAAGAAGACCTATTGCACTGCTTTGCTCAGTGAAAGGCCTGAGTGCAGCATTAAGTTGATGCAGATGTAGAGTATCTTGAAGGAGAAAGACATTAAAAATGTTTGTTCAATGAGACTGTACTGCAGCATTTGTCTTGTTTTGCAATAGACATAAGTCATAACACTGTACATACACTTGGTAACATACTGACTCACTATCTTAACTTTTAAAGAGAGTTTTTTTTAAAAATCATTATTGTAAATTAATGCTTTCACCACTTAATCCTTTTTCTATTAATTCTCTCCCCTCTCCTCTAATCTCATTTCACACCGTTCCCTTCCAAACTCTCTCCTTCACACCCTCCTCCTCTCATCTTGTCCCTCCTGTTGAGTCTCTGTCTTGCTGATATTCGTTTGTCCTCATTTCACTTCCCTCACAGGTTTCTGCTGTCTGCAGTTTTCTCACTCTTTCTTTCATTCTCTTTATCTGTGGCAACACACATGAGAGCTGTTCTATTCGTTATATAATCATGAAGAATAGAGTGGGAGAGAAAGAGAGGAAGTGTCAAATTTGTGGGAAGAAAGAAGCACACCTTGCTTCTTTGAGCATTAGGAGACTTCAAACACACACACACTCACATGTATATGTATATAGAAGTATACATCTAAAAAAAGGTTGCATGGCAGGTGTGCATATGAACACAAGCACACTTGCGTCATGACAGAAAAAATTGCTGGACGTTTGTATCAATCTAGCAGGTTTAATCTCTTCCATATGGGCAAGGGGGCTAATGCATCTGCTAAGGCTATTAGCTGCTATGAGCCCTGTGGATACAGGCTGGGTTAGACCAATTATCAGTTTGGCAGTGAGTGGACAAACCACTGAAGCCAAAAACCAACAACAACAGCAACAAAAACAACAAATAGATTTCTCGCTGACCTCTATAGAGACGGCAGATTTCTGCTTGTTCAAAAAAAGGGTCCAAAACATGAGGTAAAGCAGAGAAAATATCTAAAGATTTTGATTGCAACAATAGCAGATGACCCAGTTTGAAGCAACAGAACATCTTAGTATCTCAGTCCCACAGAGATGCAGAGGAAGTGATAAATATATGCATGAATTCTAAAAATGAGTAAGCATATTTGTTCAGGGTTACACCTGCAGATTCTCAACAAACACATGCAGAAAACAACACAAAGGTCAGACCAACTACCTGGTTTGACTCACCTGAGCTCAATGGCCTCCCCCATGTCGCCACAAGAACTCATCTCACACTCAGCAGATGAGGTGCAGGGACGGCAAGCAGAGAGAAAGTACTTTCTCGAACTAGCGGTCGCAGTAACAACAACAACACGAGAAAAAGATGAGAGGAGAAAGAGAGAGCGTGTGATGATATTACGCTCAGAGCAAGGGACGGAGAGGAGAGGAGAGGAGAGGGAGTGCAGAGCGAGAAAGAGAACCACACCTCTTCTTAAGGGATTAACTTGGAGAAAAAAAAGGAGCCTGTGAGAAATCCACGCACAGTGATGCACCCAAACAAACTACCCACGAGCCAGCGTGAACGAGCGTCTGGTATGCACAAACACACATTCAAATATGGTTGCACGCATACCCTCACAGCTGCTCTAAAAATAAAAGCAAATCAATGTTTGATGCTCCAAATCCTGGGGACGAAGGGAGCGGGAGGATAGAAAGGGAGAGTAGAGGAGGAGGAGGAAAGGGGAGGGGTGATTAAGCGAGTCATGCTGGTGGTGACACACTTTTCTTTGCTCTCCATCTGCTGTGGGCGCACTGGTCAAGAGTGCAGGGGGAGAGGGCGAGAGCTGTGGACGAAGCCCAGGGGGGACAGGCGCTGCAGCTGGAACTCGGGAACGGGGCCAGAGCTGGAGGATGTGTTTAACATGAGGGCTGGAGCTGGGCCGGGTAGTTTGTTTCCACAGGGGTGTTACTGGACAGGAGGGAGAGCACTGCTTCCCGGTAATGGATGCCGGAGGGAAGGCCACAGAAATGAGGCAGGTCATGTTCCCAACAGATGAAACATTAGTGCTTAGCTTCCTGCTAAAGCTGAGGGAAAAACATCCAATCAGCAACTTGTAAGAGCATTCCAGGAGCTGAGCATAAATGGGCTTTTGAAACAGATTTTAAGGTCGAGAATCCCTTTTCTGAACAACCTTTCCTCTCCCTCTGTTGCTTGCTCCACCTTTTAAAATTTGTGTTCTGTTTAAAATGGTCACCCAACAATGTCATTAGTTGATAGAACACACTCCCTGTGTCAGGTATTTATTCTCACATGTAGAGGAATTTAGGATAAAAACATTTGAACTGAGTACATTCTTTATGAGACTTCTTCAAAATGTATTAGTAAAGTAAAAAGTAAGAGGAAATGCTAAATTTCAAATAAGTAGCCACTTGGAAGCAGATTCACACATAGGTTAGCTTGTGCTTAGAGGTAAGCTTGATGTTAGCAGAAAACAATGCTTCTTAGCCTGAACATATCGTAACTCAGTTGAATGTTTGTGTTAGTGTCCCCTGTCTTCTCACACATATGTAGCTTCTGTGATGCCAGTTCATCCCCTAAGCTGTTTAACCTGCCACACCGAGAGCCAAAGATCAACAATGTGTGGGAGTGAGAGGGATCACAACGTCCTTGTTGTGTGTTCACTTTGTCCCCGTGTTGGCCACTGACTTAACACTGAGTATTAAAAGCCAGCTGGCATCATTCAGCACTGCCTTTCTTAATGTGTTCTGACAAAGCTGACATGAAAAGTTAGCATAGCTATCATAATACTAATTTGAGTTATTGTTGTTGTGGGAAATACTGTTACAGGAATGTCTCCCTAATTACTGAAGAAAACAACAGGAAACTATACATATTAGCCTGTGAAGCTAATAAAAAACACATACACATCTGACCTGAACAAATGAGTGTTGCATTATTGACTACAGCATTTTCACAGATAGTTTCAACGATAACAGCACTGATGTCAATTTTGAGGACAAATAAAGATATATGACGAAGCCTCAATGATTTTCCCTGGTTAAAATCCTACTTGACAACTGAGTGAAAAGTATATAACACTAGTAGCTGTGACATTCACAGCAGATAAACCCCATATAAATGTTACCTGAAGTTAGCTGTCTTTGATTTTACAGACTAGTATTTAATTTTCTGGGTATAACTTCTAACAATGACTTTGTGTTCCTGAACAAAGCTAAATTTTCCATAGACAGACATTCAGCAACATAAAAAATAAACATGTGAGCAATCGAGACCAAAAGTGAAGCAGAAAGCATATAGGCAATAAAGGGCTTCATGTCCTGCAAAATGCTATTTTAATTAAATATTGTGAGAAGGTGCTTGGAGTGCAGGGGAACATAGCTTTTACTAAACTCTTTGTTTACAGAGAAATGTGCTATGTTTCTTTGAAGAAATTCACCTTAAAACTCTTAGTTTTTTACTTCCTGGGGTTTATGTTGCAATAGCTAAACAGCCTCCACCTTCATAGCACAAACTTCAATTCCCTATTTTTTTTTAAATTTTCATAAATACAAAATAGAGACTTCAGCTAAGAGAGACATGTAAGTGACATTGAGGCTTTATACCAAAACAACAACAAGATTTGATAAGTGAATGGTTAACAGCTCAGCTACCAGCCGACCCTGAAAAGTTATATATATATATATACATATATATATATGTAAGATGAGCTTTAGTAAAGGTCTTAGCAGCATAAGCATTTCTTTTTGTCTTGTTAAAGGTAGTCTGCTTATCAGTAAAGGTAAAAAAAAACTGCTTATTTTTGAGCTTCTTCTCAACTGTCAATTGTTCTGTATTGACCAGAATTGAATTCTGGTCTCTGTTTTAGTGTCCTCCCACTCTTTTCTCTGACACTTCACGGAGGGAGCTTTGTGGGAGGGTGAGACAAAAGGGATCTAAAATTAGTGACTGAAGATGAAGACAAAAGGGCCTCAATTATGAACCAGCCAGAAGAAAGTGCAGTTGATGTGATTTAGACAGAGTTTAAGTTGAGTAGATAAGTTTAGCAAGTTGTTTGATGATGACCCCACTTTACCACAGTGAACTTTGGATGGGGGGCAAGAAATGATAGTGAACAGATAAGTACTATTAAAGGTGTAGTCAGCGATGTGGGAGAAAACAAGTGTAGAGGTTGTTTATACACGAATTTAGACCCGCCCCCTGAAAGCTGATGGACGTGCATCATCATGGAAACGGCCGTAGAAACTGCGTTGCTGACCAATGTAGCTAAGGTAACCCTGACTCATCAGACAACTCGACTGACAATATTGATCACATCACAACAACAGTACATTCTGTCAGATTAGACAATAAGATGATTGTCTGACGGTTGTTACTGTTATGTGATGCACCACAAAGCTAATGTTGCTGACCTATCCAGCAGAAAGACAGCGACATCCGCGTCCATTTTCAGGTTCGCGGAGTTCCCTCTACCGTCGGAGAGCAACACCAATGTTGACCCGGGTCTTCGCTCTTTCATGGTCATAGCCCTTTACACTTTTCACCCCTCTGAACTTTTTCTTTTGGTCTGTTTTTCAGCCATTGCTACTGCACCCATTGTATCTCTCCCTTACGCTAACTGCGCACACTACGCATCCTACGACTCCCCCTCCCCCCTCTGTCTGATCTGTGCATGAGTATGATCGCCCCGTGGATGTGGGGGAGTGTACTCTGTTTTGGTAACTCGGCCCGAGCCACAGTACTTACCTGCTGAAATTCAGAGCCAAGGCTGTGTATTAAAACCGGAATTTTTTTCAACATGCTGTCAGTAGTGACATCTTGTGGATGGAGAGGAGAAATACAGAGATTTTGACAAATACTGCATTAGATTCGAAGATTAGAAGATCGCTGACTACACCTTTAAATGCTCAAAGTTTTGGGCTGTTTATGGCTCTGCCAAACAGTCGTATCTGAAAAATCAAGAGCTACTTTTAAGACCTAAAAGTAGTGACACAAAAGGCATATGGCTAAAATGACACACAGTAGTCCTGATCACAATATATGCATGCAACAGCACTGAAACAAAGCCCCGTCATCAATCATTATAACATTCACATTAAACCAACGCTATGTAGCTTTTCAAACATAATATAATCCTTCGATAGTCATTGTGATGGTCCACCACTTTACAATGAGTTCAATGAAACCTCTGTCGTGGTCTGGAGTGGTCTGTATCCCTTTAACTGGCGCTATGTAACTTCGAGGTGGATGGTAGGAACCCTGCCACACTATAAAAACTACACGTTTGGACTGCTTTACGGCATACGTCACTTCCCCCGATTCCCGATTCGTTTACAACACGGAAGTCTCGGCAAAAGCCAATCACGGAGCTTTAACCATGGCGGAGGCAACAACGTAAGGAAGAGAAAAGTTTTGTCGGAGGATACAAACCAAAGAAAGCGAGAGAAACACAAGCTGAATGCTCGGACAAGAATAAACATCGGTTCGGCGTTCACTTGCTGCGTGAAATAAAAAACAAGGAGGGATGTCCAACTACCATCAGGTATGTTGGGCGACTAATTTATGATGAAGTTCCTCAAAAAAACTTGACAGGAAAAAAGTACAGCACAACAAATCCAGAACGTACCAGTATGTAGTTTGGTTTAGACCTATTTCAAGTGTGTGATATCACCAGCTCGTTGTTGTCTTTACTTTTATTCACTTTATCGCTTCAACAGGACGAGCGCGGGGGCGACTTCACAGTAATAAAACCAAGTTGAACTTAGCGATTTTTAACATCGTCATTTAGTCAAAAATAAATACATTACCTCGTCGCTATCCATCCTGCAAACAGCCGCTGAAGACAGAAGAATACTTTTAGCGAAGTCCTGGCTTCTGTGATTCGCCTACAAAACAAATGCACGCGACCGGCAGATCAGTATCCTTACGACAGTATGCGCGCGCTAGAGCTCATGGGTAGTTGAATTCCCTATCCGGTCAAGCGGAGATCTTCCGTAGTGCTGCTTTGATTCTGGACATTGTATTTAGCTTTGGAGGAGTGCAAGAGAGTGTGATGTAAAATGTTACATATTACATATCACACAAAGAAGGACACCAAGGAGGATACACATGCTGCGTTCCATTAACCTCGGAACTGGGAACCGGGAGATAGACATGACGTCATCCCCGACTTATCTGCATTCCAGTTGAAGTCGGACAAAAAAACATGCCGATCGACCAGGCTATTGTTAGCCATTGTTAGCACGCCCTGCGTTGTTGTTCACAAATATCACATGAAGAATTTGATTATCACTATGGCAGCATTTTTGTAAGTATAAGTCTAACACTACTACCTATACAGCTGATTTAGAGCAACACACACGCGTCAGAAGTGCAAATAAATTGATTATAACAGGAGCTAAATAACTGTTCACACTGGAGGCTGCCATCTTCGATTGTCAACTCGGGGGTGGCGAGGTTTCCCCGAGTTCCTAGTAGGATATTTCGACCTCGGGGGCGTTCCAGATAAAATTTCCTACTCGGAAGTGGGAAATTCCGACCTCCGACTACAACTGGAATGCACCAACAGACACATGTGCTACTCCCTGCTCCTGAGTGCGTATGCTACCCTCCAATCAAAATTACATCTTTCGCTGTTTTAACAGATGCAGCCCTGATGCTAAAATACCTGTCAGACTTTCTTGTTCACATTTGGCCCTTCAAGGCAAGAAGTTTCTCTGCAGCTTGCATGACATTTAGAGAAGGGTTGGAGGAGGGGGGAATCCCGGAGGGTTACGGTGCGTTTCAGTTGATGTATGACCTGGGATAGACCAAGCTGCAAATTAGTTAACATCAGTAGGAATACCCCCTTTGACTGGAATTTCCCACTTCGAAGTGGGTAATGTCCTCCAGCTACCCTGACTTTACCAGCTCATGACAGGATTGCATCTAGATGGGATGTGACATAATTCCCACTCCAAACTTACCAGTTTCAGTGAAATGGAATGCACCACTAATGCCAGCATAAGGTCAGGGTGAAAAACCATGTTGATACTTTCAGGATTATTTCTACATGTCTAAAGCTATTTTAACACAACTACTTCCGTTAAAGTACCCAGGTAACCCTCCACAGTGGACTCGGGTCCCTTTGTCTAATAAGTCATGTCATTTGCTGGACTAAGTGATATTGATCAATTTCATGTTTACCTGTTACATGTGGGGTTGAAACACAATGTATCAAAGACCTTTCTGATGATACCTGTGGCATACAGGAGCCATCTGGAGGTGCACTGCTCCAGTTCCAACATTCTCCACATATGTACAACACTTCCTGTCACCCTGACTTTAACACATCACCAGGATCATGTGGTTGCAATCAAGTAAGCTTTTAGCCTATTGTGCATGCTTCTGTTTGTGTATCTGATTTACATGCACACAGTCTCAATGTGTTTATCTATCTCTTGGGCAGTCACTAACACAATCCTTTAAAGGCTGCTGTGTAGTTGTAAAATAGAGTGATCTCACATGCCAAGTAGTAGCTAACTTGTTCCCTGATCACATTAAATAAACCCTCAAGCTTGTGTCCCAAGTGCAATATTCCACTGTATGGCAAAACCTAATCATGTTCTGTGTGTCTTTGTGTGTATGTGAGTTTCTGTATGCAAACATGCTCATCTGAGACTTTACAGTTTTACTACCACTGTGCAATGACTCCATAACAGCCTGTTATTTTAACCAACGCAGTCTGAAAGTAAATTAAGCTCCTTGTTACATGCACATATGCTCACACACAACAAAGCTTAATGATCTTTTGATTTACAACAAGAACAATTAGTGAAACTTCTTTGTAAACATGAATGCAATGACCAACATGGACCAAACACACATTTTAAAAGATAGGCTAACAACAATAGACCACTCTATCCTCTCTGGGGAGTGTAGCTGCAGTGTCGTGAATTAGAGGTAATTAACAATGTCATTAATTTTGAGATATTCTAAAGTTTATAAACCCTCCAGATATTTGTTGTGTAGAGACAGTGAGGCAAAGTGTTAGTAGCCAGGTTTACATGTGCATTTTTTCTTTGATTAAAATAATTCTGGTTGTAATTTCCTGTTAACACGGCACAACCCAATCATGGCATGTGGGAGTTAAACATTTCCTGAATTTCCCTTTGGGATAAATAAAGTATTTTTCATTCATTTTTTCATTCATTCATTCATTCATTTCATCAACTAAAAGCATTTGGGCATGTGCAGAGCTGCCCCTATGATCCAAACTCAGAAAAAACAGAGGCAGCAGCCATTCCCTATTGTAATAAAAAAGGGCTCTAAATTGTACAAAAATGAATCCAGTCAGCATTATTTGTTGTGAAAGTTTATTGACTGAAAAAGTGATGAAATTTGTCAGTGATTTTGATAATGTGAGTATGTTAGTGAAGATTTTCTCTGCATGAGGACCAAGCAAATTAGAAATGTGGTTCCACGGTGTAATTTTTAATATTTCAGTGAGAGCGCTACAATGATTGAGTCTTCCTGTATTAAAAAAAACACTGCAAAAAAAAACAAAACACTACAATCCATCCAGAGATTTAATCCCCTCTCCTCTCCAATACTGCTGTCAGTGATTTTGAATGGCTTATTTGGATTCTAAAACTACCCCAAATCATGAGCTAACATTTTTTTTGTTGCACTCCACTGTAAAAAACTCAGTCTGCCTCAGCTGGCAGCCTGTACAATGGGATAGTTCCCTCGCTCCTAAACTGGGCATGTCTGAGCAGCTCTTAACATTAATAGTTGAACTGAGAGGAAGAACCAGGAACACACACTTGGTATGAATGACATAAATGTCTGAATAACATGGATAAACAGTGATCAGACTTTTTTTTTATCCCAAACAAGATGTTTGGATCAGAATTTTCTGATATTCAACTTAAGTAGCCTGAAGCTAGTGTTCCACTTTCAAATTGAGTATACTGAATTTGGTTGGGAGTTGTTGCAGAAAGGTGTAGCTACAAACCCCAGCCTTGGTTTAAATAAAAATGATGACATGACAGCTCCCAAGAATGCTGCCAAATGTTTTGTATTGTTCCAGCTGGCTGACTTCAGTATAATCATTGCCTTTGACCCATGAGGTTCAAAATCTAAGCAGTCAACCACTCAGTCAGAGTAAACATTTGTTTTAGTTTGAAAGTGTTCTGGAGATACAACATTTACAAATACAAAATGATCATGAGTCTCGGGGACCTTGACTTGACTTTCAAGATTCAAACAGACCATACTTAAATCAGAGGGGAAATAAGTACAACTCTTCCCGTCTCCCTGAGATTCACTGGGGAAGCAAATCATCACAGGGGCATATATATTACTGCTTGAAACAACAGTGAGAATGGGGTTTTAGATATAATAAAACTATCTTCTCTAACACAAGATATCTGAATTGCAGCCCCAGATTTCTTTAAACTCAAGGACGTCATCATTTCACTACAAGCATGAGATAAAAAAGGCAGTGACGTAGCATAGACATCTACTCTTGATCTAAACTGATTGACCAATCAGTGCTGTAACAAAATCCCTTAAACCCAAACTTTTCTTACGTCACGCTCGGTAAAACCTTCACTCAGATTGACATACCGTCCAATAGGGAGGTGTGACGGCCAAATCCAGTGCCTTATCCTGACAGGCAGTGCATCGATTTCTGCCTTTGGTCAATACCACTCTCCTTTTCTTTTCTCTGGCTCCCTTTATCTGCCTCCCCTCTCTTCAATAACTCTCCATCATCATACACCTCCCTTATCAACTACTTCTCTTTCTCTATGGACCAACATAAAGCCTGTAGTTAAAGACAAAGCCTCCCTGAAAAGGTAACGACAAAGGAGGTGTGTGTGCCTGTAAATCACCTTGAACACACACTTGTGAGCTTGTGGTAAAAGTCAGGTTTACGGACTGAAGCAGCTCATTGTAAGACCTCACACCCTAACTCCACGTATCTTCTCCATCATGGCATCCAGCCCCAACATGCTACAGCTGACACGCACATACAAAACCATGTGAAAACCTCTCTGCTGCATAGCAACCAGATCCCATGGCAACCAATAGTATGTTTTTTGTGGGCTCATGGAGAGAGAGAGAGAGGGGTTAGCGAGAGAGAAGGGGTTGATGCATATTGGGGAGCAACAACTGCAACTCTGGAAACGAACAAAAATAGAAAGGAGAGGAGGGCACAGGAAGTAGCATGAATACACAAACCAGTGTATGCAAACACACACACACATACACATTTCAAACGAGGAGAGAGAGACAGTGACAATATTGCGGATGAGGGAGAAAACCTCTCTCTGAACCCATCACCCAGAAGTCCTCCCACTGGAGCAGAGATGAGAATGAAAAGGTAAGAAAGATAAAGTAAAGTTTAAGGAAGAGGAAGAAAACTTGTGACATTTTGACTTCCAACTACAATCCACATATTTAAGTGTGAGTTAAGACTGTATAATTTATTGAATTATCATGATCATAATGCTGTCTTCCTAATCTTAGAGAAGCATGGCTGACAGAGATCATTGACATTTAAGCTGACAATTTGATAATGAAGTGCAAAATGTATAATTGTGGAAGAAAAAAGTCAAATTTCAGGAAAACAAAAATTAAGCAATAACAACAATAAAAGTATAATGTCAAACCTCAGTTGAAATTTAAAAGCTGACTTTGTACACCAATTTAAGTACAGTGTTAAAATACTACTGTTAATTAATGGCTAAGTGGCGAATAAATTAATGTAGTGATTTCACAGAACAGTATGGATGGATGAAAATTAAATTATTTTTTGTTTTTAAAAGCAACACACCTAAATGCTCTAAAATAACAGTGTTGTAACATTATAGTTAATTGCTATGAATCAACAGTACTTGTAACTGTAATATTATCTCACGTCACAGTGAAATTACAGTAAACTGTTGTTAAAATCAGAGTATTATGCTATAAATATTTTACAAAGTACTGCAGATTCAGGACTGTTTAGTACAAATTTTACAAAACTGAACTGTAATTTTACTGTACCTGTGATCTGAACATACATGGCTGTAAAATCCCATAGTTCTGTTGTGAAAATACAGGATAATGCTGCCTAGTGCTTTCAAAAGTCACTTATAGTTTACAGTTGCAACTCTATAATCATTGCAACTTGGTAGTCTCTAAATTCCACTGAATTTAACAGTATGCATGCCACAATGAAATACAGACGTTCTCATTTTTACCTGTAATGCACAGCAAAAGTTTTACAACATTAATAAACTGTAAACATTTTATTGCGAAATACTATGAAGATCTGATAAGTTTTAACAAGTTAGACATCAAATTTATGTAACAGCAGTTGCTGTGTACTGATACAATGGAGGTTTTAAATAAAAAAGTTTAGACTTTAAAAAGAAAATATCCAAGGTTGCTTTGAAACCTAACCAGACCAAACAAATTCTGGTTGGCTTGGAAAGTTTCTGGGGTGGAGTAAATGCTCACAACAACAGTGGTGTGGACCAAACAACCAAACTCTAGTCTGCTTAAAAACGGGGGTCTCAGTTTACCTCCAAGCTAACCAGAGTTCATTCCATTGTGTGAAAGTCATCTGAACCAAACAAGAACCAAACAAGGTGAGCAAAACAAAAATCAGTGCATTGTGGGTTTAAGTTATCAAACACATAATTTAAGTCTATATGTCAGTGTCAAATTACACAGTCCTCAATGTCTGTTCTTTAGAGTCCCTTTTCAAGAACTCATCTGTGTGTTGGTGTGTGGGTGCATGCATCTGTTTATGTGAATAGTAGGGTTGGGACGATTGGTGAGGAGTTTTAAATTTCTGTTCTGTATCTCCTTTCACTCACATTTCTGTGTTCCTAAATTTAAAGCAATGAGGGCTACATTCTTTTTTATGAAAATTTTTGTACAAAAAATGTTTGATTGTTTGATTAATTGATCAACACACAACTCTCTCTTTATCTCATGGCATTAAACTACTGCTTCAAGCTAATCAACGTTTTTCCTCAGTGCCCATTTGTGCATAAATTGGTGCTAGGATTACGTTTATTTGTAGGCCAATCCAGAGGTAAGCATTGTGCTCTCTGCTGACGATAATATCTTAATCCTGTTTTTTTTTCTTTGAGGAAAGTTACCCAATGTTTCATGTTTTGTTCCATGCACGCCGTTTTATTTTGAAAATTCACCTGTTGCTCCTTCGTAGGTTTTGCTTCCTGTCTGGTGCTGATCCCTGATTGTGCTTCACCAGTTGTATCTCATCACCCCAATCATGTCCTCATGTCTTCCCCTGTCTTGTTGCCAGTTCGTAGTACCGTCAAGTCTCCAGCATTCATACTGTAGTTCTTTTCTTGCTCTATATAACCTTGCTTAGACTGACCTTGATTTTGTGGCTCACATTTTTGGACACCTGATCTTTTTGACTACTTTTCTGTGTTTGCCTGGTAATCATTGGACCTTTTAAAACTGCACTTGACTTCTGTGTGGTGTATCTGCCTCTAGTGTCCTGCTGTACACATATATACAGTATGTATATACATTTCTGTCATCTCTTTCAATGAAACATGTTTACAGAAGCTACATAAGACATTTCCTGCAGTGCCAAACAAAAAACTCATAAAAATAAATTTCCCAAGGACAAAAATTGTAAGTAGCTGCATTAAAACCTTTAACTACACTCTTAACATAGTTTATGCCTTCAAGTAGCTCTTAAAATACACTGGGAGATAAAGGAATGAAGACAAACAAAAACTGAAGATGAGGTTAAAGGAGACATATCATGCTTGTTTCTCCTTTTCACTATGCCAGACTAGGATGCCTGTAAAGCATTTCTGCCCTCAGTACAAGTCATTTAGTTCCTTCATTGCCCCACAATAGTGTTCTCAAAATCCTCATTTTAGGCCATTATCAAGCTCTCATTGAAACGCTCGGTTTCCAGGCTGACCTCCAGTTACCTCGCAACGTCACAGCCCTTTGTTCTCTGATTGGTCAGTTCTGTCAGAGCTGCCAAGAGGGTTGAGCCAGCCTGTCCTTCTTCTTCTACTGTTTTTTCCGGCAGGCTCAAAGCAGCGACCGCGTATTGAGTCCCCCTACAGGCCAGAGCTGGTAATGAGTGAGTGTGAGCTAAGGAGCTATATACTGCTGCTGGGTGGATGTGTTCCTTGGTGACGGTTTTGTGGCTAATGGACATCACAGAGGAGGAAGTGTTTTATCAGATTACTCCAATAAAAAGAAATGTACCTCGTGTCGTCACGACGATTTAAATCTCACGGTCATCTCGAAATGACCTATTTTCAAAGGCATCAAATCTCGTTCTAGGATATGAGAAAAAATACAATATCTCATTTTTTGAAAATTAAGGGGGTGTAAGGTCTTGTTTTCAAATTTTATAATATTATATGTAAGTATTAAAACATGCATCAGCATGATATGTCTCCTTTAATCACTTCATTCTGCTTGAAACTACACAACCTTGAGGCTACACTTTTTGGAGAAAGGGAATTTGTCTTCAACATTATATAAGGTAAAATCAATATTATGCCAATTACATTGAGCAGTCCCCATTTCCACATTATTGTTTTAAGTCTTGTGATTTTATAAAGTTAACGCAAAGTTTTAATTTTTAATAAATACAATGAAGATAATGCCCCTTATTGCCTAAGTCCGTTGTTTTTCTATATTACACTTCAGATCAGCAGCAGTGCGTGGTTTGGTTTCATGCTTACACTGTGTGTGCAGGAGTGCAGCGGGAAGGAGAGGCCATGGAGCAGCCCTCTGTTTTCTGTATGACAGTGCCTCTGCTGGACAGCAGGGGTAATACACTGACATGAAACTGCCAGCAGCATGTGTTCATGTTGTGTGGTTTTGTCCAGATGATATCATCCAGGTCACTGTGTATGACCTCTGACCTCTGACCTCCTGTCAGATCTGTCCTGACAGTGGGTCTTTTTCTGTGTTTTCTTGCTGACACAACAAGAAAATGTGCAGTGAAAATCTGACACACTGCTGCCCCACTGTGCACACAGCCTGTAAAATTAAGCTTCTGCAGATTTCTAAGGTTCACTTTCAACACAAAGCAGGCATACATAATGCATGCTTATGCATGTAAAGCAACAAGATACAAGAGCAGAAATCAATAAAGCTTTTAAAGCTTTTAACATCCTTGCTCTCTGTCTGAATGCCCGTCTGCATAAATTCTCTTTGTGCATTCCTCAACAACAAATATTTGAAAGATGACTTAGTGATTATTTGTTCTGTATCTTAAATATACATCAGATAGAATTGTTTGATGCAGCTAAAATATAACTGTCCTCAAAACAACATTTCATTTAATTCATTGCAGTCACATCATTTTTAGATTATTCTTTTTTTCATGTCTTAATTATTCATTTACAATGACGATTTAAAAATGCAAATAAACATGTCTCTCTCTGCCTCTTTGAATTTATTATCAATCTGTCTGTTTTTCCATCTGTCAAACTATGTTACATGCACCATCTGTCTGCTCTTAAATCTGTGAGATGCAGAGTTTTCTGTGTCACAAGGGAGCAGTCACCTACTTTACAGCTAAATAGTTCAGCTTTTGTTGACACAGACACTTGTATCATAAAATAATCTTAACAGCAGAGAGAAACTCTGTCCAGAAACAAACATAAAAAGAAATCATAATCAATCTGTGAAATCTCTGTCCTGATAAACAATGCCAGTGGCTGCCTTTTTTATGGCAATTTGGGAGTTTGGGGTGCTGTGCTGTGGAGCAACAAGATTCAGTGACCTTCACGGGGTGCCTGTGTCTTATCGACCGACACTAAAAGCTTCAGCTTGTCGGGCAGACACACAGACAGACGAGAAAACTGGTTTAGAAATGCAAGCAGTCAAAAAACATGGCGGCACAGCAGCACTATCTTATAAAGGCTACACATATTTTGCCTTATAGGTTGATGTCTTCCACTCCAATGACTGCTAGAGTATGTTCACAACTACTCTGAGTCAACAGTCTTCTGATTTCATACCGATTACCCTGATCCAGCTGTGTTCTCTGCTTGTCTGAGACCTTCTGTTGGAGCTACTTCAAGGACCCCTTCCCCTGGTGTACCCAGTACACTGATTGGTTGACCAGTAAACTCTGAAGTTACTGACCAGTTCAGCCATGCTTTCAGCAGCGCTGCATTCTTACTACAGTCTATGCTCAGTCCCCAGCCAATGGGCTTTAACAGCAAACATAACGATGGTTGGATGTCACACTGGTAGCTCTATTCAGAGGTGCTGAGCTTACCAGCTGTTTCATGCAGCCACTGGCATTGTAAACTGTCCTTGTGCCACAGTCTTTTTGTTGTGTGCTTAGATGTTTTCTATCACATGGAGGAAAAATGTTAAACACAATTAAGGGCATATAGAAGCATGGGCCTCTTTAAAACATCCAATTGCTGGTTTTTAACTTCAGTAACTTCTTCAGGTAATCTCCACCAGACCAAATTTTTGAGAGTAGCTTGGATTTATCTTGTTGTTAAGATGAAGCTCCAAGTTCCTCATATGCTGAATAAGTAACTATTGTAGGAGTTAAGTTTAGTGCATTTTGATGCCACCAAAGGTCTCTGAATGCAATAGAACTGCCATGAGACACATATCACCAACAAATACGCCTCATAGAAAACATGCACTTGTCGACAAAAAAGAGCAGAGAAGCCAGAATAGACATGAGAAGCCAGAAAAATCAGGTTGACATAAAATGCAGAATTACTGCCTAAAGCCACAGCTTTTACTTTTAATTTGATATTTCATCTTTGTGGTCATCTATACATATCCATATATTGAGGATTTATTTACGACCAAGAGGCAACCAGAGTTGAAAAATGAAGCTGCTGCTGAAGTACCAGAAACTTAAGTTCCGCAAGTGTCCATGTCAAGGTCTTGAACTGTGCCGGGCAAATTTTTTGTAACTTTCTCATTTTTATTGTACCCAAGACTTAAATGACTTAACTACAAGCCTCAGACATGTTGACCAGGATTAATGTGAATGTCTAAGAGGTGCAAATATGATGGAGCTTAGCTGCAGCACATTTGTGTAAAGGCACTGTGAAAAGGGCTTGAGGGAGAATACAGCTGGATCAGGGTTGCTCTGTGTATGAAAGCAGAGGGTTTTATGAACATTACGAATGTGAATATATCCCATTAGTTGTCAAAAATATATATATTAACCACAGTTGAGGCAACATCTGGGCTCTTTAAGGACAAGATCTGAGAAATTATGAAATGAACAAGAGATCAACAGAGTTAGGAGTCAGTATATTGGTCTAATAGTCCAGTGTGGTGAATGTGTCCCACAGTGACTTCCAGAAACTCTCCCATGCTACACTTCTGAGAAGAGCAGTTAACCTCCAGAAAAAGGGAAGTGGAGGAGGATTGTGAAGAAGAGGAGTAAACAGCGCTGAGGTGAAGACCCTCGGGCGGAGCGGGTCAACCGAGGCCAGAGAGAGAGGAAGAGAGCGAGAGCAAAAGAGAAGACAAGTGGACTGGTGTTTAGGCCTGTTGCTAGAAAGCAGGCCTCAACAATGGTCACTTTGACATACAGAGGAGAGGAAACAGAACATTCTTGTAGTCACTTTCTCCTAAAGATGATAGCATTACCCCAAACGTATCGGCCTCTTTTACACACATGCTGTTTCTCCGCATACACACCTCTTAAAACCAAAACAAAAGCCCTTCAAAAGCAAAGTGAAGCCATCTCAATCAGCTTCATGCCCCCCGAAAGCGTGGCGAGACAAAGGAGAGGGATGCTTTTAGCAACCGAGAAGTGTGTACGTTTGAGCGTGTGTGTGTGTGCTCAGTCACTACAGATTACAGACACGCACCACAGATGGCCAGCGCGTCTCGTCTTTTCACCGCCACCACCGTAGAGAATAATGGCCAGCGGTGGCCCCTCCTCCTCCGCCTCCTCTGCTCCCTTTCTCTTTTGACAGCACGTGTGTCCGTCAAATGGAAGCGTGTGTCTGGGACAATGGCGGCCAGACAAAGAGCCCGCCTACCCCCCACCAGGAAGCTGAATAGGGGGGCACGTGGGCCTTGTCATCGGGGGAACAATAGCACTTGGGGGGAGAGAGAGAGAAAGGGGGAGAGGGAGGGTGTGGCATCCCAGCACCCACTGCAACTGAGGGTGGCAAGGAGCAGCCTGGGTGGGCCGAGTTCAGATTTGAAGTTGTAGAGTTCAGTTCTATTTATAGAGGGAAAATAACAAAAAAACAGACAGATGATTCAAAAATATTGATTATTTTTTAGCATAGCCAACCAAGCCGTCTCAAGAAATGTAATCAAAGTTCAGGGTTTTTCCTCAAAATCAAGTGCCAAGTTTTTGGTTTGTTACGTACCAGATACTCGCTTGCATGTTTTGCGAATCCTCACCAGTGTATATTTTACAGGAGTGACCTGTATAAAAAGCCCTGAGTGCTCACAGTGCTGTCCAAGCCCCTGACACGTTTTGCCCTCACTGTGAATGCTGCAGGGGTGGAGTGAGAAATGCTCTTTCTCCAGATGTAGTATCAGAGGTGAACCAAAAGTGACACAAGGGCAGTGTTAACACAAAAGCTGCTCATTTTGAAAACTGAGGTTATAACAAAAATTATCCTGTCCACACGTAAATTTTTCAAAAACATTTCTGTTCATGTGAAAAATGAAACGCATGTTAAATGCTGTCAATAACATTCAACAGTGTTCTTGACATGCAGAAGTTGTCATAACTACAAAGTATTCAGGAGCATTCTTGTTGACAGGGGTTTCGCCAGGAATTCTGGGCCCGATGAAAATTTATCATAGCAGATCTCACCACCAAGACCAAGCATGCACTGTTGCTTGGACCATATCACATATCTAACAAAAGACTATATGAGTTGATAACTATATGGAGGTTTTGCAGAGCCTTGTAGTATGATGGTCAAACTTAACTTCAAAGATAAAAATAAAAGTTAGTCAGGCACACTTAATAAAACTTACATTGGCAAATTTCTTGGCCACTTGGCATCCACTTTAAAAACTCATATATAACCTAAAACTTTGGCTAATTTTTAGTTCAAATATCTTTATCTGCTCAAAATAGGCAAATTTACAAGGCCAGATTAAATCTTCTTTCTCAATTTTACCAACAAAATGAGGCTGGAATTCACTTAACGGTGTTAAAAACTTTTGTTTTTGGTTTTAGACATGTGCCATCCAACTCAATACTCAAGCCAGCTCATTTGGTGCACAGATGAGTTAAAAAATGAGTAAATGATTCGCAGAGTTCCAATACTTCTACCTTATCAAACAATATTTGTCTGAAAGATGGCATGTCAATGATAAATGAGCTGCCTTCAAAGCTTTCCTATTTCATGGTTGTTTCAAGTCTTGCAGGTTCAGTTGAGCAGAGAGGTGTTGATGACTTTAAAGAACATATTCAGAGGGATCTTATGCATCAACAGTCTGTAGTTAGCAAAGAAAGAATCTTCAAAAGCCAGCAGCATGCCCCCTGGAGTATCATCTCAGGTCAGATTTATGACTTTTACTCACAGTAAAAGTGTTGCTCTTTACCAGGCATGAAGCAGGAACTGGGTTTGTCCCTGAAGGGCCAAGACCCAGCTGGTGGGTGTACTCCACCCTCAGGCGTCTGCTCGCCGGTGGAACAGAGTCCTTACAGACACAGCAGCACTCCTGAGACACCTTTGATGTGATTTATTGGATTAAAGTGCCTCGTCTGGGCTAAATCTTTGCTGTTATGTGTATGTGAGCACGGTCAGGTGCCTGCACACTTGTTTGTAAATGCAGAGGGGATTTTTCTTGTTTTTATCCTCAGGGGGTCAGAGAGCACAGAGACGGGGAGGAGAGTCCAAAGCCTCGAACAGCTGGGCTTAGTCTGCAGAGGGGTGTACAGAATCCAGGGAGAGCTGAGGAGGGGGAAGCAGGCTGATGGGCAGGCAGGCTGCTGACTGGCCTTTTTTGAGGCAGCAGCTGGTTGAAGAGGGGGTCTCACCAGCTGTGCCTCCGCTGACCTCTCCCCACACTTCTCCACCTCTGCTCCTCCTCCCCCAGACTCTGTCTCCCCTCCCCCAAATAACCAGAAACTTCTACCAAATGTGGGTTGAAATGTTTAGGCCAAATGGATGAAGAACTTTAACTTGACACTTATGGCTAAATGGCTGTAAAAATGACACATCTTACTAATATTTTCTTTTTTCACTTAAAGGCCTGAGACTCATACGTAAGTGTTTGTAAAGACTCTTTAATTAGACTTCTTCTCAGTACTGTGTGGTACAGTTTGCTTGACTGACAGCTCCACAGCCGAGGGAAATTTTTAAGACTTTTTGGTTGGAGGACTCGTTGAGCGGTTTCATTTCAACTGGTCCTTAAAACTGATGACATCATAAACTCTCACTGTAGCCCTTCCTGTTTTCAACCTCTCCTGATCTAACGCCTGTGTGAGTGTCCAGGGCCTGAAATATATGTATAATAAAACAATGGCATCAGTTTTCGAGAATGAAACGTTTCTCTTGTTTCACATCTGTCTGTTGCATGAATTATCTGTCACAGTGTAAGGAGCAGGTTGATTTAAGTTTATTGGAAACTGGCATACTTTGAAAGCAAGTAAAAATAGATCCTTCAACTGAGTATATACTCAACAATACGCTGAATGTATATCTTTGTAATATAACATCACATCAATGTAAGTTTAAGGCCTACACACCAAATTCCAAGTTTTCTCTCCGTTACAGTACAAGTAAGTTGCCTGCCAGGACTAGAACATGTATTACCAAAGTTTTGTTTGATTTCAATTTCAATTTAGAACTTCTACTTTTGTTGCCCTGGTTTCACAAATGTATGGAAATCATGTTTTTCTAATCATGAATAGAATAATAAGAACACAGGCTGAATTTATTACTGCTAAAACAGATCATCATGTGAACAGTGAGCAGGTTACGGCCTTTGGTTACTGTCTATTTTTACAGAGCATTAGATCTGGAATCTAATTATGTAACTTTCTACATAAATTTCATCAATACAATATTGTCTTACCCTGTATCTAGTTCATGAAATATCAATGTATCATCAAAACTTGATTTATTTCCTCTATGCACACATGCGTGCACACATGTACAGACCTCACACAGCCATCTGTTAGGAGGAGGAGAAATGTCTCTCTGATTGCCCCATAACTGTGTTGAGACACTCTGGGTTAAAGCGCAGCACCACGCCCAAAACAAATCCTCCAGGGAGATAGAGCTATTCTTAACCAGGCATCTTCCTACAAGTCTCTTTTGACGTATCAAACCCACAGATGGATTCCCTGTATGAATCATGCAGGTTCAAAGCCTGAGACTCATTCATCATCATGAGACAATCCAAAGAATAAAAAAACCTCACGTGAACAGAGCTAGAAAAAGATTTAAAAAAGAGGCTGTCACATTTAATCTAATTTCAAAAGATTTTAAATCATGATTAATCATCAGCAAAATATGTGGAGATTCAACATTTAAATGCCTTAAAAAAACTATATATGACTAATACTATGTTGTGTTTTCTGACGAAGTGCTAACATAACCCAAAATGTGTCTGAGTGCCGGACGAATTTCTTTAAGATGCAAAACTGACATTTTTAGAAGAACTGAAGTCTGAAATTTCTCAATGACAAAAAAGAGTTACCTGCATAATATGTACACCTCGGTTGAGTGTTTACATTATCTCATATTTCCAGAAGTTTTCAAAGACAAAGAAATCTCTAATGTCTGTGTTTGTACTCAGACATTTTATGGTGACCAAGCAGATAATGACAGACTTAGCTTGTTTAGTATTCCTCTGGTAATGCCTGAATTAAAGTCAAATACTGCTGCACCAGGCACAGGTCCTGCTTCTGAATTGTTTTGGTAGCTCTTTTCACAAAACCGTTATGCAAACATACCACAGCAAAGCTCAGCAGACATTACATTTCAAGACATTCATATCAGTTCCAAAAGAATGTGATATTAGTTTCAATTCACAATGTGATTTGGCATCAGAGTTGTAAAGAGAGCATGACATGGCACGTTTGCACATACACACAAAAGCAGTCACATACAAACCCTAAACTCTCCCCCTGCTGGATCTGCATGCTCTCTTCTAACCAGTGTTAACCTTCTGATAATACCTTTTGAGATGGAATATATCCGGTCGACTCCCCCCATTCCATCTCTGCCATGAACACAGTGATCACAACAAAAAAGCAGAGGCGTAAGTATATTGTTTCTGACTAGTGTTTGTGCTGCTAACCTGTGATGGAGCAGTTTTCTGGCTCTGCTCTGCTCTGTTGCCAAAGCCCCTCTGACTCTCTGAGATAGAAAGGACAAACTTAACAACTCTAAAGTGAGGCTTCAGTGCAGGAGGGTGAGTAATGTTGGGGTCAGACTGCACAATATATGGACGATTATGTCCCGCCTGACAGTCGTTGATTCCGTCTCTCATAAGTGTGTCATAATGACTGACAGTAACAGACCAGTTGGAAACACCTCAGACTCTGCGACAGAAAGTCTGGCAGGTTTGATTTTTGTCCTGCCTCTTATGATCTGTCCCTCCATGTCAGAGACACTGACCACAGAGTGGAGAGTTTTGTAAATGTGTAGACGGGATTCAGCGTTTCATGGTGAAATGTACAGTACTCTTTCACATGAAGGCTGTGTGCACATACCAGGAACAACAGCTTCGCCATCTGCCAAGCAGCAAGTGTGCTGATAACCATGCTCGGTTTGTTACCCAAACAAAACTAACCAGACAGATTTGAAGTCCAGTAGAGAAACTCCTGCACCTTTGTGTGTCCACTCGTCATTGCTGTTTGTGAAAAGTTTGTCTGTACCTAAAAGCGTATGTTGTTTGTAATACTGCTGCTTTCTACAAACATTCATCACCATCTACTGCACATGCACACTATAGTATTTTCAGTTGTTGTAGCATCTCCATCTGGATGCATATTGTTTTTTGAAAATTCAAATGAAAAACCTTTCCATTTCTGGTGAAAATGTTGCGTAAACGTGGCCTTAAACCCTCCTGGTAAGCAGACTGTACACGCTGTGCATTTCAGCAATGCCCACTTGAGTTTTGCTTTACATTGTCTCCCAACAATCACTGAATACAGATACTTTTTAGCCAGTTAAACAAAGTTCATTTTTTATTACGTCCGTAAGAAAAAAATGAATAATTTATAACCATTTGACAGGCATAATTATGATAATTCAGTAGAAGACTCATTTTTCTCTGAGGCGATTCTCGAAAAAAAAACACACCCAGGGATTACAACAGCAGCATTTCTCATATTCCACAAATCAGACCTTCCTGTAAGACAGAGGCTGACTCATGAATCTCACCTCCTCTCTGTTGGTGTTTGACGTCTCCTTCATTATAATCTGCACTCAGACTGACAGCAGATCAGCGCACATCAGCTCTGATTTATACTCACACACATAGAACTAAGAAAAAAAGAGATGGCTCCTGTGATGCAGCCAGCATCAATTCAGAGGTGCTTACTCAGAGCAACCCTAAATCAAGTGCATCCACAAAGTAATTGATTCAAGCTCTGTTCTTGTTTTTCACTCTGTCTTGTGTAGCTGCTGGGTTGAATCTGCTGTGCTGAAAACAACAACAAAAAAAAAAAAAAGAAAGAAAGGGAGGAAACAAAAGCAGAAACACTGATTGCTTTAGAGAGGCAGAAACTGAATGTTTTATCAGGGCCAGCATCAGGATCGAGGTTCTGGAGAACTTTTCTAAAATGGAAGGAAAGTTGAGTAAACTTTAATAAAAGCTTTAAATATTTGGATGAAACAGCTTGAATACTGTTTTTGGTCAGACATTCTTGCTTTTTGCCTCACAGAAAACTAAAATGTGGACTACTGTAGATAGGGATGGGAAACTTTTTTAACCGCAGAGTTTTGATGCTCTTACTTTAAAAGAGCCAAATTGTTACAAATTAAATTATAATATTACTAAGAAAGAAAAAAATACAAAATAACAAAATAATCAAGCTTGTTACTGTTGAGCAGAACCCCCCACATAACCTTTCCTTTTGATTTTCATTGTTCAAATTTAGTGCTCTTGATCACCCTTCAAGACTGATGAATTTATTTTAAACTAATTAGAAGTAAAAAAAAAAAAAAAAAATGACAGAACTTGTTTTTGTACATAGAATAGCATTTTCTGCTATTCCTGAAAAGAAGTGGTCTCTGTTTCTGTCTCCATGCAAGCAGTGCTTAGTGCTGTTGAAACACTCTCTGCTCTAAAAGGGAGGCTGATTAGGCCATCCCACTTTGAGCCAAGCACAAACATTCGATTGGAGCTTGGCAAGATGGATTTGCTTGATTAAAGCCAGCTGCACTGCAAGGTTAAAGATTTTCTCCAGAAATTATAACACCTACATTTTCATTTTAAGCTCAAAAGCAAAAAGGAAAGCTAAATTTGATGAGCTAAACACATAACTAAATGCATTTTTTCCACTTCAACGTTCTACCGTTTAATAAAGCTCATTTACAGCACTATCCTCAGCATTCAGGGTATGTAGTGGTTTAATTAGTTACTGTGTCAAATTGTGGCTTTCAATAAACTTGATTCCTAAGCATTAGTGTTAAAGCATTAGTGTTTACACCAAACTTTCGATGTTTTGAGACTGAAGCAAAGGGTTGAAGACATACCCTGCTAGTTTGATTTTTTTTTTGTCTCCAGGTGTAACCTTTATTGTTCTGAGTTGTTGCAGCCCAATAAACCCCAGAAAAGAGTCCTTACTCTCAGAGACTTGTCCCTGCAAATGAATAAGGAAAAATATAAATGAGTGGGCTATCTTTCAGAATGTGTGCCTAGCTGGCTAACAGGTAATATTCCTAACTAGAAAGCCCTCGGAGAGCGCAGACCTCCGCCAGCGGCACAGTCCTCAGCCATATTGTCATTTTGACCATAAGTATTAGTCCTACCTTTATTTCATCTAAATATTTAGATTCCTTGACCATGAAAACATACCATTAGCAACTGGATTCATAATGATATCTATTTTAGTTCAGTAGTTATTCACAGAAATCACATTTTTCGGCATTGCAGCCAGAAGCTGATCCCGATCAACACCAAAATCGAATCAGTTCTTCCTTTTCCCATGCTGAACATTTCCTGAAAATTTCATCCAAATCCATCCATTGCTTTTTGAGTTATTTTGTTCACGGACGGAAGGACGGAAGGAGGGAAGGACGGACGGACAAACTCTCCCGAAAACATAACGTCCTTGGCAGAGGTAATAACACATATATACTTAACTCTTGACCTGTAAAAACACCATGATATATTAAAGTTGCCTGGTTTCATAGTTCCTATTGTTAAATAAAAGAGTCCCTGACTGTAAAATGTGTTTGAACTATTAGTTTCCTGGGGCTACATGGAAGTCTGGGTGTGGGGTTAAGTTATATGTTATGAGGGAGCATTGGTGACAGCGCATTTAGCCAAGGGCAAAGAATAGTTATGGTCTATGAGTATACAGCACGAAACATAAAAATGATCCAAAAACAGGGCTGTAGCTGATGCAATGCATCTAATGTGTCCAGGGCAACAGTGAACATGTCATGTCTTGTCTTGTCAAAGCAGAAGCTACATTTACTCACACCATCACAATAATGAAAATTGAGAATTTCTCTGAATTGAAAGCTGTTGGAAATACAAGGTCCACAAAATAGTAAACATAACATGGGACTGGACTGTTTTAAAATAAATTGTCTTTAATGGCAACAACTGTACATTTTGTTCCTTTAAAGCCCATCCTTATGTGCTTTTTGAGTATAAACCTTCAGCTGTTCTCTGTGTATTTGCTTATGTGGGTTAAAATGTAGTTTTGATTCAATTGCACACACACTGGTATGAAACCAGTTTTGTTTGGTGCCTCCAGCGCAGAGCAGTGCCTAACTGAGAACAAAAATATTTGCTTTAGTGTGTGTGTGTGTGTGTGTGTGTGTGTGTATCAGACCTGTTTTGTGTAGGATTCCCATTTAAAGGCAGGAGACTTCCTGGAGGAGTTTTGTTTATTGGCAAGCAAAGACAATTTTCTCTCCCTCCTCTCTGCTCCACAGTATCTTTACCCTGAAGGATCGTCAGTGAATATTAGATAGGGACAGATTGTATTAGATAACACAGACCTACATAAAGACATGAGGACATTCTCAAACACAGGGAGTGTCATGTCTTACAAATACCATATAGAGGGCTTGACCCATTATCTATACCAGCCGCTTTATTGCTGACCATGTCCATCTCTTTATGACCACGCTGTATCAATCATCTGATGGCTGCTTCCAAGGATTACACCCTGTGTTACAAAGCTCAAATAATCTCAAACTAGTTTCCTGAACATGATAGTGAATTAACTGTATTCAAGTGGACTCCTCAGTCACCAAATCTCAATCCAGTAGTGAAACTAGGCTGTGCAACCCATAAATCTGCAGCAACTGTGTGATGATATCTCCTCAATATGACAAACACAAAAATCTCACTCTTGAGATTTTTTCCAGCCTCTTGTTGAATCTATACCATAAAGCATTAGGCAAAACTGACCAACTTGATACTATCGTGTGAGTTTTACAGTAGTCAGAGAAAATATAGTAGCATTAACATTCCCCACAACTTCATGTTAGTATACACATCACAATTAGGGATTGGAATTTATACATTTTTATATCCCAATGTCAAATCTGTCTATAAATCTATTTATTAAGTGATTTCTGTGGATTATCCGTATTAAAATAGCAACCATAGCAAGGAAGGTTTTGAATCGCAACAATGTTAAAAACATACTCTTGAGTGACTGCTGCAAATCACACAGATACAGACGCTGGGTGTTTTGCAGTCAGCATAATTTTGTGTAAAAAAAGTCACAATTTTAACCACTCCGGTTTACTATTTGTCATGGTCACATCTTTGACTTCTTCATCGTTTCTGATGACTGCTTTTATAAGACTGCTTTTATACTGGTTTGCAAAACAATATGGGAGAAATTCTTCAAGAAATTGTTGAGCAATAAGGCAAATTCTATGGACTTCTTGAGCTTGTTGTTAGCAATTCTCAATTAGAATTGATTTCCATCCCTAATAATAATAATAATAGAGAGACCATGATACAGCACAGATCATGTTTTGCATAAATATTTTTACAATGATTCAACCTTTCACGAAATTCCCAAAAGTTTAGTTCCTTTTTTGTTTTAAAAAAAAACAACAAAAAAACAGTCAAATAAAGGCACAACCTAAAACTCTTACATTTGTTTCTCAGAGAGCTCAGAAGTGATTAAAAATTTGAACCGTATTATGAAGTTTGGCTTCTGCTGCAATCTAATGAATCTTTCAGTGACTACACCATGGGTTATATTACGATGGTACATTTTACAACTTTTATCTCGGCATTTACATCCATTATATTGAATCTGAACTGTCACACATTTGCAATGTGATGGTAAGTATTGAGGTTTCAAGCACAGGCCCAGATGGGTTGCTGGAGGACTTTAGCCTGTCATGACTGTCAGTGAGTTAGAGGTAGGGTTCACCCTGGACTAGCTACAGTGGCAAGAGTCACCTGGTGAGGCAGGGTTCAAAACCAGAAACCCTCTTTCGATATGGTAACGGCACTAACCTGGACCATCTTGCAGCTTTTAAGTGCATAAATGGCTTGATTTGGATACACACTATCCTTAAACCTTAAACATATCTGTGCAAAAAGAACAATATTAAACAAAACTAATGAAACGTAACTATTTAGAATAATTCCTGGAATACTCAGCTATTTGAATGTTATTCTGTTTTATTTCTTATTCTTCTTGATGCTGCATGTTTCTGTTGTGGGGTTTTTGTCCTCAATAAACACTAAGCAGACTGCTGGGTCACATAGGGGGAGGAGTCCACAGCACAGCAGGAGGTCCAGACCAATCTCCCCTAACTTCGCTTTGTAACGCTGGAGCCTCAGGCCAACACTTCGATCAAAATACATCTTTCATCATCTGGGAAAAAACTGTAGATGTGTGCTGAAATATTTGAGTGTGAAATTGCAAGTAATAGAAAATTTGTTTGGAGCCATGAAGGCTTGTATTCAAACGTGATAATCGTATCTCAGTCAGCAGCTGTTAAGTGGATTTCACACTTATGCATGCACACTTTAAGATTTACATCGCAAATGGCAGTGAAAGGATCAGAGGATTTTGGTGTTTCAAGAGAAAAAGACATGGCCCAAAACAAGCAAACAATTAAACTTTGCAGGAACTTCACACAACATCCCAGAAACAGACTGTTTCCATGGAGGGTCATATTTGCTGTTAAATGAGGGAAAGGGAGCAAGCACAAATGGAACTTTTCAAGATAAAACAACACTCAAAAACAAAATTCACAATGTACAGCATTTTGACACATAAACTCCTGAAATATTTGGAAGGCACCTGAAATAGTGGCCTTTTCAATTATATGCAGCAGCACCTTCATAGCAGGAAATTTCCCTTTCAGATAGAAGGATGTTGGATGAAGCAGCAGCATCCCATGTTATGAACAGAAATGCTGCTAGAGCACAACCTCTGCCAAGGTAATTTCCACTATTGTAGAGTGAGTTATTGTCAAAAAATGAGGAAGACTGTCCAATCTCGTGCTGTTAACAATTTATTCAAAAATGTCTTCACTCCACATCTGGATTTGGATCACCACTAAAGTGAAAACACTTCATCCTTGTGGTATGAACAACATTCTCTTAAAATGTGATGAAAACCTGTTGAAGACTTACTGAGCTATGAGTGCAAAAAGTGGGAAACTGCCCTCTCTCGCAGATACTTAAAATAATCCTCTACATCCAGATTTAGATCCCCAACAAAATCTAATTAATTTTAACTTGTACCAATTCCAACATTCATGGCACCAATATCAACATAAACAAATAGCAACATAAACATTAACCTTCTTGGTGGAGGTAATAACAGTTCATGCCTTTGTTAGTGCTTCATGTATTAAGCAGCATCCACAAGGTGAAAAGAATGAGTGGTTCATATCTGCATCAGAAAAATCTAATAGGAAGTTTTACTGTGTGCATGACAGTCACATCTGCTAGTTTAATGATGAAAACATCCCTCCATCTGAAAACAGCCTCCTAAGAAATGAGATGCCACTAGATTCCCACTACGTCATCACCCACAGCCGCTCGCTGGCTGTTCTGTAGGCAGATGCAAAAGTATATATATATATATCTGTGAATGCTAGCTTGTTATAATGACAAATGTCAAAATAAGACCAACAATTTAATTAATATTTTCTTGAAGATTCAATAATTACTTTATGTCATTCTTTCGGTCCCTGTTCTGCCTTCTTGTCAGCTGGCGCAGTGTATTATCGGAAATCCTCATACCCTTCCTTTCAAGTGAGGCCCCAGTCTATTTTCATTTCAAGATCTGTGTAGCCCTTTTTCGTAGCTCTTTCCCCTTCATCCTACGGAGAATCAAACACACAAAACCAAGGGCTGAGGGGTTCAACTGGGATTCACCCTTGGCCTTTCACTGTGAATGTCCTGGAGATGGAATGGGGGAAACGAGTTGAACCCGTCTTTACTGCTTCTCCTGAGGTAGAAATAGAAGCATAATATTTGAGGGAGGGAGGCACATAAACTCAGTGGGAGACAGGAGAGCTGCGAGTGAGTGTCTCTATATGTAGGGGCATGAGCTATGATGCTTTTATGACTAAATTGCTAAACAATTTGCATTTGAAGCCAGAAATGGCAAGATGTGAAGCTAAAGAACCATAAATTGGATAAGATGTCTGTAGTGAAGACATGGTTACATTGGAGAGGATACTCTATTACATGGTAGGTGCAGTAGATTTTACATCTTTTTGGCCTTAGATGGAATTTTCATTTGTATGCAAGCCTGAGACCTGAGATGCAACACAGGGCAAGTTTTTACCTCAAAAACCATCTCCATTCCACTCTCTGTCTCTTATGTTGATGCAGACAATGGGCAAGGAAAGAGGGGGGTGCTGAAGGGATTTTCTTAGTGTTCTTTGAATTTTTCTCACTCAGCAGGGTTCATTCATAGTGTAAACATAGCAGAGATATGGAGCATTCATCTATATTCATGAGCGAAGTGTTCACAACTCTTCTGTCCACCTGCACAGTTTAAGCACTTAAAACTACTTCTAAGAAGAATTACATTACGTTAAATACTTGATGGATTCAGTGTGGACAGCAACGACATTTGATGCTCATGCCTGTTCAGGACTTTTCGTCACTGATATTTTTGACTGACGTCTTGCACTACCTGTCTTTTATTTCTCTACGTAGCTTCATTTCCACAGTCCTTATTGTTTTCTATGACTATTTCAGTATCAAACAGTACCATTATAGATGAACTGGTCTCTTTTTAACTGTGGGCCAGTGCGTGAACCACTGCTGAAAAGCACTATGAGCTGCAACCGACTGCCAAAGTTACACTGTACAGCCAAGCAGAAAAAGCCATGACTCTACATCAAGTTATCCCTATAGATTTTGAAGTCATTTTATTTACAAATTAACTATAAAACCATTCTTTGTAGGTGAAAAAGTTACATATTGTTGCTCTAGGAAGACATTATAATTTTGAAAAAAAGTGCAACCTGTTTGTGGTACTGCAAACTTCCTATATTAAACAAGTCAACATCTCAACACTTATAAAGCTCTTTCCATGGGTACAATGTCCTTTTTATACCACAGCACAAAAACGTCACAGTATTACAGATACATCAACAACCCTTTCTTCACAGGCACTGCTTTGTAGGCAGGAGATCTGTCCATCAAAACAAGTCTTCAGAGAAACGATAGGCAAATCAAATTTTAAAAACTGAAAAACCGTCTGTCAGAATTAAAAAAGTTGAGCCTTATACAGTTTAGCTATTTGAGAGGAATTGACTAAGCAACACCTCAGCACAATAAAATGTTTGCAGTTTATGTCTTAACAGCCTCAGACTGCGACACAGACTGTGGGAGTTGGCTGCCAGGATGTAAACAAAATCCATGTGAGGAAAGAAGCTGCATGGAGCATTGTGAGTCTGTGGATGTGAGACAGAAAAAAAAACTTCAAAGCTGGTCCATAGCTGAAGAAGGGGGTTAAACGGGGTTGAGATTTTCCTCCAACTCTCTGGAATGCAGAGCAAGCGTAGCAACACGTTCAGTATGTGGAGCTCGGGGAGCAACATGGGGCTGATAGCAACACAGCAATGCTGGGACATCAAATGCATGAGATGTATTATTGTCACATATCAAGAAAATATTTGATAAGATGAGCATTGACTCAGCGTGCTCAAAAATAAAAGAAGACAACATACCTCAAAAAAAATATTAATGAACAAAGATCAGGGATGGGTTACATGCAACCTCACTGTATGTGGCCCCTAGTCACTTTCAATATATATATATTTTTTTATTATTGTAGAATACAAATCTGCGAGTCAAAATTCTAGTGGAGATTCTGCAACCATACCATGCAGAAAGACCAAGCTTTAAAAACATCCTTTTTTAACATTTTTGTTATTTACCACCTTCATGTCTATGGAAAATAATCTTGAAATTCTTTTGCACAGTATTTTTTTTTCACACTAAATGTATAAATAACATAGCCAGGTGGGATTCTGTTAGACCAAGTAATCAAAAATATTTATATTCATAAGACAAAAACAAATGTAAATTCATCAGAGCCCCTGGCATTCAACTTTAACACTAGAAAAGCCAAGGGGGTAAATTTTACCCCCTGGCATTTTCAAATGCTGGTATTTCTTTTAAAATAAAACCCCTGCATCTTAAAGTCCATGACTTTTCCTAAAATGGATTTAATGATCATTTGGTGAATTTTGTTAAGTGTGTGATAAAAAAAAAAAAAAATTTGAGCATTTTTACCTAGAACTGCCAAGGAGTCATTTTTACCCCCTCATCTAAAACAGTGTATATTGCACTCATATTGGAGCAGCATCTTGTACGCCTTGCTCAGCTGCTCGTATCTTTTTGCGCCACGCCCCTTCCGCCATTTTGGTTGCTAAGCAACGCTTGTTTTGTAGTCTGATTTTGACAGCTATTAGTAGCTATTGCAACCAGCTGTCATATTAGTAATATGGATCCGAACAAAAGGTTTACAATGTACTGGACATTGCCGCACTGAATGCATTGGTCCTGTACTGGGGCTGCACAGACACAAATATTGCCCGGCAAGATTTCATCCTGGAGCTCTGCAAGCTGTAGCGCACTGAGCACATCTTGAGGCTAGCACCAAATCCTGTACTTCCGTCATCACAGGCCACCCCTAGGAGAAGAGGAGAAACTGTACCAGAAGCGTAAATGCATAAAGACCAAAACCACAAAAACATGCCAGCGTGCAGTTTGTGGACAGTGCACAGTCAGTGTACAGCATGTGTTCTGCCTGTGAGTAATGTGTACACATGTGTATGTGTCAATGTGTTTGTGTATGTCTATTCACGCGAATGTGCTTGTGTGCGTGTGTGTGTATGGGGGGGTGCATGTGATATGTATGTTGAGTTGTTGTGAATGTTAGTGTGAATGTGACAATGTGACCTGCATGTATGTGAGTGTGTGTTATTGTAAAAAGTTGATTTGATTGTTATTGTTTTCATATTTGTGTAAACCTATAGTTCCTGTTAAAGAAGTGAAAATGTATTTATATGTGTAGGCCTAAACGTCTTATTATTATTATTATTATTATTGTTATTATTTTTGTTATCATCATCATTAGTATAAACATTATTATGAATAATAATAATAATAATGATAATAATAATATAATAATTGATACTTCTTTAACATTTTTGAATGTAACTTTTTATACATTAATAAAATAGTCTATGTATATCTCCCAAACCATACCTGTTCTTATAATGTTATTT
Source organism: Scarus forsteni (assembly GCA_036419115.1). NCBI lineage: Eukaryota > Metazoa > Chordata > Actinopteri > Labriformes > Labridae > Scarus > Scarus forsteni. The sequence goes on along the minus strand of JAZDUH010000229.1, from coordinate 7,843,464 downwards.
AACAAAATAATTTGTATATATATATATATATATACAAATATATATACATATATATATATCTATATCTATATATATATATATACAAATATGCATATATATATATATATGTATATATGTATGTATATGTTTATATATATATGTATATATGTATGTATGTATATATATATATATACATACATATATTTATATGATATATATGATATATATACATAAATGTGTATATATCTATGATATATATATACATAAATGTGTATATATATATGATATATATATACATAAATGTGTATATATATATTTATATGATATATATATATATATATATACATAAATATATATATATATATTTACATGATATATATATATTATATAATATATATATAATATATATTATATAATATATACAATATATTTATATTATATATATATGTTATTATTATCATTATTATTTTTATTATTATTATTGAGAAATGTGTGATTTTGTACAGTTTGTTTAGTTTAAAATTGTATTATATTATTATAAAGTACTTTTTAAATAAAAAGGCAGAAATAAATCTTTTAAAACACTTTTTTTGCCAAGTTTCCATAATTACTTCAAATAAACTTCAAATATATGGAAATAAACCACTTCACATGTTTCAGAAATGACACCATAGATTTGCTAAAGTTGTTTCAGTTTGGGGGTAAAAATGACCCCCCACGGCTGTTCTAGGGGGATTAGAATGTTGGCTGTTCTAGTGTTAACTCCAACTTAACTTTATTGTCCCCTAAGGGAAATTTGCTTTGCAAGCAGGATAAAACGTGAACATAAAAACACCATCACACAAATCCAGATACAACACTGAGATGGATAAAACACAAGTTAAATAAGGGACAACTGAGCAGAACCATTAATGCAATGTTTCGAAATGAGATGACGCATAAGTGTTCATTGTTAAAATTTAAATTAAGCTGTGTAATGGCTTGTGATATGAATGAATTTTTCATCTTGCTAGATTTGGCCTTCAGAAATCTAAATCTCCTGCCAAAGGGCAAGAGTTCTTACTCAGCAGGGAGGATGCACAGGACACTGGGTGATGTCCTGGAACTTTGAGTTCACCCTCCTGCAGAAGGTTGTTGGTAGATCAGGCAATGAAAGACCAAAAAATTTGCTTGTTACCTTGACAACATATTCCAACCTCTTTCTTATCTCAAAAAGAGAGGCTGCCGAGTAATTTGTTTATTGCATAAAAAACGTGTGATCGAATTTTGATCATATGTTTGGCTTGTTGTGTTTAGGATATGAAACTTCCCTGTATATATTGATATATTCTGCCCCAAAAAGCTTTGGTTTTCTGCCCTTTAATAAACATAAAAACATGAACAATTATAAATGTTTTCATACAATTCATCTCCTGACAAAGGAGAAAGTATCCATGTGGCCTACTTCATCACAAAACTTGCCATTTCTTGCTCTGAAGGCAAAAAACAAAGTTTTTAAAAAGTGCATAAAATGACACAGCAACATGATGAATAAGAGGTGAAAATACACTTCAAGGGAACAGATCAGTTTCATGTTATATGGAGTAGAAAGCAAAAAAAATGAGTGAATGTATAAAGTACTAGATGCAATTACATTATGGCCACTTTAAAACTTTGTTTACAACTACTCGCTTCAGGCAAAAGGAAACTATGCTATACAGTAGACTGCAGTATAACCAAAATGAAGCAGACAGAGGAGTTTATGTGTGTTTGCACCATCTGATGCAATTAAAAAAATAATTTCGTCTGTTCTCTCCTTACAGAGGCAACGCTGACATAAGTAACTATGGCTAATGTATGGACTATAAGCATTAACCTACTACCCCACTAAAAAAAAAACTTCTAAATAGCACTAAGAATTGACTCCTTAAACGATTAAGACTAAAGCTTGTGCAAAGAGATTGGTTTTTAAGGAGCATTCGTTCATTGATAAAAGTTTAAATTATATAAATACTTATTTAATGCCAAAACAACAGCAAAAGAAGTTGTAGGGAACAATTGCTGGGGGGGGGGGGGGGTTCTGATATTCCTACACAAATGAGTTGTAAGCAGTTGGAAAGGTGGGTGGAGTTGGTTAGGAAGCAAGGGGAATCCCTGCTCTTGCCAGGGTGAGGCAAGTCTCATATCTCAGCTCGTGTGGATCTTTCTCTTGAGTCTTTTCCCTACATCACTCTCAGCCTCTCCAAACAGAGACACATACCAGAGACTGAGGAAAACAGAAAGCAGAGGACAGAGGGATTATGTTTTAAAGAAACCAGTCTACATTCATCAACTTCATTTGATAACTGCTGGAGTATGTTCACAATCTCAACATTCTAAAGACCTTAACCTGATTCAGTTGCTCTCATTCTGTGTAAGACACTCTGATGGAACCCCTGCATCTTTAAGGCCACCTTCACCTTATGGGCCCAATCCCCTTTAAATGCTTGACCATCTACTCTGCAGTAACTCAGCTTTTTTCCTACAGTCTGTGGTCTGTAATGGGCTTGCCAGCCACAGCCAATGGGATCTAACTGCTGGCAAAACAACGTTATAACGTTAACATTGGTTGCTCTATTTGGCGGATCTAGGTCATGAGCCTCTTCAGACCATTATATGTGCTGCAGAAGGGGGAGAGGGGTAAAATCTTACAACCAATTGAAAATTTGCATTTTGCATTGCTGGATCTTAAGAAGGTTCTGGGTAAAGCTTAAAAATGCAAAATAATAATAAAAAAATAGAGAGACAAGAAAGATGAGCATTTTATGCTCCCTGCTGACTCAAAATATCTGTCAGTGGCTTTAACCATTGCTCTAATGGATTTATTATGTTGAAATGCTGAGTCAACATTTCAACATATTGTTCTCCCTAAACTCCATTTTGTTCTTTTTCTTCTTCTTCTTCTTCTTATTCCTCAGATTTTGGCACCTTTTGGCACCTTTCACAGGCTTCAAATTTGCACAGATTTTCACAGAAAAAAAATTGACATATGCAGCATGTTCAGGAGAAGTGCGCTTGTATTTTTCACAGGTTTAACAGTTATACTTTTAACAGTAAAAAATAATTTCTGCATGTATTTTTACATTGAAATCAATGGGACATTTCCGCGGCTCTGCTGAACACTTCAGCAACTTTGAAGCTCCACAGATTGGGCATGTTTCCACCTACAGACTTCATTCATGCTTTAAAAGCTGCACTGACTTCTCAACTATTATTACATATCTTCAGCTTTTTGCTGGCTTCTACAGTTTTTTGAATATGAATTTTTAAGCAACACCAAGTTTTGAGGAAATCAATGGCCTTAGAGCTATTGTGACGTCATCTCAGAGTGGAACGGACACAAGAATTATCGCGGACTCAGCAGAATTATCTTGTCGTAACTTCGTCAAACTGTCCTCCACATACATGATTTATGCATCAAAACGTCGACTAACTTCTCCTCTTGCACGTGAAATCCGCTATATATATATATATATATATATATATATATATATATATATATACACACACACACATATATATATATATATATATATATATATCATTTTTCATGAGATAGACTTAAAGATCTAAAATTCATTCCAGATACACAATATTACCATTTCTCTCAAACATTGTTCACAAATCTGTCTAAATGTGTGATAGTGAGCACTTCTGCTTTGCTGAGATAATCCATCCCACCTCACAGGTGTGCCACATCAAGATGCTGATCTGACACCATGATTAGTGCACAGGTGTGCCTTAGACTGTCCACAATAAAAGGCCACCCTGAAATGTGCATTTTTTTTTTTTTGCTTTACGGCTTATGGTGGAGAAATGAACATTCAATGCATGAGCAACAGATCTGGTTGACATTCCTGCTGTCAGCATGCCAATGGCATGCTCCCTCAATGCTTGCGACATCTGTGGCATTTTGCTGTGAGACAAAACTGCACATTTCAGGGTGGCCTTTTATTGTGGGCAGTCTAAGGTACACCTGTGCACTAATCATGGTGTCCGATGAGCATCTTGATGTGGGATGGATTATCTCAGCAAAGCAGAAGTGCTCACTATCAAACATTTAGACAGATTTGTGAACAACATTTGAAAGAAATGGTAATATTGTTTATCTGAAATGAATTTTAGATCTTTGAGTCCATCTCATGAAAAATGGGAGCAAAAACAAAAGTGTTGCGTTTATATTTTTGTTGAGTATATATATATATATATATATATATATATATATATATATATATATATATATATCATTTTTGTCAGACACCCATAATGAAAGATAGCTTTTCATTTACATATGCACATACTCTGATATATACATAGATCCATCATACAAACACAAACACATGCACAAATGCACATATAGACTAATGACCATAATGATTTATTCACACATATGCACACATATGTACATGAACAGAAATGTATCCATACTCTATTTCTTTCTTTAGGATGCTTATTTCAGAACATATGTAAAACTTCTGCTACTGATTAAAGTCTTTGTCATTTTAGGTCTTATCCATTTACCTCTTTTAACAATTGTAACTCCTTCAGGGTGGGCAAACATATCAGCAGCTTTATGCAATTTTGTTTCGCCTCAATTCATTTTTAGCTTACTTTCACAACTTTTACATTTTTATTTAGCATAGTCGAGTTGTAAGCTTTGTTTTACTGTTTCCAACTTCTTACGTCACATTTTCAGCTTTATTTGCACTGGCTTTAGAAATTTCATTTCACAGTTCCAGCATTCAGAATCAGCATTTCAACGCATTTGCTGCAAGGAAATGCAAATTCTCTAGTTACGTTTAAAATTCCTCAACCTTCTTACATATTTTAATGTTTTTGCTCCATGATCTAGAACTGCCCTTTCAGAGTCAACTTAAACAAGGGTGTTGTATTAGTTTTGGGGACTTTTAAAATCTAAAAATTAAGACTCAATTGGCCAGCCTGTGCATTTGTTTTTCTCTAAATGTTGCTGATTTGTTGATTGTCAATTAATCCTTTTTGTTATTCTTGTTTTTATTGTTTGTGTGACACTTCTTTTGCTGCGATCTTGATCAGCTCTCCCTTGAGAAAGGTTATTTTTGTATCTCAATAGAATTGCTCCTGGTTAAATAAAGGTAACATTTTCGAAAAAATCAGGAAGTAAAACAATCAGCCAATCTAACAATCACAATATTGGTCTGTGGAAGGAAACTGGATTGCTCAGAGACACCCACACATACACAGGGAGAACATACAGACTCAATACAGAAGGGCTCAGATTGACTCAGGGAGTTAAACCAGTAACCTTGTTGCAGCAGCACAAGCACTACCTGCTGCACCATGCAGACCTAAAAACAACCAAAAAAACTGTAGATCATAGCGATGTCTTTTTTAAAAACTTTCTTTAGGCCTATGGAAAAGAATAAGCTTTCAGTCTTTAATTATCCTTCATCTTAAAAGTTTGCCTCAATATTTTGCACCATATCAGTCATCTCTAGCCACCAGACACACCAGACACCAGTCTGGCTTTGCTCTCTCGCTCTCTCTCCCCCTCATTCTCTCATTGCACATACAGTAACACATAGCCATCTGGTTAGCCGGATGATCCAGGACATAACTGAGTCAGACTGTTGTCCAGCCTGCAGCCATAATTTTTTCTGTTTAACTCTCCTCCCAATAGTTCACCATATCGCCCTCTTGTCGTCTTGTATACAACTGTTCCCCATCAAAACAAAACAAAACAAGGAGACAGCTGGGGATGTCAAGTGAGGGATGGAGTAAGGTTAAAAGAGAATGGTAGATGCAGGCTCACCTCCTCTGACATGTTGACTTCACAGAGGGTGTTTCAGGGTAAGAGATGAAGGCAAAGAGTCTCGTCTAATCACACCAGTGTTCTTATTACATCAATTCATTTCCACAGAGGCTGGGTGTCACCTTGGCATCTCCACAATATTCCTCTGTGATCCAAGGCGAGAGCAGACGTGGCCTGTGGGAGGACAGGCTTTATACTTTCTATTGATCTCCTTGTTAGGGCTTGTTGAAGCTTAGGAGCCTGGAGCCTCATCCATTCATCCATAACCAAAAAATAAAAGAGCAACAGAGCGAACAGAAAGCATCCTGGGTTTATTCCTGATTTCATCATACTTGTGGAGTGATTTCAGAGAGCAGTCAAAGCTGTGAAAATTGATATCAGGATGGGCTGTGTTTGATGTAAAGTTTCAGCTCTGAAATAATCAAGAAATAAATGTGACTGGATGTTTTTTGGGTTTCATATCTCAAAGTTGTTTGGATGTGACCAGGAGAAAAAGGAAAAGGAAGCCTTTCTTAAAATCAGGAGATTCTGTAAGAGAGAGATATCATCCTTCAATCACTCACTTTAATTAAGTAAATATAGTGAATTAATCTGGGAGGTCACTTGGTTCCTGCCAAGAAAGACACAGACTTATTATTCCATTAAAGCTGAGTAAACAGCATTACCCTCAGCACAAATTCAATCTGAACAAAAAGCCTTAGCCCCTTTTTCTTCGGTTCTCTAATGAATATTTACTAAATGAAAACATTAGACTAATACTTCAAGCTCAAGTGAGAAATTTTGATTTGTTTATTTTGGCATCCCCTATGGACAGTGCTCAACATCGAACGAGTTTTCTGACACAAAACTCATCCTGTTCTATGAACAGTCAAACGTTACACTCAGACAGTTGTGTTCATAACAAACTTACTCCTGTAGTATGATGTTAACAGTGAAGTCAGCCAGGGCACAATGAAGTCACTAACTTTTATGCTTTTTAGAAGGATTCATTTTTGCATTTAACAACAAATTCTACAACTTTTCACAATTTTTAAACCTCTCAGGGAGTACCTTATTTTGCAGTTAACAGAACTTTAACAGAGATGATATTTTAGGGTTTCTCCATAAGATTAAAAGGAACTCCTGATTTTGATATGATCTGTAAAGTTTTAAGGTGTCTTGCCAAAATCCTGAAATTATATTACATTTTCGATTTAAAGGTGCTATGAGAAGAATCTATTACTGGTGACATTAGGACTCTGCTACCCATGAGCATGTGCGGCGACTGTCGTAATGCTGTGTTCCAGTAACCTCGGAACTGGGAGTGACATCATCTCTGACTTATTGGCGTTCCAGTTGAAGTCGAAAAAAAACATGCCGATCTACCAGGCTATTGTTAGCTGTTGTTAGCACGGGAGTGGCGAGGTTTCACCGAGTTCCCAGGAGGAAATTCCGACTTCGGGGGACGTTCCAGTTGCAGTTTCCTACTCGGAACTGGGAAATTCCTACTTCTGACTACAACTGGAACGTAACAAAAGACGTGACCCAAGCCAAAGCGTGCCTTTGTTTAGATGCTAATAAAGCATGCAGCTCAGACCTTCCTCAGAACTCTGTATTGCTTTACAACTTCTTTTTTTCAACAACTTACAGGATGCAAAGCGATGAGGTAATGTATCTCTTTCTAGTTACGTAGCGGTAGTTTTTGATGTGTGACAACAATCAATTTTTGGAAAACGGTATCGTAGTTGTAGCCAGCTATATATCACTACTTACAACCCAGTGCTCTAAGACGTGTCCGAATAATATAAATTTGCTCTAGTTTTAATTGTCTTGTTCCCGAAGTTGAGTATCCAGGCGAGTCCAGTCCTGTCTGACCCGACTTTCTTGTCATGATTTTTACCTTTTTTACACCTAATCATTTCATATTTTCTACTAATATTTTTAGCATTGTTCTTATGTCATTTAGCTTTCTTAATTCTTGTCAAGACTTAAATAATTCAGTCCTAAATCTCTCTTGATGTGCTACCTATTAGAATCACTGCAATGGAATACATAGTAAATAGACCTCTCTACTGAGCATTTATTTATTTATTTATTATTTATTTATTTATAATTAGTACGATTATTAACATTATTGCTGTTGTCACATTTTCTGCCTCCCTGTGAAACACATTGTACGGCAGTTAAATTTATATGAAACAAGTTACATAAAAATAGTTTTGATTGATTCATACAAACATGTAAAAGGGGCAACTTTTCTATATTTTGAATAGTTTTTGCCCAGAGATTTTGTCTTGATATTAGATGTGCCCTTAGTAAAAAAAAGTTTGAAAACCACCAATTTATATGACGTTGAGCAGTTGATGTAAAGTGTTAAGCTATGGTTACACGTAGACTCAGTGACTTAAAACGCAAAGATTTTTCCTTTGCTTATTCAAACTCGACCCACATTCAGATGGAGAGGAATGAAACTGCTGTAGTATGCATGCCGGTTCAGTGGATGGTGGTGCAGGTTTGCAGTGAAGCAGCGCTGCTACAATACACGTACAAAGAAAAAAAACCTTTCACAAACAACAATGGCGAGTGGACGCACAGAAGAGGAGTTTCTTTTTCTTTTTTGGACAACAAATCAGTTCGGACAACAAATCTGACTGGATAGTTTTGTCTGGATAACAAACCGAGCACGGTAAGCTGCACACAAGTTACTCAGTAGACGGCCGAAGCTGTTGTTGTTCCTGGTAGCAGCCTTGATGTGAAAGAGTACTGCGCATGCGATGATTGCGGTGAGCGTATTGTAAAATCTCCACTCTGGAGCCTGGTTTCAAAAGTTTCTGGAATGCAATCTGCTTAGAGTTCCCATGTAAACTCAAGGCAAAAATGAAATGAAAATGTATCAGATTTGACCGTTTTAGGCCTTGTGTAAACAGTCCCCTAGTCTGGATTTCTGGCACATGCAGATCTGTGAGTCCAGCCAAAATCATCAGGAGATGATTTTAACAAAGTCAAACATACACATCAAGATGAAGAGATTGGACTTTAGCTTTTGTCCCTTGTACTCCTGCCAAAATAGAAGTCACAGGCTTTAACGTCAGCTCTGAGTCATCTAAAGAGGAAGCCTTGACACAACTACCATGCATCCATTTCAAGCAAGCAAGCAAATAACTGCAGCAGATTAAAATGTACCCTTTCAGAACATTTCCTCTCTCCTTTTCCCTTTTATCCTCTCTCTCCATGGTCCTGAAGTCTTTGTTTTGGTGACATAATGCCATAGAACATTAATCTGATACTGATCACGTTACTCATTTTTGATAATTCACCTGCCCTCCTCTCCAACAACAGCCCTAAAACAAGCAGCAGGGCTCTGGTATGTTTTTGTAAAAGTGATTGGTATTACTGGAATTAGCAGTACTTTTCTTGGACCATCTGAGGTTAAGATAAGTTTAAGGAGCCGCCCAGTAAAAGGCTAAGTTCGGTTCCTACAGCTTTCACATTGTTTATAGAATGAAGCAGAACAATATACTCACCCAGAAGGCTTTCCTGATGCAAACAGTGCTTCGGGAGATATTTAGTTCTTCTTCAGTTCAGAGGTCGGCACAGTCACACAACATGTCTGGGGCGACACAGTCTGTCGTGGCGGAGTAGCCCGAACGGACCATAATGGAATATTGGTGAAACTAATAAGTTTTTGGATGATTAATGCAGTTTTAGGAGCAGCGCTGTATGCCCTATGTGCTACCATTATACGGATGTCCGCTGCTCGATTTTGGATCTAAATATCTCCACTGTTTGCAGCAGGAAAGCCTTCTGGGTGAGTATATTGTTCTGCTTCATTCTATAAACAATGTGAAAGCTGCAGGAACCGAACTTATCCTTTAATGCCATATTTTCATTGTGTTGGACATTTTGATACATTGAACAAATGACAAATGTGGGCCTACGTCCCCCATAGAACATCCACTGTAATTGTTAAGAAATGAAGAACAGAATGTTAAAGAATTGATTATGGCACTGGTAACAACAACCATTTCCCATCCATACCTTCAGTCATACTTTTGTCACTGAAGAGCCCATATTATGCTTTCTTTGTTGTATACGCTCTTTGCCGTGTTTAACATGTCTCCTCCACCACATGGAACACTTCAATGAACAAGACAATAAGTCTGCAGCATCAGGACTTCTCCCTCTCCCCATTCTTATGTTATCAGCATCTGCCTTGAATTCATCACTTACTCACCTGACTACCAGTGTTGCATCCTCCCATTGTTTCATCATCAATTCCAGCCCATTGGCTTATGGTAGAAAATTGATTGCAGAGTGTAGATGTTAGAATTTATGCACATTTTTTGACAACATGGTGCCAAACACTTAACTGACCAATTACCTCAGATGAGACCTGCAAAGCAATCAGTGCAGACTGGTTCCATGTGTGGAAGGAAGTTTAAAAGGGTAGGAGCACCAGCAAAGGGTCTGAAATGGAGTGAGAACACAGCACTACCAGGGGTACTCTGAATATGGACACTAGAAGGATTTTTGGACATAATAATTATGAACATACCATAGCAGATATCAAAAAAAGTTATGAACCTGATTAAAGGACAAATTTGACCTCTTTAAGTCAATCATCTCATACTTATATGCTGGGAAAGGGATAGTCCAAATAAATTATTAGAAAAAACAATATGTCACATCCCACATACACCAAGAATAACCTTGCAGTGTTGATGGATCAGCCTGATTCAATTCATACATATTCATTCAGTCATACAGATCCACTGCTCGTACAGAGATTAGCATAGGTGCTAACAGCTATAGTGGCATTTTCATCCGATCTTGACCTGTTTCGTCATTAACCCATTTATGCCCAAATTTTTTTCTGTGTTGTAAGGCATATAATTTTATCAGTTGAGTCCCTCTGAATCATGTTATGTATTTCTTTTTTCCATTTTGTACTTTGTTTTAAAGAAAATAGCATTTTTATGACTGGCAACAATTGTTGCCGGTAGTCACATAGCTTGTACCGAGGTCACTGTTTCAAAGTCCTGCAGCATGGCCAGGACCTCTGTTACAGAGTACCCAAGGAAAGAACAACATACATAATAAATTTGTATTTTGGCCTGTTATTTTATGAAAATTGTGTGTGGGGGTGTGTGTGTGGGGTGCGTGTGTGTGGGGTGGGGTGGGGTGGGGGGGGGGGGGGCGTATGAATGGCCATTGGCTATGATGAGTGTGTGTCAAGAAAGGTGCACTTCCAACTGCACATCAACATTTTTTACTTTTTATCACATTATTATGACTTAGTATGTATTGATTTATTTTTAGTTCCCTGATTTCCTTTTTTTTAAAGTTGTGGAAATGGTTTTCCACACTGATGTTAGTTGACAGAGAAAGATTGCTTAGCAAATAGCAAGAAAACTTATGGTAATGTATCAAAATCCTACAAAAACAGGTCTTGAATGCCTGTGAATTTATTTAGTTTGGAAGAGTACTCTAAGAGGACTTAAATGCAGTGTACCTCATTCTACAATTTAAAATAACTAATTTATGAGAAATCCTGCAGACAGTGTTTTCATTTACCTAGTTACAAGCTATGTGCCCACCGGCAACTTTTGTTGCCGCTCACAGAAATAAGCCCATGAACAAATAAATATTTATCCCAGGTAAAAAAAATTTGGTAGAGGTTTACTCTAGAGACTTGAATGATTAAATAATCATAAATATGTTTTGGGGGAAAGCATTAGAAATTTATGAAAATGACCTCTTTCCAGGACAATTTGCATCCTCCATGTCTTCCACTGAAAGGAGCAGGAAGTAGATGATGTCATGTGACAGGGACTAGTTGAAAACTATATTTTATGAACCAAAATCTTTATCCAAGTTGTCTACTAACACATAAGTACAAAAAGTTGCATTACTAGTGCTGACATTTTTTGTTCTGAGTAGAAAATGACAGTGATACACTTCGGCAACAATTGTTGCCGGTGGGGCAAAATGGGTTCAATGAAATACAAATATCAACACCACAAAACTCTCCATAGAAAGGATATTTTCACTCCACTTCCAACATGTTTTGCAGAGAATGTTTTTTAATGATCACGAGAGCAAGAACGCCTGCTGACTAGATTTTTTATATACCCTTAACTAATATGATTGTCAGAATGATTGTCCAATCACCTGCTGGATTTGCTTTTGAAAGGTGCTGCCCATTCCAAACACTTTCTATTGGCTCTTTCCCAGATGAACAATCCATCTAGTGTCTCAGGTTATTGTGGGACTAAAGTACGATATATGTAGTAAACAAGGGAATTGTTTATGCCATGTGGTTTGTATGGTTGCAAGGAAAAAATGTAAATAATTTAGCGGCAAGTTTCCACCAAGTTGTCTGGTTTGGTTTATTTCAGTATGACGTTCAAATATCTGCGTTTAATGATGTGAAGGGCACCAAAATAACTGAATGATTTAATAGTACCCTTCAGCTGAGGTACCAAGCATACTTATCTGACCTGAAGGTGTGCAGCTTAAAGCATTGTCATCTTCAATGTAAGGGCAAAGTAGGCTGTGTTGACAAGATTTGTGTTAATCTTACTAAAATGTGCTGAACCAAGCTGGGCCAGTTGGTGGAAACACAATGATAACCTGAAACTTTTCTAATTGCTGTCAAATCTGTTCAGGATTCTTAAAATCAAGGTCATCAGCCTTTCACTCTCCCACTTTTTCATCCATTCTTCCTTGCAGCCATGAGCGCCTGACATAATACCTGACCAGCTGGCTATTGATATACAGAGCGGGAAGGCCCTGGCGTGAGTGGCTGGCTGATTTACAGGCGTTCTGGATGGCTGGCTTGCAGTGAACAAACCCTGAATCCCTGCTGGGCTAGCTGGGCTCATACTGGGAGGACTGGCTACTCATCTTCCTACAGTGCAGAAGGACAAAGGCAGGCCTGTTCCTCTGGGAGCCGGCACGCAGCGGCTGCTACTTCCACTGACCGAGAGCGATGGGAGGAGAAAGAGAGATAGATGAAGAATTTAATGTTTGGAAAGGATAGGGAGAAGAGTAAGAAAGATAAAGAGCAGAATAGAGGAGACGGATGGATCTTTTTAACAGCTAAGAGTGGAGTGGAAACTGGCAGAAGACAAAGAAGGCTGAAAAAGAATTAAAGAGTAAAGAGAGCAGAGTGGAGAGAGAGGGTCTGCAGGTCAGGCTCTGCTTCATAGCTGTATATGGCTCAGTATGGTGTAATGACCTACAATCTATCAAAATGTTGTCTCCTATTGCCCTTTTCACAGACTATTAGCCTCACAGCATCCAGGCAGTCCTGACAGGAACAATTCACATTAACTGCAAACACTATAATCTCCATGCTTGTTTCTTTTTTCACGCTGGCTTCAGCTTTTTCTGCATTACTGCAGCTCGCCTGTGAAACAAGACACCTCTCCCTCCTCCATTTTCCCCACTTTCATCTCCTTGCCTGCTCTGTCCATCTCTCAGGCCCTACAATGGCTCCTCACCTCTTTCCTCTTGGCCCAAAGCCTTATCCATCTGCCCCAGCACATAGCTGCTGTCGTGTGAAAACTCGTCTGGAGGGTTTGGATTCTCCTGGGACTCTTTTCCAGAATTTTTCTTTGTTGAAGTATTTATTTGTATTTCATGTCTAATTGTCCTTTGATAAGTGAAAAATCAGCTTTGTTGCAGATTATAGGTTGTATGGATGGGGCACACATAAATACATGTCTGAAGTAGCATAAACCATGGAATTGCTTGCCAAATGTCAGTATTTATACTTCAGTGTGAGACACAACATCCATGATTTCCTTAAACAAAAAAAACTGACATGTAGGCTCTTCAGGCCACAGCACCATTTCCATGTTGATCCAGTCCATCTCTGATGAACTTGCTGGTGGCTCTTTGTGTTGAAACTTCGCATTTCTGAGCCTACAAGGTAATATCCTTTACCGGATGATGTCCGTTAACTGGATTTGAGCTTGTTGTTCTAGTCTGTCAGACAGCTCAAAGCGCTTTTACACCACCGGTCACACCTACAGTTTCAGACTCAAAATGATTGTGTCCATCAGTATCAGCCGACAGTATGTGAGGCAGTGGTTCTCAGTCCAGAAGGGTTTGGGCAGGAGGGTGGCTGGTTCAAGTCCTGATCTGTTCTTTCATACCAATTTACATGCCACTTATGCAGCAGTGGGGGCAATTTGGGCTTAAATGGCTTTAAAAACATAAATTTAAATGCTTAAATGCCCACGGACACATCAACATGTGAAAGCCCAAACTGGGCTTGAACCCTATATTAGCAAAGATGAGGCGAGATTACTGTGTGACTGGATGGCTGAATCACTGACTGGTGTTGCTGAATGCACATCTTTGTAATACCGTTTTTGGTGAGGTGAGCCTATAATATCATTAGAAAGAGGCAGAGAGGCAGAAAATGCACTTATACATGTGCAGCTCTTTTCTAGAATTCAGTACTCTCATAGTCTGCTCATGATATCTGGCATGGAGCTTACTCTCCTTAAAGCTGGGATTGGCGATTTGATTTAGATACACTTTTCGTAATACTGGTTAAAATGGTCTTTATGACCCGATGGTAATCAACTCATAATGTGTTCTTAAAACAGAGCGAAAAATATCCGCTATCTACAGCAGGACTAAAACAGGGAAAACCCCAACCAATAATCATGCCGGGACACCTGTTTTTAAACCAATCAAATCCCGTCGCCATTCTGCCCGCCTACTGCGCGTGCATTTTCCCAGCGTGCACAGACTCGGTGTGTGTAGCCAAGCTCATACGTATCAGAGTCCGCCAGAGAATGCTTACCTTTCAAGTTTTGCCTTTGAAAAATAAGGGAAGCCCGCTGTGAGCCGTCCCACAACCCCAACCAAGCACCAGTATCCCTCACATTTTAAGACAGATGTACAAGAAATCTAAAATAAACTCTTTAGTTTTCTAAGTTTGTTCCGCTGTTGGCTCTAATCTCGTGAGAACTGCCATCCATGCTACTGCAGGTGGCAGTTCTCGCGAGACTTCTTCTTCTTCGGTGGTTGGTATCCATCATTTTGGAGCATTACCGCCCCATTTAGGCGGAGACGGAGCTCAGTTTGGAGAGGCAGAGGAATGCTTTTATTGTTATATCGTCACACGGAAGATTTACAGGAGAATACTGATACAGAAGGACGGGAGAAAAGAGGATAAAATACGGAAAATACGGTAGTTTCATGGCCAAAACAGGAGATTTGACAGCTATGTGGAGAATGTCAGAGGAACTACCTATACCCCGATCAACATCGGCTGTGAGTACTAACTAACTGACTGAGACATGACTTGGTGTAGCCAACCCCAGCTTTAAGGCGGTTGTGTTCTGTGTCACATATTCAACAGTTGAGTGTGAAATTATATGAATGTCTTACTTTAAATGTCATAAAACTATTTCTGTGAGACTTCAATTTTTGTCTGTTTTTGCTTCCGTTAGTGTTTTATGAGTTTCACTGTGCCTTGATATTTATTCAAGACTATTTTCATACCAGGCCCTCTCTTCCTTTCTTTTGTGATCGTGATGCCAACAGCTTGAAGAGTGGGCCACATCTGGTCCACAGCTGGCCACCACATGAAGAAGACAGAGTGGACTGAAAGGACAGCAGGAGAAAAGAGGAGAGGAGAGGTGATGGAGTGATTAAAACAATCTATATGAGTTCTATTACATTGTTGAGAGGTGCACACATAAAGAGATGAGAGGGAGAAGAAGAGGACAGGGCCAAAGCCAAACTGAAAGTCAAGATAGTTTTAACTTTGTCAAACTCATAGTAAGAGTAAAGCAATAATGATTCCTCAATGGGTATCACAGCAAAAAAAAAAATGACAAGTCTTACTCTGCCATAGGAAAATCCAAAGAAGTCCCTCTGTCTGATATCAATTCAGAAAATGTCTCTAGAGTTATTGTAAGCCAAAGCTGCCCAAAATTTCCATTACACTAAAACAAGCAAAAAAATAGAGCCTGCATTGCTTGTAATGAATAAAAATATCTGCCAATGAGACAAGACAAATTTGATTGGTATGATGTCTGTCTTAGAAATAAGATGTGCTATTTTAGGTAGTTATTATACCTGAATGAGTCATAGAAGACAATTGAAAAATCTGAAAAAATATATCAAAGCATCATAGAGATACAATGTTGACTAGAAAAGCACAGATGGATGAGCAGTGTTACAACCTGAAAACATTACTTATGGCCCATGCCCTCATAAGCAGATGTGTTAGGGGTTAGGTAGAATAGGTAGAAACAAGAAGAAAAAAAGGGATGCCGGGCTGAAGGAGGGGGAAGGAGGTCTAAATGGGGAGAGTACAGTCATGTGGAGTCAGATGCTCCTAATCAGCTGTGTTGCTGTCAGAGCTCATCACTATAGCAACCATGAGTCATAGCAGACGTAAACAGGGGAGCATGTTATAAACTAAAAGGTCTTGCTGGCACATTTACACATTTACGAGTACACTGAAATAGGAGGGGAGCCACAAACCGGTCAGCACCGAAAACAACACGTGCTGCTTACAAGAGAAATTTTCCCCGCACATTTGTTACAGAAATTAAAACAACTTTACAAGAGGAACCTGCAGGAGTCTGGTGACCAGAAACCACAGGAATTCTCATTGTTTTTCACCAGAACTACATCATATCAAATGCCAGACTAGACTAGAAAAAGACAACAATGTCTTTAGCAGGAACAGCAATGACTGTTTTCCAACATCAGAGGGCTCATTTTGTCTGAGTGCTCCCCTGAGTCTCGTATGATATGGTTGTTTTGGAGAGGTTTTTCCCAAATACTTCTATTAATTATATTAACATAAGCCAAAAAGTACATGACCAAATTAGAATGTATGTGATGGTCATAATGTAATAAAGACAAGGTATTTAAGAACCATAAGAACCAAGTAATCTAACATCCTGACAGGTAATGTCAAAACATGTACAGCAGTCAAATGCCACTAATTTTCAGTTGGGATCATATGTTTCTTGGTCTGTATCCAAAAAATGGCACTGCCTATAAAAATGACACTCTGACAGCCTGTACCCACTGCATCACTTCTGTGTGGCAGTTTGACTCAAAGCCTTGTCTTCTAGCAGCACCCAGCAGATAAGTTCACAGAGCGCAACTCAGAGCAGAATCACAGGAGAACAAGTCTGGTGCAACAGTGCAAGACTATTTGGAGACTGTGTTACAGTATTGCTCCCAATTCGGGAAATTACAGTCAGGTTTTCTTACTTGAATTTGTCATTCTTTAAGATTTTTGATCCTCAAACATGGGTACATTTATAAATACACACGGTTAATTTATGTACAGTCCATGTGCTTGTTATTATTTTAAGCATTAATTTAAGACATTAAATAAAACCTCAGAATAAAAATGTTTTATTCTCTGAAGAAATAATCCATATTTTTAAAGGTCATATTATTCTTTTTGTCCAGTTTAGCAAGCCCTTTGCTGAGTTTGATAAGCTTCATCCTTATGATAAAGAACTTTTATGCAAAGGACAAAAAGTGTGCCACTACAGGACTTCTCTGTCTCCTCCTATTTACAGCACGAGTAGCTGTCGAAAATGGCTCATTACCCTGTCTCCCCTATGTCCAATGATTGTTCCACAAGTAGTTTGAACAAGCACAATGTAGAGAATAGACCATAGAGAGAATGCACAGCTGTTGAAAACATGGCACAGAGCGGTGCTGAACTGACAAATTAACACAGAGTAGTCTTGTGGGACCAATCAGAATGGCTGTGAAGATGTGGGAAAGGAGACTTTAAAGTGACAGGAGCTCCATCAGGGTGCCTCAGACAGAGGGGTGTTAATTAGGGGAACTCAGCATTTGAAAAAAAGAAGATCAGACCAATTTAATCTTCAAGAGGTAATGTTTTTTTTGTTTGTTAATTATTTTATATTATTTTCTAACATTGGAAACCCTATTTAGTCACCTTTTATTGAGGTTCAACTTATAAAGATTGTGCATTCAAAGAGCTAGCAGCGCATCTAAACGTGTGCAGTGGCCAAGAAAAATGTTTAAGAATCCCCTGCAACTGGAAGCTGGTGTTTTGGTACACAGAGTGGCAGCATCATTTTGTTCCAGTCGTGGTACAGTTTCCCCAGGAAACTGGTGAAGTCAAAGGCAGACCGCAAAGTGAGCATCCCAGGAAATCTGGTTCCCCGCCTTGTTTCACTGAAGAACTGTGGGCTTTCCTTCAGGGGAAAAGATGCCCCATATGGGTAATGCTCCACATTTTTTGAGGCATTACCCACAAAACACGTTTAGCAGTTCTTACAAGTTGTACCTTGTGCAAAGGTAACTAATCAGACTTTCCATAGATAGAAAATACTGCACCGACATTTTTAAAGTGGAGAAATATTCGACTTAAACAACATTTCCAATATATATATATTGATGTTCCATTTTGTCGGACCTTTTCATGTTATAATTTAACCTGCACAGCATGCATGCAAGTACTCTGAACATGTATGTGGACCAAAACAAACATTCAGCAGACACGCAGTTTTGTCTGCTGACACATACTTTTTCCAGCTGGACTAGACTTGTGTCTGCTCTCTGACATTAACAGAGACCTGCACACACACACACACACACACACACACACACACACACACACACACACACACACACACACACACACACACATCTTGATTCCTATGCATGTTTCCAATGTTTCCTCCCCAGTAAAAGTCTGCTGTCAGCTGTCCTCCATCCCTCACTCAATCTCCGCCTCTCTGATTGCTTTAGATCCAGCTGTCACACCATTTCTGCATCCTAGCCTCCCTCACTGCCTCCCCTCTCCTTCAATCTTCCTTTTCCCCACTCTTCCCCTCTTCTCCCCTCACACAGCACAGTGAATGGGCCTCTCTGTGCTCTGGAAGATTTTACTTGGGTCCTGTCTCTCTCTAACAATCTCTCTCCCTTCTCTTCACTCTGAAATAGAGCAGCAGCAGAGAAGCCAGCATCATATTAGATACTAGAGAGATTTTTATTTCTGCACCATGAGACCAAAGCTCAGCTGAACACACACCGTGGGCTACAGTCTTTGAATTATAACACAAGAATGCAGTGGGAGAGTCATTGTACGTGGGCTGGAGGTTCTGTAAATAACACAAGATCAGAAGCTAACACCACCACCTCTGATGCATCACAGTGCAGTAAGGCGATCCAGGCTCATTTACCTCCACAAAAAAATTCAATACATATACAACCACATGATGTTTTAGTCTGAGGGAGGGTGAAAGGCATGCAAACTGTTTTCTAATGATATCAATACAAACTTGTCTTCTCTGTATCTCAAACTGTCTCACTAAAATTCAAATTTCATGTTTGCATGTAACATTACAGTTCATATGCTGCTCAAGCCTTGACAGCAAAGAGGGTTGCTTTCTAAAAACATATGTTATTTGTGATTATCATCATAGCTATCATAGCTTATCCCCTCCAGGTCAGGCCAGAGAAGAGACCTGGCCTGACCTGACCAGAATGAAGGTGGGCAGATCTACCCCAACCCTGTTAACTACTGCAGGTCTGGTCTGGTCTGGCTCAGGAGGAAAAAACTAACTTCTACTAGCAAGGAGCTCCTAATAAAGAGGCCGGTAAGTGCATAGACAAATGAGTAGTTATGCTGACAGTCCCAGTTTGCTAAGCTTCTGCTAGGTTATTGGTGAGGTTAACAAGAAGAAGTTTTATAGTAACGAGCTGTAGAGGGTGTTGCCATTAACTGTAGTGGAGGCAGACGTGCCATAGCAGATAAAGTTATTCTCACTTTGTATACAAGAAAAAGCACTAGATTATTAAAATGGCGTTATTGAGATATTACAGAAACTGGGCTTTACCATGCATGTAAACTTGCCGACTCTTCCAAATTTATCAGTTTTTACATCTGTCTTTTATTGCTTATCCTCCCCTATCAAGGCAAAGGCCAAATAATAAAAAAGGAGGATAGGTGTTGTTTCTGCCTTCACTTCAATCAACTTAAGTCCTTTAAATTGGTTCAAACTTTGTAAGTTCATTGCTAAAGGAAAGGGATGAATAGTTACAGGGTTATTCTGAATGCGTCATGAACAGATAGTGCACGTTGACCCATCAGAATTTTGTCAACAATTTCTGTAATCTTTTTGCAAAAGGCAGCTACAGTGGAGTTCCCACTGCAGGGGGAAGAATTAGGTTAAAAGTATTATTTATAAGGCACTAAATATGGAAACAAAGGAGGGCAAACTATGAGCCAACAATTAACAAAAGGCAAGTAGAGCAGTAGTTAAAGACTTAGAGATTGGTACAGATGCAACCAAACCCTGAGGGAGGGATGTGCTGATCACAAGCTTGATTCTTCTTCAGCATATTCAGGGTCTTTTTGAAACACAAGCCTCACTGAGCTGTTGCATCACAGCTTCAACCTCTAAACAGGCTGAAATAGGTCAGCATAGAGAGATAAATCAAGAGATGCAAATAAAAATGCGACCCTGGCAAATCAAAGTCACAGTTATTAGTTGCAATGAGTGCTCTGTTCAGAGTTGTGGCTGCCAAGAAAAGACCCATTTCCACTTTCCATGTTATCTGCAGAGAAAAACGCCACTGAAGCAAAGAAATAAAGTGCTGATCACCAGAGAAGCAGGAAAACAGGCACACACACTTTTACACACACAGCCAAACATGCCGAGAGAGAAACACAAATTTCTTCCTTCACACATGAGTGTCCACCAGACAGACATTCAGATCCACTGTTCCAATCATTCATCAGTCTAGATCAACATGATACAGAGCAGTAAAAGCAAAGACACAGAGATGAAACTGCAGGTCCGTCTTTGCACCAGGGAGCGTGCCATTAGTGTGAGCAGTAATGGAGGTAGATGAGGGAAAGGAGTGGTAGCATTCAACTAGCCTGCAGAAATCAGATAACTCCACTCAGCACATATTGAAGGCACTTAGGCATCAGACAGTAGAGAGTGTGTGTGCTTAGGAGTGGGAGAGGGAAAAAAGTTCAGATTAGACAGTCCAGAGAACATGCACAACTCACACATGAAGGCAATTTAGTGTCATCAGTTAAGCATGTTTTGGTCTGTGGATCAAAAGAAGAACTCTGTCTGCCTGAGAAATATGCACAATAGTCACAGATACAAGTTTGCCAAGCTCTAAAAACAAATAACTGACTTCATAATGTGCTATAGAGGAACTGCAAAAACACACCAATTAAGACAGACAATGAAGAGAATCAGCTAAAGCAAATGTGTGACTTGGTGAGCAGCTTTAGCATCAAGCTAACATTTTTCATCATAATGTTTGAGAAGACAGAAAAAGTAGTGTTGATTAAAAAATATACTAGTTGAGCACCTTCCAAAAAATGTGCTAAAGCAGTCGGTCTGAAATATCTTCCATAGTAACTCCTTTCGAGGGTATGACACCTCCTCCAGATGTGAGGTGATCACTGAGTCTGGTGTTATTTCAAGCCACTAATGGCTGTTGTGGAAGAAACATGTTCTAGGCATGTTCTGAGCAGGGCTGAAACAGACGGCTTGATAGTGTGCCAATATTCAATATCCTGGGAATTCTTGGACAAGAAAGTTTTTAAAATAATCTAAGGGCACATCTGGGACCAGTGTGACTTTTTTTAAAGTCACTTATGAATAAAAAATAGACAAAAGATACAATAAAGAAAAGCAGACAAAATATGCCGGGATAGTAACTGATAACATATTACTGTTACCAGTTTTATAATATTTATCAATTCCTGCTGATTGTATTTGTGAAAAAAGTAGGCCTTCTTTAGGTTTTCAGTGGCAACAATATCAATCGCATGACACTCCTGATATTCAACATCATGCTCCATAGATAAATGCTTAAGCATGTTGCTGGTGTCTCCACTTTTACTGAAAGGTGTGCGGTGAGTGTAATATTGTCATTTAATTGACACACATTTTAACCACTTCTGCCCCCTGTCAGCCATGTTTGTGAATTATTTGTTATCATTACTGTCTTTGATGAGAGTGTAAAATCCATGATTTGGAAAGCATTCAGAACTAAGTGGAGGGAATTGATAAGGTAACTTGATAAGCAAAAAGCCTACTGATATCGGTACTTTAAGGGAATTGTTATTGATTCTAATGTGGAATTGGTTTTCTATTCCCATCGCTTAAAATATTTGACCATTAAATTCCATGTTTACTGCTCTTAAAAGCACCAAAATCAATAAAGCATACAACTGACAAGCACCTGTTATTAAGAACAAAAACTAGAGTTTTTGTACCTACAAAAACTGAGAAATATTCTGGGTTACCTCAATGAATAATGAAAGCAGACAGATTTCTGACTCTGACTATACCTGCATTTTTATCTGAGGGTCTAAAGCACAGCAGGAAACAGGAAAATTCAATGCAAGAGAGAGTTTGACAAAGTTTGCATAAACATTGTGCCACCTGTACTATTTTAGCTACATCCCTCTGACATGAACTGCCTCCTTTAACCAACAGGACAAACTACCAGTAAAAGACGTCTCAATAACTCATGAAGATTTTAAGGTCAGACTGTCTTTATCTTTCCAAAAAATGCTCCGGAGTGTATGTGTAAAAACAGCTCAACAAAGAGTCCAGGGGTTTGTGAGCCTCTAAAGGAGCACAGCGTGGTCGCCGGCAGTAGCAGGGGCAAGCCTGGAAGTGAGGCTGCTTGTTTAGCAGACCCACCCTGACCAGCACAAAAGGGGGGCTACACCCTCCTCCCCCACCAGACAGCCCAGACAGCACCTGATTGGCCAACTCTATGACCCCTGATCCCCGTTATATTGTGGTCTCAGCTGCACCAAACCTCCCCCTTTGGGAATGTGTGTGTGCATGTGCATGAGTGTGTGTGGACAACAAAAGAAAGCCAAGTTCTAATTCAGCAATCAGAGTGCTGGAAAAGGGGAAGTGGTCTGAGGGGAAATGGTGTGTATGTGTATGTGTGCATTTGTGAGTGGGTGTGTGTGTGAGTAGATGGATGTGGTGTAATTATGTTCTAGTTGAGCTTGACCTACAACAGTGATTAGCTAAATAACAGCCCATTTATGTCCTGCAGACCCCTGCTATGGGCATCAAATGCTGAACCTCGTTATTTAAAATTTTCTGAAGTCATCCTCAGCTTCATAAGCTCAAACCTGGACTTACCACTTTTATCTGAAAGCTCAGACACAATGTCAAATTAAGTTTTCATCTTCAAACCTCAGATTTCAAACAATTACCATTAGCATTAGCCCTAATCCAAGACCAAACCTCGGCCTCCTATACCTGAAGATTAAGCATGTCATTGCCAGATTCCAACAGAAGGACTTTAAATGAAAAAAATCTAAAAATATGTTCCGAAGACATCTGAGAGCAATCAATTTGTTGAATACAGTAATCTATCAGAAATAAAGAACTTCGTTCAAACCACATTTGTCCCTCCTCTGGTGCTATTTCATGGCCAACCTTGGCTTTTCTCTAACCCTCACTCGAGCTCAAACCTAGCTTTGGTTTAATATTCTCAGCAAATGGTCATTTCTTCTGTCAAAATACTCAAAGCATTCTTTTCGGCTACAGGTCACACCCTTACAAGGAAAAAGTCGCCATGAAAGTTGTCCATCTGTGTTGGATAACCCCATTCACACACATTTACACTCCATTAACATGGCAGCTAGAGTAATTCAGGATTCATTGTCTTGGCCATGTAAGAGTCAACATGCAATAGCATGATATAAGGTTTAAACACTTGACCTCTTTGTTGAGTGATGACAAAATCTACAAAAATCTAAAATCAAAATTCCTGTATTTGCAGTTTGCTTCAGGTTGACAGGCTAAGACAAAGCTCTGTGGTGCATATATGCAAAAAATGCCATGGTGAAGTTCCATCATCACACCCTGAGGCATTAAACAATCTCTGCAAGGGCAAGCCATTTTTGTTGATTCACAGTATTTATGGGTCTGTGGGAGCCTAAGAAAGCATGACATAGCATATGTTTACACATACAGCAGTCTCACACACTCTGTGCTTGGTCTGTATGCTCCCACCTGATCTTCTATACATACCTTCTATACTGAAACTAAAAAAAGGCAGACCTAGCCATCCCCTCAATTCCATCTCTGTGCAATTGACAGTGGGGTTGAAATATCACAGGGGTGTAAATATAACAGCTTGAAAAAGCAGCATGAATCAGCTATAGTGAGGCTGAATCTAATTGTCTAAATAAACCCTGTGGCTATTATGGCCTGTTCCAGCCCAGCCCTGGACAAAACTTAGCCATGCTCTTTTTAAAGTGAGGACAGATTTTGTCACCTTAGATCCTGTTTTAACAGCTTCACCCTGAAGCCTGAGAAGCTCTGTCCTTACAGGCTGCTCTGAGGTTTGTGAGCTGAAACTCTATTACTCCTGCTGTGACTGCCTCAACACTCCCCATGTGACTCTTTTCCTCTGTGTCTTTACTGCAGAGGCAGTCGGTCAGGGTAGACCACCCCGAAACATCATGACTGGCTGTCTGAGGAATGCCATGTCATGGAACAGATGGAGCTCCTCAGACAATAGAGCCGCATGCATTAACTGGCCCTATGTACTCAGGCATGTGCCAAGTGTGGTAGGGAGTGTGTGCATCATTGCCTCAGTCTCTAAGACAACTGAAAACCTCACTTTTGTCTCTTGTGTACCATTCCTGGCAGGGAAAAGGTTGCCCCTCAGACTAAGATAAAAGGAGAGCTTCCTCTAGCCCTAAATTTCAGTCCCAAATCAAACCAAACCTAAGCTTCTTTTAGCCCCCATATCAATTAAAACAATGCCATCCTCAAAGCCTCAGTTTAAAAAAAAAAATGAAACAATCAGTGGTTCAAAGTTCTAAAATTGGAGTTCGGAAATTAAGGAATGGCACCACTATCTTTGAGTCATCAGACTTTCTTGATACTGAAATTAAAGGAATACCAACTAGTCAAGCGCACAAACCAAAGACAGATCCTATGCTTCTAATAGATCTAAAATTACACATAACATTGGCCCATTTCATCACCTGTCCAAAATAAAACCTAAGTGTCCCTAAACCCCACACTGCGAACAGTGTTTGACCTCTTCTTGTTCTAACATTCTACATTTCATCGCCGTCCTTTAACCATAATCTATGAAAAAAACGAGATTCTTAAAACCCTTTAAAAAAGGCAAATAACAGGTGTCTTTTCCCCATGACTTGAACATATTTCTCTCATGATTTAAGCCCTAGCCAAATAAAAACCATTTTTAAGCCCTGGACTGAGACAAGACTTTGGCTTCTTTTTACCCAGAAGTCTAATATAACATTACAATCATCAGGTCCAAATACAAAACCGATACCTATGGCTATTGTTGCTTTCAGTTCAAACATGACATTGTCATCCTTTAGCCTAAATCCCTGTCAAAAAAACATAAACATTGTCATGCTTTTGGAAGTGTTTGAAATTAAACATAATAATTTAATTATCTGGTCCAACCCAAAACAAAACTAAAGCTTCTCCAGACACTACAATGAACAATGAAACTGCCATTCTTACGCTCAAATGCAAAACTTAGGTTCCTCAAGCCCTTACATGACATGTAAACCCTCTGCCTCTCCTAACCCTGTACAGCAGCCCCAGTCCAAGCATAAAACAAGGATTCTTTCAGCCTTTGAGGTACACCTAACATTTCCATCTTTAAAACCTAAACCTCTGGTTTATGCCCTGAAATCAAATGTAACTCTGCATTTAGCCCCAAACCATAAAAATCTTTGGCCTCTTCTTCTCCTAAAATTTGGCCACTGCCTAAGGGGAAAATTGTTTTTTTTCTTTCAACTATAAAATATTAAATGTAACACTGCCAAAATCTAGCCCCATACCCAGGACAAAACTAAAGCTTCTATCAGGTGTAAAATTAATCTCAACTTTGCCAATCTTCAGCCTCAAGCAAAGGCAAAGTTTGGCTTGTTTGTGCACTAAGATCCAGCTGTAAACAGAGGCAAACTTTAGACTTCTCCTTGCCTGAAATTTAAATATATCATTCCCATCCTTTGGTTCTGACCCAAAATGAAATATAGGCTTCCCATAGCCTATTAAGAAATTTAATATTTTCAACACTTTGTCCCAATCAAGAAAAACAAAGAAGGATTTTTTTTTTACCCCAGACTACTACCCCAAGGCATCTTCTTAGACAATGTTTAACTTTTTGTAAACTTAGAGGCTTAACATTAAGCCTTTACAAGACATTATATTTCAGTCCATTAGTCCCAAAACAAGTCCAAATCTAAGGTTTGGCATTTGCAACAATATTTCCATTGATTAAGCCAGTTCAAGACAACATCGAGGCTTCTTTAAGACCCAGACTGTGACTAATGTCAGACTTCTTTTAGTCTTAAACCTAATCATAACAGGACAATCCCAAAGCCTCAATCCAACACCAAACATTTGCTTGATCCCAGAATTAAGCATAAGATTGCCATACTCTGGCAACAATCCAGGACAAAATCAAGATGACTTATCTAAAAAAAAAACGGAGGTTTATTCATGTATCAATGTCAGTGCATGCCTTGGCCTCACTTTTGGACAAAGTAAAGACTTTTTTCAGCCAATATTTGAGCCCATGATGAGTTTAATTTTGCCCTGATTTCAAACTTGCCCTCTTTATGCCACAGCAAGAATGAGACCAATGTTTTGGTTCATTTATGCCATTAATAAAACATAACACTGCCATGAAGGGGCTTCAATCTAAAACAAAGAAATAATTATTTTGGTCCTATACTGTGTCTAGAATATAACATCTCTCATCCATTAAAATACAATTAAACATAATTTATTCAACATTAACCCAGTACCAATGCAAACCTTGTTTCTTTGGAAAACAATCAAAATGTGTTATCTTCAAGCAGCCTACTCAAATTTACCAAAACATAGCTAAACTTCAGTCATAATCCAAGAAAGTATCTAGCACTTTTTGCCCCAGTTACTCCGTCAACCCTAGAGTTTCATGGTAGATCACAGTAAACTGCATCTTCCAAAAAGCGAGTGAGAAACTCAGGCGACCAAAACGCTGCAAACTCTCACCGGCTGGTATGACGCAATGGAGAGAGATGGAGATAATCCTGCTGACAGTAATGATTATGGTCGTAAATATATTCAAACTGAGGGCGCGTATTTCAGAAGGCATGCTGTCCCGCAGAAAACACTGCTAACATGGAGGCAATGATATACCAATAATCAACGTGAGTAGTTTACAGATCAATCAATACCACATTATCTGATCCCTGCATCACTAATGACGCAATTATCTTGCGTCTATCTCATACAGTTATTGGTGCTTAAGTGCATCAAAGGAGCTTAAATGCGCACAATAAGCCTTAAAGAGTGCCCAACATAGCGAGACAATTCAAGATTTTGTTGAAATTATAGGCTCGATTGGTTGATCAGCTAATTAGATGTATTCTTCCTGATTTGTTTCTCTTCAGTGATGCATTAAACCCCCATCATAGGCTGGAGCTGCCACATTTCATTCATCTCACACACATATGGGCCCCGACCCTCATCCAAAAGCGCTGCACCCAAAACAGAATTGCTTCAAAACTCACAAATCAATGATTAAAGTACAAAACAAGGCGGGCTTAGCGCTTCTCCATCACGGATTCATCCACTGTGGAGACATTTGTGAGCGGGTCTGAACAGCCAAACCTTGGAAGAGTCTGTAAACAGGGATGCCAGATTGGACGGCGAAGCAGTGAACTCACCCAAGAGAACGACGGATGATCGGCTCCCCGCTCCTCCTCTGTGTAAATCCAGGACCCCGGACAGGAGAGATATTACACACTAGAATTATCTGCAAAGGGTAAATTCACAAAATCCTTAGGGGGGAAAAGGCGATGTATGGAGACGGTGTGGAGCCGCGTAATGAGCCTGATCAGAAAGCGCAGTAACAGGAACACACACTAAATAATGTGAATAAAACGGTTAACAACAGCGATCAGAGTGGGGTAGCGGCGGGATTGGTGTGTCTGTAGTAATCTCGGATGCTTTGGTTGTTGACTGTGCACTTACTGGGCTGCTTCCTCCGGCTCCACCCGCTAACCCAGCCTTCCCAGTGCGCCCATTGGCACAGACGGCCGGACATGCAAATCTACTCTCCCCATTGATGTTTTCCAGAAATGAAAAGAGGAAGAAACCCAAGGATGTTTAGGGCGCTCCACTGCGCTATCTTGTGGCAGCAAGGCCACAGTGGCTGGGTAAATTCAAGCATTTGCAATTTGTTACATTGTGACCATGAATAACTCAAGTTGGAATTAGTCAGAATTCTAGGGGAAAAGCAAAAAATCATAGTAAAGCCAGAGACCTGAAATCAAACCAGAAATTTTATATTAAAGTCACACATCCGACCCCAAATTCTGAGAATGAAAAGTCACAAATCTGGTATAAACTTCTGAATGCTGGTATTAAATTCTGAGGGAAAAAGCCAGAAATCTGGCATGAACCTTAAAATTTTGTAATGAAATTCAGAATTATGTTGTGAAATTTAGATATCTGAGAAAAAAGAGGGAATATTAATATTAACAATAGATGTCTGCTTGTATATTACAAAACCAAGGTCAGAATTCTAGGGGGGGGGGAGTCCAACTTCTGACTTTTTTTTTTTTTTTTTGAGGGGAAAAGTCAAAATTCAGTTCTTGTATTAAATTTTGATAAAATAGATAGCCTGTACATATTTTTAAAAAATCTGACGTTAAATTTTGAGAGAACAGTCATAATTTTAATATTGTAATTCTGTGCCAAAAATAAGAATTGTTAATTGTTCTCAGAATTATGACATTTCCTACAAAAAGAATCCTATAGAGTGGGCATAGTCCTCTTTCATACATTTTGATCTTGAAATTTCATTTCTTTAAAACCTTTTAAATTCTAATGGAAGCCTTAAATTATATTGTATACCGAATCTTTACATACATAGATTTAAATTGAATAGGATCATGTTTTTATTCAGCCGTTTGTAAATCTATGCATCAGTTATCTATAGCAGGAGTCATCAACTGCATTTGTCTTATGGCCTGTTAAACCCTGACATGTATTATGGGGGCCAAATTTCAAAATCATATTAAACAACATTATATTTTTGTCATATTTGTATAATATAAGTTACTTAATATTTTTTCTTTCTTTTTTTATAATTGTATGTATGTCTTAGCCTTTAAAAGTAAAACCAGGCCCTAACACATTTGTTGTGATTGGTAACAAAATGTTTCTAGGCTATATATTTTTGTGAAAGAGTCCTATTGTTAACCTTTCATTTAACTTTACCAATCCCACACTGCTCCCTGACAGGTGCCTAGTTTGGATTTTTTTTTTTTACCCCTCTCTTTTCCTCTTGTTTTCTTTTCTGCAAGCACTTTGAGATACATATATTGTAGGAAAAGTGCTATATAGATTAAGTTTGATTGATTGATTAAACTGAGTTGGCTTTGTAAACGTCCAACCAAATCAAAGTACAAAAATGTCATCAGGGGAATACAATATTAATTCATTTGCAGTAAAGTGGGATTTTTCCTAAAAAGGAAATAGGTTTGTGCCCAACAGTGTATTGCTGCCAGTTGGCAATGGATATATTTGATATTATCTCTGGGTCAATTGCAACTGCTTGGGTGGACATTTATAGTTGAGGGAATCTAACAAGAACAAATAACACATAGAGCCACAAAAACATTTTCTCACACCTTTTTCTCTGAATTTGATAATACTCAGGGGCCGAAAAATGTTACTTCCTGACAGCCACTTGCTGATCACTGACTTATCCATCTCGACTTTTGATAACTTATCCCTTTTTTGGGTCTCAGGTGCCGTAGTCTTTCCAAAATGATGTTGGGCAAGAGAGTGCACACTAAAGTGGTTGCCAGCCAATCCCACAAATGAGACAACCGTTCACTCCCACCTTGGACTTAAGGTAAAGGACTATATCATTGGGTCTCATGGTCATCCTTTGCTTGTGAACATAATAATTTAAGAACCCTCTGAGGGATTTTTTCAAGCCTTCCACAAAGGTTATTTTGCCTAAAGGTTGAAATGATTAAATGTTATAGTTCAAAGGTCACTTTTTCTCGTGACCATTTTTTGCAGGTGAACGTGAGATCTGGAAGACAGTTTTCGGAATATTCTCCCGACTTTACACAAACATGTATACTGACTCAAGGATGACTTCATAAGATATGTTGTTTCTTAGCTCATTAAAATTCTAATAATCATACTCCCACATAAACATACCAACAACAGCCCTCTTCTTAACCCATCACAGCGCTTAAACTGCCAGACCGTAGCTTTAGTTCCTCTGGAAACATTTGTAGTGTTAAAAGTTCATTAACAAACTGGACTTGGCAGAAATGATCGCTCACCAGTCCAGCATTATTCCAGATGAAAAAGATCTAAAACTCAGGCAGGGAGCTTGAAAAAAAGTAAACAGTATCCAGCTGCTCTTCACATGCTGAGGAACACTCCAACTTTCCATTGCGTGAAACTTCAAGAGAAGAATGTGCTTTTTCTTCTCTCCACATGTGCTGCACTTATTAACTGAGGCTGCTTCCAAAACACAGGGAGAAGTAAATTGTGATTTTGCTGATGTGTGTTGGAGCAGCTGAGTGGAGCTCCAGCAGAGTGACACTACCAGCACAGCGCTAATGGAGTTACAGTAAATGGCTGCATCTTCCTCCATCAGGTTTTTATGTCAGTAAAAGCCTCAAGTCTTTCCTCCTGCGGTGTGAACAACACTTTTTACCTTCAAAACCCACTGCTCTGCAAAGCTTTATCAGAGACAAAGACAGAGAGCACTTCATTGAAACAGAAATAATTCCCAATAAAAAAGGCACATCAATGCTGGCATTAGCTGACTATTTGTGAGCTAAACATAACCTTATATGGTGCTAAATGATCAATACAGTAACAGTGCTGGAGGAGAACGAGGTCAAACATGGCCGCCAGCCAATGCCATCTTCCAAAGAGGTCTGAGACTGAAATGGAAAGATCAATACAGAGTGGAGCAGTCATTTCCCCGTCACCTGTTGAACATATTTTTATGTCAGGTAGCGATCATTAGAGGCATACAATTACTTTTTAATGCACTTTTAAGCATTTAATTGAAAATCGAACACCTTTTGAAGCTTAAATATGCATATAGTAATATTATAGCATTTTAAAGGAACTGTGCCTGGCTAAACCCTGAATATGATCAACGTTTGGTCAGGCCTTGGTAACAATAATGGGCAATTCGTATTTCCACTGTCAAAAATTAGTAAGGATACAAAAAAAACTAAACTAAACTGAAGAATCATTTGGCATCCCTCAGTTGGAGTATGGCTAACCCTCAAAGTGGAGCTCATTTTGGTACTTACTTATTCAAGGATTCCATGCCTTTTCCTGTTTGTGATATGTTAAAATAAATGTTTATCTGGACCTTTCAGGTGAATTTGGCTTGCATTAAAGAGCCTACATTTTGCCATAAATACTTTTATATAAATCAAGTGCCTGCTATAGAGTAGCCTATGTTCATGATCGCTAAAGTTAAAGAAATCTTTTCGTTTTCATTTTTGAGTAACCCTGGTCCGCCTGGATTCTCAGTCTGATTGGCAGTTAGAGCTCTTGCCCTTTAAGGCCCCCTTCACCACATAGGCCCTGTCAACTGTGATAGGTTGAGAAGTCTATTATGTGGGTATTGGTCAGATTAGTGCTTACTTTCTGTTTTTCAGATATGAATTCTCTGTTAGACTCTCCTCTCCTGTCTGAGGCCAACTCAGAGAGGATCGTCAACACACTCTGCAAGGTCCGTGGGGCAGCGCTCAAGATTTGACAGATGCTCAGCATTCAAGGTAAACACTGTCACAGGCCTGCAAACTCCCAAAGTTTGATCTTTTATTATTTTTTTTGAGTTCATTCAAAATCAAGTGTATCTTCTATCTGTTTCTGTGCTTCATTAACTTACCACATTTTTAATAGAGAATGTTTTTGAGTGTGTACATGTTCACTTTCACTGATGAAAGAAAAGAAATTTCCAATGTAATGAATATCATTGAATATAAATGTAGGAAATATCAGATGGTTAGTAAAGGTGGGGTTGAGGGTTTGCCTTTATTGGATATCTGGGGTCACACTTTAGGCAACCACGTGGTGCTTTGGCACTTGTGAATGTGAAGACCAGTGTTATAAGCTTTTCTTCCTCAATGTGACATTCATCAAACAAACAAAGTGTCTTATTCTGCAACCTACTGAAATGCAGTGTTAAGTTTTAAGAAAAAAAGTCCTTCATTCTAAACATGCAATCAGTGGAGATTATCTTTGCTATTACACTTTAAGTTTTCCTCTACTGGAGTCATGTGTTCTAATACTTTAGCTGCAGCTACACTGTTAATGATTGACACTCATGTCCTCAGTAAAAGTTTCTAGGTAGTGGACATGATTTTTCAGATAAAGATTCATTGCTTTTCTTACAGACAACTCCTTCATCAGCCCTCAGCTGCAGATGACCTTTGAGAGATTAGAGTGCAGACTTCATGCCCGCCTGGCAGATGAACGTAAGCTCTAACAAATGCCTAGATTTGTCTGATGTCTCTTACACATCTGTAGGGTCATTGCTTTTTGCAAACTTTAAAGGTCAGATATTTATTTTGAGTTCTGCATCATATAGTTTTTCTCTATGGTTCTGATGATGTAGAAAGTTCTAGAGGAGGAACTGGGACCAGGCTGGAGAGAGAAGCTCTCGTCCGAGGACAAACCGTTTGCTGCAGCCTCCATCGGCCAGGTGCATCATGGGATATTAAAAGACAGGAGAGAAATCGCCATGAAGATCCAGGTAATAAAGCACAAAGTCTACTTCCTTAAAAACCTCTGTGTATCTTTGTCTACATTGATTTTGTTTATCATTCCCTCAGTACCTTGGAGTGGCAGAGAGCATCCACAGTGACATAAATAACCTGATGTCAGTTCTGAAAATGAGCGTGGTCCTACCAGAAGGTAACAACTATCAATAAAAATAATACTAATATCTATTTGTAAAGCACTTCTAAAACATGTGTTCGCTAAGTCCTTTGACAAACTGACAGGGATGTACAAAAGGTGCAATGAAATAAGCACAAAAGGAGCTTGCTATCATGAACTAATGTCTACTAATGGCTTATAAATGCCTTACAAATGATCTTCATTCTAAAGTGTTACCCAAATCTGTCATACTTTATTTGATTGAAAGAAAGAATGTACATTATACATCTGTCACAAGAAGTGTTTAAATAAAAAATACAAAAGTCTGACAGTACACCACCATATAGTTTTCTTTTTCTTATACAGTTGTAATGTATTTACACGCTCCCTTGATACTCTGCCAATCATCCCATTTAAGAGAGAAGTCTTATCTGACCAACTCAAAACAGCAGCATACAAAGAAAGCACGTTGCAGAAACAGAGAAGCATTGCAGGACTTATTGTGTGTCCTTAAGGCTGAAATTGTCCTCTATCTGTCATGTCAGGGTTGCACTTTGCAACAAGGTACACGGTTACCATCAACCATCTTCTCAGTAGTGTCCATATTTCTAGTTTGTAGACTTCCCAATAATGTCTCCTACTATACCACATATTATGACACAGCATGTTCAAGCTCATCTCTGCACATCTGTTTGATTTATTTTCAAACTTGCTTTGTGCATCTTGAAATAAGATAAAGTTAAGGCTTAATTCCAAGGAATTTGACAAGCAATACCATCTCATAGTACTTTACTCATCAAAAGTGTTTGAAATTAAGACATTTATCTGAAATTTTCAGATGACTATGACTAAAATTAATTGCAATTAAATATTTTTGGCCAGATATTAGGTAAACATGTTTACCTTAAGCTTTTTGGTGCACAATACCATAAAAAATGCTTGCCTCTTAAAATCTCCCTGTGCATGAAGACACATTTAGATTAGCATTTGTCATTAGTTTTGCTAGTGGTACACATTACCCACACGATACTGGTACCTGCAGATAATGCTGTAAAATGCTGATTTTTGTCATCTGCAGATGGTAAAGCTTCTGATTATATTTACAGCCAATATATCAGCCATACATACTGCTCATACATGTTCCATAAATTGGCAGTAATATTGGCAGATGTCATAAATGTACCATGTGCCTAACTTTATTAGTGCTGGAAATCTAAATTCAAATATTAACAGTATCATTTTATGAAGAATCAAATGTTTCTTTTTGTTTCACATTTGTTTCTGCCAAAAAAAAACAAACTAATGTAAGCGGAAAGGTCAATATTTGTATAGAAGAGACTTCATACTCTTGATTGGTACCTGCATCAGAGAGTTCAGAAATAGCAGCAAATCTGATCCAAAAAACAAATAAACAAAAAAAAAACAATATTCTGCTTCCCTAATTGTCGTCTTTTAGCTGTATGTAGTATCCATCAAACACCAGATTTCTGCACTTTGGAAAGTTCACATAATAGATTTGCTTGTTTGCTGCCAATGTTGTGTGATACACTTTAAATAGATGAGCCATGCTGTTGTACTGTTCTTCAAACATCTTTTTCATGTGACGTTTAAACCATACAGATATTTAAAATTGCTCAGACACAGTTTTAGCAAAGAAGACAACGACAACGAAGGTTCCATTAAGTAGACTGAAACTACTGGAATCAGTAAGGTGTGGAAGTAAAAGCAACATAACTGTATAGAGAGTGTTTCTTACAACAATAATAACAGGAATGGGAATCGATAAGATTTTATCGATACCACTGCTAACGATCCTGCTAATTGATCCAATTCTTTAACGATCCCCTTAACAATACGCACAGATTTTCCATGTAGGTAAATGTTGGCCAGTAGATTTTTAGTAGAAACAATGTCAAACACACGTCACAGCTTAGATAACTGCTTCTGCAAGTTGCTGGTGTTTCCACTCACTTAAGGTTGTGCAGTAGGCGCCTTTTGTGAATAATTAAGTCGCAATTCTGACACTTCTGATCCCTGTCAGTGGAAGGAATTGATAAGGTAACTGATTAGAAAAAAGACTCATGATTTTGATACTTCGATGGAGCTGTTAACAATTCTTAACTGGAATTGGTTTTCCCATTCTCATTCCTGAATAATTATGTTCCATAACACTCGCAAAAAAAACAATAAAGCTAATAAAAAGAACAAAGTGTTTTAAAATGCAGGGTTCACTTAATAATCCGTTAATTACTGATATTTTCCTTAACAGTAGGTTTTACTCATGCTGATAGTCACAGGGTTATGGGCCTGTCTGACTGCTAGTCTTTTTGAACAACTCCACCCCAGAAGGTCTACTGGCTCTCATTTGTTGTCCTGCCCCCTGTGTTTGTTCTATCCCATCAAAGGTGTTGACCTATGGGAGCACAGGGAGCTCTGCTTGTGTGACAATCAGATGTCAACAGACCAAAGATGTTGCCTTGAGAATGAACTATGAAGCAAAGGCAAGGTTTGTGGACCTCTGATGAAATCTCTGCTATTATGCTTTGCTTTTGAGAGACTACAATGACCAACTGTAAAAAGAGAAACCTGGAGAGAAATAGCAGAGTGACTGCTTGCATTAAATGTCAAACTAACATACCACATCTTTTTGTCTGCAGAGACAATCAAAAGTTTAGTATAGTAGATACAATGTTTGTTTGCTGTGCTGAGATTTGCCCCTATATCTTCCAATGTCATCACATCGGTTGTTATGTGCAGTTTGTCTTAATTGTGCAGTCCATCATACTCATTGATTTAATGTCTCAGTTATTGCCTAATTTAACACAGCTACCATTAGCATTAGCCTCAGAATCAGGATAATAATTCATACTTTGAGGAGAACAAGGTCATGCTGAGCATTAATAGATTTTATGAGATCAATTGTTTCAACTGCTCATGGCCTTGTTGTTGCTTCAAACCATTTCTCTGGAGGCCTTAGTCCAAAAGTGGCCCACACTGGTACAAGTATGACCAAAACACCAACAGTAACACCATTGCATACTCTTACAGGTTTCCTCCCAACTCTAATTTCCGGTCAAAAAAGGCAAAAATTACCCCTAGAATTTATGCCAAGATGACTAAGGGTCACAAACCACCAGGTAGGCATGCTAATAAACTGCTGGTTGAAGGTCAAAATGTGACCCTAAAACAAAACATGACCAAAGTCAGCAGTGATTCATTTAGGCCAGAGCACAAAGAGCAAATACAATACATTTAACACAGTTTACAAGCTGAATGTGACACTGCATTGTGTATCATTTGCTGATGGAGGGCACGACTGTCAGGAAAACATAACCAAACAAATCCAACAACACTAAACTCAATTAAATAATCTTCTCATCCATGACTGGACAGATTTAATCAATAATTTAACCTTTGATTTTTAAGCGAATATCTTTTATGGCACAACTGTCACCATCATTTACAAATATTTAAATGGCAGGTTGGGAGCTTGTGTTTGTGTACAACATTAAGTAATGGAGTCTTGAATCTTCACACCCTCCCACTGATGTGAGTAACGGTAGCAGAGAAGGGGGAGAGGCAGGAGAAGCAGGCATGGTCCACATTACAGCAGGGCACCACAGTCAGTTATACATCGACATCATGAGCAGCCTTAGATAAGTCTGATCTGTCTTCTCCACTTGCAGATCAGAGGCTCCCTTCTTTAGCAGTTTTGCTGCAGATAGTCATTGGCCTCATCCTTGAGAGTCTAAGCAGCAGCCCGTGCTGCCTGCTCCACCTGCCTCCTCTCATTGTAGGCGTTATACACGTCCAGGAACATGTCCTTGCAGGCTATGCGAGCATTCAGCTTGGAGCAGATGAGGAAGGAGCCGGCCATCTTACGGTGGAGGGAGTACGTCTCCTCAGGTGGAGGGGTGAGGCGGTGACGTAGCATGACGGGGATAAGGCTCTGGATCCGCTGGGTGGTGCTTTGGGTGCCGAAGTCGAAGGGCTCTGAGGACGCGAAGGCTTCACCAAGGATCATCACTGCCTCTACGTGGGCGTCTGCGAAGGCCTGGTGAGAAATAAGAGAGGAGTAACAATCGCTATCTGTGTGCATAATATTCTACTTAACAAAGACTTATCATAGAAGCTGTGAAGTTAAGTGGGAAAACTCTTCATGCTACCAAACACAAACACAATTCTTCTCTTTTTTTTTTTGTTTTTAAGTGTGAAGCTGTAAGAAGAAATGTTCATTCAAGGGTTACAACCTGAATCACAAATTACATTAGATGGATAACAAATTTGCACATTTCTCTTTTACCAATTTGCAGAAAATTATCACCTTTAGTCATCCTTTGTGTACTATAGAATTTGCAAAAAGAATAAGGGGTTCATTTGAATGAAACAGTCAAAGATAAGACCACAGTCATGACCCCCAGAAAGGCAAACACTAACAAACTTCCTACTGAGCTCATGTGAACATTTTACAGACACTTTCAAAGTGGGTAAAACTGACCTGAACTCATATTTCAATGCATCCTGACATACACTGACCATTTAACTATATTCACCTGTTTGACTGCTTTATCACCCAAGAGATAATCATACAATCACATGGCAGTGACTGAGTGCATTTACACACATGGACAAAATTTTTAGTACCCTTACGTTTAGGAAAGAAAAACCCACAATGGTATCCGAAATAACTTGAAACTGACTAAAGTAATTATAAATAAAAATTTACTGAAAATCAGACATTGCTTTTGAATTGTGGTTCAACAGAATCCTTTTGAAAAACAAAAAAATGAAACTGGCCTGGACAGAAATGATGGTACCCTTAACTTAATATTTTGTTGCACAACCTTTGAGGTAATCACTGTACTCAGGCAATTTCTGTAGCTCTCTATGAGACTTCTGCACTTGTAGGCAGGTCTTAATGAGGAAACTGCTCCAGCTGTCTCAGGTTTGAAGGGTATCTTCTCCAGACCGCATGTTTCAGCTCCTTCCACAACTATTCAATAGGATTTAGACCAGGGCTCATAAAGGCCACTTCAGAATCATCCATTGTTTTGTTCTAAGCCATTCTTGGCTGTTTTTCATTATCCTGAGCAGCACAGTTTGCTCCAGAATGCCTTTGAAGTCTTGAGATTTCATTGTACCCTGCGCAGATTCAAGACTCTCTGTGTAAGATGTAGTAAAGCAGCCCCAGAACATAACTGAGCCTTCTCTATGTTTCACAGTAGGTACAGTGTTCTTTTCTTTGTATGCTTCATTTTTGCGTCTGTGAACATAAAGCTGATGTGACTTGCCAAAAGCTCCAATTCTGTTACATCTGTGCAAAGAACATTACCCCAAAGCTTTGTGGCCTGTCAGTATGCATTTTGGCAAAATCCAGTCTTGCTTTTTTGTGATTTGCTTTCACCAGTGGTGTCCTCCTCAGTTGTCTTCCATTAAGTCCACTTTGGCTCAAACAGCGATGAATGGTGTGATCTGATACTGATGTACCTTGACTTTGGAGTTCACCTCTAATCTCTTTGGAAGTTGTTCAGTTACCATTTGTAACCAACAGTCTCTTCAATTTGTCATCAATTTTCCTCTTGTAGCCACATTCAGGGAGCTTGGCTACAGTCCTGTGGACCATAAACTTCTGAATAACATGTGTAAGTGTAGTCACAGGAACATCAAAATGCTTGGAGATGGTTTATAGCCTTCACCTTTAGCATGCTTGTCATGCTTTCTTTCTAATGTCCTCACATAGCTCTCTCCTTAGCTTTGTGGTCCATGTTCAGTGTGGTACACACTACAGTATCAAACAGCACAGTGACTAGTTTTCCGCCCATTAAATAGGCAGACTGACTGATTACAAGCTTGAAGACACCTGTGATGCTAATTACAGGACAGGGTTTTTATGTAATTATTCAGTTGAACCACAGTTCATAAGCAGTCTCTGACTTTCTTATGTTCATTTGTTAGTAAATTTTATATATTATTACTATTTTCAGTTTCAAGCCATTTCAGTGACCATTGTGGGTTTTTCTTTTTTCTTTTTTTTTTTTTTTATAAAAGGGTACCAACAATTTTGTCCACATGTGTAGGAATGTAGACATGGTCAAGATGGCCTGCAAAAATAAAAACTAAGTATCAGAATGTTGGGGGGGGGGGGGGGGATTGAAGAAGCTCTGAATAAGGCATGGTTTTGGTGCCAGGCAGGCTGATCTGAGTGCTTTAGAAACTGCTGATCTACTGTGATTTCACTGTCAACCATCTCAGGGGTTTATAGTGAATAGAAGAAAATGCTAAGAGTGGTTTCAAAGAACCACTTGGTAGAAAAAAGATATGTAGGAGACTGTCTCTGACTGCACAACACATTGAGCCAACACACAGCAGCAGAAGACCACAACGAGTTCCTGTCAGTTAAGAACAGGACACTCATGAAGGCCTACCAAAAGTGGACAAAGAACGTTAAAAAATTGTGCCTGGCCTGATGAGTCTTCAACTCTGCGGGAACATTCAGATGGTACAGAATCTGGCATAAAGATGAAAGCACGGATCCATCCTGCCTTGTTTTTATGTTTCAGCCTGAGAGAGGTGAGAGGGGGCGTGCGGACCAATCAGGGGAGATAGTGGAGCTAAAGCATGCACTGAGTCATGCACTTCAAAACAATATCTCATTGTGAATTGACAAGAATATCATATTGGAATTAATGTGAATGACTTCAGCAGAATGATTACAGAGCCTCTTTGCTGCACTTCTGCATGAAAGGCTCTGTCCAAAGGGTTATGACATGCACAGCAGAACATCACAGCAGCACTAAAACAACTTTTTGAAAATGCAGTTCATTCTTCAAAAGTGTTAAATACAAAAACAATCAGTTCTTTTTTAAATTGAATCAAGTGCAAAATAAGCAAAAAGCCAGTATACAAACTTTAGAGTCAAAAAAGGAGCATTTCTTTCATCTCATATGAATTAAAAGTATTGGTTTTCATATTAGGAGTAAAACGTAGTTATTATCTTCCATTAAGTTGCTTTAGGAATTTCAAACCATTCAGATAAAACATGGATCATTTTTAGATCGCGTCATCAAAGATGAGCAAGACAGAAGAGACAGAAGAGGACAAACGGTGTCAAAAATAAATGAGCATGGCTTCAGAGACTAAAATACCTCACCTTGGCCTCAAAGCCTGTCAGAAATTTCAGGTCTTTGGATTTGGAAAGAACAGTAGCTCGATCACCGACAGAGGCTGCGTGCACCACCTGAACACACACACAGATGATGACATAGATGTTTTATTATGAATATTTAAAAAGCTCTTCTGTACTGCATCGCTCCCCTGAAAGCAGCTATATATGTGAACAGACTATGTGATCATGTTTGACTGTTTCCACCCAGATACTGCACATCGCAACAAAGATTCTGGTTCTTAATAATTCACAGAGACCTTGTATAAATCATGTCAGGAGGTTCACGGGTGGGCGTGATGTAATTTTAGATTCACTGTACCTGTATGTAGTCGTCTGTGAAGGATTCTGGGTATCCTCTGCACGCACCAAAGTCCAACAGAACAACCTAAAGGCGGAAGAAGACTATGAGGCATCTATAGAGTATAATATCAGATTTAGGAGGGATATGAACATATTTACTTTGCAAAGGGTGCTTTTCACAACTTTTCATCAAATCAACCAACATTCTTATATAAAAGGAAGTTTCAGAAATTTTTTTTGCACCACCAAAATGCTTTACTATGTCCGGACTGTACTGTGTATTAGAGTCTTGCCTGAAAAAAAACTAATTTATTATAATAATGTCCAAATGAAAGTGTAATTTGGTATGGCTCTTGACTAAAGGCATGATGCAACTCACTAAGCTTTTCTATGTTACAAGATTCAAGCATTCCTGTTTGGTTTTGGTTTTTGGTTTATAATCTCTAATAGTTCAACTTTTCTCCAGATCACATTTTTTTCTAGGTCTTTAGACTGAGTCTATTACCCCATAGTAAGTCACAAAAGAGCACAAGAAGTGAAAGTACTGAGAAACCAATCACAAATGAGAATTCAACAGATGACGGAGCAGTTAAATGGCAAATCATAGACACACGACTCAATTAAAAACGAACAGAAAATAAAACAATTTTGAAATGACTAAAACCATCTAAAATGTTGCTAAAACTAGATTTAAAAATATATTTTAAAAAATATATACAAACCAATAATCAATCATAAATTGGTAAAAATAAGGGTGAAAATGATATATAAGTACCACCGAATTTTGCTAAAGCCATAAAAGCCAAACTGAATGAATGACTTAAAAGTATTTGAAAATCAGATTTTTGTACTTGAAGTTTGTTTAACCGTCCAATGATAAAAAAAACAATGTCACCAAAGTTTTTGCTCCATTTTGTGGAAGAGCTAAAAAAGAAGAACCAAATGATTCAAGGGGTCATTTTTTTGGTCATGCCACAACAACCATCTCTGAAAACTAGTTTCATGCAAGACCACGTAATAACTCGAAGTAAGAAAAGGGTTTTAAAATTTAATACAAAAACAATGTATTACGTAACAACTGTGTAATGGTCTACCCACCTTGTTGGTTTCTGCATTGTAGAAGAAATTAGCCCAGTTTGGATCCGTCTGCATGAACCTGAACTCAAACAGTTCCCTGAGACACAGCTGGAGGATGTTGTAACAAATCTGGAGGAAGAAGAGACAAGATTTGTGTTTACTACCATATTGTTCTATCACCGGCTGTTACTTTCCAAGGCCCAATACTGCAAAGACAGTTCAACTATATTTCTGTTGGTGCCTGCTCACACAGGAGTGGTATCATTTAGCCTTTATGCTGGTTTATACATTCAATATTAAAAGATGGCTGCAGCGTATTCACAACCACAAATGGTTAAGTAACCTGACGGTTTTGACAAACAGAGAGAAA
The DNA here is from genome assembly GCA_036419115.1 of Scarus forsteni. Taxonomy (NCBI): domain Eukaryota; kingdom Metazoa; phylum Chordata; class Actinopteri; order Labriformes; family Labridae; genus Scarus; species Scarus forsteni. The sequence continues at coordinate 7,801,819 of JAZDUH010000229.1, read as the reverse complement.
AGAGGTGGACAGGTGTACTCAGATGCCCCGTTGGAGCTCCTGTGACTCTAATGTCGGGGTCAGACCACACGATTCATGCATCATTATGACCTGACCCGACAGTTGTAGGGCTTTGAGACTCATCTGCATAAAAAAATTAGTCAGTCAATGTCATGCAGTGTGTCAAAATGACTGACAATAGGCCAGTCTGATGTGCCTCACGACTTCGTGACTGAAAGTCTAAAAGGTTTGATTTTTGTCTTGCCTCGTGTAATTTGTTCCTCCATTACAGTGACATTCACCAATAAGAGCACAGAGATGAATGAGAGAATGTAACTGTAACTGTATGGCACTGTTTGTGGCATTAAAAATGTATTTTTATGATTCCAGAAATATCCCAAAGCTTTTTTATCCTGAAGATCAACAACAAAAACGATTAAAATATATATATATATGTGTATATATATTAAAATACATACCTGGTTCCTGGTCTCTTGGTCCAGATCTACACAGCGGTCAAGTGGGACTCCTTGCACCAGCTCCATCGCCAGCACCCTACGGCCCGACAGCTCATCGATCACCTCAGGGACCTGGAAATACTCATGTCCCTCCAGCAGAGACCTGAAGGACAAATGCAAGGGAAAAAAAGCAAAAGTAGAGAACAACATATTTATGAATTATGGCTTGTGCATTTACAGGACGTGTATAAATGATATGAAAGTAGAACTATTATCTAACATTTATGTGCCTTTGCAAGAGATACAAAAACTAACAGTGATTGTACAGTAGTGAGGAGGAGTGGGGAGGGTTTCATCATCATTTGATTGAAACAGATATTTCCTAAATGGCGTACATGTTTTTTTTTTCTTTCAAAAGATTTGAGGTCAAAGTGAATTAAAAATCTAATCAGTTAATCCAAGAGTGAGAGTGAACATCAGTGTAATGTCTGTTAAAATTCAACAAATAATGTTTTATGTACTATGTTCACAAGCAGGGGATGAACACAGGGCCTTGTCACCTTGACCTAAGTCAAGGTCAAAAGGCCCACCTTTTGACTTTGTTCAAGGTCTCCTGAAAATCCACCCAAGGGTTCTTTACATGTGTTCCTCAGAATGGCCTGAATGGATCTATTGTGTCATTTCAGACAGTGTTCAGGAGTTTGCCAACATTTTTCAGCGTGTGCAGCTTTGGTAAAACAAATACTATTTTTTTAGTTAGGCATTATCAAAGTTTACAAGTCTGAGGTCTGACAGAGACGTGGTAAACAAAGAGTGAAACGTCTCCTCACTGTTCAGTAACTATCCTGAAACTCCATGGTTTACAGTCTGTTTTGTGTTGCTTCCATCAAAATGGCTTTTAACAGGCTTCAGTTTTGGTTCAATGCACAACATAAACCCACCTGAACTTTTTGGCACACTCTGCCTCCCTCTTGTAGTCGCACTCCCAGGCCAGCTCTCTCTGAAGAACATCTAAGCTGCTGTCAGCAAACAGACCTGGGGAAAAAAAACAGACTTATGAATAACAAATTAAACTAAAATGTGAATGAATTTAAAACAGGGAAATGCTTGGTCATTATCCAATGCTCCGTGTCTTGTTTGGCAAAGCGAGGAAGAAAGTGGAGTAACAGGCAGCATTTCAAGAATAAGGTAATGACAACCAAGGGTGTGTTCATGAGTGGGGGAGTCAATTTGAAAAAATTCTATAAGTTTGAGTTGGGCTTTCCCCCTGCAGTCCGGTCCTATCCAACACAATCAGTGATCACTGAATCCTCAGTGATCAGAAGACTCTATCAAAGTTTGTAGAAGTTATAAATAACCAACCAGTGCAGGTAACTTTGGCTGCTGCCAGTCTAAAGATCTAAAAAGCTCAGAAAGTTTTAAAATCTACAACTGACCTCTTTATTTCAACATTGTCAACATTTAATGAACCTGTTTAATAAAATAATCTTGTTTTATAATGTATTATTCTGTTCATTTTGGGAATTTTTTGATGAGCTGTTGAAAAGATTTTTGTCTCAATGAAGGAGATACCCTCCTTTCCTTTCTGTCACTCAGTGGTGAGTTGTGACAACAGCACCACCCTCTGGCTCGAGAAGTAAAAAAAATACTTCAGTGACTGACAAGGACAAAATCTACAGAAGCATTTGTTGTTACATAAAATGTGCAGTCAAACAAAAGTCCATACTGACTTCATCAAAAATTTGGATTCCTTGCATTTTTCACAACATGGCACAATTTTTTGATTTCAAGAGTTGAAGCAACCAAAAAACAGAGAAGTAACAATCACTGTTCATTTGTAACACCAATCCATTGTTGAACTGCAATGGTTAGAATTCTAAAGCCAAGAAAAAAGTAAATTACAACATAACTTTCAACACAGAATGCGTTTACATGCTCCCTAATCAAGCAAGCATTATCTGACTTCTCTTTAAACTATACATTTTAATACGGAACATACGCCAAGAAACAAAAATGAACCACCACAATCAAAAGTGACTCTACAACATCAAACTGCCATGTTTGTGAGTTACAACAAGAGGCAATCTGACTGTTGTAAAGGTGAATTCACAGGTGAAAATTCCCTCATGTTTTTTTTCATAGTTTTAATGTCTAGTATAGTTACATTTGACCCATAACTTAATCTGGAAGTCCTTTTAAAAAATTTGCTAAAGCTCTGCTCGCGGGATTGGGGATACAAAAAATCCATATATCTGTGTACTCTTTTCAAGTCCCTACGTTGCCTTGTACTTCCTTACAAAGGCTTAAAAATCCTCAGGATATACAAACATATCTTAAAGAGCAGAACTGATTCAGTGTTAGTGGAAATCACTAATACTGACTCACTAAAATGTTCTTTTTAATGTTTTCTTGTCTTACTGCTTCATAGCTCATTTCATCTCTTTCAATTCTCTTGTCATCTGCATCTACTTCTGTTTTATTTATTCTTCATATCACGTTTGGGAATATTTGTAAGGGTCTGTTGCTTTAAATTGTGCTTTTTGTTGTTTATTAGCTCCTTTTGTGCTTTTTTTCATTGCACTGTTTTTGTACATTCCTGTCTATTTGTCAAAGCAGGCTGTGAATACATGTTTCTGAAGTGCTTTACAAATAGTTCATATTATTATTTTTTTTAATTATTATTTTTATTGATGTAGCTGTTACCTTCTGGTAGGACCACGCTCATTTTCAGAACTGACATCAGGTTATTTATGTCACTGTGGATGCTCTCTGCCACTCCAGGGTACTGAGGGAATGATAAACAAAATCAATGTAGGTAAAGATACACAGAGGTTTATAAGGAAGTAGACTTTATGCTTTATTACCTGGATCTTCATGGCGATTTCTCTCCCGTCTTTTAATACCCCATGATGCACCTGGCCGATGGAGGCTGCAGCAAACGGTTTGTCCTCAAAGGATGTAAGCTTCTCTCTCCAGCCTGGTCCCAGTTCCTCCTCTAGAACTTTCTACATCATCAGAACCATAGAGAAAAACTATATGAGGCAGAACTAAAAATAAATATCCGGCCTTTAAAATCTGCAAATGTCAGATAAAGGAATGACCCTACAGATTTGTAGAAACCAGACAAATCCAGACACTGGTTAAAGCTTACGTTCATCTGCCAGGCGGGCATGAAGTCTGCACTCTGTCGAACCCTCTCAAAGATCCTCTGCAGCTGAGGGCTGATGAAGGAGTTGTCTGTAAGAAAGGCAATTAATCTTAATCTGAAAAATCATGTCCAGTACCTAGAAACTCTTATTGAGGACATGAGTGTCAAACATAAACAGTGTAGCTGCAGCTCAAGTATTAGAACATATGACTCCAGTAGAGGAAAACTTGAAGTGTAATAGCAAAGATAATCTCTATTGATTACACAATTAGAATTAAAGACTTTATATTAACATTAACATTTTGATTGCCTAAAGTCTGACCCCAGATATCCAATAAAGGCAAACCCTCAACCCCACCTTTTCTAACAGTGTGATATTTTCTACATATTCAGACATATTATGTTGGAAATTTCAGATCTTTCATCAGTGAAAGTGAATGTGTACTCAAAAGCTCACAAAAACTCTGTTAAAATGTATTCAATTTATGAAACTCAGAAACAGACAGCATATAACTTGATTTTGAGCAAACTAAAAAAAAATAATCAAACTTTAGGAGTTTGCAGGTCTGTGACAGTGTTTACCTTGAATGCTGAGCATCTGTCCAATCTTGAGCGCAGCCCCACGGACCTTGCAGAGTGTGTTGACGATCCTCTCTGCGTTTGCTTCAGACAGGAGAGGGGAGTCTAACAGAGAATTCATATCTGCAAAACAGAAAGTAAACACAAAATGATTGGTTATTTAAACTGATAAAAACCACTACATACTGGGGTGAAAAAATCTTATACTGTAGGTAGACTGTTAAAAAAATCTATTTTAGAATCTGAGGAACTGGTGCTGTACAACATACAGCCAGTGTTTTGCTTTAATGAATGTCCAGTGCTCAGTGGACAGACATATAAAAGTCTTTAAGGCAGCTGGCTGTTAATGCAAACTCTTAAAAATGTACAAATGTGGAAGGAACACGTAAAAACAGGAAAGTCACAGGGACTGCAGAACTTTACCTCCTTTCTGTTTGCCACCAAGTGACTGTTTGGCAACCTCTGCAATGGCACCAATCCCAAGTCCTACAGCCAGTCCTACAGCACAGAGACAGAAGATGTGAATGAAATTTGAACATGTTTAAATCGACTGATGAGAGTATTTCTGAGGAAGAGACTTTTCACTGCTGTTGAAGACAGATATATTGAATAGCTTTCCTGATTTTTAGTTATGATGCACTTCTACAGGCTTAAAATTTCACCCAAAACCTATGGAATTTGAAATGTACCAACAAATGGCAAACTAAAATGAACCAATAAGTCATCAAAGCTAAAACAGTGGTTCTTACGTGGTAGTTTGGGACCCAGGAGGTGGGTTGTGGGGTAATTTTTAGTGGGTTTCAATATTTGCTTGGAAAAAAAGTTCATAATTTATCCGAGCCTGAAGCAAACATCCACCTACATAATTAGTAAGGCTGAACAATATGAACAAAATTTCCTATGTCGATATTCATGCCAGATATCTTTTTTTTAAGGTATTTTTGGGCATTTTGTGCCTCTATTGACAGGAGAGAGACAGTGGATAGGCCTGTGAAAGGGGGTGAAAGAGTAGGGGAAGACACTCGGCAAACTGGTCACAGGTGGGACCTGAACCCGGACCGGCAGAAGCAAGTACATGGGGTGCCTGGTTGCTAACCACTCAGCCAAACCACAATATGACTACAGGTTAGTGATGTTGTGACTTCCAGAGCTGTACATGCGTAGTGAGCGTGGGGGAAATCTATGTCCTTTATATCATTGCTTTTTCGATATTAACATCTTGAATGTTTATATCTCGATATAGATACGATAACGATATATCTTTCAGCCCTAATATTTTGTCAGACTGATTTTGTGTTATCATGGGAAACAGAGTTCAGTAAAATAAACTAAAGATACTAATACCCAAAAAAGGACAGATACTGTACTAAGAAATCCTCTAAACCAATCAGACCAGTGTACAACTCAGCAGTGTACGTATAGCAGTGGACAACAATAACATGCACATCACCAGCATTAACTAAGGATCTTCTTTTGCTGGTGCTTCATCCAATAAGTCACATGAAGTCCAAGATTATTCTGTGTAATATAAAAATGTTGTATACATACCCCCAGAAGGACTCTCAGATAATATGCTTTTTGATATGTTTGTTTTGTCAAACCATCTTTGCTTAGCCTCATTTTGTTCCAATTAAGGTAAAAACTACACTTTTTCTTCATCAAATCTATTTTGATGGTCGATCCTTTCCGAATCATGATACCTGTTGTCCATTTCAAATGTGTTCTTTGGTTCCTCATGCTACACAAGTGACACACCACTGTTTTTAAATGGACCATGTGTTAATGTCATACAGCTAAAGCAGCATCAAAGGATTTGCCTATTTTTATTAATATAATTGGTTGAATAGACATGTATATCTGTCGATATAACAACATTTGTTAACATGTTCTTACCCCCAAAATTAACCAGCCTGCTGATTCTTGTGGCTGGTACCTTCCTCTCTCTGGCACGGTCACTCAACTGATGGAAGAAATATTGAATAATAGAATCATAATCACATTTTTGAGGACTTTTCTAAATTTCCTAAAGCTGTTTCTCAATTTAAAGTAAACTAAAGGAGAATTTTCCTAAGACTCACCTTGAATTTAAAACAAAGACAGTCTAACTATACATAACACACATTACACAACATGAGTCAACACATAATTAAGTCCCAAGGCCTGTCTGTTCTTTTCCTGCAGGTACCATTATTACCATAAAAAGAATGTTTACATACTTCATGTGTGTGGACAATGGAAAAAACAACTTCTAAATATGTCAAGTATATTATAAAAGATCATTAGTTTGAGCTATAAAACTCACTAATCAAACATTTAATTTGAGTGCATGTGTGATAAATTATTCATTTATAGCACTGTTTTTCAAACCAGTGGGGAAGAGTTCTGCTTTTACAGATATTACCTTTCCAAATTAGAAAAATAACTTTCATGATCAGACAAGTTCAATTGTTCTTGAGTCATTTAAACACAACTTCACAATTTTAAAGTCACTTTAGACACCAACCTGAAAATGTTTTTCCTTTTTCACCCGTACAGGGACAAGTAAAAAAAAAAGGAGCTGTGATTTTTTTATGGTCTAAGCTGAATAGATGATTTATTTCCCAGAACTGGACTTTGAAATACATACATCTAAACAAATATATCCATGCAGCAGTCGAAACAATGAAGCAAATAAACTGAAACAATATGGCTGGTCTAATTGGATTAAAATATATTTAAAAAAAACTAAAAAACAAAGAATAATAACAGTCTACAGTCAAATTCTGAACCAAGAGAGTACTTACACTCTAAATGGCCAAACTGTTTGCAAAGCTCCTTTAGTAAAATAAAATTAATGGACAAAAATGATCATTTTCCATATAGCCTATGTATTTTACATATTATCTTATGGCCAGCATGTCACAAATGAACATGTACTTTATCTCTCGATTTTATTTGGTTACACTGACTGACTTGATATAGTGTCCAGTCTTACTATGTATTATGCTACAAAACACAAAACAATGAAAATAAACTCTTTACAAACGTTATAGTTATAAGTTTGATTGATTTGACTTTTGGCAAAAACTTCACTGAGGTCATACACCAACCTTTTGTCTGACAGGTTTGACCAGAGACTGCTTTGCCTCTCGTGCTTTCTTGATGTCCTCTGGTGAAAGTCGAGCCACCACTGTGTCATGGACAAAGCGCGTCTGATGGTAGTACCTGTGGAGACCAGCTGATGTGTGGAACAGACGAGAGTTCTGTCCTGGCCAACCTGTCTGAGCCGTGCCTCCACCTGAGGGAGGAGGACCTTCCGCAGGAAAGAAAGATTTAGGAAACTGTTTTGTCTGGCATGACATGACATGAATTGAAGGACCACTGAAAAAATAATATTACACAAAAAATAGTGAGTGTGCCTTTCCGACACTGTTGTTACACAGCCATATGTAACTTATGTTGACAATACCTGTTGGCATCTCTGCACCAGCTCCGGCATCAGGTGGAAACTCTGATCCAACAGACCATTTGGATGCCTCATCAGTCTCCATGTTCTCCCAGCCTTCCGCATCCGGGAACACATCCTCATTAACTGTCTGTTGCTAAAGAAACATTAAATTAGATTAGTCTTGACAAAAAAATATTTTATGTAAATACTGTATAAACTAAGCTGTTACAGAACTTTATCCTTTAATGTGATACTAGTCAAAATCAAACTACTCAAATATTTAATGGACACAATGACAGAATAATAGAGTTCACGTGAACACCATGCACTTTCTTATCAGCACTAGTTGCTAGACATTTTTTGTAACTTTTAACAGGAATGCTCAATATTTTAGGCATAAGATATGCATCAATATACAACTGGTTCAACATTTGGGACATGAGCAGGATTTATTGGTTGTACATTCGTCTGAAAATTTAATTTGTGATAGAAAATTATTCCTACCACTTTTCTGCCCATAAAGGTGCCAACAAGTCCTTCCACCACATCCTGTGCAGCTTTGACTCCAGCTCCCACGGAGGAGTTGCAGGCCATTATACGGAGCTGCTCTCCCTGAGTGTTGACCATGGCAGACCCCACTTTGCCTGCCCCACGCAGAACCTGCACGACCTCTGACAGCATCACTGCACAAGGAGACAGGGGGAAAGTGGAGAGGGTCAGAGGTTGCAAACAGTACTTTATATTGACTGTAAGAAACAGTTTGCTCAGACTACAATGGAGTGCATTAGTGCATCTAAGGAATCTAAGGATGAATTGGGACTGAAATTGTTGGGGAAAAAACTAAAAAATTAAAATAAAATAATATACTTTAAAGATGCTGTAACTACATAAATATAATGTCTAACATTGATCACCTAAATGGGAGGAACATAGATGGTAAAAACAGTCGTGTGCTGTTTGGAAAACATGAAGCAGGTATAACCCTGTCATTACTCCTAGTTAGTCTTGCCCTTACTGCTTTTGCTTTAGCCCACATGTGCTAGCCAATGCTGCGGCTGATTATGTTCTTTCTTACTGTGTGCTACTTTAATTCATCCATGTGTCTATATTTTCAATTAATTGATTAAATTGAAATGCTGATCAATCAATCAATTCAAGTATGGTTTGAGATGCTGATAGTGTAAATAAAGAGGTAAAAAAGTACATTAAGTACCAGGCACACCCACCACAGTGCAAAGACTGACAAATGATTATTTTATTCAAAAGGAAACAAAACTATTCTTCAAAATAAGAGAACATGAGCCGGTCACTAATCAATATATTCATATGAAAAGTAAAGTGTCGAGATTTTAACCTTGGGTGTTATTAGCTTAAGTCATGCTAGTGTGTCATCGCCTCGTGTGCAGAGACAGGCGTCGTGCACACACGTCTGTGTCCTAAGATGATATATTTTTTAATACATTTACAGAAAACAAACACACTTATAATCCTGTCCTGTCACCGAAATTAGCTTAACGGTTAGTTCAGCTCTGAAACGTAGCTGCAGTAAACTAGATTGTGCAACGCCAGCATCTGCCCCCAGTCGAAGTTACTAGCTAGCTAATCATTCCCAAAACTTCGCTACAAAAGTTTATTACTCCATGTAAAACATTAACGTATTCAAAGAATAAACATAACCCGTAAAACGAAGGCCTTACTTTTCCCAAATATGTGTTGTCCAGGCTTTTCTTGATGAATGTCCTCTATCACTCCGCTGCCCCGGCTGTATAGCCTGTATGTAGTGTGTTTTGCAACGAGTCAACACCCGGAAGTTTACATTTTTATTGGCATCCCATTGAACAAACCCCAGTCCGGCTTCTGGTAAGTAGGCGGGACATACATGACAAGTAAGGAGTGGCATATGACTTCGACCATTGAAATCCAAGCAGATTGGATGAGAGACGCAGGAGGCCGGGGTTAATTGACCAATCACAATTAGGTAAAGCCAGGCTTTGATGGAACAGTGTCGAATCAGAAAAGAGGGGGTGTTGTCGTCATGGTGACTCTGTTAGCGCACGTGCGGCAAGGCACAGTTACCAAACAAATGAGAAGAGTGTTTAAATATTTCGATTGAGGGCATTTTATTGATGTGAGTCTGACAGAATTCCAACCACAATTCCGATAATTTATCAAATTATTTATTCTGCAGTCCCATAGGATATATTTTTTTTATTATTTAATCACATTCTTCTTAGAATGTTTAAATAAAGCTTTGTTGGCATGAATGCTGTAAAAACAGAAATCCTATTGCATGAATTAAAAGCTTACAATCTATCAATTTATACTTATCAGTATTAATCTGAAGAAAAATACACTACTTGCATTGAAAAAAAGGAATGACATATTAAAGAATGTTTACCAAGCTTGAATCAACCACATTAACAAAATAAACGATCTAATAAAATACAGTGAAAACGATAGGGCCATGTTTTTTTTTCACAAGTGGACTTTATTTACATACCCACAACTAACTTTTCAATGAAACAAAGCAACAGTAAATAATCATGATAATAACATGTCTTCTCAAAAATAGTTGATAAAAACATATGGAGAGTAAAGTGTCTGGGCCAGTGATATGTAGATATGGTATGTCTCCATGATAATCATGTTGGATGGTAAACATCCGAATGTATGTATAATGGTACAACAATTTAACAAAATGCAACTCGGCAACAGTATGCCCTTAATTATAATGGTTTAGATTTGGATGTGTTGGTTTAGCATGTAGTGGGTTAGACATGGTGATATGCAACAACCTGAAAAAGAAATCACGCCTTGCACTATCTGCCCCTCTGCTGGTCAAAGGAGGTGCTGCTTTTTGTTGGTTTGTCTTTTCTATTTGATTTAAAAAAAAAAATAAAGAGAGAGAGAGAGAGAGAGAGAGAGAGAGAGAGAGAGAGAGAGAAAGAAAGAAAGAAAACTATCTGACCTACAACTACAAACAAAACATAGCAACCACTGTGGCACATATGGAAATCATTTCCCCACCAAAACCAACTCAAGTGCTAATCAAGTACATGTAATGATAAGATAATGTAAGGAGCATTCAATGCAAAATATCTGTGTGTGTGTGTGTGTGTGTTTTATTGCTGTGAGACAAGGACTGTAGACAGGTTTTGGGAGATGAGATAAAACTGTATTGATCCTCTTTGGCAAACAGTGTCATTGCACCAAATACCAAAGAAGAAATATTCATAAAATATTTTGCCCTTAGCAGCTAACTTCTCCACAAAAAAGGGGATATTTTATCTGATATAGCCTACTGAAAAATGGTGCCATCAGAATCTGTTAGAAATACCTGAGAGTGTAACCAGGCCTGAAACATCTCTTTAAGAGGGGCAATGAGTCTGTGAAGATTTTACCAAGTGAGAGGTTATTTTTTGTAATCTATAAGGATGGAAATAATTTGAACATTTATATTGGATAATTTCAGACAAGACGTGTGAGCAGCACCCTTTAGGATTTCAAAATAAATTATGTGCTCTGGGTGCTTTGAATGATAAATTCAGAGCTTTAAGACTGACCAAGTTCACAACGCTATCATCAAAATGATTGTACCATATTCTATTGAAACTTTTTTCACAAAAAGATAATTTCATTTTGTCCCTTTGAAGTGGACATAATGATGATATAGACATTGTTTAGTTGGCAAACTTTGAGATAAACAATGTTTTTAAAAAGTGACTTTCTTATTAATAAAACTTTGTTTATTTATTTTTTATTGTTTAAAAAATACTATATCAGTTTAAATCTGCTGGGTGCATGAATGCCAAATACATCTCATGGCATATCTGACCATGTCAGTGAATGATTGCATAATCTGTGCACAGACCCATGATTACAGCATTATCTGAAAAGTAGATATACATCATAGATGGCTTAAACAGAGAGCTCTGCAAATCATTTTAACTTGTAAATTCCACAAATAGTCGTAAATTAAAAAAAAAAACAACATATGGATCCTGTGACTAAATCCACGTTTGCCAATATGTGTGCTGCAAATGAAAAAGACTGCAGGCTGGAGTTGTCATCTCTTGTCCTTGACAACCTTCTTCTTTGTGCTTACAAAAAGAAAGAAAAAAAGAAAGAAAGAAAGAAAGAAAGAAAGAAAGAAAGAAAGAAAGAAAGAAAGAAAGAAAGAAAGAAAGAAAGAAAGAAATGAACATGGGCATAGGTCTCCCACTAAATTGAGTTGCAGCATGGATGTAAATTAGCATTGATGCTATATTGAATGAGAAAGGAGAAACATTAAAACATAAAAAAATATGAGCAACACTTAGTTTGGGATGGTTTTATTGGACTGATACAAAGTGCATGAAACATTATCTTTTTATGTAAAGTAATTGCAACATTCTAAATGTATTTATAGTTGCATGTAGTTTATCAACAGTCTGACATAGTGACCTTTAGGTTGTGATTTTATAGTAGCCCACAGTCCGGCGCACTGACAGAGGGGCAGAGTGGACCAGCAGAGGGAGGGAGAAGTGCAGACGCCATATATGGGCACACCACCGACTCTGCGCTGCTATTGGCTGTGGGCCTTATGCAGCTGCTTGTCAACAAGATGGCCTTCCTCTTCTTGCCGTTTGACACTGATTATTTTGGTATCCCGAGAACATACCGTAAAAGCTTGTGTCACTTCTAAATAGATAGTGGGAGAGGGACTACTCAGAGTCCTAACAAGGAATACAGTCAGCTAGACTTTGTTCAGACAGCTGACAGGCACAGCAGCCTCGATAGCGGCCATCATTAGACAAGGTTGATAACAGAGTAGCTGCTGGCTAATGTCGACGTTAGCTAGCTGCTGAGCTAGCTTAGCTACGTGGACACGAATAGTTAACTCGTGTCACCTGCATTCAGTCAGACAAACTGGTCTGATTAGGTTGAAATACAAGGAGGAAACAATTGTCATCGACACCTTGCAAGTCAAGAGGAGTGCCTGTGGAGATAAACACTGCGGAAGGTAAGCGGGGAAGCATCAGGAGTCTTAAAGCTATTTTTTTTACCTTGTTAGCTTGCTAACAGTCGCTGTCATGTTTTGCTGCAGGTAAGTTGTGCTGTTCAGTTAGCAAGCTCGTTAGCTGGCGACGGGTCCATTTTACTGTTCTTAACCATCCATAGCTATATTAAGGAAGTGCTGTACTACTACGAACTCACACGCTGTGGTCCAAATTATGGTGAAAATAATTTCAGTGAAAAGTTAAAGGGACTGCCTGCCAGTGAAGGCGTTCAACATTTTACTACGACGTTTTGCTAACTAGGCTAGTTTGGTCACAAGCTACTACTTGACCAAAGTCGTTTAAACAAACGCTTAATTGTTGACTTGATCGACCACCAATCGTTAAAACAAATCGTTTATGCGGGCATCTTTCTGAAACACAACTTTGTTGATTAGATGTGAAGGAGTTTGGATATCGCATGAAGTGTTTGGGTGTTATGAGATTACATACAACAAAACCAGGGAAAGTAATAATTAAGTGGCCTGTAGGCCTGCGTTTTCACCCGAAATGTAAGAAAACACGAGTGCGTTAGGTTGGTACAGTTTTGACAGATGTCTGCCACAGTCATAAATGCTGAGATATTGTGTTGTTTGAAATGTGTTATGATAGCTTTGTAAACAAATATAAGAGGATAACACATGCTGAGGTGGAAAGTAACTAAATACATTACCTTAAGTTCCAATGTAAAGATAGCTTTCTATTTATTTGTGACTTTTAGAGTATTTTGCTGAAATCAACACTTTCGTGTTTTATTATTTTTGGATACTGATACAAAGTTAAGCAACACAATGCACGATACTGTAAAGATTCTCTAAACATAGATAATACTGGTTTGATACTTTATTAATTAATGGATCAGAGGCAGAAAGTTCCAAATGGTTGTCCCATTTTGGTATTGACGCTTGGTATTAATCACATTTTTTGTACATATACAGCAACAATTTTGTTGGAGTGATTTGATATCTGTCAGGACAAATTTTCAATCAGTATTTCCATTTGCCAGTTGGTATACTATTTTGGTCAAATATAAAGGGTAATAAAACTTTTTTTTACTGATATCTATACTAAGTAATTACAGTTTTACAAGGGCAAATTACTGCCTTGAGCATTAGTTATTTTGGTGAAATGCTGCTGTAGTAATCTGTTACACTGAAACTAATCACTCAGTGATTGATCATACTTATAGTTTTGCAGAGCTATGAAAAGTGGTCTGTGCTTGTACTCCAGTAAAAAGTTATTAAGAGTGTATACTGAAGTTCAGTATTATGTACTTTGGGTGCTTTATTTGCATCCCCGTTCCTCCTCTGCACTGTGAGGATAATGCAAATGCATGGTATTTATTTTAATGAGTGAGGATCAAAAATATGATTTAACTGTAGCTATGTGACTAATAGTAAGAGAGCAAGATCATAGTAGTGGATACATTGTAGTCAAAACATGATGCATTGAGTTTACTTTATTTTTGTTCTTATCTTTAATTTTGGTCTTTGTCTTAAAGGGCTCAGCTTTTAATCATGATAGGCATGTTCAGTGTTATGTAACCTTTTTGGTGGTTGTGTTTTGGTAAAGGTGAATAAGCATCTGTGATTACATTTCTGTATTGTATTTTATATTTATGGTGATTAGGTTGCGTACCCCATGAGAAGAAGCTGGGGCCATGTGTCAAGGCAAATTGGGACCATAATTAACAATATACTTAATAAGAGTAAGTGCTAAACATACTTCAATAAACTGAACTTTTGGATCATAGTTTAATGATCGTGCTTATTGTACTACACAGTTTATATGTTGTTTGGCTACATGGTCCAAATGATAAACTAAGCCATAGGAGTCCTGAGTAAAACATTTGTGCATTAGGGGGTTTGAATAACATGTTGTCATAGTTGTAATGCTATCAGCAAAGCAAGGTTTGGGGCAGCCCTCGAATGAAGAGAACAGTCTGATGGGATTCTGCTGAACAATGCATGGTCCCCTCTACTTTTCAGATCCTTAGCAGGATAATGTTCAATGTTGACACATTGGTCTTTGTGATTGTAGAGCTAAATCTCGCATCGAAGTCTTGTGATGATGTTTCAGCAGATACTCCCACACACACTCAGTCCAACAGGGTCAGACAGCCGCTCTTCCTAGGTGTCCCTGACAGAAAGGCAGCTCTCAGTGTAATAATGTTTGAGAGCAGACTGCTGGAGTGATGCACTCAGCTCCATTGTTCTGCTGACAGTTTGCTGCAAAGCTGGCCTGCTGGCTGCGCTTCTGTTGCATTGTCTTCGCGGGCGCACATGCAGAGAGGGAGATTGAGCTAAGACGTTTTGGCATGCCTCAGTATTATCATTCGTCAGCTTTTGGCCATCTGGCTAAAATGCTGTGAAAAGAGCTGGAGGACAGTATGAGTGATGCTGAGTTGTACTGGCTCTGTTTTGAGTTAACAAACATGTGAACTGGTGTTCACTTCAAATTAAGATTTAGCTTATGTGGTGTTCTATGATCCTGATGAGAAAACTGCTCCTGATCTCTTGATTTGTTTAGGGAAATGACCTAGACTAACAGAGAACAATTTCAAATCTGATGTGTAGGACAGGGTCCCCACTGAAAAACCTTGATTTACATTTCAAACTATTAATGTCATAATATTTTATCAAATGAATTTTTTCCACTAAGTCTTGAATTTTAGATACAACTCTAACTGAAACATGTCGGGATACTGTGTAATGAAACCTAGCCAACCATTTTTGTTAGCATTGAACGTCCTTTTTTCTGTTGGTTTGCATTTTCATGTTAAATCTAAGCAGCATTTAAATTAACTTATGTATGTACAAACTGTGAAAGGAGGAAGGAAGGAAAAATGGAGAGATGCAAAGTCAAGGAAATGTTGCTTTAACATGCAAAGATGTAAAAAATTATGTGGCTCCTTCTGAACTGTAAAAAAAAAAGCTTCAAACATTGTATGGAAATTAAAGAAATACATCTCCCTCAAAGTTATGGAAGCCTAAGTGTAAAAGAGTATGACAAGTTTTGTGTCTCAAAGGTAGTAACTCTGGTTTAACCTGTCAGTCTCTTGCTACAGAAGGGAAGATATTAGTACACATCAGACCTTGTTTTTAACAGTGTGTAGATGTCTTGTGTGCAGCTATGTAGCGATTATTGTGTGGATTTCCCCACTTTTACTGCATCAGTAATCCACAGGCATTTGACTCTTACAGAACAGAGTCTAAGGCATGTGTTTGTGAAGGCTTTTGTTCACAATAGCAAAAATCCTTGAACAAAACCTCTGCATAGTAGTTGTGATATACCCTCTTATTGATATAATGCACATAAATGTTTAAAAAAAAATTCAGTGCATATCCCCAGGTCCAGCTAATAACAGTCCTCTCATGTAATATGATTTGACTTGGTCTGTCATCCTGTTTTTGAAGCTGTACTCTGCACACCTGTATTGGAACCAGTGTCATCTGGATAGATATTAGTATGATTGTATTTTATTTGTAAGGCTCTTTACTTTGACACAATGTGTAACAGATGTTAAAAAGATAAAATATAACTTTCAGAAACATAGCAGCAAGGAGCAAAAACAAAGTAAAACAGTTAAAAACATGCACCCAGCTAAGAAGGAATGGGCAACAAGCAGAATGGCACAGGCTGGCTTGTCTTGTCTGTCTAAGTGTATAGTTCTCAGTGTGAAGAAAGACTTGTATAATGACAGAAAGTGCTCATTCTCCTCTGACATTTTATTCATGTGACAAATATGCTGCCTAATGTGGCACACCATAACACTACAGTGTTGCTGCAGTGTTGTTGCCTCTGTGCTTGGACAGGATTTGAAGGATTAGGTTGATGCAGAAAGCTTAAAACCAAACCCAAGCCTTCATTTGCAGAGGCTGTTTCAGATGAAGAGAAAAGTAAAAGTAGTTTGGAACTCACTTACACCAACAGAGTGCTCCACTGTAAATAAATGAGTTTAAAAAGTGGATGGAACATTGTACAGTGTCTGTCAATCATCTCTGTACCGTATTTGATTTAAAGTTGTTATATTGTTATATAGTTCATTGCCCTAATCCACTGGCAGAGTAGTTATTTTTATTAGTCTGTTTCCCATACGTCTGTTAAGAAATATATCTGTATATTTTTTAAATAAATAAGACATATAATGTCATATTGGTAATATCTGTACATATTGAAATTATTTTTCATGTGTTTAATTTGTACATCACTCCCTCTATGTTGCAGCCTTAAGCCACATTCATACAGAACATGGCCTTGGTGACCGCTCTCTGTTCAGTCAATTCACACCGAACGTGGCCTTGGTGTCCACTCTCTGTTCAAAGTCAGCGTACAGCTGTAATGGAGTGGGGCCAACCCCGCGATCAGGGCAACTTGGTTGTGTTATGCTACGGCCACACCAGACGTGAATTGGCGAATTTAAACGCACGTAACGCCCAAGGCTGGACCCTGGACCATTTTGACAAGCTGAGGGGCGACGCGCCCGTGTAGGCAAATTCAGCTGAATTCAGATATTTACAGAACTTACCTTCAAAACCTGTCTCCTCAGTGACTTTCACCTAAGCCTGCTCCTTTTTGTTCCGGTCTCTGTAGAGTACACACGTCGAATGGTATGGCTCCGGATGATGGCAAACAGCGCATATAAGACTCTCCTCCATCTTTCAGAGGGGTTTGAGCAGGAGCAGGAGGCCTGAGCGTCACACGTCATCAAATCAATTACGTCAGGGGGGAATGTCATCGCTGATTGGCTGCCACGCCACTGCGTCACACAAATTTGCGTCGAAAGTTCAATATTTTCAACTTGAGTGTCGAGGCGTTTGACGCCCCAAATGCGCCGGAAGCTCCAAACGCACCGTGCAAAACGCATCCGACGCTCCAAACGTGTCCAACGCGCCACCCGGGCGAATCTGTGTCCAAACACGTCTTTGCATTGACTTTGTATGTAATCTAGACGCGCGTCTTTGCGAATTCGTGTCCGGTGTGGCCACACCATTACCCTGCGCTTTGTGTGTGTGACCAGGTCGTGTCACTGGATTGTCAAAGTTAAAAAATTTGAACTTATCAAGTGATCAAGCTGTGTGGCAACAGCCAATCAGCATTGTGTGGGTGTGTGACAACACCTGTGATGGCCTGTTTTTATCCCAGCTCACAGAGTTACAGTCCATGTCTATGTGGGAGCATTAAGTTAGTGAGGACATTAGTTCCTCCTAGACGAGACCGCAGAGAACTCCCCACTGGAGGTGCAGCTGACAGACGATGCTGCTGCAGGGCCATCAGCTGCAGTGTTTTGGGGTTGGTAAGTGACTGAATATGATACAGTTGGAATAATGTCTGCTAATAACATCATATTATTTGATATTATTGATCACGGTGAAACTCCAGCGGGCATGATGTCACTTAGCAACGTAACTATGACCAAATGAGCTATTTATGGACAGGCGACACAACTTGGTGAGGTGATCTTGGTCCTGAAGTCGTCTTCAGTGTGAACGCAGCTTTAGTCCTTTACCTAATTGCACATTTGCTGCTCTGACAGGAATGAATTATACATATATGATTCAAAATGGTGCAACTACAGTATTTCCCCTTGGTTTGTCTGTGAGGAAAGTTGGTCTTGCCCACAGATCATTAAACATTTTCTTGTGTGTTTTATTTATAAAACAGATTTCTTTATCATATATGACCTTAATTTGATTTACATGTCTCCCCTGCATGATAACAGTATGAGAGATGCAACATTTTTTAATAAAATGTTGAACCATACGGAACTATGTCTACCTTTATGAATGCTCTTGTTAATTACGGTATGTTTGGTTTCCAGTTACAAAAAGCTTTCTTTTATTTTGGCCTTAGCACTGTGTATTTGTTCGGCTGTGTTTGTGCCTGTGAGTCAGCTCAGAGGATTATGTAAACACTTGCTGTAGGGAGTAACAGTGAGGTAAAACTGGGTCTTGAAACCACACTACTGCCTTGAGAGTAGAGGAAGCAATATGCACCCACACTCACAGTATGATAGACCTTGGTTCTTCTGGTTTGTTGTGGGAGTAGGGCTGGAAAAAGTTCAGCACTTGCCAAACCTGAAAATCAATTCTTAGCTAATAAATACTGCTATCAAGCTTCATTGCCTGGTCTTTTTACATAGCGCTATGTTTTCAAACCTCTGTTTAAAGTTGTTTTTAATTCAAATTTGTCTTTTGTAGATGTAACAGATGTTAGCTAGAGGCACCTGAAATGTTTATTTTTATAATGTGTTGTTTTTTTTCTTCTCATACATAGTGTCAAGTATGTTGGGGCTTTTTTTCAATTTACCAAAAAAATAAAATCCCCCCACCCCGTAAATCCTTGATGTTTGAGTAAAACATGCTCATCCGTGTCTTTGTGGAACCTTGTTTTGTGCGCTGGTGCAAAACCAGAAGGAACATCCCCAGCTGCTCCCACAAGGTTGAGAGCATGAAAATTGTCCAATGTGTGTTATGATGAAGCATTAAGAGTTTCTTTTTCTGGAACTAAGAGGCCCAACTCCTGAAAAACAACTCCACACCATAATTCCCCCTCCTTTAAACTTTACACTTGGCACAGTGTAGTCAGACAAGCACCATTCTCCTGGCAACTGCCAAACACTGAACATGTGAGTGAAACACCTGAATGGTCCAGTCATTTCCACTTCAATGAGTTGGATCAATGAGTGAATACTTTTACTACAGTGTGTATCTACATATTTTTTTAAAAAGCATCCCAAGTGACCAGAGCTATCAAAACCAAACCAAATCAAAAGCCATAACCAATAAGCAGAGAAATGTGGCAAACCATGGATTTATTTTGTTGTATCCATTCACAGGATAACTAAGTCCACAGCTTTGGGGTCTCTCCTGCTCTTGTGTATAGTGCCAGAAGCTGCCTGAAACAGCTGATTCCCCAGGCTCTCCAAATAGACCTACCAGAGTGCCTTCCTTCCACTGTTGCATCGGTACTTCATGCTCATTTTCTTTGGGTGGCAGCCCCGTGCATGGCATAGATTATGAAAAAATGCATAGCTGTTGAAAGTGGCACTGAGCCACACTAAACTGTCAAAAACATATTTCCTGTTATGGATTGCATCTTGTGATCACCTGTGGACTGCAGACCCTAACAGCTGGAACCCTTGTCCTCTTGAGGCCTTTTTAAACTGAAATTTAAGCCCTTGTGAAGTTTTGTCTTTACTGTGACTTAACCTGAAACTTTAGTGCAGTTGAGGCAGAGTCCACCTCATCTTAATTCTGTCTTTGGAGGTAGTAGTAGAGGTTTAATAAAAGTGAGAAGGGAGCATACAGAGCCAGTGAGGGAGCACAGCACTTAATGTTTGTCTGTGAATTGTATGTAACAGCCGTATCACTGCCTGAGTTGACAAAAATATTTTGTCTCTGCAGATCAAACGTGACTCCCTTGAGACAACAGTGAGGCTTTGTTGTGCTGCTTCTGCATAAATGCACTGTAAAAAAGGGCGTTCAGGCTGGTCAATACTTCTGCGTTGAAGCTACGCTGTAATGTACACTTTTGGGTTAGTGTAGCCCAAAACGGATATAGAGGGCTACACTCATAGCCCAACATACACATCCTCCTCTGTCCTTTTGCAGTAATCACATTCTAAGCTACTGCTGCTCGGCTCGACTCTCCAGCATTATACACTCTATCTCAGTGTCCATCGACCTTGATCAAGAGGGTGTAAGCTCGCCTAGTGGTGACATTGTTACCAAAAATGACCTTGGCATAGGTCTCAGAAAAAGGTGTAAAGTAATGAAGCAAACCTTTTCTGTTTAAATATGACAAAAGTGTATTTTTGTGAAAGATTCAGCTACCGCGAAGCAGTAATATTAATTTTCTTGTGATGGCTAATTTGCGAGTACCAGTTTATTTAAACACTCAAGCAGAAGTTCGACTGTCTTTCTAGTTTCCATTTTAGGTTTGTGAAAACATTTGACGCGATCTAAAATATGAGTCTGCTGTGAGTTTCCCCAGGGACAGTTAGAGCTCCAGCATTTGTCCTGTGTATTCACTGAACTCTGGTTTGATGCTGCCTGCTGTATTGCATGCTCATCATTTGTGGGATTATATACAGAAAAGCATGACTAACAGAACACTGAGGAGATTAATTCTTTATTTTTACCTTTTTAATTACAAGACTTTTTAAAAGAGAAAAATTTATAATTTGAGAAAATTTATTTCCTTACTGTTGTCTGTACTGTAAACTAAGTGAATTTTGCACTGAAGTTTGATTTGAAAAAAAAAATCATGAATTGCAATATCTGCCAGAAAAACCGAAATGAGATCTTTTCTTAAAATCGTTCAGCCCTACATGTGAATATCCCAAAGCTTTGATTTGATTTGAAGAAAATCGTGAATCGAATTGAAATCGCAATATCTGCCAAAAAAATCGCAGTTCAATCTTTTCCGAAAATCGTTCAGCCCTACTGTAGAGTTTACCTGAAAACCAATCAGAGCTGACGGGCCCATGTGGAGGAGAGAACCTAAAGGGGGCAGCAACACTAACAGATCTTCGAAAGGTAGATAAAGCAGTTCAGAGTTTGAGTCGTGCACAACACACGAGCGTGGTAAAGATGGAAAATGAGCTTGAGGACGCTGCACGCTCTCAGAGGCTCACTACGCTGCTCCCTGCCTGCCAGTACGTCAAGGGCTTCAACTTATGGAAAGAAGATTTCCACTGTGTGTTCAAAAGTAAAAGCCTGACATGCTGTGTTCAGTGTTACGACTTATCCTCTCATTCTGAATGTGTTTCCAGGTCAGATATTCGCTTATTGTGTGACTGTTGTCTGGCAGTTTCCCATCAACTCCTCCAGGGCAGTTGCTAGGAATTCTAGGCCCCCTGAAAGAATATTGGTGTGGGCCCCTCTACCCCATTAATTACAACCTTCGATTTTCCTGTTTTTCTGTGTTCTTGACGGTGCCTGGTGTAATAACACCCAATTAGTTTCCTTTTTTACGAGTAGCGACTTAACAAGCCAGAGTATTATTATGTAAATTATGTATTATTGGTTGTCTTATTCTCATTTAACTGATTTGCAACATGCTATTACACCTCTGATTGCAAATAAACTTTCAATTAACCACTCAAAAAATAGGTAGCCGCTGATTCTGGAGCAGCAGAGCATAAGGATTTATTGTTCCATTGTGTATATTACATTAAATAAACATTAAATATTATGTTTCATGGAAAACCTAATGCGGTCCTTAACTAACCTATTCATGGAAAAAAATCTAAATGGGCTTCTTAGTACCATAGCTCTAAGTGGACAGCTTCACTTTCCCAGAGAAAAAATATTTTTAAACAATTCAAAAGTCAGTGTTAACTGTCCAAAATTCTAAATAGTCTTTTTCTTTGTTGCTGTCAGCTATTATGCTGTCTTTTGTTTTATGCTGCTATGAAAACAAACAACAACAACAAAACTTTGAACATTCATTTTTTTGTATTGAGACTACTCAAATGTCCCACTAATAACATATTTACAACACATTGAACACATCATGGTAACGTAACTGACCTTCGTCAGATGCTCATAATTACTGAGCAGAACCTGAATGCATCATAATACAATTCAATGCAGCCTCTGAGTGGGCGCATACTTAAGCACTGTCCGACAATATGGGTGAAACACACAATTACTGCAGTAGCCTCTGAATAAGTAGTAACAAATTAGTAGTAATTAGGAACTGACGACTTGTCCAGAGTGTAGCGCGGCCAGATGACAGCTAACGTGGGCTCCAGCCTGCGCCCCTTCAAAGGTAAGCTAATGTTGCAGACATTAAATGAATGAACAAGTAGGCAGTGTTTCAGCCGCCTTCAGTAGTTTTACTCTCACTGTTCTTAGAAAAAAAGCTGTTGATGTCCTGGGCCCCTGCTCTGCTGCTTCTACTCCTGGCCTCCTTTTCAATTCTTTTTTGGTGTCCAGACTTGTGTTTTTTGGGGGCCATCCTAACCCTGTGCTCACTTACTTTCGCTGAGGAAGAGCGCATCTTGGTGTGGACCAAACCATTTTTTAAGAAGGGGCAAAGGCGGTTATTGAAATAATTAAAATTAGAAAATTGCATGCCTTGTGGCTTTGTTTTAATTCAGATTCATTCTTATGAATATATATTATTTCAGTGTATGTATAATAATTTTGTCATAGAAGCTACTGGGGGCTGTGTGTGGGCCCTAATAATCGTCATCACCTTTACCCCCTATACGACGGCGCTGAACTCCTCTAAACTCCCCTCACAACAAATCTTGTTTTGAATCATAAAGTTGATATGCACAATGTTTATACGATGTGAACAAATTCTACAAAGTGTTGTGTTAAGACATTAAAACACATGCCCAACCTGTTTCTGCCCTTCTACGTGCAGGTTTTTTGTACCTGTACGTCAGTAAGAATCTTGTTTTTTACGTCAAGGTGATCATTTTATCAAAGCAGAATTCATGAAAACCTCCAGAACAACTTTAACCACATAATTCAGGATGCCAAAAACAGTGTTTGTCATTCATTTTATAGCCTGTAAGATAAAAGTGATCAAATGTTGATTTGTATTTCATTATGATTTAGTTGATTACATTTGTCTTCAACTTCCAGTCCTATTATATTAAACCTTAAGATTCCCTATCCCGCCAACAGGATCAAAATACCACTTATTTTTACATATGTGGCATTTACAAACTACTTGTCCTTTCCAGAAACAGAAGACAAAACACTGGTGTAATCATTAGATTTTCAAACTTCCGTGGATACCTGAATGTACAAGTAACATCGACAACATAATGGAAAAAAAAAAAAAGGAAGAAAACAGGCGAATTTCATGAGATTTTATCAACATGGCTTAAATTCTCATATCATTGCAGAATATTAAACATTTTTTGCGGCTAAATCCTGTAAAAAAACAAAAAAATCTGCACTTCTCACAGCGCAACAAGACCTGAATGATTCACATACTTCCTCAACTCGCTGCTCAAGAAATCTTTGAATTTTTGTCCCGCAGCAGTGTCTTGCAGGCTCATATTTCTGCTTAGAGCCATAAGTTCTGAGCAGCAGCACCTGCTGTCAGTGCCTTGAAGACCTGTTACAGAGCAAACTTTTCCCAGCAAACTGTTGTTTTTACAACAGAGAGTAAAAATCTGAGAGAAGTGGAAAATTATCAGAAACAGCTTGGGATTCAGAGGGTTAATTATAAATTTAGAACAGTTATTAAGACAATACAAAGTCATTTGGAGACTTTGTTAGACAGCTGTTGCTGCATCGCAAACCAATATGATTTATTTTTTACCCAATGAACATTCTTGCACAGATGTGGCAAAATCAATAAGCAATTGTGCTTGTTGATTCTGATTTCAATATTAAGCAAAATAAACTTGATTTCAGTTTTTCTATAACTTAGCAGCCTCATAACATACCCTAGGAGTCACCCTAGTTTCATGTACAAGCCTGACTCAAGGCAAAGTATGTGCTCTTTGACCTACGAGTAGTTCAAAATGGTTCAGAACTGAAATCTAACAGCTATTGGAGAGCAGGAGGTGACAGGATGTAGTTTTATCCTGCAGAGACCAACAGGACTAACTTGGCTGTACTGGCTGTGTATTTTCTGTTCCATGCCAAAACTTGGCTGCTCTGCACAGTCGTCTTGTCTGCCAAAAAACAGAAGAGCAATGTTTTATTTCATCCCGAGTTTTAGATAAAGCTCTCTTCAAACATCTGAACCTCCTAACTCCTGCCTTGACTCTAAAGCAAAGCTCATGATTCTGATCTGTAGTCTGTGAAAGTGGCTGATGTTCGGTGTGCGTTTGACTTTGTTGTTGAGCACTGCAGTGGCTGTCTCTTTTCTGGCTCCTCTTTTAATACCATCCAATCTGTTATGAGAGATGGACTCCATGATGCAGTGAGAGGGAGGTCAGAGGAGGAGAGGATGGAAGAAGGCAGAGAGTAAAAGTGGTTAAAGAGAGAAAGTCATGGAGGGTCATGGAGAGAGAGGGCAGTAAAAAGGGTTTACAAGGGTTTTTTTTTCTCCACAGTATAATCTGCCTGCTCTTAGCTGTGTTGTTGCCGTGTGATTATAGAGAAAGCATTTGAGTTTGTGCCTAACTCTGTGTGGGTGGTGTGTGTGTGTGTGTGCGCTTTTTGCACCTCTCTGAGCCTTTCCATTAGTCCAAATGTACAAAGCTCCTCCCGTTCAGTGTGTCAGACAGAGAGGAACAATGGTGTGTGTTTCTAAGCACATGAATTAAAGGATTCTGCAGGCTAAAAACGAAAGCGGGCTACTCTATTGTCAAAGTTCTAAAGAACTAGAACAGAGACAAATATTTTTATCTTGTTTGAAAGAAGCCCATTTCAAATTGATGTTATGGGATAAAATAGATCAACCAGCTCTACCTTCATCCTTTAAACTCTCTAAACTTTTGTTTTAGGGGCAGTGTTAAAGAGCAGCTCAGTTTTACTTTGATATGTAGCTATTTCTTGTGACAGTCTGACAGTTGCAGATGGATGTCAGAGTTTGACTTGGTGGACTTCGCAAATCGGCCCTGCCCCGGAAAGCAGAGCATATTCACCACATGTCTTTAATACATCATTTTTGTCCCCTTAGAAATCTGTAATCTGCATTTTCAGATGCAACAAATACACTCCTGACCAAAATCTCAAGACCAGTTGGCTGCTCGAATTCTTCTCGTCTTTCTGAATTCTGAAGCTCACCTCTCTTAAAGCTAGGGTTGGCAATTTGATTTACTATAGATACACTTTTTGTAAAACTGGTTAAAATGGTCTTTATGACCCGATGGCAATCAACTCATAATGTGTTCTTAAAACAGAGCGAAAAATATCCGCTATCTACATTAGGAGTAAAACAGGGAAACCACCAACCAATAGTCATGCTGTAACCACTGTTTTTAAACCAATCAAATCGCGTCGCCATTCTGCCCGCCTGCTGCGTGTACATTTTCCCGGCGTGCACAGACTCGGTACGTGTAGCTGAGCTCAGACGGCGGAGCCCTGATGAGATGCTACATTCAAATTCATGCCAGTTTTCCAAAATTGCCAACCCCAGCTTTAAGATCCACCAGTGTGACATGGGAAGATTTTGATGGGGATTGTACAGTTGACTCGTGGTTCAGTACGTACAGTGATTTTTTTGTGCTAGGTTTTCATCCCTGATGCAGTTTTTATCATAAAATTTTTTTAAAAAACTATCAATTGGCTTTTTATGCCCTGTGATTATCCCAAAATAGGCAACAGGATTTATCACCCAGACTGTCCGCAGGAATGTGGTGCAACACAATTTAATGGCATAAAAGCTTCTCTCTGCAGTAAGGGACAAGGAGGAGGTCTGGCTGGGTTGGCCATGTATTCTGAAGGAACTGTAAGGTTGCTTGTGTGAAAACGTCTCGTGACATGTGGATTTCATAGACCACCAAGAGCTACTTTTCTTACTGCCTGCTTTATTAAATACGTGAGATTTTCACTGGTGCCTTTAGGATAGGAGAGATATTCTACAAGGAAATGAAAGGAGACCTGCTGCTTTTTAGAATCATCTCCACAGAGTGATCAGAAGACAATAGCGGTCAAGACTGCAGCTTAATTTTACACTAACATTTGAAAGGACATTTTAAGAGGAGAAAATAAAACTGTTGCTGTTCAGTTTATGAGAGACAAAAATAAACCACAGAAATATAGATGTGCAGGTAAGGCCTGAATTCTCTGCTGCATTGTTTTAAGTAATGGTCGTGGTGAACAAATGTTATAATCAATGCCTTGTTCTTTTATTAAGTTTGTTTATTAGGTTTGTTGTTTCGAAAATGGATTCAGAGTTAAAGAGGTTAAGAACCGTAAATTGTGACATGAGTAAACTAAGATATTTACCTCCTCCCAGGAACATTTTTCTGTTTTCAAGAATCCTTTATCATCATTATGTGGGCACACAACAAAATTTTGGGCGGTCACTCTCGGCTGAGGTAAAAAAATATATAAGAAAACAGTAAACCAGCACTCAAAGACACGATATAAAAATAGAATAAGTTACAAAATATAATAGAAGAACAAAATAAAGTGAGTCAGCAGCAGCAGTCATTGCAAGAACATTAGTACAAGGGCTGCTGCTGACTCAATTTCTTTTGTTCTTCTTATTTTTTTGTTGTTTGTCTGATAGCAAAATGACTGAACAATGTCTACAGATTTTGGTGATATTTCAATGGAACATTGGTCATGGCAAAAAGAAGGAGTTATAGGATTTTGGTTGCGATCTGAAAATTGTTGTAGATCCAGGGTTTTTTATAAAAGGCCCTGGTTCCCACACAGGTGTTAGTGGAAAAGTCCCCCGATTGGACGTTTTCACTGGATTGAGTTGGTGTGGTAAACTTTGTTTGACCTGCGGCTCCACAACCACATGAGATTTAAAGAACCTGTTATCATTTACATTGGTCCTTATAAATTGTTTCAAAATTAACATTCAAATCTCTTGCCGTAGCCGAACCCATGTTGAGCTTCTCCCTGGTCACATCGAACAGAGTGATTAAAAACGTCGGTGTGTCCAGAGCCACAGGAGTCCAGCTCTGTGCTTATATTATCAGGATAATGGTGTTGTCTATCAGGAGTTCGCATTTTTTTCCAGTTATCCCCCCTGAGACTTGATTGAGTTGGACATATAAAATACACTTGACAAGTGAACATTAATTTTTCAATTGAGTTTTAGTGTGTGAATAATGTGTATAACTAAACTGATCCCTTGGTTTTTATTTTTCCTTTTTAATATCCACAAGGAATTCACAATATTATTAATTTAATACAGGTATCTGCAAATAATTGCAGTACATAATCATATCTCATATCTCATGATCCTGACCCTATATTTTAAAGAGCAACATAAAAAAGGTCAACATTTAAAACTCTTATGCGTATACTTTGAAGACCCTGTGAAAAAATGTGCAGAGAGCCACAATCTAAAGAAAGTAGTATACTTTCAAGTATCAAGAAAGGAACGTTTTAGAACACAGCCCACATCGATTTTAAAATTAAATCCCACCTCAGACTGGGTAAAAAATAATTTTAGATGGCCAACAATTTGCCCATGCTTCTGCCCGGACAACCTGCCCCCTTAAATGTTGCCATTTACTCAAAAAACTCTTTTGGATTTGTTCAATGTGAGGGAAAGGTTTCTTAAAATTATCAAACTGTTTTAATTTGTTTGTTATGCTTTTTTTATTCCATAATAAAATAATCCAAACAGACCATGGTTTATGATAACTTTACCTTTGTACTGAAGAATTGCCTTAATAAGAACTTAAATGTAAATATAAGTCTTGTCAGATCATCTAAATGCTCAATGACAATGAATGTGATGTTTAAACTAATATCAGCATCTCAGGGTTGACAATGGGTTACAAGCCGTCCCTCAAAGCAGCAGTGAGTTCAACATGTTGCCTCTTTGCCACTTGTTTCCCTCCTTAAGCATGCCGGCACGTTCCTGGCAGACCCTACAGCTGGCATAGCTGCAGAAGCAAAGCACGCTGCGTGGAGATAAGCCTGCCCCCCCCAGCCTGTAGCATAGGCTCTTTGACTGGGAGAAAGGGGTGAGGACAGCTACAGCAGTTTCACTACTACCCCACCCCCTCCTGCTGTTTGCTAAAAATAGGTCCAGCATATGCCTGCATGCTCCTCCCTGTGTTGCCTTCTATTAAGCAAGTCCTCTTTGAAGCACT
The DNA here is from genome assembly GCA_036419115.1 of Scarus forsteni. NCBI lineage: Eukaryota > Metazoa > Chordata > Actinopteri > Labriformes > Labridae > Scarus > Scarus forsteni. Next base: position 7,773,483 of record JAZDUH010000229.1, on the reverse strand, counting down.
GAGATGCAGGAGAGGAGCAGAGAGGAAAGTGCATTTGAAGCTTTTGTATTCCATCTCCCCTCCCTTTCATCTGCAGGCTGCAGACACCAAACCTGAAATGGAATCCATTTAATTTGATTTACTGGCTCCAAAGCTGAGAGATGATCTAAGTATACAGTAGCAAATCTAATGGCTAATTGAGTTTGGCCAAAGTAGGAGGCAGGCCAGTTGTGATTAGCTCAGGAGAAGTGTGGTGATTGTTCTGCTCACTCCAGTCTAGCAGCTGGCTCCAGTTGTACAATACCAACACTGTGTTTGAACTGTAGCATTCGGCATCTGTTCAATAAAGCCTCAATTGGTCATTGATGGTTTGAATTGATCCTAGCACTGATGAGCAATGTTGCTTTTGAGCTAGCACACAATCCCAGTGTGTTAAGTTAAGGTTAGAGATGTGAGATAAATGTCTCTTATTCTTTCTTCTGCTTCTTTTCTGTCCTCTTTCTTCGCTCTAATCTAATGCAGGTTGTATGCGCGGTGTTGCTGAAGAGCTTGGTGACAGACAGTGCCCATCACTGGCACTGGGACCGGGAGCCAACCATGAGAGCTCTGTCTCTGGGTGTTTGCTGGCCAGCATAGAAGCCGATATGTCCCTGTGGTCCTCATCCTGATGGACCGAGACACGTTCTCCCACATCCGTCTGTGGTGCCCACGCCCCTTTGGCACCTACTCCCAGAACAAAGCCAGAAGTCCAGGCTCAGGGGGCAGCGGTGGAGGCAGCAGTGGGACAGGGTCCCCCTCTTTCTGCAAAGCTGAACCCTCCTCAGGAGATGAAGATGGGGGGATGATAGTAAGGGTCAAGGAGGAGGCTGGAGAAGCAGAAATTGTGGGCTCAGAGAATACTCCACCTGAACCAGAGCTGGTGTCCAGCTCGCTGACACAAAGCCAGGTCTCTGCCCCTTCTTCAGCCCCTCCTTCTCCACCTTCTTCTGGGTCCCAGATGGAAGATGGTCGTGTGCTGTTGGACACCTGGTACGTCATAAAGCCAGGGAACACCAAGGAGAAGATTGCCTTTTTTGTTGCACACCAGTTCAGTGGGGCTGGCCAGCCGAGACCGAGTGCAATGAAGGTAAAAAGCTCAAGTAAATCTGCAAAGACATGTTTTTAATTTTTCTTTACTAAAACAATCTCTGAAGCTCTGTCTCTGAAAGTTCTGTAATTCTTACAACAAACAATCATGAATATTTGCCACACAAAAATATTTGATAAAATGTTTTAAGAAAACAGTAAAGTTTGTAGGCTTACATCATCTTCTCTCCGTTTACTCAACCACTTCTAAACAAAGTTTGTGTTTTTGTGAGTAAGTCTTCTTACTTCTTTTGTAAGTAGCAAAGAGTTGCTTGCCAAATTGGCAGTTATGGTATTCTAAAAGAACAAAGGATGGATGTTTATGTTGTATGATGTAAGACGGTCATTTAAAGGCTGTTTTGGGACATTCTCACAAAATCCTGTCTAAAACAGACATTCAAATAAAAATCAGGAAAAAACAAAATACAGATCTGGCATTTCTGGGAGGAAACCTAAGGATTGAGGACTTTGGAATCCAAGAGTATATATTTCAAAACCTAAATGAACAGTTGATCACTTTTTTTAATTCACCTTCTACCAAACGAGTGAATGGAAAATGTCAACATCCCAGAAACATCACAAATATCAAATTATTTGTACTTCTTAAGATGAATTATCAACAAATTCATACAGAACTACATAATGTCCTTTTTAAACACTCACTGATCTGCAACTGTTTTTTGTGCTCATTAAAGAAACCTGATATCTCAAAGTACAAACATTAATTTTAAGTAAAAACAACTTAAATATTCTTCACATATATGAAAAAGCTAAAAGGATTGTTTTAAACATTTAGATGATTTTTTGTCTCCTGTTTCTGTGATGAAATAGTTTGAGAACTGAGACTAGTAAGTAGTTGCGGTATTGACAATCAGTGAGATTATTGTAGATGATGGTAAAAGTATAGGCCATATAAGCACACATTTACAGTATTGATAGTAAGAGACTGATCAGTATAAGTGTAACAGTTAGAGTAAACAGGAATAATAATCACAGGTTTTACTACAGTAATAATGAAAGTAAGGTCGATGATAATAGAAATGTCAGTTTGAGTTAGGCTGCTCCACAGTACCAGGCTGTCCACACAGACCATTCTAAACCTGTGTCTCAAGGGAGTGCAGGAACCCCTAGAAATATTAATGATCAGTAAAAATGTACTGACCATGTAAAGATTTAAAGTTAGTTACATGCATCAATATGTCATGAAAGCATAAGGTGAGTGATGTAGGCAGATATCTGACAGGTAAAGCCTAATGCAGAATTAATAGACTGTTTTGAACCAGGCCATGATTTTATTTTATTTTAGTTTAGATTTTTAGACACTCCAAGGATTGTTTTTTTTCATTTGAGAGAATAAAAATAAGATGACACTTTGGTGAATATTAAAGGATTAAAATTAAACTTTATAACATTACAACAGTTTTACGATGGCATGAAAACAGTTCATGAGGGTGGGAGCTACATCATTTAACGGCAAAAAATATAACTTGAAAGTGAAGCAATATTATTCATCATGCTTTATTACACGAGAAGAACTAGTTAATTATCTTCATTAAAATTTAAGCAAAATTAATTGAATCATATGATAACTAAAATTTGGATTCTAAATTACAAAATGTTCCAGAAAGAAACAATTTTTGTTGACAAAAAAAGGCCAAAAATCTTAGATGCTTTTAAGAAGATGCTATGATTTATTTAAAATCTTTAATGATATATACATTTTTTTCTTTTTTGTTTATTAGAAAAGACTGACATGATGTTCTTACAGGGGAGGCTCAGACTGAAAACCTCTGATCTAGTTAACTTTCCTTTTAAAAAATAATTAATTCTCCTTCATTACAGGTCAAAGGTAACTGGGCAACTGACTGCAGTAAAGCCAAAAGACGAAGACGATGCTCATCGTACGACCCTCCAAATCGATCCCAAGCGTCAGAACCACACCTCAGCCATGACTCCTCCCCTGCGCCTCCTAGTCCTGATGAGCAACTTTTAGGAGGAGTAAATGAGACGGACCTGCTGTCAGTGGCAGAGATGGTGGCCTTGGTGGAGCAGAGGACCGCCATGGCCCTCCAGGGAATCGTGGCTGCTCATGGGAACCAACAGAACCAGCAGCCCCAAACTTCAAGTCCCAGTCAGACCCTTACCCCCAACCAGCACACTCTACTCCGAGGCACTGTGTCGGACCCCACCCCTGTAGTTTTTGTGTCTGACAGCTCAAGCAGTCAGCCCTCCAGAGAGGTCCAGGAGTCCTCATCTCCCATCCAGACAGACCAGGAGCTGGAGGAACAGCAGGAGTCATGCAGGGTAGCCCAGGCCATCGCACACTTTGAGTCCCAGAACCTGTCCAACCTTGGCACTGGTCCAGGAATAGACTTTTCTAATCGAGACAGAGACAGTGAGCGTAGGAGAGGAGGGGAGTCCAGCATGGTAACCCCTCCTCCTCCCCCCAGCCACAGTCACGGTGAGGTTAGGATAGCTTTTAGAGTGTCGAACCTGGATCCACGGTCTCAGTTAGAGCCAGCTGGCAGGTCCCGCTGTATGTTTATGAGTTGTGGAGGTGGAAGTAACCAGGCAGCAGCCAGGGCCAAAGAGAAAATCACCTGTGACCTCTACCAGCTAGTCAGCCCCTCGTCCAGAGACCCCAGTAGTCTGCTGCTCGCTGCCACAACTGCTGCCCCCAAAACAGATGGAGACCTCCATCACCCCGACAGGCAGGCCTGTAGTAGTCCAGATCCAGCCCAGGAGCTTTCCTCTGGGGAGAAGAAAGCTGTGGGTGTCGGGAGGGAGCGAGTGACGGGCTTCCATGTTGAGGTGGTGGTGACAGGTGCTGTGGACCAGTGTGTGTTTTATGGCAAAGACAGCACGGAGAATGTGCAGGAAGAGACAGTTTGTTTTGCAATGCCGAGCGGGGGAGGTGGCGGGGCTGTAGGCAGTTCCACTAACCCCTCATCGGATGATCCCCCACCTGGTCAACTCTTCTTCCTCCAGCCTTCTCGGGGCCCAGAGGAGGATGTTAAAGGAACTGCTGCTGGCAGTGGGTCAGGAATGTGCTCTTTGGACTGTGCCAATAACAACAGGCCAAGGGCAGCCATGGCAGTGGGTTCAGGAGAGCGGGCAACTCGGCCAGATTCTCCAAGTGCAGGGGAAGACTGTTCGGACCCATCTCTCTGTCGCCTCTATCGCCATGTGTCACATGATTTCCTGGAAATCCGGTTTCAGATTCAACGCCTGCTTGAACCACGTCAGTACATGCTGCTGCTGCCCGACCACATCATGGTCAACATCTTCAGCTATCTGCCCACACGATCACTGGCAGCCCTCAAGTGTACCTGCCACTACTTCAAGGCATTGATCGAGACGTATGGAGTGCGGGCTGTGGATTCACGCTGGAATCAAGACCCTCTCTATCGGGATGACCCCTGCAAGCAGTGTAAGCGGCAATATGAGCGTGGGGATGTTTCCCTGTGCCGTTGGCACCCCAAACCTTACCACCACGACCTGCCTTATGGACGTTCATACTGGATGTGTTGCCGGCGTACAGACAAGGACACACCAGGCTGCCGTGTTGGACTCCATGATAATAACTGGGTCCAGCAGCCTGCTGATGGCTCTCAGCCCATTCGCACCAAGAGAGAGGAAAGGAGGGAGGAGGCGAGGTAGAGTAAGAGATGAGGACACCTCGCACATCTCCCATCTCATCCTGGTTACCTCCTCCTTTCTCCCTCTCGCCTCTGTCCAGAGGACAAACAGGAGATGAGGAGTAAAAGAGAATTCTACACTCCAAGACCGTTTTCTTTTTTGTTCCAACACTCCCTGCTCATTCTTGCCCTCAGTGGAGAGAGGTGAGAGGTAAAGAAGGAGGGGTGTGTCACTCTCCTTGCCTTCTTTTTCAAGCCCTCCAGAATCCCTGTGTCCTCCCACTGTGCTCCAGAGCGGCACCTTCTCTAAAGTTTGCGTAACAGGGTTGGGGTCCCCATTCTGCTGCTGCCAGTCAGCCCTCTTTCTGCCTCTCACTCATTTGGGTTTCTGTCTAACTCGGAACATGGTTGTTAGGTCTTTCATGTGAAAACTTGCAGTGTATCTGATTGAGATTAGCATTCATAAAGTGACGCATAGAAATGTAACGCCCTAGAGCCTGCTTACTGTTCCTGATACATGTTCTATGTTTTGTGTTGTATCACAAACTTCCATGTTAGCTGTACAATGGTGCTTCAAGAAATGAGCTGTACTGAATCCCAGCAGATGTAAAAGTTTTCAGTGGTCGAATGTTCAGCATTGCTATAGAAATGTGATTGTATAAAGCAAACTTGATTTTCCGTTGTACCAGATTGCCATTTGTACCTGTCCCACGCCATGCGTTTCTATCTCTCTGAATGTGCTGTAACGTTGTACTATGTCCATTAGTCCCCTGATAATGCTGCTGAAATTGATGCCTGTGTCATCAACACGGCTAATTCTGAAATAGGAATACTCTTGGTTTATGATGGGCACAGTATCATAGTACCAGCCAATAACACTGGCCACTGGGACCTGTTTTTTTTTTCTCCATTATTTTAGAGTGGACCCTAACCTTGCTGACCAGTAAAGAGGAGACAACATGTACCTTCTGGTTTCACAGAATTATGGGAGATTAACTGATTAATAAGACCCATGGGATTGATTGGGATGAAAAAGAGAAACTTGATGTCACTTTGGAAAGGCCTGATGTCACTTTGTATGGTTTGATTGACTTGCTTGTTTGCCATTTTCTTTTGTTTTTTTTTTTTGTTTGTTTGGCAGTTTTCTTGGGGTGTGTGTCAGAGAATGTTTGCTGTTTTTTCTTTTATTCTTGAGGACTGTGTTCTCTTTGTATCAGTCTGTCACCTTACATCACCTGCAAAGATGCATTTTTTAAAATACCCCATCTTTGTTTTAACCCCAGCTCTTTCTTTTTCCTCCTCCCCTCCGTCCTCCAAACCGGCAGAGGGCAGTGTTTGCCAAAGCCGTCATTCATGTTTCATAGGGGGTGAAACCAACTACCACAGACCGCAGAAACTCTCGACACCAGCTTCCAGCCTTAAAAGCCCCCTACCTCTTACCTTCTCTGTAAGAGATTGAGGCGTCAGATACCTCACAGATGATCAAGAGTATTGGGAGTTGCACAGGACCATGTAAGAGGCAAGATTCCAGACACTCCATCCAGCTCTACTGGATCCACCCATGACTCTTTTTGTGGGAGTGTTAGATGAACAGTGCCTGGTGATGGCTCTGACCCTTCATTCTTTAAAAAAAAAAAAACCCTCCTCCCCCTGTCCCTGCTGTCACACCCGTACCCCCCCACCCCCTTACAAGCTGACAGACTGGACATGAAAGAACTCCGCGATGAATGATGCTGAAACTCTGCACGGAGGTGGGAAGATGGTATGATAGATTTTGGGAGAACTCTGTAGGTTCCAGACATGTACAATGCTAATGGGAAATATGTGCTTAAATAAAAACAGAAGTGATGAATAAAACTGGAAATCTGAATCACTGTTGTCAGAGTGGTCACTGATTAGGCCTGCAACCACTCGGACGTATTACAGTGGTTGAGTAATTCATGGAAAAAACAGGCTCACTTCATCAAGCCAGAGTCAGTATCGTTTAGAACCTCTCACAATGTAGCATAAAAATGAAAAGGGCATTTTCAACCTTAGACCACAAAATGTTCAAATTGATCTCATGAAAAGTCTTCATGATGTAGGTAAGTAAACACAAACTAGATTAAAAGTTGACACTTTACAACTTTGATTAGTTGAATAAAGAAATGTGGTTGAGATCTGATAAAACTACGACTGAAGTTGTTAGCATCTATGCTAACCCCGATTAGCCACTTCTGTTGTCAAGTCACTCACCATCACCACCTCTTCCTGCTTTGAAGGACTTTGGGCCATCCACGCTTAGGCCAGTCACGGTTGTAGATTGGTCATTGAATAAGGCTGATCCATCTGCACTGCAAGGTTTTAAAGAGGAACATTCTACTTTTCTAAGGTCTGGTCCTTTCATGGTGACAATTTAAGTTAGAAACCAGTTCAGTGTAAGAAATGCAACATCATGTTCCCCTTATTACATGACACTTAACTAATGCACATTGACAGTTCGTTGTGGTGAAGACAAAGTCTTGGTGAAAAACTCAGCTGTGTTTACACGCACTATGTTCAGATAATTGCATAATTATGTAAATGATCAAAGTATTGCATATATGGTATACATATACATACAACCATATACACTGAAACCTATATACACACGCATATATGTAGTATAAAAAACACCTAGCTTTAATCTGGATAGAAACAGTTTTTTTTTTTTTACATCAATAATTTTTTACATGGTCTACAGTTGTGGTCAAAAGTTTACATACACTTGTAAAGAACATAATGTCATGGCTCTCTTTAGTTTCCAGTTATTTCTACAACTCCGATTTTTCTCTAATAGAGAGATTGGAACAGATACTTCTTTGTCATAAAAAACATTAATGGAGTTTGGTTCTTTTATGACTTTATTATGGGTTAACAGAAAAAGTGACTAAATCTGCTGGGTCAAAAATATACATACAGCAACATGAATTAGCAATTTTGGTGACTTAGAAAGTTGTGTCAATGAAATGAGCTTCATAGCATGGCCTCTTAACTTCTTGTGAATGATTATGAGTGACTATAGCTGGGGACTTCTCTCAGGCCATTTAAATAGGGCCCATTGGATATAGACGCCCACAAACCCTACAATGGGAAAGTCAAAGGAGCTCAGCACGGATCTGAAAAAGGGAATCATTGACTATAACAAGTCAGGAAAGTCTCTTGGAGCCATTTCAAAGCAGCTGCAGGTCCCAAGAGTAACAGTGCTAACAATTGTTTGTATGTATAAAGTGCATGGCACTGTTTGTCACTGCTACGATCAGGAAGAAAATGCAAGCTGTCACCTGCTGCTGAGAGAAAATTGGTCAGGAGGGTGAAGAGTAAACCGAGAATCACCAAAAAGCAGATCTGCCAAGAATTAGAAGCTGCTGGAACACAGGTGTCAGTGTCCACAGTCAAGAGAGTTTTGCACCGCCATAGACTGAGAGGCTGCCGTGCAAGGAGGAAGCCCTTGCTCTAAAAGCAGCACCTTAAAGCCCAACTGAAGTTTGCTACTGATCATCTAGACAAAGATAAAAGCTTCTGGAGGAAAGTTCTGTGGTCAGATGAAACAAAAATCGAGCTGTTTGGCCAAAATTCCCAGCAATATATTTGAAGGAGAAAGGGTGATGCCTTCACCCCAAGAACACCATGCCTACCTTCAAGCATGGTGGTGGTAGAATTCTGCTGTGGGTCTGTTTTGTTGCCAATGGAACTGGTGCTTTACAGAGAGTAAAGGGGATTGTGAAGAAGGAGAATTACCTTCATATTCTTCGAGATAACCTTAAATCATCAGCTCGAAGGTTGGGTCTTGGGCACAGTTGGCTGTTCCAACGGGACAATGACCCCAAACACAAATCAAAAGTGGTAATGCAATGGCTAAGTCAGGCTAAAATTAAGGTTTTACAATGGCCTTCCCAAAGTCCTGACCTAAACCCCATTGAGAACACCTGGACAATGCTGAAGAAACAATTCCATGTCAGAAAGCCAACATATTTAACTGAACTGCACCAATTCTGTCAAGAGCAGCGGTCAAAGATTCAACCAGAAGCTTTTGGATGGCTACCAAAAGTACCTAATTGAAGTGAAAATGGCCAAGGGACATGTAACAAAATGTTAGCATTGCTGTATGTATATTTTTGACCCAGCAGATTTAGTCACTTTTTCTGTTAACCCATAATAAAGTCATGAAAGAACCAAACTCCATGAATGTTTTTATAAATATATGTAGAAAAAAAACTAGCAATCATAGAAACATTATATTTTCTTTACAAGTGTATGTAAACTTTTGACCACAACTGTATATGGTATGTGCTGAAAGGTTGCTATATATGATAGAGATTTCTTGATTCATTTTAGATAATATTCCCCCTTTTTAAATTTCATACATTTCCGACCGACCCATTGTTTTGACTGAGGTGGGGTAGATGGTGTCCACTTGATTAAAATAAGTTGTCCAGCTAAGAAAACTCAGATTGAACCTTGGGAAGGAAGGCTGCTGATCTCAGGTTGGATACCAAATATGGCTGTTGAGGATTTTGAGAAATGGATCTTTTGAATATTTTATAAAGTGCATCAAAAATGGAGAACCAATCATCTGCGTGCTTCAGACTTGGCCAGAAAATCAATCGATATTTATTTGTATAGCGCCAATTAATAAATGTTATCTCAACACACTTTACAAAAGAGCACAAAGCTCTTCATTTTATGGATACACATGTATGCATAGATACATATATAAATATAAAAATACATATGTATACAAATATATTCATCCAACACCCAACATGAATCCATATGGCCAATCATGAACTCCCCCAACATTGCGGCAAGAAAAAACCTTCTGTTAAGCAGCAGGAAATCTTGAATGTGGATCCCAGTCTCATGATGAACAGCAAATCCACACGATGCTGTGTTGGGTGCGAAAATATAGTGCACGTGTTGCAATTCTAACACAGATGAACTCTGTGCACTGTTTTGAACTGAATCATGCCCTGTCCTGCATCTACTGATGAGGAATGTATCATTGATATCATATCTGACCATTCAATATCTGTGAATTTTACATTCAGATCAGCCCACAATACTTATGATAATCAACTTCCTTGGTGATTATCTACTGATACCAATAATGATCTGATGTCCAACATTGTGCATCCCTCATTTCTATCTCAGTGAGGGATGAGGCATTTGTGTGCCCTGTGTTCAAAGGCTCCCCAGATAGCAAAAAGTGGTTGAATTTAATTTTTTATTAAAAATCATTTAATTTCTAACCAATTGTGACAATGAATCAACCTTGATTGAACTATGACATGTCTAACATTTAAAGAATGTTTCATTTTATCAACATTGATTCAGCTATATAAATGAACTGCATTAGACATTAAACAATGTTATCATTTAAAGGGTCATTTCAACACTTCTCAACCTTACTCTGTATGCGAGGGTGTATGGCTGGGTGGGGATGCTCATGTCACATCCCTTTAAATATCATGCCATTTATGCTTAGTCCCTACCCATAATACCCATTGACATCTTTTTGATTGACTTAAAGGGAATTTCCACAGTAAAGTGGGCTAAAATTGGATGCTTCAGAATTTGATTTACCTCATTCGCTTCAATCATTGTGGATTACCAATGTGTGGCGAGACACCAAAGCCCTCCACACTCTAATATGGTGCCAGAACCACTGCAAGCAAAACACAACATAAATACCACACAATCAATCCCTAATCCATGTAAAACCCTCATTTAACCCAAAATCACTCTTTATGTTGTCTTTCCCATCAGCCATTGCGGCCACCCGCAGCACTGTGTCTCACTCCTCCTTATTGTAGAGCATTTCAACATTTGAATTTCATCATCTATACAACATTGATTCAAAGACAGTTTCTCAAACGTTGAAATAACTGTAATTAAATGTGGAATAAACATACATTTTTCAACCTCAACCAAAATGAACCAATTTGACCAGAATCCAACATTGATTAACATCTTTTGTCATCTGGGTCTTTTTGCTGATGCTGCATCTGCTCAACACAACTCAGCTTCTCTACTGTTTCATTTTTCTGTAACCTTGCCTTTTCCCCTTGACCTCCAAAATACAACCAGTCCATAACTTTGTCTTGTCTGTTTTGTACAAATTCTTAAGATCCCTTTAAGAATTCTTATGATTTCACCTTCACAGAATTTCATTTACCTGCAAACAATAATGACAAGAGCAATGACCTTGATCTTTAACCTATGACCTCCAAAATTCATCAAGACATGTGGTTAATCATAAAGTAATAAAGTAATATCCATTTCCTCTGTCTCAGAATGATTGAGAAATTAACCAGGCCCTGAAGTCCAGACATACAAACTGAGAACATGTTGCCAAAATCTGAATTATCCTTCAAAAATCTGGTGTTACTATGGGAAAATAAGCCATTTTTCTTTTATTGTGCAGCAGGCTTTTGTTTTTTTTTTAAACTCTGAGGCTCAATGTTAAAAAAAAATGGTCAGACTTTCAAAGGATATCATTAGGTGACCTGAGGCTTCACCGAGTTTACATTTTAACCAACCTCTGATTGTAGTTTTGCTCTTCTCACACCTTTCCCTGCAGCACAGTCAGCAGGCCCAGCCCTGTGATTGAATCAAACATGTAACAGTATACAGTATACAGTAATGGTAATCACATCTGATACAACCGTTTGAGATTGAATTACACATACTCTTTAGAGCTGACGAGATTCACTGAGATATAAAAACCCTTTAAGCGGTACATTGAAGCAAGACTTTGGTGGTGCGTTTGCATCACTGCCCTTTTTGAAGCTGCTTTTTGAAAGTGGTGTCGGCAGCAGAAATGATGTGTCTTAATGTGTCTGAGAAGGCATGAGTTGTCTTAGTGCCCTGTTAGATGCATAAACATGCACTGTTGCATGTATACAGACAAAGCTGGTCCAATTTCTTCGTCCTACTTTTTTTTTTTTTGCTAAAGGCTTTCCCTTTCATTTGTTGCTATATTGTGTGCAAGGTCAATGTAATCAATTAGATTCATGTTTCTCAACTTTTATTAATCTGTCAGCTAAAAACAGAAAACTGAGAACAGCTTTCTCAGGCTCACCAAAACTGGACAACAGAGGATTGGAAAAATGTTCTGATGAGTTTCATTTTTGGCTGAATCATTCAGATTGGAGGGTCAAATTTGGCATGAGGATCCACCCTGTCATGTATCAACAATTCAAACTGGTTGAGGCAATATGATGAAGTTTTTTTTTTTTTGGCTGGGTTTTGTTGGCACATTTTGGGCCCCTCAGTTACAAGTAAGAGTACTGTTGCTGATCATGTCCACCTCTTTACCACTACAGTGAGCCCATCTTCTAATGGCAACTTCCAATGGGATACCACTCCATGTCACAAAGCTCAAATCATCTCAGACTGATGTCTTGATTAAGACAATGAGTTCAGTGTACTCTAGTGGCCTACTCAGCGGCCAGATTTCAATCCAATAGAACAGTCCAGATGTGGCAGAACATTAGAATTGCATTATATGAAGCCAAAACATACTGTGAGATGCTATGATGTCAATATGGACCAAAACCTCTGAGGAAAGTTTCCAGTGCTTGAATCTATGCCACAAAATATTCAGGCAAAGATGGTACAGCCTAATACTAGTAAGATGTACCTACAGCAGTTTCCAGTGAGTGTAGACTCCCAGAGTTGTGTAAGGCATCTTGGTAGTGATGCATTGTTGTCTTTACCCCTCTTTTATTATCCTTTTTCTAAATCTGCACAGGGGCTGAATTTAAATTCTGAAAACTGGACATCATTACCCAGAATGCATTTTAGAACAATTTCAGCCTCTTACTGATTTTATTCTGTGAATGTTCTTAAAATGTGGACAAAAAATGTATGAAGACTTGTGTCTTATAGGTCCCATGTCCCTTTGTGTTTGACCACTTTCACTATGCCTTCATTGTTTATTAAGCAAAAATGTAATTTAAGCTATATGAAATAAATAAACATTTTTGTCTCTGTAGAGGATCAGATGCAGCAGCTCTTTTCCTCTTCCCTTTGGAAACAGTAAGATCTGAGGGAGACATGAGGCTGCAGGAGGCTATGATGATGAGCTCTGCATTGATTGGCTGCCCAAACCTTTTAGGAGGGGGGGTTACAGCCTGTGGAACAGACTTTGATAACAGGCATGGTGTCTGCTTATGATGAGCAGAGCACATGCATGTAGGTTTAGGCTGTATAGCATATTACATAATAAACCCCAGAAAGTAAAAATAGTAGAATTTCAAGGGGCTTCTTTTCATGAACTGAGCATTTAGTAAAATGTTTCATGTTCTTCTGACCCCCAAGCACCTTCTAACAACATGAAAAGCAAAGAAGGTTTATTTTTCAGGACTCCAATAGATGTTAATAAAGTTTTGTTCTTCTTCCACTCCTTTTCAGATTATCTGACTTCATCAATCACCAAAAATGATTAAATCGCAGCAAGAGCTCTCCTCACATTCAAAGTTTATTGGATTAATTGTAGAGTTATGCATAATAACCCCACATGAAAAAAGCTACAGCCATCATAATGACAGCATTTGAATCCACTAAGTACTTCCAAACTGGCTTCTCGCTGATGTCAGGCAGCTTCTCTGGTCCCTCAGGCGTGTCCTGCTCCTGGACCTGGGAGTTGCTGCCACTACCACCACAGCACCGGCCAAGTAGACCACAGAAACCAGACTTCTCCTCCCGTTCAGCCACTGGGAGGAAGAGGGAGGGGTTAGTGTTTTCTGTAAGTGGATGAATGTCCATCTTTGTGGTTTTTCTTTTCACTTACCTTCTCTGTTCTCTCTGATCTTGCCCTCTGCCTCTCCCAGGGCTATTGTCCTTTTTTCCTCCAGCTCCCAATCCAAATCTTTTCTCTCCTCCTTAGAGTGACGGAGGCTGAACACCAAACGATGGAGCTGAAAATATATCTTTACTTAAAAACGACATTTTAGGCTCACTGCAGATTAGGTTTCTTAAAATGTCTTAAATCCTGTGCAGTACTGAGCTGAATCTCAGATAGTACAATGCAGGAGGGATTTTAATTTCACCTTTCTCAAGACGGGAGAAAAGAATTAATTAGTATATATTCACTGGTCACTTAATTAGGTACATCTTGCTAGTACTGATCTGAGCCCCTTTAAACTTTAGACATGCCTTAATTCTTCATGGCATAGATTCAACACAGTGCTGGAAACATCCCTTCTAATTTTTGGTCTATACTGACATGATGACATTATACAGATTTTTCAGATGCATATCCATAATATGGATCACCAGTTTGACATGACTTGAGCTTTGTTTCAGGGTGCATTGTTCTGCTGGAAGTAACCATCTGAAAAATGTTACACTGCGGCCATAAAGGGATGGTCATGGTCAGCAACTATACTCAAGTAAGCTGTGGCATTTGAACACATTCTGAGCCATCTTAAAGGCACAGCAGATACCCATCAGAAAGATTGAAAATTTCTGTCTCTGTAGAGGATCAGATGCAGCTCTTTTTCCATCTCCCTTGGAAATACTCAGATCTGAAGGGGATGGGAGGTCTGTTGTTACCATCTAAAAGTCACAGTATATATCAAGTTTTATTAGACCAGGCAGCATATTTGCAGTATTCCATAGCCCAATTTTTGTGAGCCCATTTGAATTGTCTTTTCACAGCTGGCAGGACTGGCACCCATTTTGGTCATCTCCTGCTGCAGCTCATCTGCTTTAAGATTCAGCATGTTTTATGTTTGGAAATGGAGTTCAGTTGTTCTAACAAGTGATTATGTGACTCACTATTGCCTGTCTATCATCTGGAACCAAACTGTCCTCCTGTTGCCCACAGAACTGCGTCTTACGGGATATCCTCTCCTTTTCAGACCTTTCTCTTAAAGTATTAATGATGATTGTTGGAAAATTCCAGTAGATCAGTATTTTTTTGAAATATTCACACCAACCTATGAGGTACCGACAGCCATGCCACATTCAATCACCTTTCTTTCCCATTCTGATCCTGTTTTAACTTGGTTAAAAACAGGAAAAATTGTTACATAAATGCATCAACTTGCTGCCTTAAGACTGACTGATTCTTGCTTTGTGCAAAGGGGGGTGTACCTAATAAAGTGTCAGTGAATGTTCACTGGTAGCGATTGAAAAAGTGAATCGCATGTTTGATAGCAAATATCCAGTATTGTACAATGTTAGCTGCAGGTTGTTTGTGAATGAGTGCAATGATTTGTGATGAAGCCACTCACATGTTGATCGTCTATGGGCTCCGTGCAGTAACTGACCACCAGCACCAGCACTGAGGTACAGAAAAAGAGTACGATGGCAAAGTAAAGGTAATGGATCCCACAAATTAAGAATGGGCAGTTCGAGGGGAAGATACAGCTACCAGTCCCGAACCAAAACTCAGGCAACATCCGACATAGACCCATCACCAGGCCGCCCATTAACCCCCAGAATGCACCCTGAAAGTCACAGAAAACTATGGTCATGATTTCACTTTTTAATATGGGTTAATGTGTGTTAATGCATCAGTCATCTCACTTTCTCATTGGTCCTCTTACTAAATACAGCCAAGAGGAAAACTGCAGCAATGGGTGGAGCCAGATAACTGGAGATGGACTGGATGTAGTCGAACAGCTGACCGCTCTGAGCTGCCTGGACAACGGGGATCCAACAAATACTGACGGCTACTATACACAGAACCCATACTCTGAGGAGGATATGGTTAAAAAAGGGGATAAATTAAGTTAGATTGAATCAAACTAATTTTATTAATACGCATATGTGAGTAAGATATAATTGTAATCATTTTCTTCCTTTTATAAATAATGTTTTTGTTTTATGGAAGCCTTGTGATTCTCTCTTTGGTGTCTTACAATCTCCCGTGGGCTCCTGACCCCTATTTTGTGAAGCGTTGTGCTAGAACAAACATAGAGGTTGTTCATCCATCCATCCATCCATCCATCCATCCATCCATCCATCCATCATCTAGACTGCTTATTTCTTGTGGGAATACAGCCAACTATTACACTCACACTCATACCTCAGGGAAATGCAGGGTCTTTAGCAGTCCAAAGATGAACATGTTTTTGGACTGTAGTAGGAAACCAGAGAGTGATGATTCTCTCTGAACTCATGCAGGCATGGGGAGATCATGCAAATTGAAGAGAGACCCTGGTCAATCTGATAAGTAAAACCAGCAACTCCTTTGCTGTGAGGCCTCTGTGCCACCTCTTCAGGAGGTTTGAATCTTCGGGTTTGGAAAATTCCAGGTAAAGTAAAAGGTTTGCTGTCACAAAGTTGATTATGTTTTTATACTAAAAGTCCTTATTGTGCCATCCCAGTCAGCCAAAATGTATGCTGTCTCAATCAACCAAACATCTCTTTTAGTAAATGGGATAACAATAAAACAGACTAGCATCCACTAGGCAAATATAAAATAAACATTTAACTAGTGGATCCTTTTGTTGGCTTACTTAGTCCTTATCAAAGGATAGCAGGGAATAACGTGCAGAGAAGGAACCACTCATTTTACCTGCCCACAATGATGAGCTCACGCTCTGTGGCCTGTGGTCTGATACGGGTCCAGATGTCCATGGTGAACAGAGTGCTGCTGCTGTTAAAGATGGACGCCAGAGACGACATAAGAGCTGCCAACATCACTGCCAGCATCAAACCTCGCAAACCTGCTCAGAGGGGTCACAGGGAGAAACAGAATTTGTTAAGTTAATGTGGAAAAAATGTAGTGTTATGTCCTCCATCATTCTTTGATTAGATGTAACTCCAAGACAAAAGCATAATCAGAGAACAACAGGCTGAAGGAGCAAACGAGCATCTGAGACATTCAGCTCATGCAAAGGATGGAGATGCATTATGATTTTTGTCCTTTAGAAAAAAAAACATAGTTTCTTCTCACAGAACAGATTAACCGAGGGATGTACACTAAATAATAACCAAACAAAAACTCAAAGGGCTATTGAAAAAACTGGCTTGATTTACTGATGACAGTTCAGAGGAATGGACATATACGTAAACTAGTTTACACAAAAATGTCAGACAGAGCCTTATGATTTACCTAGGGCGAATTATATGATCCGTATTAGAGCTGTATGAATTTATCCATACCATTTGGCATGATTGACACAACCAGTTTAGGATAAGCGATGTTGGAGCAGCCCACAGCGGTGCCACACACCTCCTTACACACCTCAGGTACAACACAGCCCACCTCATCTGCAGGAGCATATAAAACACATACAGACACATTTTAAGATTCACTTTGCCGTGGTTTAAGAGCGCTGATAAAATAGTTATCGTAATGGTATCTTGTAATCTTTTTAAAATATGGTCTCAAACTCCTGGTCAGCGGGCCACTTATAGACCCAGGTGATGCCAATTAGATTAAACAGAATCTGCCAGCAAATGATGCCTTGCACTCCTGTGATGTTCTTCATCTATCCGTCCCCCATGCCAGAACTGAACTGGGGAGAGGAGCATTCAGTTTTTTAACCCCTCAGCGCAAAACACTCTGTGGACCAAGCAGAAATCTACAGAACTTATTTCACTTGGAGCATTTTGCTCTATCCTGATGGATAAACAGGGTGATGTCATTGAACAGTGTCTATGTTTGCAAACTGTTATTTATTTTTAGGCTACTACACTTCACTTGCAAGATACCTTACACCTACAAAAATTGTGTATTTAACTTGTAATTGCAGACAATATCAAAAAAGTGGAAATGCAGTGTTTTTGTGAAGTTTCTGTTTAAATTGAACATATCTTTGAATGTCACTGCAGCAACAAACCACAGGCTATAAAAGGACTGGACAAAGCCATGTGACACTTTGATTATCTTAGTGCTATCTACTGTGTGTGCCATCTCAGTCAAACTTCGTCTCAACCTACTCACAGACAGAGAGCCATGTAGAGTTAAAGCCATCTGACCAATAGCAACTCTGACATTCCAAAACCAGAAATCCTCAATAAATTAAAAATGGCACAGTAAGAGAACCGTCATTTATAGTGAGAGCAGATAGATGTATTCTAGTTTTTGACTGTGGCTGTTTTTTGAACCAGGCTGTTAAGATGTTTGCTTAGGCCATAAAAATAATATTTATATGCAAACAATTATTTGGATGTCAGGTTTCTCCAGTCATTATCAAGTGGACACTCTTGGTAAGACAATTTTTGCAGTCTATATAGGCCTTGATTTTCAGCCCTGGAGGTAATCTCCTGGAAACACAGGGCTGTTTCAGAAAAGTTTTGGATTCAGTCTTTCCTAAAAAGTCAAAAAGAGAGCTAATGCTGTAGATTAAGTTCTAACTTACTTGATGAGTAAATAAATCATTGGGGCAGTGGTTAAATCCCTTTTATGAATTTAACCATTTAAAAACCATTTATGAAAACATAAAATTCAAGTACAATCCACTGTATTTTTTCAGGATTGGCTATTTCATTTATATATATATATATATATATATATATATATATATATATATATATATATATATATATATATATATATATATATATATATATATATATATATATATATATATATATATATATATATATATATATATATATATATATATATATATATATATATATATATATATATATATATATATATATATATATATATATATATATATATATATATATATATATATATATATATATATATATGTATATATATATATATATATATATATATATATATGTGTGTTATGATCAGGCATAAGACTATGACCACCATTTTGTTGGCCGTCTTTTGCTTCATCACAACAAACTGCGATGTGCTGTGTACTCTGAAACCTATAAATCAAAACCAGCATAAACCGCTTCAGCAATGTCAGTAGCAGTACCTTGGATTAGAGCATACCAAACAGCCTTCACTCTCCATGTGCAACAGTGACCTTTGGCACCCAAGATCCCTTTGCTGGTTCACAACTGCTCATTCCTTGGACCACTTTTGATAGATACTGACCACAATTACTCTCGAGAGCTGCAGTTCTGGATGCTCTGACTCAGTCATCTAGCTATCCCAATTTAGCCTTTATCAAATTTTACTCAAATCCTGATATTAGCCCATTTTTTGTTTCTAACACTTTTACTTTGAGGACAAAATGTTCACTTGCTACCATATCCCACTGAGTGATAGGTACCATGATGAACAGACAGATGACAGATCTTGGTCTTACTTAAAATATACTCTGCTGTGTGATGTGTCTTTTTCTTTGTTTTAAATCAAGTTCCAGACCTGGGTAGAGGACCCTGCTGATCATGCCGGGGAATACCATGAGGAACATTGGCAGCAGTTTCAGGTAGCCACACAAGATACAGCCAGCCTTTACATGGGTCAGACTACGAGCTGCAAGACACCGCTGGACAATCACCTACAGCATGAGAAGAAAGTGTTTTTTATTTGTGTGTATGATGATGTGTACAGAGTTGCTGATGAACAAACAGACAGACAAACAAACATACCAAAAACATAGCCTCCTTATCTGAGGTAATAAAATACCTGCTCTTGAGTCAAATGTTTTTTTTACTTGTTTTTA
This sequence comes from Scarus forsteni, assembly GCA_036419115.1. Taxonomy (NCBI): domain Eukaryota; kingdom Metazoa; phylum Chordata; class Actinopteri; order Labriformes; family Labridae; genus Scarus; species Scarus forsteni. The sequence continues at coordinate 7,754,162 of JAZDUH010000229.1, read as the reverse complement.
AGTAACATTTTGTCGAAGTAACTAAACTAAACTCATAATCCGATTACATTACTCAGAATGTGATTTTGACCTGGTCGGTACACCAGTACCAGCTCCCCACTATAGAGATCCCAAACAAGACTCCGGGCCAGGGCAGGTCTCCTGTGACAGGGTCCCTCAGCAGGCTGAAGGCATCCTGTCTCGGGGTGTAGCAGCGATTGGGGATGATGTAGTTTTGCGGATCCAAGGAGGAGACATTATGTGGTATCGCTGAGCTGTATTTGTGGAGCAGAGCATTGTATCCTCCGACTTCAGCAAAAGCTAGAAGTAAAAAGAAAGAGTGAGCTCCTTGTCTCTGGAGGGTTTTCATGCTATTTTATGACATTTAGTAAATGTTTTACGCCTGCTCAGCTCTCTTTAATTATCGAGTGATCTGGATCTTGCTGTTCTGACCATCTTCATAAGCGAAATAAGACTTTATCAGATTGTATTTTCCTGTTTTGAGCTCAGCTCAGTCAGAGCTCTGCTGCTTATGTCCTATCTGAAGATGTGAGTCAGCTGCTGACACAGCATTTTCTCCTCAATAGATCACCAGCTCACCCAGGGAGGGGGATGTTGTTATCTTCCTCTACTGGTTTTCTCCAATAGTTTCATCTCCTCTGCCTTCTTGTTTGACTTTATCTCTAATCTGACTCATTATCAGATTTAAATATACTGACATGCTACAAGAATGTAAAATTATTGGAGGGTGACTGTTCTGTCAGCCGGAGGAGGAGGGCTCAGTGGTTTAGCAGTGTCAGCATCCTTTAACAGCTGCAGTGAAATGAACCGTAACCAACCCGAGTTAATCTCTTGCCTGTTATGGATATTCTCAAGAGACAAAACAGTTGGGTTAATGAAAGGCAAAAAAAGATCATTTCTATTTAGAGTTGAAAAGTTAGTTTAAACACAACTCTGTTCAGGTTTTACTTACAGAAGCCAGAGAGGACAAAGGCCCCAGCTATGATGACAAATGTCTGAACTGTGTCGGTGTACATCAGAGCTGCCAGGCCACCTGAAAAACATGCAGATATGAAAAAGCATAAGAAAAAGAAACTGCATTATCTATACTGTATGTATATACTACTGAGCGTTCCATTTGATCTCAGAAATTGGGCTGTCCAACTTGCAAATTAGCTTAGTCACAGGTAACACCCCCTCTGGTCAGAATTACCTGAGAAGTTCCTCAGGTACCCAACTCTGAACTCTAACAGCTTGTTTAACTGAGGTGTGATGGTATTCCCACTTCCCATAGCCCAGGCTCTGAATTAAATGGAACACAAAATACACTCAGCTCGAGGCCATGATGTCATCAGTTTACTGCTCAATATAATAATATCTTCAATATCAAAGTTAATTTTTACCTAAGCAACAGAAACCAGCTTTTATTCATGCTGATCTTAAACTGGCTTAAGTTGTTCCTTTGTTAAAATTTGATGATCCAAGATCCGCAATTAATCATCCCACGATTTCTTCATTACTGTGTTGTCAAAGATTTTAGAAAAGTTGATGTTTAGACTTTCAAACACCAAAGGAAAAAAAATCCCCTAAACCCATCAGTGTGACATTTACAAACATTATTACTGATTTAGCACCTTAAGAACTCCCTATCCAAAACCATAATAACAAATAGGCTATGCCATCAGTTTATGTTTTGACCTTTCAAATTCAATTCAGTTCAATTTTATTGGTATGGCACGTTTCATACTAATTAAATTCAATGTGCTTCACTTGTAAAAAAAGCCTCACAGTTTAAAAATAAAAGCAATTCAATCATGGAATCATAGATAAATACAAAAAAATGAAGCACATTCAGTTACATAAACACACTAACACTCAACCTTTCTTGTAGCTATAGCACAAATACATGCACACACACATAAAGATACAGTTACAGTCATAGATAGGAACAAAAGAGAAAAGTCTTACTGCATTTGAATCATATCAATCTATGTATTAGAATGAAGTGACCATATATTGCCAAACTGATTTATTTTTAGCACAGACTCTCAGCACTTTTTCTCCTCACTACTATTAGCATGCTATGCTAGCAATGATCAGGACATGTCAACCGCCTTGCTGCTTATTTTGTAGGCTATGCTGCAATTGTTTTATTACACTTTTTTTATTCTTATTTTTATCTAATCTTAATTAGATTTAGGAATTTTATCATTATTGAATGTCTGTGTCTTTTATTTATGTATTGTCTAGATCATGGATCCCCAAACTTATTCCTGTGAGGGCCACATAACTTTTCCCTTCTCTGATGGGGGGCCGGGGTCAGTTTGTAACGCACACTGAATCCGTGCGGCTCCGGTGCGGACTTTCCGCAGATCGTCACTCACACTGCCTGCTGAGAGGACTGGGGCTGCAGATGCGGAAACTGCGCTCCCGAGAACAGGAATTCACGTGATAATTCCTCCTGTATTCAAGAAATCTTTGTAAACAATAGCCGTATTTGCAAGATCCACCGTGCTCTTGAGGTTTTGCCCTGCAACGTTCCATGTGACCCGTGTCACCGGTTATAGTTACATTTCAAATGTAACGTCAATGTGGCTGCCAAAATAGATATAGAAAAAGGCAGTGGCGTGAAGAATTATTTTATTGTGAAAGAGACAGGATCATGGTAGAGCCACTTCCTGTTTGGCTTGTCTTCTTCCCTCAGCTTGATGCGGAGAAGAAAAATAGACTTCTTGCAGATTCTTTCTGTAGCACCATACGGCCAGATTCAGTGTGAGCCTGGCCTTTAGGGAGCCGTGCCAAATGTGGAGGTGGGCCATATCCGGCCCGCATGCCGTAGTTTGGGGACCACTGGTCTAGATATTTTCTTCTGATCCTTGTCATTTAGATGACTACTTTGAGAATTTTAACTGGTCCATGCTTATCAAGGTTCTATCAACAATTTCTGAGAATGCAAGAGGTCTGTAGTTAGTAATTTTATGAATATTGCCAAACAAAAAACAAAATTCTGTAAAAAAAAATTGTCAACATCTTCAGCAGATGCCATCACCACACATACCTGTGACAGTGTACAAGGCAGTTATACACAAAAGGCTGATGACAGCCACATAGATATTCCACCCCAGTGCCTGCTGAATAAACACAGCTCCTGCAAACATATCTACCTGTAGACACAGAGTGGAACAAGATGAGTAAAAATAGAAAGAAACAACAGTGTGGTTGTTGTTCTGTGTACTCTCAGAGGGATGACTCACTGAGATTTTGGTGAAGATGTAGAGAAACAGAGAGATAACAGAGAGGTAGAGGCTGATCCTGGACCCTCCAAACCTTTTCTTCAGGTACTGAGGCATCGTGATCACCTAACACATCCACAGAAAGGATATTAACCTACAAACCTCAATGACGACATTTGGTGAAAACTAAATAAAAACAGAATACAATGACTTTACATCTTTTTCATTCTATTTGCATCTTAACGCTACAGAGACAAGATCTTTAACGTTCTAAGTTAAAACCCTGATTGCTTTTTTGTGCAAATATTCACTCATTTTGAAGCAGATACCTGCAACATGTTCAAAAAGATCTGGGACACCTGGAATATCTCAGATTAGCTCAGGGTCAGAGAAACTGGCAGGGTTTCCAAACAGGTGTATTTTGAGCATTCCTCAACCTTCCCAGTCTGTTGCTCCTGTTCCAGTTTTTTTTTAAGTGTTGGAGGCATCAACCTAAAAATGCATACTTTGGATATTTGCAACAAAAAACAACCTCAACAACTTTTATCAGTTGTAACATTTAATGTCTTCGAAGTGTGTGCACCAGGAAACTGGTCAACACGTGTTTTCAAATCATTGTGTTTTTCTTTAATTTAAGTTTTAAAACATTGGAATTGGGGTTCATCAGATTCTACAAGTGAGTAATTTTGTGAGTTGTTGAAGTATATTGTGGATATTAATTTTGGAATAACACAGCCTGAACATCTCACCTCAGCTGTGAGGTAGACGGGTACAAACAACCAGCCGAGCAGCAACACGATGAACAGAGCCTTGAACATTCAACAAATAAAACACAAAAGCACTGGCTTTACACAAACTCATGTATACTGAAGATACCATACATCAGAAAATATTTCAACTTTAGTTACATTCGTTAATGATTTCAACAGAAATTTTTTGCAAGTTGTGAGAGTGAAAGTAACTTACAATCCACTCAAATCCTCCCACAGCGATGCCACTGGCTGCTGCAGTTCCAGCCAAACCAACAAAGTGTCCACTACCAATGTTGCTAGCAAACAAAGATGCACCAACCTGAGGGTACAAACAATGAATATGAAAATCACAGAGCACAGCTGGCACTGGAGTGTTGGTAGCTTAGTCTGGTAGCCTTCCAACTATCAGAAGGTTGTTGGTTCAATCTCAGTTCAGCCGTCACATGTTGCAGTATCTTTGGGCAAGACAACAAACCCAAAGTTAAATGGTTGATTGAGAAATTGACTTATATTGAGCTTTCCTAGTCTTTGTTACTGTTCAAAGTACTTTTCATGTTGTAGGTCACATGTACCATTTCACACCCATTCACTGTCATGTTCACTCACTGATGGTTCTGTATTTCTGTGTAAGCTGTTCATCAGTGTTTTCTAACAAATCCATTCATTGACTCCATAATTTGATCTTGCCAGTCAACCCAAAAATAAAGCTTTGAGCCTCCTCTCTCACTGGCATAGTTGTTTATCATTAGGCTTTAGGAATCACTTGACCGTTGACTTTGAAAACTCTTGAGTCATGCACGTCAGGGAAGGTGCTTCATTCTCTTTCTGCTCCAATGTTCATGCCCACACATCATTTGTTTGTACTGTTGGGAACAAACCTCTTATCTCAAAACTGCTACATTTCCTAAAGTAGAAAAAATGCTCAACAGTTGTGTGCATGGTGCTTGTAATGTCCAGATTGGAAATTATTCTTCGTACTTTGATTGATTTGAAATGTAAGATCCCTTCACCAACATGTGAGGTAATCAAAAGCACTATTTTATAATAAAAAAAATGAAAATCATCAAATAAGAAAATAATGGAGATAAGAGGTTCTTGCCCAACAGCAACAATATGCAGCACTTGCTACAACCTGTAACATCTAATTTTGTTGACCTATTCCACGAACATCTTGCTTTTTACATTATGTGAAGATTTAATGAATGAACAGGTAAGTCAAGACATTATTTGGAGAAGTACTCTCAAACATTTAGAAGGAATTTCAGAAATGCATGTTTAAAAAGTGCTACCAAGAAACTGTTTTTTAATAGTTATATGGCAGAGGATGAAGAGCATGAAGAATTTATGAGGAAATCTCATGATGATTTACTCCCATCTCAACTCTGCCACTGATAACTTGTTTTCAGAAGTTCAATAAGACACCTTAAATCTCACTTACAGATATTCAGACTGTTTTGGATACTGGTAATTATCTGAATTAGTCCAACTCATTTTTCAGATTCCCAGCACTGTGTCTGACATCCACACATTAAGAGACTCTGAGTTTAAATGTTACTACGTGGGTTAGTTATTTTTAAAAATCAACTCTTTAACTGTTAAATATTTTTGAATGACGTTTCATTTTCCACGTCATAGCAACTATTTGAGATATTTAGCCATTATTGAAGGTATTTAGTACTTATTTCCTTTTTCATTTCTAATTTTTGGCTCATCTATTGTTTTGTTGATTATATTTTTTCAAACTGAGGGAAATTGGGACCCGAATGATTAAAAAAAAAAAAATCATACGAAGTTATAGAACACAGTATTCTTATTTAATTGTTTGGGTGGCGGCCTACCTGAGATACAAAGTCATTTTTTAATACTAGTTGTAAATCCAACATCATTATGATCGACAACTTAAGTATTTGAGTACCCTCTAGTGGCCAAACCATAAAGTGATTCTTATTTTATTCTGCAACCATACGGTATGTCTAGTTTCTTATTTTGAATATATACATTTTTAAATGTTTTGGTTTTAACTACAGTAAACTCACCGGTCCCCATGTCATGGTGCGTCCTGCCAGAAAATATCCTCCTACTGTCCCTCGATTGGTGCGAAACATGGACTAAAACAGAAAGAGGAGACTTTTATTTTCAACAACAATGTTCAACAATTACCTGTTACTGATTTTTTAAATTATGATGATGTCCTTACACATTAACACAGATTAACCCTTTAAAGCCCAAGACCATAGATTAAAGCCAGAAAATTCCAATTTTTTGAAGCTGAAATGTTTGTTTCACTTTCTGCTAAATTACTAAAAATATCAAAATGTCCATAAAATTCAACATATAGATTTTTCGTATCTCATTTGATACAGTAAATGTTTTGGCAACTGATAATCCATTCGAGGACATTTTTATCATTTATCTGATCGTATTCAGATGGTTTTTTGTAATTTGCTGATCATATTGAGTAGATTATTATTATAAAAGTATGTATCAAATAAGATACAATTGGCTTTACAGGGTTAAAAGTGGAACACTCACCCAAATGCCAACAGAAATGACCATGAAGAAGTATCCGATGATGACACTGATGTCTGCTGGGTTGTTGATAGTAACTGTGTTTGTTGACAGATTCTCCATTTTTACACTTAAAGCTCAATACAGATGAATTTTAATCTGAATAACCAGTGCGATTATACTTTTAAAAAGAATGCTTACATAAACTCGATGTGCCTTCAAACACACTCAAACCCTAACATCCCTACGTCCTGAGAGCTGGAAGAGAGTGACACATGCAGGATTTTTAAGGTTGACTGGGTTGGTACTTTGGTCAGCTGTGGAATGGGCAGATTCAGCAGTTAATAAAAAGACTAATTATTAACGATGCATAATGGAAAACATCCTCTGTCATGTACTTATACAAGTTTTAACATTTTAATACTTACTTTAGACTTTGTATATCAGCATCAGCAGAAGTGGAAAATATCTGCTGATATTTACCGCTGATGTGTTTCAGTACATATCACTAGTTTGTAAAGATGTGCTGTAATCTGACACAAGACAGGACCACAGACCTCCTCACCAACAGTTGTTGCCAAACGACTCATTCTTTAGTGGACCAATGATTTGTGGTTCAAAACTCAGATACAGTAGCTTTGTTCTTGTGCCAGAGGTGAAAGTGTTACTTTAGTTGAAGCTAGGGCTGGGCGATATGGCTTAGAATTCAATCCCTGATTTTCTCTTACAAAACTTGATTTCCAATTTTCATCATTTTCTGACACTGATAAGGAAAAATATACAAAATTGCCCTATTTTGATCAACATATGTCCCAAAGCTAAAACAAATCTCCCTCTTGGAATGAAGGTGTATGATGTTATTTTGTTATCAATGTTTTAATGTTGTTTGGAAGTAGGCGTGCTTGTCTACATTGACATTGACAGCTGTACTATATTCACCATATTTTAACTTTGAAATCTCTCATGAACATTTAATCTCTTAAAAACAGCAAAGAAAAAAACATGCCTAGATGGGTTTTTGTGCAAAAAAAAAAAAAAAAAAAAAATGGCAGGGCCAACCATTGAGAAAAGAGTCAACATTTGCTGTACCTATTTAAGCAATGCAACAATTTCTAATTGTTTTGGTGTCATTGGTGGTAGGAAAAGTTGGGAAAAGTTTGAAATCCAGAGTACATTTCTTTTTTTAAACTGACAAAGAAATTCATTTTTTAAATGACAAAGAAATTTAAATTAAGGGTTATCTCCCAGCCCTGTTTGAAACATTATGTCAGGATTTTCTGTTCGAAAAACCCTGAGAATCTGTCGGTGAGTTATTTTAACACTGAAGTTAAAGCAGTTGTAATTTCATTCAGTTTTGTAAGTCCCTCACTGTCTGTCAGCAGGTTATTAAAGTAATTGTAACTCTCTAAAAGGCAGATGAAGCTGGCTCTGTTGCTGTTAAAAATACATCTCACATACAAAAAACATGTAATCAAAACAAACTATTTCATGTTTTCCATGGATGTCTAATTTAAAGAAATTGTTTAAACTGTTGCTTTTTTAGATATTAATATCCTGAATGTTCATATCTCAATATAGATACGATAATGATAGATCTTTCAGCCCTGGTGTCAACACTGAAACCTGTGCATGACTGCTTTTTTCCACAAGAATCGATAAGAATTGGATTGATAGGCAGAATCAATATTGGCATTAGCATCCATATAATCGCTTTAATTCCCATCCCTTCAACGGACATATGTGATAAACATTGAATGCCATGACAAAAAAAGCTGACAGTTCATAAAAAGTAAGCAAATACTCCTTTAATCATTCGACAGCACTGCTATCATCACAAACATCCGTTCTCTGTTCAGATCACACTTCATCAGGTCAAACAAAGAGGGCCGCTTCAGTTTTCTGAATGGACACACTGTGTGCAGGTGAGGGCGTGTGCACTGAAAAAAATGTTCTCGTCAGCATAGAAAACATGCATGCATACACAATCACATTTCATACACCATACAAGCTGTAAGCTCACAAAAAAAAGTTATTTAAAAAAACATGTTTTAACAATTTAGGCAGAAATTCAGAGCATTGAAACAGTGCAACAGGATTTTCTTTTGGAAAAAAAAAACACAAACTCAATCAGACATCTTGCAACCAAACACGGCTGTGTTCACGTGTGTTTGCCTCATTATTGAGTTAAATGAACAAAGTTTACGGGTATTACCTCTCAAAAAAAAAACACAAGGTCTTTATTGTGGCAATAGTCCAGCCTATCCAAATATATAACTTAAATCCTGTGAGGGTTAGAGTACCATCAACTTTGAAATACAAACTCAAAGTTAAATGAAAGTTGGGATGTTGTGTACAGAGGAAATAAAAAAACCAAATACAATGATTTGCAAATCCTTTTTGAATGATATTCAAGGACATTAACTAGAAAGATATTTAAAATGTTTTTTTTTTAAATATTAAAATATTCAGTTACCTTGAAATTGATGTCTAGAACATATTCCAGAAAAGCTTGGACAGGGCAACAACAGATTAAGAAAGCTGACAAATGCAATGCAAGGATGGGGCATGGTTCACCACAGGATGGCCACACCCCCTAGGGATGTAACGGTATAAAAACTTCATTGTTGTGGCCAAATGATCACGGTTATCATTATTGTGGTATTGTTGCAATGTGCTCATAATATACTTGTACACACTGAAATCCTTGAACAAAGTTTTATTTAGTTATGAATAATGTAATTCAAACACTATCTGTAGTAGTTAGAACCTGACCCTCTTCACCTCTGGTTTCTTGCTGAGGTCTTTTTCTCAACAATCCAGCCCTCTGATGCTGCTGCAGTGCTGTGGTTCTTCCCTGTCTCCTTCACGGACATGTTTTTGCTACAATTTCTGTAGACAGGGTGACCATCTTTAATAATTCTACCCTCAACAACCTTGTTAAACTCAAAATATGACCAGGCGACAGACTTTGTCCAAGTGGGCACTCTCTGCCATACTTTTGCTTTCAGAGGCCAAACATTACAACAAACATTACAATTGTAAGAAAAAAATATGTCCGTGAAGGAGGCAGGGAAGAACCACAGCACTAGCATCAGAGGGCTGGAGTGTTGAGGAAGAAAGCAAGAACCAGAGGGGAAGAGGGTCATGCTCGAACTACACGCACATGCGCGTCTGTGAGGGACCATGGCTGCTTTGTGGAGGAGCATAAGGTTATAGTTTTGGCTTTTCCGAGCACTGAGCAGTAGCACCGTGAGTTATTAACAAAGTGTTGTTATCAAACACAGCTTTAATAGTTATGAAAGTAGGAGACAGTGGCATTAAAACTTGGAAATTTTACTGCTGTTTATTATTTTATCAGTATCATCACATTCCTACTTGCACCAAATCTCTGCAAGAAAGAGGCAGGCTGAAAAAACAACACTGAATGCCTGTGACTTCGATTCCTCAAGCTGCACTGCATTAAAACCTGACATCTCTCTGTAAAGGATGTCACCATGTGGGTTCAGGAACATTTTGGAAAGCACAGTCACTAAACACAGTTCATTGCTACATCTTCAATAACAAGTTTAAACTCTTTCATGCAAAGCCAAAGCCATATATAAACAACATGACGGTTTCTCTGGGCCTGAGCTCGTCAGATATGGACCGGTGCAAAATAGAAAAGTGTGCTGAAGAGTACACATTTAACCTTTTTGGTAATTAATGGTCAAAAGAGGAAAAGGACCATCCAGATTGTTATCAGGACAAAGCTCAAAAGCCAGCATCTGTGAAGGTATGGGGGTTTGTTTATGCCCATGGCATGGGTATCTTACACTTCTGTGAAGGCAAGGTACATACAGGTTTAGGAGCAAAATATGCTTTCATGGACGTCCCTGCCTATTTCAGCAAGTCAATGCAAAGCCACATTCTGCATGTGTTACAATAGTGTGGCTTAAAGTAACAGAGTGCAGGTACCAGAGCCTGCAGTCCAGAGCTGTCCCCCACTAAAAATATGTGGCTCATCTTGAAGTACAAACAACAGAGAACTTGGACTTTAAAGCAACTGAAGATGTGCATCGGGCAAGATTGTGAAATAATTCCACCACAAAGCTTCAACAATGAATGCCCCCAGTTCCCAAACACTTGAGAGTGTTGTAAAAAGAAAGGTGATGTAACACAGTGGCAAACATGGGCAAGTGAATACTTTTGGCAATATAGCTTATGTGATTTGCAAATCATTGAGCTCTGTTTTTATTTGCAATTCCTCAATGTCCCAAATTCATTGAAATTGGGGTTTGTTTGATCTCATTATTTCTAAAGTCCTGGCACTGTTTGAATTTGCAATCTGAAGGCAGTAATGTTTGAATGTTATCATTATCAGAGTGTAAAGAAAGTTTCTGATCATTCAAAGCTAGCTTCAGTTTTAAACAGTGGCTTAAAGCTGCAGCGGGAGAGTTGGCTGTCTTTTGACAATAAGGTCAGGATCTCATTCCCTGCTCCTGAGGTCAAACATCATTGTGTCCTTAGGAATGAGTGGCTCACACTGATGGACACTTTACGCAGCAACCTCAACTCCAACTGTATGAATGTGGTGTGATTGGGTGTAGAGGTCAAATGGGTCAGTGTGACCTGAGGTGTAAAAAGTGCCTCGAGTCGTCAGATGACCAGAAAAGCACTGCACATTTATCATTCAGCAAAGCAAAACATTGTGCTTCCATTTCTGAGTAAAACTGTCTGACATGGTCTGAAATCATAGATCAAGCTTTGAGTTAAACCCTCAGTCACTCTCACATTCAAACACATCCACCCGTGTTTCCCTTGACTCTCTCATGTTACAGTGCCATCCAGAACAAAAGAGAACATCTCAAAACAATAAAAAGACTATCAAATCACATTTCAATAAATTAAGAGGAACGCTAATGTGTTCAGATAATCCAAGACTCCGAGCCGAAAACATTCAGAAGTCCTGAGGCTGGAGGAAGTCTAAAAAGATGTCTACTTAATAAAGTAAAGACCAAAAGTAAAATAATGTCACCTGGATTAAAGGGGTTGGAAATGTGCTGATCTGTGCTCATCTAAGACACAAGGATAGAGGGTCATTTCACAGCAGTCTGTTTTAATGTGCCGTCGTGAAAATCTATTCCATCTCTCTTTGACAACAGATGCTGTCAGGTGTGTGTTTAATAGAATAAAAACTGCAGCACTGGATTGTTTCAAACACAAAAAATGGCATTTAATTTTATTTAATTTGTTGTAATCCAGCATGAGGTACACTGTAAGACAGTGATGTTCGAAATAGTCACATGAGCATCATAAACTAATGGAGAAATCCAGCTTTTAGTAACAATATCAGTCTTGAGTGAATGGCGTCTATTCCATTCCACAGAGTCCTTGTTAATGTGGGAGCAGCCCACAGTTCACTACCATCAGTATGCAGCGGACTCAAAATGTATATGCTAGGGATGGTCGCCTGGCAGGACTGTAAAAGATTGAGGTTTGGGGCAACAGCTCACCATTTTACATAGTCAGGTTACACTTCATGGTGCTATAGTGAAATGTGATAAACACTGAGCTTTCTTGCCAACTGTTTTGGCATCAAAAACATTATCCTGTTGCTCATCTGAGATATTGAACACAAATGGTCAAGCCAATATTTAACATGTTACTACCCAGCCTCATCTTTAATTGTTTAACACTTGTCTTTTTCCCTCTGTGTTTATGCTACTTAAAGGACTGTTTTATGTGAGCAGAGGACGGGGTGGGCTGGTATACTTTTATAATTTTGCTTTTGTGGAGGGAGAAAGGCAGAAAGGGCCAAAAAACAGTCAAGAGCACTTCAGAGTTGACCACTGCTCAAACACCGTCAAGAGAATTACATGAAATAGTGGCTTGCTTGATGCTACTTTAAGTCATCAACAACAGTATTGACATAAACTCTATTGTTTAAGGTTGCTTCTTGTTTGAAAATATCAGTATTTTTTGTGAACTTGATATATCTTCCAGCCCGACATCACACACTCCATATGCTAACATTTTGAAAGTACAGGCTGTAGACTCTGGAAGTTGTAATTGTGCAAAATCCAGTAGTTTTGTTGTGCTTTGCCAGAGGCCACTCCGCCAAACTAAATTCCAATATAAAGTTGCTTTAAGCAAAAGTCCGAAGTGCATCAGCTCTGATACTCTGAAGGAGCTGAAAGGGAGATGACAATTTCAGTTTGACTATGATACTGACATCTACTTCAAGTCAACCACTGTCAGTGTTTTAAGCAGAGTCTGATGTGAACTTCTAAAAACATGAGCCGGCGTGGCATGTAGAAAGAAAATACATAGGCAGAGTTATTTTTTAATACCAGACAACATAATAAAATTGTTCTTATGTTGTTATTGTGTAGGAAGAATCTGCACAAAATGAACATTTACCTGCATTTAGCAGGTGTTTACTTGGATTTAAATCCTCAACCTTAATTGTTAGCAACAGAATAGTGTTAATTAAATTTCCTATTTGTATTTCTATCAATTCAGACCAACAATGCCATGCTGATCACTGTATACAATCTTTCTGTAGCATCTAGTCGACCTAATGCTTTTGGAGTATTTCCATCCTTGAAGTGGGTTAATTCCAAGGCTTTCAGTGGTGCAGTGTATTACTATGTACTGGCTTGCATCCGCTCCTCAAATATTTCCCCTCAGGGACAAAGCTTGAAGGTTCATTTTTTGGCAAATCATATTTACAAGTACCACAGACACAAAGCAAACCCATTTAACTACCCCTTTAAGCAAGAAAAAAAAACCCTAATGATATTGGTTCCTTAACTGATTCATATCAGTCCTCAACCCAAATTGCTTTTCCACTACTACTCTTAAGCAGCAACTCTGCCTCCCTACGTTTCGATAGGATAAAGTCGCCCTGTTGGTTATCCTGCTTTGCCTTGTAAACAGTAACTCAACTCCAAAGCACAAGGAATCCACTTCAGTACAAAATAATTGATAAACCAGTTAATCTCAATGCAAGTTTGTCAATATTTTTTAATATTACATATTCATTAAATATTATATGTGCATTCCTATTTAAAGATTTTGAGTTCAGTTTATTTGTGCAGCCCTTAATTTCAAAGGTCTTCACTCAATTGTTCTGCAAACTAAGAGCTCTATTCCTCTATCCTTGTGTCTTAAAATGCTGAAACTTTCACAGCATTAAACGATTTCCAAACAGCCTTTAAAGTATAACACCTGCATGAAAATGAAAATAACATCACAAAGCTGAAGAAAGAAATCAGTAAAATTATTTTGTGTTTCCAACAAGGACCTGACTGTTCTGACTGATAGTGGATAAGGTTACATTCAGGTGCAGGATGCCTGACTACCACTTTCTGGCCCCACTTGTATATTTCTGCTCATAAGATCCATCTGTATCCACAACAGGCTGCCACTGTGGCTGCACTTACAAGGTACAAAATGGTCTCTTTCTTGTTACTCTGAGGAACCATATTCATTTATGTCAGGGAGAAGATAATCCATCCTCAGCCTGGAGCTCCTCTGAGTTTCTAATGAAAAACAGCCTCGACTTCAGTCATTCTGGTGTTTATTAGGCTAATCAACTGCCTTCTTGCAGTTTTCTTTGGCTAGTCTTAGTCTGGACAGGATGTGTTTCTTGGGGAACTTTAAAGTTGCGCACCCAAACTGGCTCACCCCTCCCGTGTCTCCGGGGAGTTTCTCCCGTCTTTGCACCCAGCTGCGCCAGCCAGGCTTCCAACAGTACACGCTGTCATAAAACCGTGTGCCGTTTTCCCCGCCCAGAACATAAATCCTGCGTTTCCACCTGGCCACGCCCCCTGCGGCTATCCTGCGAGGCAGCCCAGGGAAAACCACAGGGCTTGGGGCTCTGTCGCTCCCACCACCTGCACCACCTCGCTGCTCTGCGCTCACCATGACCCCTCCTCCAGTCACCTCTCTCTCTACTCCAGAGCCCCTGCCCTCTCTGAAAAACAGCACACGCCCAGTGGCATCTAAAGTCTCCAAATTAGTGTAGTTCCCATCCAGGAACTTGGTGGTATCTCTCATGTATCCTCCAATTGCACAGACGCCACCTCGAACGGCTACTCCCCCAGCAAGACAGGTGGTTCCAGACTCCAAAGACACACGAGTCCAGCAGTCTGTGAGGGTGTGATAAATAAGCACCCCCGAGTGGACCACAGCTCGGTTCTGTTCTAGAGTGGTTCCACCAAGAAGGTAGAGCCGCCCACGTAATGCTGCACAGGCAAAGGCGCGCAGAGGGAGCGGTAGCCGAGGTCCTGGGGCCCACTGGAGGGTAGTTAGCTCCAGAGTTTCACTGGAGTCCAGCAGAGCTGAGCGGTTACAACCACCCAGCGCGAAGAGCGAGTCTCCACAGCCCAGCAGTCCCAGCATGGCCCGAGGCTGGAACATAGAGGGCCTCTCGATCCAGCGGTCCAGCACTGCATCATATTCGTGCACACCTGCAGACACAGAGCCCGTCCTCAGGATGCCCCCTGCTACAAACAGCCGGTCCCCTACAGCCGTGCAGCCAGGACTGACCAGAGAGCCCAGAGCTGCCAGCTTCTCCCACCTCCCTGTCCGGGGATCAAAGCAGTCCACTGTGTAGTCTCTTAAGGCTAAATTCTCCTCTTCCCGAGGCGTCAGGTCCACACAAACAATCTTCTTCTCAAACATGCCCTCCCGAGGTCTCAGGGGCCCCCCAAGGCCCTCACCAGCTGCGGCGGGTCCCAACTCCTGGCATAGTCTTCGGCTCTCCTCTTGGGACAGCAACCCTGGCCGTAGGTGGTGGAGCAGTGCTGGCATGTGGACATAGCGTTCCAAGGGTTGATGTTCCGCCCACCGCCGTGCCGCGTCATAAACCTCTGCTTCAGAGTCCACACCCAGGCGGTCAGAGCTCAGAAGGCTCCCTAAGGTGCCGTGGTCCAGCAGGAGGAAGTCTTTCTGTCTGGCTACTCGGGGGAAGTGCTGAGCTACCAGCCGCAGTGAGGCACGCAGGAGCAGCTGGTCGTGGTGAGAGCGAGCAAGAGAGTACATCCCCAGGCTGTTGTCCACTGAGAGGTGCTCAAAGAGAAACCTGGAGAGATAAAACAGGTAAAAATGACTTATGGAGGAAACAACAGGAGAGGAATTAAGGCTGACACACTTTAGATCTGAGGGCTTATTTGACTTTAATGCAGGGGGTAAAATTAAAATTATGGAGTGATTTAAGAGAAGTGTGGCACCTTTATTCAGTCAAATCAACATCAAATCAAAAGAAAAAAAGCAGCTCTGCTAACCATCAAGACATCTTCAAAGGATTCAAGGATTCAAAGGAGTTTTATTTATCATTCCAGTCGGCACTTCTATGAAAAAAGACCAAACCTAGTTACTGAGGTCCCAGTATCAGCCATAAAAAATATATAAAAGCAATAAATAAGGCAGTAAGCAGTACAGCATAAAAAGAAAAAAAAAGGATATTTATAGTGCTGTCAGGAGATTAAAAAAACTGAGGGATTAATTAATCTAATAAATCACTTTTTTAATCTCACTTAAAAAATTGCTGAAAAAAGCCCCAACTTTGAGGTATTTTCATTGAAATGTACTAGATTATTGTGGCAGATCAAAAGATTGTCCTCCACCCCCCCAAAAACTAAAGCACAAAAAGTCCAATGCATTAAAACTCTCCAAATGTAATGGACAATCAGGGGACAGGGAAGAGCTGCAGATGTGACGACAACAGGAAGTGGCTGTATGTTTGAAAACAACAGCAGAGAGTAAGGTTGACTCTGTGGATGCAGAAAGATCTGCAGTTTTATCAGAAATAGATTTCTCCTTTAAAAGAGGAGCTAAGACCGTCACTTCTAGCTGTCTTGTTGGAAATTATAATTTTCCTCTTCCCCACTGCTGGAGCACAAAGAGAGGTGCAAACGATGCTGTAGTCATGGTTACCCTATGATATGAAATTTGCTCTCCTCACAAGTTTACCATGACAACCTGGTGGGTTTTGTCTTTGACAAGATTCATGTCACATGTAAGTGGCAGATGACACATCTATGTGGTATAATTTAATGTAAGATAAGACAATGGTTTAAGGACTGAAGTTCTTGATATTTAAGCTAACAGCTAGCAACAGGGTCGAACTGCTACATCACACTGTGGCTTGATGTGAATGGTCTGTGAAAAGGGCGACGAGCGGGCTGATCATCTAATCACCAGCTGCTCTGGTGTTTTAAGGTTCTGCCCTCTGAAAATACAGAAACAGTGAAATTAGATTAAAATGAGATTGACGTGATTAAAGACCATAACGCGTTAATCTTGACTGTAATTAATCACGATTAACACGATAATTTGGCCCACCTAGATATTTAAGACATTGGCATCCTCCAAGGCTAAATGAATATAAATTAAATCAGAATAAAAAAGGGATACTTCTTTCCAGTACTTACATAAAATTAAATTATAAACTGGAGTGCAGAGCAGCAGAGTCAGTGGTGTGCAAAAAAGATTAACAAGTGGCTCAACAGATCTGTACAAAAGATGCACTGAGGGAGTTGTCCAGCTTTTTTTGTTATTGTAATTGTCGTCGTTGCACAGCCTCACAGCAATCTTGTCCTTGTGGTCTTCTTGTGTTTATGCAGAGGTTGTTGTCCGTGCACCAGCACTCCAGGTGTTTCACCTCTTCTCTGTATTCAGACTCAATGCGGCTGGTGATGCTGTGTAGCCCACAAATTTCATAATGGGACAGCTTGGATGTTTGGCAGCGCAGTTATATGTGGGTGAACAAGAGGGGGCTCATCCCTGTACTGTTCTGTATCTGGCCCTCGGTGAAAAGTGCTTGAATCTCTGGTATAATGATATACTTATTAAAGTGCTTAAATTTGGCTTGTCAGGTTTTTTTAATAACAGGCAAACGTAGCTGAAGACGTCAACTTTGTCCATTTATATGTTTGTGTTAGCTTTAGCATAGTCCACAGCAAGCAAGTTAACACGGTAACATCACACCCAGACAGTGAGACAGTTCCAACAGTGCACAGAGGAAAGAACTTAGATATGTAGTTCAGACGATGCTGATGATTTGGCGTGATCACTGTCAACGAATATTTGGTGATAATATTGATTATTGGTGTTTATTTTGTTAAACTTACTGTCAGAATTCCCGTAATCATGGTAGTTATGCTCTAACACAACAGATAGTTGCAAACAGCCTGAAGGCTTTGGCACCATCTACTGGTGTCCTCCAGTAACACGCATCACATACAGGCAAGCATACGAACAACAATGCTTATGATGCCAAAGGATGCAAATACAAAGCAAGTGTATATCTGCCTTGAAGAGACCAGTGTGGCTCTAGTGGGGCTTACAAGCAGTAAAACAAGCTAGAAAAAGTACACCTTGGTAAGCCATACAGCATTGTGTTAAAAAATAGCACAGAAGTAGGGCAGAGTCAATGTGAACTTGTGCATTCCTGGTACAACTCTGTGCTGGTTTGTAGAATAAAACAACAATCTGTCCGATGTCTTGATTCAAAATGTCGAAAACTTCATAACCTGTGACAGATAACGCAGCAGACTCACCTAGAGCACAGGTCTTGAAGAGGTATGACTTGGAGTCTGTTGGCGGCCACAAACAGATCCTCAGCTGTGTCCAGAGAGAGGCCCGCCTCCCCGGTGTAAACAAACTGAATTATCGTCTCCATGACAGAGGGCGTTACCTCCTCCAGTCGGATCTCAGTGAGCCGGGACTCCACCAGGGGGCTGGTAAACATAGCTCGGAAGTACGGGCTCACAGCTGCCAAGAGGACTCTGAGAGAAAGACGGAGGAAAGAGGAAGTGAGACGTAAAGCAAACTCTGCATGCCAGCTTTTATCACCTGAAGATGGCAATTCAATATCTAACACTTTCAATGATATATATATTTTTGGATGACTAAAGATCTTCTGATATTAAAGGTGTTGTTCTCTGCATGCATTCATTCATTCATACAACCTCTTTAAGCAGGGACCTTGTAATCTGTTCATCCTTTTGCTCTGTCTTGGTCTTTATGTAATAGCCGTCATACCTGTGACACATGAACTTCTTCCCCTCGACCAGTAGAGTGACATCACACAACTGCTGGTTATCCAGGAGTTGCTTCAGACCTAAAACACAGCAGCGGGTGGAGGGAGGAGAAGAAGTAGAAAAACAAGGAGAAATATGTTAAATCAGCAGGATGCAGGAAGAGAGAAAAGGCAAAAGTGATATTAAAGCCCCTGTTTGCGTTTTGCAGCAAAAGGATAGTTCGGGTTTCTTCTGTGTGCATGGCATGAGCCTGAACATCCACCACAGTGACACAGCTCAGTCCCCTTTCTGTTCAAAAGAGCTTGGGACAGATGCTAGTGCTTTACATTACATTACATTTCATGGTGCCGGATTGTTCTGCTAGTTGTGGCAGACATGTTGTCTCATGAGGTGCTAGTTTAGCAGAGTGTTTTTGGCCTGTGTTTGGTGCCTACCTGGGGCTGTTTGGCACATGTCTTCCCCTGCTGTCCCACCTCATTTCCTAATCTATCCACAGTCACTCTTCACGATCAATAACAGGAAAAAAAGACCCCCAAAAAACAAATTCTAACTCTTTCCAAAGATTTGTATTATCTGTCTAAGCTCAGTAAGTTGGTCTTTTGGGTAAACACATCCTTATTTGGCACCATTTTGTCTTTTTGTGCCTGTTTTAGGGAAAAAAAAAAAAAAAGAAATCAGCTCTCAAATGGGAACTGCATTCCATAAATAACATAAAAACAGCTGACTTGAAGAAAGTTAGCTCAGGAACACCACATTAGTTCCTACCTGTTAGCTGCTGTCTAGCTTTCATCAATATGACCATAAAACCTCAACGTTTATTTGTTAGAGAGAATACTGAACCCAAGACAGCCTGTTCATCACTGGTTATTAATATGGCTGATTCACTGCCATTATCTCCAGCAACCAGCAAGCCCGTTCAGTAAGACAAAGAGCCCAAGATGGTGTCTGTGTTGTTTATTTGCATAAAAAGCAGGTGAGTGACTACAGAACATAAGTGTTGACATACTGTAAATAATGTAGATGGTGTACACACATGTACTATGTTACTAAGTATTAAGTCAACTTCACATCCAAAAGCCCAAAATGAGTATTACAAACTAAAACCATAGTATGAGAAACACATACAACACAGGCTGGAATCCTTATTCCTCAGCAAACCCTTCTAGCTCACAAACTGTGTGTGTTTATTTTTTGTTTATTCTAATTCTCACCATGTGTAATGTAGTCCCCCAGTGGCGTGGTGCTGTCATCGGGGAAGTCCTCTTCCTCTGAGTCGCTGTCTGACAGGGGTTCCCCTCCTCCCCCGTCCCCGTCCTGCCATGGCTGGGGACGCCATGTGACTGTGCCTCCCCGCACAGCATTCATCTGAAAATATTTATACACAACAGCAGCATTATTGGCATTTAGAGTTCAGCAAATGTGCAGAAGCATAAAAAACAATTGAATATCAACACATAATAGAGAGGAAAAGTATAAAACACACAATATCTGACAGCATTTAGTCACTATCTGTGACACACAGACCCGAGTATGGGAGGCCTAAGTGACAGACATGAGCCAGATAACTCTTCTTCTGGGAAAAAACTTAACAGAGAAAAGCTTAATGTGAGATAAGATACTTAAGCTTGTACACCCACCGACCCCTTCATTAGGCATGCCACTTCATCAACACAAATAGCTAACCAGCCAATTACATGGCAGCAACTCAACACCTTAAAGCATGTTGACATGGGTATGACTTGCTACAGTTCAAACTGAGCATCAGAATAGGAAAGGACGGTGATTCAAGGAACCTCTACCACTGGGATTTTCACACATCTCTAAGGTTTGCATAGAATGGTCTGAAAAGGAGAAAATATCAAGTTGACTGCATTCTCTGGGCAAAAAAGACTTGAGGAGAAAAGCCAGAACGGTTTGCGATAATAGAAAGCAACAGTTACTTAAATAACTACTGGTTACAACCAAGGTATGCAAATGACCAACATGATTACAACACATGGCCTCCACAGTCACCAGATCTCAATCCAAGAACGCTCTTTTGGGATGTGGGAGAATGAGAGATTTAGATTTTGGATGTGCAGCCCACAAATAGGTAGCCACTATGTGAGGCTATCGTGCCATTAGAGAACAAAATCTGTGAGGACAGTTTCCAGCACCTTGTTGAATCAAAACATATTATTGTAACAAATCAGGAGATAAAAACAGATCGATTTCAAAAAAATCGGTTTTATGATTTTAATGATGCATCTTTTGTGAAAGTCAGGGCTGATGTCGATAGCGAAGTTGGGAATATTTATTTAGCTGATACTGATGTTTTTCTCTTGGACTATTCTAAAGCAAATTTAGAAAAAAAGGGGCGATTGTCTTCCACCAATGTAAATCGATGACAATGTGCATCACTCCATGAATTTACACTCATTAGATACACACATTTATCCACTTTATGATGCATCATCCTCTGAGTAATATTTGCAAAACTGAAAATGTTCTTGCATTTGGCACTTAGCGGGTGTTAATTTGTATCCGTCACCACACCGTCACCGTTTTATTAGATCTTGACCGCATTTATTTATCAAATAGAAAGCACATGGCAACAATGCAAACTTCTCGAACGGCTTACGTTCTGTCCTTTACACAGAACCGTAAGCCGTAGCACCTGCATGCCATGTTATCTGATTGGCCTGTAATAAATGTGATTGATGGAACAATTGTCCAATCATCTGCCGGATATAACTTTGAAAGGTCTGTCTATTCCCAAACACTTTCTATGGGCTCTTTCCCAGATGGACTAGCGAAAAATATCAAAAGGTTCATCTGTCGTGTCAGGTTACCACTGATATCGATTCTAATATTTTTCTTCAAGGGAATAAAGTCTACATTTTACAAAAAGTGACTTGTTTCTTCCAATGTGGTAGACTATTTGTGTAAGGAAAAGGGAAAACAAGATTGAACTCTTGATTTTTACATGTCCCCATGCTGTGATCATAAGGTGCAGCAATATTTTACGTGTTTTTTGCCAATATAACTGCCAATTTTTGGCTGATGTGGATTGCGAATATACGCTGTAAATATTGACAAAAAATCAACATCAGCTGATATTGATACATGCATTTTTAGATGATATCTTATGAACAGCATTGTGCATGTAGTCTGTTCTAGTTTAAAGGAGACTGGACAAGCATTACTTAGATGTTTGTCTGTACATCAGCATCAGTATCTGCTGAATGAGTTTCAGATCAAATCAAATATGGCGCATCTCCTCTACCATTGTTAAGTACATTGTTTAGGTAAGTTACTTATTCACATGTCTGTTGACATAATCATGTCTGCTGAGAATGCCTGTTTGATATTTGGACTGTGCAGATTTGACTCAGTTCAGTGTTTCTCTCAAGATAAGAGCACTGATGCCTGTACTATCCTTCAGCTGACAGAAATATCCAGGTATGATTTTCAATCTACATCCATGTCCATCCCTACATTAATGTCGACAGTACTGTCGTGCTTAACTGTGGTTTTACCTTCAGCTGTTGTTGTTTGAAACAGGATTTCATTCTGATGCATTTCACTCACATTTCCATGAGGAATAGCAACAAAACAACCCCAAACACCAGCACAACAACAGCCACACAAAGCAGTAAGCAGCATCACATTACCGTGCACAGGGCTGCATGTTTAGCTTAGCTTTACATTACCTTTGCTCTTCTTCTGGTTTCCACCGTGAAGGCCGGTTGTGTCACTTTTAGCAGAAATTGATGGATCAGTTTGGGGCAGGCTATCACCACCACTGTCCCCGGTGATCACTTCTTACTGACGGACCAAAACGAGCATAAACGTGAACAGTCGCCCCGCTGAGCCGCAGCTACCGTCGGTAACACTCATCAGTCCACCATGGCACTGCGCACACACGTCCTGCTTCGTCTAACTACGGTGAAGGAGCGCTGAGGGTCTCAAAATTAGGTCTGAGTTGAGGTTCGGTCGGCCGCACTTGTCACGTCTGAACCGGATTACCGCAACGTTAAACTTCCGCCCATCTGATTGGTTGACCTTTGGCTCGTGACGAATGTTTGAGAAAAGAAATGACGACTTTGTCCCTTAAAATAATTAAAATATGACTATTTATGTTTAAGCAAATGCAAAGACCACTGTGTGTGACTTATAATCTAAGCTCTAGTGTTATTTATCAGAAGGATATCCATTATTTTGAATCGGATTGTAAAGCATTAACTTCCGCGTTCATGATGCCTTCATAGCAAGTAAGACCGTTTGACAACCGCTGAATACTGATGGGAATTTTAACTCTTTTTAGTGATCCTGGCTATTCGACTCAGCTCATCCCGACTATTGCTTTTTTTTTATTTTGTCGACTCATAAAAACCGACCTGATCAAATCTGTCAATTTCAGCTATTTTTAAGATCTGGCTGAGATGTGTTGGTATGTGAGTATTCAGCTGTTAAACCAAACAGCAAACATATCAAAATGTCAGGAACTATTATCCACTGCATTTACCCCATAAACTTGGATGTCAGACCTGGTAAGTAAACTACACTTTGGGCTTGGGTTGGGTAAACCCAAAGTCAAATGTCAAACTCTTTCAAATGCTATTTTGTTTAAAGGATAGCAAAACTATGTGGATTTCCAATCCATTCTATTGCTTTGGGTACCACAGACTTAAAGGTTTGCACACCACTGCTTTATTTTGCTGGATGTAACTAAAAAAACAAGACAGAAGGAATAGAGTCAACTCTCTTTATTCATAACGCTGGCTTTTTGTGTAGACTCGTTCCCAGACTGCACATCACTGCCTCCAACTGTGCGTTACGTTTTCATTCACAGCTTCAGACATTTTGAAAGCAACCATTTGAACATATTTGTGTTTCTTGTATAACCCGCAACATTTATTCATATCTACCTTTTGCGTGTACGGATAATTAATTGGTAGCTGTCAAGAATTTTTTAAGTACCACTATTACAATTATTTCAGCAGCCCCTGAATGCAACATCTGCTCACAGACAAAATATGGCGGCCTCCATCAGCATGATAGGTAGAGTTAGAGGGACTGTAGTCGCAGTATTTAAGCCGGCTGCTGCACGATGTTCCAGGCAGAGGACAAATGTGATCATCCGTCTTTGTCATGGAGCCAGGAGCAGGCTGTACGACCATGTCCGTGAAGGTTACAGCGACAGACCCGAGCTGGACATGAGAGCCGTGTGTGAGGAGACCGACAAAGTCATAGCAAACGTGGAGAACAGGAAGGGTGAGCTGCAGGGAGACGATGTCAGGAAGATTGTAAGTGTTTATATTTATGATATTAAAAACAGAGCAACTTTATGAAAGTATATGCATGAATAGAAATAGTCCTTTGTTCTTCAGCCCCTGCCATGGGCAATAAATCATTCTTTGTACACTTTTAAGTGAATCATTCACATTAGACTAGATCATGTGCAGTAACATGGTAATTTTTGTTGCCTCTAAGATGCGCTTGTAGACTTAATGCTAGAATATGCCTATAATGAACAAGTCAAAGTTTATCATCAAAACCACATACAACCCCCAATACCAATGAAGTCTGGACGTTACTTGGAAATAACATCAGAAGACAATGATTTGTAAATATGACATATATTTAGATGGATACACTACAAATACATAACATTTGCTAACATTAATGTTCAAACTTCAAAACTTCGTTGTCTTTGCAAATATTCACTCAATTTGATGCCTGTAACACGTTCCAAAAGTACTGGGATTCAGGTGTAAAAATAGCACTCCTAAAAGTTTCAGTCCTTCACAAACAACTGCGTGGGCAAATAGTCTGCCAGTTGAGGAGCAAGAAATGAGGGATTTCATCATCTGCAGTCCATACTATCATCAAAATACAGAAAAATCAGAGAAATCTCATGCATGGCAAGACCGAAAACCAACACTGAATGCCCATGACCTTCAATTCTCTGGTGCCCCTTAAGTTAAAGCTCTGTCGTGCAAAGTGAAAGCCATGCACATCAACAACACCTAGAAATGCTGCCAGCTTCTCTGGGCCCAAGCTCATTTGAGATGGACTGACACAAACTGGAAAAGTGTGCTGTGCTCTGATGAGTGTATGTGGGTATGCTAGTGCCCATGGCATGGGTAACCTGCCCATCTGTTTAAGACCCCATTAATTTGAAAGGTACATATAGGTTTTGGAGAATCATATGCTTCCATCCAAATGATGTCTTTTTCAGGGACAAACCTCCTTATTTCAACAAGACCCAGCCTCCGTTTGCACGTCTTAAAACAGCGTGGCTTCATCATAAAAGAGTGTGGGTACTAGACTGGCCTTCCTGCAGCCCAGACCCCAAATTGTTGAGTAACCAAAGTTGTGCATCAAGCAAGAATGTGAAAGAATTCCACCTCGAAAACTTCAACAATTTCTGTTGTCAGTTCCTATATGCTTAAGAGTGTTGTGAAAAGGAAGGTGATATAACACATTAGTAAACATGCCCCTGTACAAGCTTACTTGATTTTACAGGCATCATATTCAAAATGAGAGAGCACATGCTGCAAACAATAAAGTTTACCAGCTTGAACACCAAAGGATTTGTCTTTGTAGTCTCTATAATAAGAAACACATTGAGAAGAATCAGAAAATCATTGCATTGTGTGTTTTTTTTATTTACACAATGTCCAATTTCATTGGATTTGGGGTTTGTAAGACAAAAAATGCAGTGTTATTACCATTATTTTATACATCAACTGTTACCAACAACATTAATGTGAATACATTTTTTTATTTTCAATGCTGTGATTTTAGGTTACAGATTTGTTTAAGAAGCAATTTTTATAAGGATAACTTTGATGGACAACATAAGTAGATGCAGTTGGATGGGGCCTTCTTTGTGAGGTTTGTTACGCTCATTGCAACTTCATGAATTTAATAAACTGCTTAAATCAATAATATGTGAGCCTTCAGGTGGCAAACTATTGATTCCAGCAGATTTACAGCTACACGCAGCCAAATGCCTTGTATTCTCATAAGCAGCTTCTCCATAACCAAATCTCTAGCCAGCTACTTCTCGTACTAGGTGTTTGTTAATGTCTCAGATTTCTCCATTTAGAAGGTTAATGTGCAGGAACATTTGTGCAGCCAAAGTAAATATTTGAGTACAGTCTGGAAAGTTTAAACCACATTGATCTCTTTGGAGTGGCATGGTGGTCAGACACAGGGATTGAGAATCTTCACATAAACAGCCTGTTTGCAGCCCAGCTGAAACAGATGACTTTTTGCAAATGCCTGAATTTAGTATCTCAGTGTTTTATTACACAAGACATTTAAAGAATATGCCCAGGGGATCTGGGAATGGACCAGGGGAACATTCTCAAATTTGCCTTTAATTAAAACAGTTTATGTTAACAAAAGTATCTGGGGGAGTATTTAGTTAGTTATGTAACAGACTGGAATTAATACTGATGTCTCCAGAAACGTTCCCTTGCTTTAGGTCAGCTTAAACATAAAATATTCTTCTTTAAGAACAGTATTTTACGGTTAGTGTAATGCTGTTATGAACATTGTAAACACTTTATTTTAGGGACACCTGAAAAACAAATGAACACATAACAGTATTTTGAATTTATTGATTATTGCAGCTTCATCTCAGTTGTGCATGTCATAAATAGAGTCTCTGTGTCTTCTCTGTAGGTTTGTGTGTGGCAGGAGCTCCAAGCAGTGAGGAAAGAAATTTCTGAGCTGCAGAATCAGAGGAGAATCATTAGTGAAACAGTCAAAGCCGTGGTGGTAAGTACAAGCAACAGCATTTTTAAAAATGGTCCTCCATGGTGTCCTTGATATAAGAGCTGGGGAATATATTTTGGGGGATGTATTTTTAAACAAGATATACATTTAGGCAACATTGTGTCAATATAGTTGTTGCACTGAAATGAGGCTGGATGGTAAAATGAAAAGAAGCATCTGTTTGAGTTTAAGATCTCAGATGAGCAACAAAGTGACGATTTTCTGTATAGAATGCCAAAACAGGTGGCCACAATTTTGAGCATGGTCAAAAAGTTCTGGCACAACTTCACCAACTTCCAAGGTGCTTGGAGAGAAAGAGTCTTGAAGAGGTCAAAAAAGGTCAAATAAAGTTGTTTCCTGAACCACAATTTTGAGCATGACAATTTTTTTGACTTTTTATGAGGGCAACAAAAAGTACAATATAATGCTAATGTAATGATGAGCCATGGCCCTAAACCTCAAGCTTTCACAGTAGGGATGGGTACCGAATTCGGTACTTTAAAGGATAACTTCGGTTCCTGCAGCTTTTACATTGTTTATAGAATGAAGAACAACAATATACTCACCCAGAAGGCTTTCCTGATGCAAACGGTGCTTCGGGAGATATTTAGATCCAAAATCGAGCAGCGGACACCGATATAATGGTAGCCTGTAGGGCATAGATCGCCGCTCCTAAAAACTGCATTAATCGTCCAAAAACTCATGTTTTTCACCAATATTCCATCATGATTCGCGCCGAATGGACGGCCATTGCAGCCTGTGTCTCTCCACACAGCGCTGTGTGGCTGAACTAACCTCTAAACAGACGAGTCTGTTTGCATGCCCTTCAGCGCATCGCCAGTACTCTCTGGAGCGTTGAGATCACTTCCTCATTTCTATCAGCTCCTTATCTGTATAATCTGGCTCCAAACTGTAAGGGGCGTCCATCATATTCAAAGTCCTCCTCCACAACATCTTCATCCCATAGATATTCG
Organism: Scarus forsteni; assembly: GCA_036419115.1. Classification (NCBI taxonomy): domain Eukaryota; kingdom Metazoa; phylum Chordata; class Actinopteri; order Labriformes; family Labridae; genus Scarus; species Scarus forsteni. The sequence goes on along the minus strand of JAZDUH010000229.1, from coordinate 7,726,917 downwards.
TCCATTTTGCACAAAACTGGAAGAAGAAAGTCGATTTGTAGCTGCCCTGAAACAATGAGCACTGCGCATGCGAAGAGCATGTAAACAAACTCGTTAGTTCAGCCACACAGCGCTGTGGAGAGACACAGGCTGCAATGGCCGTCCATTCGGGTCGTATCATGATGGAATATTGGTGAAAAACATGAGTTTTTGACTAATGCAGTTTTTAGGAGCGGCGATCTATGCCCTACAGGCTACCATTATATCGGTGTCCGCTGCTCGATTTTGGATCTAAATATCTCCCGAAGCACCGTTTGCATCAGGAAAGCCTTCTGGGTGAGTATATTGTTGTTCTTCATTCTAGAAACAATGTAAAAGCTGCAGGAACCGAAGTTATCCTTTAAGAGGTACCGACCGAATTCAATAGGTACTACCGAGTACCGATTCACGTAAAATCAAATGGTGCCATGTTTACGTACCTAAATGCATCCTTGTGACTGTGAGGGTGTGGAAGAAGCAGGCATGCTATTGGGTAGAGTAGGTGAATTTCCATACTGGAGTTGAACTGAGCACAGCAATAGCGTAATGACGTCAGCAGCCGCGGGCTCAGTCAACAAAGCGAGCATAGCTGAGAGAAATTACTCAAAAGTACGGCTCCATTTTATTAAATGTGATGCAGATTATGGTCGCTGCAATATTTGTGAGGCACAAAATTTTCCTTAAAGCTGAAGAGTGCATATTTTTGATAGCCTCAGATCTACAACCACAAAGGATTCATTCGTCGCTGTTAGCACTCCTGTAACGTTAATGTAAATGCTTTTTTATTTACAGCTCTGTCGGACCCATCGTCAAACTGCCCTAAAGGTTAAGTGAGGGCTGCAGTTAATTTATTAAGTTGTGGTTCATTTTAGTTACTGGTTTTCATGTTGAAGAAATTTTTGGAACAACTACAATGGTACAATACAAACAGTTGAATGTTGTTTTGATATATATCTGTCAAATTTTATATATTGAGAAATACATTTACATTAAAAAAAATTGAGATCTTAATATTAAACAAATTAATATTTATTACCCCATAAACACACGCAAAAGTACCGGAAATTGGTACCGTTGAGTACCGATACTGGGCATCGGTATGGTATCGGTTCAAATGTGAAAGGTACCCATCTCTATTTCACAGCCTGCAGCATCAAAATGATCCCTGTTTTTGGCTTCATTATTGTGTTTTCAAAATAATGTATATGGAAACAATATTGAGAAAGAATAAATATCACAATTAAAAATATCAAACTATGATTTTTTTCCCTTTTCTGCCTTTATTTGATAATAGAGAGTAGCAGTAGATAGGCTTGTGAAAGAGGGCAAAGAGAATAGAGAAGACAATCACAAATGGACCTCTAGTGGGAATCAAACCCGGGTTGGTCAATGCATATACTGAATGTGCCTGGTGGTCTTCCACTCTGCACAACCAGCAACCAAAAATATGAGATTTTATCAGTATCACCCAACCCTGCTTGGCATGATGAATTTTGCCAACATGTGATCTATGTCTTGAATATTCATAATGCTTATTTCAAATGTGTGCATTGACCCAAATCCACCCGTTAAACTCCTTGTTTGAGTTCAGATTGATCCAAGAAGTGATTATCTGAGAGCTTAAAATTAATCTTCTCATAAATGTTTCATTTTCCACAGACCAAGACCAACAAGAAAGCCCTCGCCAGTGTAAGTTTTTTCTCTGAAATTCCAGATTTCAACGTACTTACACTGTTATAGAAATAGTATGTCAGCTTTTACACAAGCTAATGTTTAATCATATCTCTGTTCTGTTGTGTATCTTACAGCATCCAGAGTACACACAGGCTCTGCACAGAGGCCGGGAACTCCGCAGCAGGCTGAATCAGCTCCTGGAGAGAGAGACAGAGCTGGATGAGGAGCACTACGGAAGGGCACTGAAACTGCCAAACACCACACACCCTGATGTGGTGAGAATAAACACCACCACACACCTCCAGAGCATTTATGCAGAGATGGTCTGTTAATTCTCTGAGACCTCTTTACAGTCTTCACCTCTCTGTCTTTAGCCAGTTGGAGATGAGAGCCAGGCGAGGGTGGTGGAGCTGGTCGGACAGAAACGAGGTGATAAGGCCTAACTTATCCTAAGAGTAAGATCAATAGTAATATTATAAGCTTCTGTAGAAAAACAATTCTTTTCTGTCTTATTCATAGAGTTTGACTTCAAGCCTAAAGGCCATGTGGAGCTGGGGGAGGAGCTTGGTCTCATCAGGCAGAGGTAAGAACAGCCTGTTACAGTTACTTGTTTTACTTGATTTTCTGCTTGGTAGCAGTTTTTATATTCTAATGATCAAAAACAGAGCTGGATATGAAATACACAGTTTATAAGTTCAGCTACTGGGAGGCTTTCAGACAAAACAAGCCCAGACCTGGCATGGGTACCACAGCGTTTTCAGTGTTTTCATGTGGATGGACACATTTCTTGAAACAATCCCATGTTTATGGAGAACATTTTCAAAACAAAAACATTTAATGTCTGGAAAGGGCCCTAGTTTGATCTATTTTTTTCAAATGTGATGCATTTTTAATATTAACAAGATCAGTCCAAATTATCCATACTACTGCCAGCCATATGTGGCAATTAAGTGTATTGTCTTTTGCTTTCTGGGGCTGTTATGTTTCTATCACTGCTTTTGTCTCTTAATTTTCCCTTTCACCAGGTTAAGTACTGGCTAACATGCTTGTAGGTGTCAAATCAAACATGAATGAATAGTTCTGGAGTTATGTCCGTATTTATGTAGTTCATCTTTATGTAGTTCATATTAATAAAGATTAATTGAGTTATAGGGATGTGATATCAGCAAAGTACCCCCAAAACCACTTCATAGTCTACCCCACATTTTCTGAATTTGTCAATGTTCTGAGGGCCAGGTGGGAGGCTGTGGGCAGCCTGATGTGGACCCCAGACTGTCAGTTGAGGATCAGTGGTCTGTAGGGTGGTGCATAGAAGATGTACTAAGGCCAACTTGTAAGCTAGCATCGCCTCAGTTTCCTCAACAAAAAGCCTGAGGGATATTTCAGTTGTTTGCTGAAGGGTGCTTATGATATGCTCTGTGGCAAAAGAAAAGCTCATGGACCTTTCATTTTTTTGATTCTTCTGATTTTTTTGACCAAGTTTTTATTTATTTTGACAGACTTTACAGGGCTGCATCATCCAACAAAGTAATTTTGGGATAATAATTCGAAAATAAACCAGTTAGTGATTATTGTCTGTATTTGATACTTGTCTGAGAAAGTGCAACATAAAAAACTGTACCTTCATACTTAAAGATATGATCTAGGGGTGCTGGTTTGGCGGAGTGGTTAGCAACCAGGCACCCTGTGTACTTTCCAGGTTCGAATCCCGCCTGTGACCAGCTTGCAGAGTGTCTTCCCCTACTCTATCACCCCCTTTCACAAGCCTATCCACTGTCTCTCTCCCATCAATAAAGGCACAAAATGCCCAAAAACATACATTTAAAAAAAAAAAAAAAAAGATATGATCTATAGAATATTTAGAACATTAGGAAATTAATTTTTGAATTAGTCGTAGAAATGACAAATTCTATTGTATGTATATCTTAATAGTTGAGCACTTGCATCACCTCAGATAAGCCTTAAAGTTTCAAGAATTTTTTTGTGGTTCCACAGTCTCTAATGATGTCCACTGTGGTGACCGAGCTGCAATGACAGACATGTTTAATTTTATGAAAACACTTAATATTGTGTCAAAAATTGACTTTTAAGCTGCTTTCTTTTGCAGGACCACAGTTATTCTCTGTCTGCTGCCTTTCCTCTTGATAAAAATATGTAACTCTGCCCCCCACCACCCTGATACAGAAAGGCCAAACAAGACTTTTTAAGTAGAGTAGACATTTGCTGTCACCTCTGGCCATACTCACTGTTTACTTCTATTTTAATTGAGGACTATATTTGATAAAGAACTTAATTTATGAGGTGAATTCACCTAACTGCTAACCATTGTTTGCAGGTCATAGATACATTTCATCTTAAGAGGGAAATAAGCTCTCTTAAATAGACTTCCTGGTTCAAACTGCAGCAAACTTGAGTGCTTCCCAAACAGCTCACGGCCTAAACCGGAAAGCCTATTTTAAAAGTTTGTCTTCTTATTATGAGAAACATTTTACTGAAGTGGGAACATTAGTTTTCCTTTTAGTATCTTTGTGTTTTGTTGATGAACAGAGTCCTGAACTAAAGAAAGAAGTGTACTAAAAAAATGGCAGGTTACAGCAGGCCACTCTCTTTAGAGTCTCTGTGAGTCTCTGCTTATGTCTTCTTTTGCTCTGGTCGGGAGCCCCCTGGTGGCAGACTGTTACACACTGCACATTGAATTTTCAAAGAACAAAGGCTTAGTTATTTTCTTTTCATTATACAGACATGTCTATGTGAGAATTCTACATATTGTACCTTTAAATGACCCTGCAGCTTCTTTCTAGTAGTCCAAACATGTTTTAATTACCGGGTAATACAATAGCATTATTTATTTTATTCCATGTCCACCTAATTTATGATTTTATTTTCCTGTTTTTCATTTTCTGCAGACATCTGGCTCATGTTTCAGGCCACAGATCATACTATCTGAGAGGTCTTGGGGCCAGACTTCAAACCGCACTCCAAAACTTTGCCCTTGACAAGCTGCATCACCGAGTAAGCTTGTGTCTGAAAACATCAGATGGACCATCTACACAGTGCTGTCTTTTGTTTTATTTTGTCAACCTGAAGTTCGTTTTTTTGTCTGCAGGGCTTCATACCCATGGCTGTGCCTGATATGCTGAAGGGGGCAGTATTTGTGAGTAGCAGAGCTTCATTAAACCTGTTACACTGTTAAGTCTTAAGGCTGCTTTTCAGCCAACAGCTCCCAAAATAACAGGAACAGAGACTGGAGACTCCCATTAACCCCTACATGCCACATGCTTGCTGTCTTTTGTGAACTGAAATTTTAAATAGTGACTAAGCAAGGGATTCTGCTGAGGTGCATCATCACTGAAATTACAAAAAATCATAAGGGCTATGGCTGGGAGAGGAAGGGAGAAGATACACTCTTTCTCTGTGTTTATGCCCTCTGTATCAGCCACAGCATTTCACAGCCTGCACAGCCAGATGCTGCGTGTTTGTACAGAGTGCTTTTATAAAGTTTTCTGAGCCCATTATTCACTTTTGGGGACATTTACCCAGGTTCCTCAGTTTTCTGTTGAAGTTCATTATGCGGATGAAAATTATAAAGAGACAGTGCTATGGTAATAGAGAGATGCAGATGACATTTGAAGAAATAATACTCAATGGAAATTGGAGATAAATATTAATTTATATTTTTTTCTTGATATTTGTGACTTTAGATAAAATGGGTTGAACCATCAGATAAAATGAAATTGCCTTTCTTCTTTGGTCATTGTGTTTTGTCCAGGAGGGTTGTGGGATGCAGCCGAATGCTCACCTCTCTCAGGTCTACAGGCTGGATCCAGACTGCTTCCCAGACCTTAACCTGGCTGGAACTGGAGAAGTTGGAATTGCAGGTGATCATTTATTTTGGCTTACCTTAGTGCATAAACAAAATGGGGTGAACCTGTGTGTATATTTTTGTCTGTTGATCAGGACATCACAGTTTGTAATCAAACTAATGTTATTCTTTCACTCAATGCCAGAATTACTTATGGGATATTTTACTGCATAGTATCTCCTTAACTTGGCTGTACAGTTTGGACACTACTCTGCTTTTTTTTTTTTAAAAACAGAATAGATGTGTCACCTCTTTAAGGTAGGGCAGCAACAGAGCTGCCAGCCCCTTTGAAGCATTTTAAAGGACAGAAGGACAGTAAACGAAGATTTAAAATACCCTCTTTACAATAACTGCTTCGACAACAAAGTGAAAATCAGGAATTTAAGTCCATTCATAATTAAATTGTATCAATTTGTAACTCCCAACTTCACTCAGAAATGATTTTATTTGGCCACGATCATGTTCATTAAACATAAGCTTAATGAACTGAAAAATGCTGTGTCGTACTTTATTGGTGAAGTATGCATTGCTGTGATGTGTATCTCTTCTTCAGGGTATTTTATGGACCACGCTGTGAGCTGGAAGGACCTGCCTGTCAGGTAAAAGCCATCAGTCATGGTTTGTTGAAGCTATTTTTATACTGCAGGAACATAATCTGACATGATGTGTTACCTGTGCTGCAGGACGGCGTGCTGCAGCACCTGCTACAGAGCAGAGACTGACACAGGCAGGGAGACATGGGGCCTCTACAGAGTTCATCAGTTCAACAAGGTTTTACACACACAAACATGACACCATGTGCATGTTTAGAAACAGATGTACTGAACATGCAGACAGAAAATGTTTTATTATTAAAATTAAATTAGCTTTGTTCTTACGTCATCAGTACACAATTGTGATTTATCAAAATGTTTAAGCCATGTATGTCAATGAAACATCCACAGAGACCACATCACAGCATCTCTCTTTGTAAGCACTGACACCGTGGATTTTGTCTGACTAGGTGGAGATGTTTGGAGTGACGGCAGATGAGACAGGTCAGGAGAGCTCCCAGCTGCTGGACGAGTTTGTCTCTTTGCAGAGAGAGATTTTTTCTGCACTGGAACTTCACTACAGGTTAGTTCACACAGACGCTGAATGAGAGTCCAAAAAAGGATATTGCAATGTTTTATTCTTCCTGTTTGTTTATTGTGATTTTTGTGACGGATAAAGAAAACATTGCAGTTTCAGATTTATACTTTTGAATGAGCTATTCAATTCAATGATGTTCGCTCTGTTTGGATCTTCAAGTCAAGTTTGGATATCAAATCTAAATCCTTTTCTGAGGTGATGATGGGTGGAGGAAAAATTGTCAGTGAACATTTCTAACGTGTTTAAAGTGAGGTTCAGATGACATAATCATGTCTATCAACTTGAAATCAAACCAAAGCTCAGCATTTTGAGCTGCCTGTGATTTGCACACACACCATTGTGTATCTAAAGGCAGACCAGCTATGTTAAGGAAACATGTCTGTTTCCTTAACAGGCAATGAATAAAACAACAACACTAACAAGCACTCATACAAGGTACTGCAGATGGCAGGAATATACTCTTTGAAGACATGCCTTGAGCATCATGCCAGTTAATCCTTAAGAGAAACAGCATCACCTGTAGCCTGCATGTGCATACTCTGCATGTACATACTCTGCATGTACTTACTCTGCATGTACACACTCTGCATGTACATACTCTGCATGCACAGCAGAGATTTTTCTAAATACTGGTGGTGATATTAGACATGATTCTGTCATAACTTAGTCAAGCAAGAGAATCAGACAAAGAGATGTCAGCTTGTACAAATGATGATCACAAGGCACCTTCTGCAGTGTGACCGGTGCATATTCATACATCACAATCGTGGCTGCATAAAGATATAGGAGGAGTTTTCTGGATCCAGATTTGTTGTAAAGCCTCTGAATACAAACACACAGCCAAACAGACAACGCACAGCAGCTCTTTCATTCTCACAGTTGTTTTTTTTACTGAACTGCACAGTTATATATGAATATTTGATTATTTTCATAGGGAATGTCTCAATTTTCATATTGCACCTCTTGTTATTTCTTTAGGGTGCTAGACATGCCAACGGAGGAACTTGGTCTTCCTGCATACAGGAAGTATGATATCGAGGCATGGATGCCTGGGAGGGACAGCTATGGAGAGGTCAGTCTCTTTATACACTCCAGATCAAAATCTTAAGACTGGCTGAAAAACTAAGAATTTACATTTTGCATTGTTCAATTTTAAGAAGATTCTAAGTAGAGCATTAAAATACCAAACGAAAAAATTGGAGCATGAGACAAAAAATGTTTAGCCCTTTTTAAAAATTAAATTTAAACTCATAATCCTTTTGTCAGCTGATCAAGAGTTTAAGACCACAACCTTTTAAAGACAAAGTCTGCACAAATGTTTGGATTCCCAGTCATTTTCTGTCGGATACTGCCATGACCTCCTGATGGCAAAGGCAAAGACTTTCTGTCTTTGAACGCGGTCGGATTGATAGCGTCATAAGCAGTTCTTTGCAACATGCTATTGTTGCAAAGTTTGTTGTTTCAATAAATTAGTTACTCAGAATGTTTCGTCTCTTACTCCTATTTCTTCTTTTTGCTTTTTGATGTTTTACATAAAACCTTCTTAAGTTCTTGTATCAACACATTTCTTATTTTTTTCACAAATCAGGTCTAAAAAAAGTAGTATTGACTGAGAAAACGACTTGGTATTCCAAGCACTTCACATTCTGTTAACATACTTTCTTAAGAATGGTGCGTAACCTCCTTTTGAGTCAGAACAAACAAAAACCTGTGTGATGCAAAGGGGAAAGTAGCTTTCATAGTTCTTCAAACTGGCAGTCTTAATCAGTAAAATGGAATGAAAAACCATTGAATTATTTTATGACGTTTATTTTGACCACACTTGTGTCCAACAAGTAAATGTATTTATAAGTTGATGTTGTGTTTAGTCATCTCCTTGTTCTGTACAACCAAAGTAAAAGAGTAGTTTCTAGTAGGGTTCTGTATTTGCAAGAATCTGGCAATTTGAAACATCATGATAGAAAGATGATGTCAGATATGTTTTGATACATCCCGATACTATAAGCAAAAAGTCTTTTTTATTACAAATATAATAACCTCAACTGTTTTATACATAAAAAAACTTCCTAAAACAACAAATTGAACGGAGATTTCACATGACAAAATGTCTGTTTCCAACTAGCTTGAGCTGAATTATAATAAAAAACATTTGTCTCCAATTTCTGTAGTATAGAATAACATAATACTGTGCATGAAAATGTTGTGCTTTGGAATTCAGATAATAGTACTGGGAAGCAAAATATGATGATATATTAGCATACTGATACTTGAAAATACACTCTTAGTTTCTAGAAATAAAGAAGTGTGACTCTAGCTTCTGTTCTTAAAGGAAGACACTGGACTAGGGCCTTTGTGGGTGCTTTTCTAACAGAGCGACTGCAGATATAACTTTGGCACCAAAACATGTTTCAAATATTTAAACACACAATGAGCTCATTCTGCTGCTGTTTTATGACTCTTCTCTCCTCTGTGTATGTTCACACTAGATTTCCAGTGGGTCAAACTGTACAGACTACCAAAGCAGACGCCTGAACATCCTGTATGAGAGAGAGGATGGCAGCCTGCAGTACGCCCACACAGTAAGACTGCAGAGGAAGCAGCACTGATCCACATTACTGCAGGTTTAACTTTGAGCAGTGTACAAACCCAGAAATGTTCCATTTATGTTCTTTAGGTGAATGCTACGGCCTGTGCCATCCCTCGTACCATGATTGCTATCTTGGAGACTCACCAGACCAAAGTAAGACACAAAACAACACTTCATACATGAAGGCCTCAACAAACCTGGAAGTTTTTGATGCATCAAAGTTTCTAAATGTCCTAATTTAACTTATCAAGTGTATGTATTCTGAGGAGTTTTAGTAAACCACATATAGAGATAAAACGGGCAAAATGAGGTCCTTAAAATCATCTTTCTTATGATTATTCTTCATTATCTTACAATTGGAAAGAATGCCTCATTAATCAGTCAATCAAACTTTATTTATATATCACTTTTCATACAAAAAATAATACAAAGTGCTTCTCAAACAGACAGATAATTGAAAAAGGATAAAAGGAATTAAGACCCAGACCCACCCACTCTACCCAGCCCCAGAACCCACCCACCCCGCAATCCATGCACAGTATTGATAAAATGCATCCTAAATTAAAGACGTTATTAAAGCAGGACAATTGTTGTACCCAGTATGTGCCTTAGAAACGTCATCTGGAAGCCTTAAAAAGAGTAAACGCTGGAGGTTGGATTAAAGTGTAAAATATATCATGAAATAAAACCAAAAAATAAATTGAAATGAGTAAAAGATAAAATAAATAAAATAACAATGGAGTGAAGCTGTAATAAGAATAAAAGTGTTAAAAGTTTATTCAGGTAAAAGCAAGACTAAATAGGTAGGTCTTGAGTTTGTTTTTAAAAACATTAACATTAGGTGCAGCCCTCGGAGCTTCAGGTAGGCACTTCCATAAGCGGGGCCTGTAGTGATGAACAGATGCCTCAAGTTTTTGTCTTAACTTTGGGAATTTTTAACAGGAAATTTCCTGAAGACCTGAGGGCTATACTGGGCTCATACGGTAAAAGTAAATCAGATAAATAAAAAGGACTAAGACCATTAAGAGCTTTAAAAACCAGTAAAGGAATCTTAAAATCTGTCCTAAAAGAAATGGGAAGCCAATGCAGACCCTAAAGTCAGTGTATTATGGGCTCTCTTTCTGGTCCCCATCAGCATCTATGCAGCTGAGTTCTGCAGGAACTGAAAGTGGGAGATTTTCTTTTGCAGAAGACCAGAAAGAAGAGTGTTACAACAGTCAGTTCTTCAGGTGATAAAAGCATGAATTAATGTCTCTGTATTGGCTTGAGAGAGAAACGGTCATGCTCAGGCAATGTTCTTAAATGATAAAAAGCTTTTTCATTGATGTGCGGGATCTATGGCTCAAAACTGAGCTCTTAATCAAATAAAACACCTAAATTTTTAGTTTGCCCAAAGGAATTTTAAGATAGTGCTTGCAGTTTGCAGGCTCATTTTTCTCTCTTGACCCCTGAACCAATCACTAAACCTGAGTTTTGTCCTGATTGAGCTGTAAAAAGTTCTCTGCCATCCATGATTTCATATCTAAGACACAGTCAAAAAGAGCATTAAGGGCAGATCCATTAAAAAAGTACACCTTTTTGTTATTATGTGTTTATGCCCATTGGTAGCTTTAAAGTTACATCACACACTGATGAAATGCTTCACTGTCAGTCAGTGAATACTTCCTTTAATATAGGGAATGTAATCAACTGCAGAAAGACAGGGAGGTTTTTGGAGTGATTTAAAAGTGAACAATGTGCTCCTAAAAGGTCTTAAGTGCCTAAAACTTATAGTTTAGTCTAATATTTTAGTTTTCTTTAATCCATGATTTTCATGGGATATAAGAATGTGTTGTTTTGTAGAGATGAGAACATTGAAAAGCTCCACACAAAGGCCAATGCTAGCTGATGCTCTTTTTAACCTCCAGCCCTCCACAACGGTCACATGGTGGAAAGCTATCGATATCAGTAATTATTATGGTAAAGCTAAGTATTCATATTTGTACTCTGTTTTTGTGAGCACCCAAATATAAGTACTTGTGCTTCATCTGGGAAAAAAGTGGTGCCAGTGCATCTACAGCTTCATCCAGATACATCAGTGTTTTGGGGTCAGTGCAAAAATACCCAGGCCTCCCTCCTGTGTTTTTATTGTACACATACTGAGTGAGAAAACATGACTTATTTCCATAAAATAGTTTTATACTTATGTGTAATGTATTGAACCCACTGTATTTATTTTTCAGAGTTGGTCATGTTGCTTATTTGTGTCCTCTTTTTTTGTCCTCCTTCGCCATCTCTACAGGAGGGAAAAGTTCTTGTCCCTCAAGCTTTGCAGCCTTATTTGGGTCTCGAAGTCATTGAAAAGCCAAAATACGCTCCACTGAAATACATCGGACCTAACCAGCACACTCGGCCCCCCAGGCCTGCTCCAAAGATCAGATGACCCAAATACAAGTAAAGCTTGCCAGAGTGCATGACAACCTGAAGCTGGAGCATGTTCATATTCAACTACACTAAAGCTGGAATCATACTTGCTGTTTAACCTTTTATTCATGAACCAGAGAGCTGTCGTTAATAACCTGCTGTGTAGAATAAAAGCTGAAGACTACTCTGTATTTGTACAGTATTGTCCTCTGAGTACAGACATACACTCCTGTCATTTATATTAAACATGTAACTGATTTCCAGTGAATGTTAGACACCCGTTTTGGCATGAGCACAGTTTAAGCAGCCATTGAAAACATTCAAGTGCCCTCACAAATGTTTCCTTTTTTATGTTTTTTTTAGTCCATCAGATAGTCAGAATGAAAATTAATCATCAAAAGGACAAGAGGCTCTACTTAAACCACTAATGTAGTTATACAAAGAAAACTATATACATCAACCACCTCCCATCAAATATTTCTGTTTACAAATGTTATCCATTTGGACCAATATTTACTAAATTTTTCTAAACGTATCGGTAGTCTTATTGAAATGGTCAACCTCTCCATGTCATACAATTCCTTTGCAATCGTCATCCATTCTGCTTTTGTGGGTGGTTCGTTGACAAGCCATTTCTTAGTTATTGCTTTTTTGCTTGCAACTAGTAATATTTTAAGAAGGTATTTATCCAGGGCATCAAGTGTGTACGGTAGATTTCCTAAATATATGGCTCTAAAACTATCATCCAGCTGGAGACCTTACACTGATTTAATTATTGCTTTTATGTCTGACCAATAAGGCTGAATAATTTGGCAGTCGCAGAATATGTGAAAGTGGTCAGCAAGTAAGTTATTACACTCTCTCCATCAGCGTATTGGTTCACCATTTTGAAGATATTTTATTTTTAGGGTAATAAATAACCTTTATTTTATTCTTCCAAAAGAATTCTCTCCAAGAATCAGAATTAGAAGTGCCTAATTTATTTTTTTATTCTTTTTTGGGCCACTTTAGGCCTTTATTAATAGGAAGGAAAGAGACTGTGGATAGCTTGTGAAAGCAGGGCAGACAGAGTAGGGGGAGACACTGTGCCAACAGGCCACAGGCTGGATTTAACCCAGACTGGCAGAAGCAGGTGTACAGGTTGTGCCTTGTTGCTCTTACCACGCAACCAAACCTGCATCCCATCTTCATCAAATTTGCATGTAAGGAAATAAAAAACTTCTACACACAGCTGGAGACAAATTCACCTAAAAATCACCGTTTACATGGTCACTGGTTGAACCAATACACTGATCGTGTTTCTGCGTTGTTTGTCAAGGAATCATATTCATGGTTAACCATACATCAATATAATGGTAAAACATTTATTCACATTACATTTGTTTGATTTTATGACGACTCTTGTGACAGTTGGAATGTATTGTCTGACTGAAAACCAGTCCATGTTGTAAAAAGGATGAGGACAGCTGTTTAAGATGGGTAAATGTTGGTCAAACAGCGAGTTTTAAAAATGCTCTGCCATTGTTGTTTGTGCTGCTGTGTTGACTGTTACATCTCTGTCTCAACACTTGTCCTCCCAACATGAATAAACTCCATTTCATGTGTTCTGCACTAAATTTCAGGGGTGGCACTGCCAAAGTGTCAAATGGATGCAGGCAGCCATCATGCATATGTGTACAACAAGTATGTTTTCACCTTCAGTCTATAAAAGAAGATGTTTAGCACCTGGTTGGAGTTTTCATACAATCAGCCTTAATGGATACATTTTGAATGAATGCATAATAGTTGTAAGTAACTGGATCAGTATCTCTTAACATCATCGGTTTACTGTCCCTGTAAATATATTTATGGCGTATTTGCCATCAGGATCACTGTGAGAAATGTCCAATAAAGATAATGATATTGATCACTTTCTTTGTTTGGTACTGCAGTTTATTTTTCTTTGTTTTGTACAGCTGACCACATCATTTTACATGCTCATATAAGTTGCACATAATTGAGTTATATATCCAGCCTTTAAAATGATTAGTGATTAAAATGCAGAAGTGTGTTATGAGTACACATGTATTAATTAATTTTAATTTTTCATGCAGCTGCTTTTTCTGCTCCAGACAAGCTAAACTTGGGCCAAAGATCAGACTATAAGAAGCATTAACATACCCAGGGTGATAACATTTATATAACTTTAATAAACATGTATTATTTTTTTTTAGCTGAGTGGAGGTGGATGAGGTATACATCAAAGTTGTTTTTTTATTTTTAAAAATTGAAGCAAAACAAATATTTTTTAGATAATCAGAATTCAAAATTTTGGATACCATTCTAGTTTTTTTTTAATGATATTGTTTGCTTCTGTGGCGACAAAAATCCTGAACATGGATATGAGACTTGTGTTTTTTTAATGCCAAAATTCCAAACAAACCCTATTCTCTATTCATATAGAGTACATAAATATCATTAACATTTCAGTATTAGGGTAAATAAAATTTGTTTTTAATCAAGATCCCATGCTTCACAATAATGAGGTCTCCATTGTTTTAATGGCTGGTTTTATCTAAAGGTAAGAGCCCTCTAAATGTTGCCCCTGTATTTGTGGAAACCAGACTGTGCAGCAGAAGGTCAATGCCATACATTTTTTCTTTTAAAAAATGCTCACTCTTGTTTGTTTTATTAGGGACTTAAGGAACATAGAGGGGGCAGTGGCAGAAATGGCACGGGGATTTTAGTGATCTGAATGCAGATTTTTTCAAACAGACATTACAATGCTGTGCAGTCTTCCACATTCTGCTTATAACTGAAAAGTTTTCAACAAATTTTGATGATGTTTCCAGGGAAGGAAATGGTCAAGCGATTAGGTTTTGGGGCAATCCAAGGCCTGATGTGGATCCAGGACATTTTTTTAAAGGACATCTTAAGAATGTGAGATACAGAAATATTCCATATTATTAAAATTAACTTGCACAACAGTATCTAAAATGCCTTTGACAGAGATTTCAGTTATTAGCAAAAATGTGGTAAACTGCCTGTCTTGCAATGTTAAATGTTTTGGAAAACTCAGTTGATCCACATTTAGATCACCAAAATCGAATCAACTGATCCTGAACCGTTTATGACCTTTATCCTAAATAATGTCACCCACTGTTTGCATTGTCCAATAAATAAACAAACTAACACACTCAGGCAATAACATGACCTCCTTATTGGAGGTAATTAGACATAGTGTAAGCCAGTATCATACCAATCTAGTCCATATTTGCTCTTCCACTTTAAAAATATAGCCTATTAAGTTTCTGAAACTAGTTTTGCCTTTCTAGAAGAAAAGTAACTTTGCCAGTGGCATCACTAATTTAAAGTTGGCAACATACCAGTGAAATTTAGTGTGCATGTGTTTGTCTGTAAATCTGAAAATGTTCACCCATTAATTACTCTGCATTTAGTGTTTTACTCCTTTTGTGTTTCTGTGAACAGATGTACTTTTTCATTTGTACAGACAAAAATGGTCCTAAAAAGAAATAAAATAATGAATAAACATTTAGTCAAATCAAGACTTCAGACGGGCCACCTTTTGGGGGGCGAGGGCATTACTTTTGGTGGATCTACCAATAATTTATATTCTGGGACCTTTATGTTTAATTTTAATGCGTGTAGTCATGCACTCATCAGTGATCAGGTAAAGCTGAAGTGAAACATGTCGGTTACTGTACACATAAATAATTGAATATATTACTGCTCCACTATCTCACAGTGCTGCACTTCCTAATGTATGATCTATGTTACAAACTCTAAACACCGTGTGTCCCAGCTCTAGTGGGAAAACAAGGGGATAATCTGAAGTCTCTGGCACCTATCAGGCTCTGATCTGCTCCTGGTCACCTGACACACACGGTGCTCGGCTCCACCTCGCGCGGCGGGTGTGTGAAGGATCCAGCCCGTTATTTCAAGGTTATCTTCAGCAGGAGCCGGACTCTGCGGACCCTATGGGCTTCCTGATCACCGCGGTGTTCCTGTGGGCTGCAGTCGGAGGTGAGTGTTGATCACTTTCATTACAGATTGCAGTGCGTGTGTTTATTGGCTCTCTGTGAGGAAACATGACGGAGGAAAACGCTGCTGAGAGCTGTCAGCAGGCTTCAGCACCATCACACTCCACTGTAACCCATTTAAACAACAGCCTTTATGGCTAAAACAGATCACAGAAAGCGCTTAAACACACTTTAAATCAGACTGCAGCTGCATTCTAACCTAATGGCGGATCCACGGGGTTTTAGACTAATAGGCTAAACAAACGCTGTTACATAATTTATGATGCGCCCACCTCTCTGCCTCCTCCTGACGATGCTGCGGACACTGGATGTGTTTCCAATAATAATGATTAACTTCACACTCCTGAAATGCTTTATTAATGATCATACTGGGGACTCTGTACACGAAATGAGGCACAGGTGAGCGGAACATGTGCGCGCGCTAGTTATGGACAATGGTGTGCACGTGCTACTGTTAAGACATCCTAAGGAAGAGGTGAAAGAACCAATGGAGATCTCGGTTCGACACTAAAATATCAATAACGCAGAACATTTAAAATCGTCTGCAGTGTGTTCAGCTCAGTGTGATGCAGTGTTATATCACAGGATACCAGACTGAAACATTTTCAGGGTTAAGTTACAAGAATGTTTGTGTTTGTGTTTCTGGTTGTGTTGAACTGTGAATTTTGTTTACTATGAAGACCGTTTGTGTGACTGCCAGCATATCAAACTCTCTCCCTTTAAAGTGATAAAATCACTTTTAAATTAAAAGGATAAGATGCACCGCTACAAGCAGATTTATTATCCGGTCATGAAACAAAAAAGATAACCTTTTTAAGTGAAATGAGCTGAATAAACACAATCAGGGCTCTTAAGAACAATAAACACCTCTGGGGTAGGGTCACTGGTGGTCCAGTGGCCATTCCTGCCCCCAACTCTTGATGCTGTGCCAAAAGCCATTGCAAGAGTTAAGTACATGAAAACAACACAGAAAAAAAGTGAAACAAAGAATTACTGTTTTCATATTTCAACAGTGGCACAAAGAAATAAAAAAAGATGGCTGATAAAATATATTGAATTTTTGTTCATAAGAAATATGTTCAAGTTAAATAAAACTACAAATTAATGTTAATTAAGAGTTTTATTTGGAAAAAAACCTTCAAACACTCCAGCTACAGCAGGGGTTTGTGGGAGCCCCTTGGTGTCTGACCACAAGCATGTTTATGTCATATATAGATACAATAACTGGCTGTAAATGTTTCTGTTAAGCTTTTATTTTTACATTCTTAGAATGTTTAAATGGTTCAGTTTTTTGAACATTCTTTACTTTTGCAACTATTGATCTGTTATTCTTATTGTAACACTTCTTTTCTTGAAAAGACCAAAACAAGACAAATAGCAGCTTAATCTACTTGAAATGGCAGAATCCAAGAAGATATTTGTTTATTTAAAATGGAAGTAGCATGCATTATATTGTTAACAAATGCATTCTGAACAGTAACAACAAAATAAGCATCTTCTGCTTTTTTAGAGCCAGCACCTTAACAGACTGCTGACACGTAATAACCTCTGCAAAATAGAACAAAGCAAAGACCCATAAAGTAAAGTAATTTTAAGTTGTTTGAAATAACTAGAAAGGCTTTTTCATTACAAGTGCAAAAAATTAACTACCTGTAGTTCAAATTGAAAGACTTCAGTTTAGGGCTGTGCAGAAAAGGCCTGATTTTTTCCCCCAAAAACTCAATATACCAGTTATTTATTTGCTTATTTATTTATTTTATTACCTCTCAAAGACAAAAAAAAAAAAAACCTTGTGGTGACACAGAAACGGCATATAACCCATTTTATACAAATGTTCAGATATTTTCCAAACTGAATGCTCCTCTTATGCTAACAGTGCATGCTGCTATTTTGCATCAAATGTTAATTTTGCAGTTTGGATTCAGGCTTGTCTGCACAAACACTGAAAGATGCGTGATTTTCACTGTTTAAAACTAAAATAAATAGTTACAAACCCAAACATGTGTTTGTGCAAAACCCGACAGGGCCACCCATCACGAAAAACAGTATAAACATGAGAACAGTGTATTTGTGTTTTCAAACTTGCCACAACTTATAAATGGAGTGAGGGTAAGTCAGGCAGAAAAGTCTTTATTTCTAATCTTTAAATTAATTAATCGGTGTTATCGATATTTCGCCCAGCCCTACTTCAGTTTATTCAGCCAACTTTTAGATTTAAGTAACTAGAATAAAAAATACTGCTGAGGCAGGCCATTAAAAATCACATTTCAGGTGTTTCTGTCTGTACTTTTTTTTGCACTTCTTAATGTTTCACAAAGGCAGATTATATTTATTTACCAATTCATTTACTAAGTATAACAGATTCCTATAATTAAAGTGATTATGGAAATCTGTTTTCCACTCCTAATACATTTGTTTGGTCTTTGTTCATGATGTTGCAACTAAGGCTAAGATCATCACGGCATTTCTTCTTTTCATGTCCATGGGTTATTGGTATTTGACACTGACCTGTGGGCCTTATCAAGTCCTCCCAGCCCCCAGATCCTCTGCTTCCCACACCAGCTTTAAAATAATATTTACTCTTTTTACCACAAAATCATAAACTGTTGGGTAGTAAACACTCACCACGTGTCTCAACATAACACAGCAGTGTCAAAGCTTGTGCATGCCATAGGTCCATATGTTTCTAACTCAAGATTTAGGCAAGGTAACATTTGCAAAATTTCTTAATCATATTTGGAATTTATTGATCATTAAGCTCAGTAACAGCATGACAGATTCATGAAACAAGAACAGAGTGCAATCATAATCCACTTAATTAAGCTTTTTGGGTAAGAGAGTAAAAGTGACACCAATGCCAAAGCATCACACTACAACATATCTAAATACAAAAATATTAATTACCAGACATAGAGCAGTTGTTTTGACTTTAGGTAATAATTAAGGCTGTTATTGCTGTGTTTTTGTGCATGCTTATAGTCTGTGGAAAGATGACATCCACACACACCCCCATCACATGGACATCCTGAACATTACAGGACCAGACTGTGGGCAGCTCACGTGTCTGCAGGGGGCTCCAGCTGTATCCAGGGAATCAATTACTCTCATTGATCCTGATCTGCACTGATCTGGCTGTAAGCTGACACAGAGCTTAGTTCAAACTTGTAGCTTCTACATGTGTCATGTCAATGAAAGGTGCTAAGGATCTCTGAGAGCTGAATAGGTGTTGACTGAGCCCATTTTGGAAACATGTGCTTGATCGGCACAAAGTGTGGACACTTAAACTGAGGAGGCTGCAAGCATGTGGTGGATTTCTCTTTCCCAGTTTTCAAGATATGACATTATAATTGAATGTGGTTAACAAGCGTTAATTACATACACACACAAGTTAAATCTTTCGATTGCATCCTTTTTTCATTAAAGACAGATTCACTGTAGCAGTGAATCATATTTACTTATCTGTCATTGCTAGAAAAAAAATGCATTGGTCTTTCCAACGCTGCCATTGGACACAGTGCTCAGCTGAAAAGATAATGCAGACAAGGAAAAAAAAAAAGAGATTCACTAAATGAGAGATGGTTGACAGTTGACGCTCCAACACCAAATGTGACTTTCCTCCTTTTCTGCTGAGAGCAAAACAACCTCCTATACATGTTGGTCAATGTTTGTAGCTTGTTTTCTGCAATGATGTGAAATAACTTGGTTCTCAACAGAAATGTAAATTCATTTACTCTCTAGAGAATTTTACTTGAAAAAAGTAAATAATGATGAACAGCAGGCTTAACGAAATTTAGCTCTGGGCCAGTCTTAGATCCTTTATTCTGCAGTTGCACAGGGGTAAATTAAAAGCACTAAACCATATGAGACAATGCATATTCATTTATTGGATAACTTTAACCTCCACCAACGAGGTACTTGTTGAATTTTTTTGCTTGTTTGTTTGTTTGTTTAACTCAGTGTCATCAACAGATCTTGATTATTTTATAGAGTTTGTTAGTCATGGCACGAGGAAGAAGTGATTACTCTTTGGTAGTGACCCTAATCCTGATGCAGATCAAGACATTTTGTGAAGGATTTGCTCACATTGCTAGATAGGGAAGTTTTCCACATTTTCAGTCATAACTCAAGAAATCTTGATCACATTTTCAGGGAGTTTTAGTCATGGCACAAGGAAAAAGTGCTTAGATTGGTGGTGATCCGAAACCGGGATGCAGATCCAGTATTTTTTTTGAAGGATTTCTTTATAGGGCGATACAGGGCAGTTTCCCCCTTTTTGACAATTATCACCTGACAATGTTGGAAATAATCATACCAACTTGAATAATAAGTTATAAATAATAATAATTAATAGAATAACCATAGTAATTGAACCTTTAAAAGGTGATATTCACAACATGTTTTGACAAAACGAAGGCAGATAAAAGGCAGAATGTTGGGAACAATAAATCAACAATAAAGTCAAACTGAGACCAAAAGAGTCAAATGAGAGTGCAGGACAACAGGACTGGTAGTTAAAGTGGATATGGAGATGGTGTGGAATTAATCCTTATGTGTGTATTTCCACAATCATTTCACAAGCTAACTACATGATTGAAAGACTGAATCATAATCAGATAAAAATGCACAATCCAAACAGCAACTTTGTTTATCTGCCTGCCCTGCACCAGACACACAACATTACATAAAGGTCACTGTGCTCCCGCCCTACATGGAGATTGATCTATTTTGACACCCATCTTCTTGCTGGGGTCGGTGTACCTCTAGGAGAAAAGGCACAGGTGGCTTTGTTAAGTGTACCTTTAATGAATTACAGGCAGGCGTTGATCTGGGCCTGATTTAGCTTGTGTGGGAAACTACCTGTGAGCTAAAGCCTTTGGGAATATCTGCATCCTGGAGAGAGAGAGAGCTTAAGCTTCTTTGCTTTGTCGCTTTACCACGGTGCTTACCTTAATGAGGAAACAGCTCAACCCATGCCCTCGCAGGACAAACCACTGCTTTACAAACTACTTAATCTTTACTGTCCTCTGATATTCCTTTTGTTTGTTTTAAGGAGAGAAAAAATGAAAAAAAAAAGTATTTTTTCCCATTCTCCCCTCACTCTGCGTTTTTTTCTTTTTTGTGTGTTTAGTGGGAAGCCGACCAGTAACGTCACCCCTTAATGATGCAAAGGTCAGAAAACTTTATTTTAAGTCTTTGAGCCATTCGCTGTGTCGCACATGTTACATGTCTAACCCGTAACTGTCCTTTTACTGTGCTCAGGTTGAATGTGTTATTCAGGAGACGCTAAATGAAGACGGGACACATCATGATTGTGGTCAACAGCTTGCAGGTGATAATCTACTTTTATTTTCTAAAACGAATTGCCTATTTTACAGCAGCTATCAAAAATGTTATGACAGTAAATTGCTATTTTTGAATATGAAGGAAAATGTAGTGTTATGATACTGCATATTTACCAGAAGTTCAGGAGGCACATTTTGCAGGTATTTTTTGTTTTTTCTGTAGCCACTAGCTTTGAATTTTGGCTGTTCTAAACACAAGCACAACAAACTGTGTGACCCAATTTACAGCTTGCCTTAGCAAAAAAAAGGTGTTTTTTTTAATCTGTTATCTTTAATGCAGCAAGTAAGTGAATCTTGATGCCTCCTGATGACAATCTGATAGTTCATCTGAGGTAGTGTGGAATGAATGCTTATGCATGAAGAACAAACCATTAAAGACTTAATGAAGGAGCCTGTCATCTGCTCAGCTCATGGCTGTTGGTATGTAATGTTTGATATACTGTAGGCAGATGGAAAACCTGAGTTGCAGGTTCTTTTTGTCACCGGTAAAACCACCGGTAAAAATAAATCACAGCAACAACCCAAGGAAAGTGACTGGGAAGGGCAGAACCTTCAATTTAAACTGGAAGATGACTGAGCAAATATATTTGTCTGTCATGTCTCATGGGTGTGTCAGAGGCTTGCTGTCACTTCACATTTAAATAACCCATGTTTTGTCCTTAAAAGGAAGCAGAAATGACATTTTGCCACAGGTAAAAATCATGTCAGTTTGAAGCTTTGCAAGATAGATCTGCCAAATCTGGCCAATGAAAAGCTTTCGTTGTTGACAATTACGGCACCTCACAGCCAAACGTTCAACATGGCAGGATGCTTAGTTATGCGTTTAATTCCTAGCACTTGTTTTATTTGAGAAAATGTAGAAAAATCATTAGAACTGTGAATTTAAAGATTATGTTTTGAGGAAGATTGCATCAGAGCTGCAGTATTAAAATGATGTGTGTGCTCAAGCTGCTACTACTATTATGAACAGGGAACAGTCAAACTTTGCTAATGTAATAGTAGCCTACATAAGCTAATATTCTCAGCCACCCTTAAACTTATCACGTAGCTTTTAAATTCATGTCTGATGTTTAAGATGCACCAAGATGTCAAGTTTATTTGACCTTGTAGTGAATACTTATGTATGGAAAAATGATTCCTATAAAACTAGATGGCAGTTTGCTATGCCATCAGGAGCTGTTAGTGAGGCCTGTGGTGATCCCTCACAGCTGAGAGCTGATAATAATAATAATAATAATACATTTTATTTGTATTGCACTTTACATTTTCACAATCTCAAAGTGCTACAGAGTAAGACACAATTAAGATGATCACCAGCCGGCCCGGGAGGTTATAAAGGCGGTTTGTCCTGCTGCTCAGTTGGACCGTTTGATACCAGAGAGACAACACCAGCAGTTAGTCTGTCTGCATAGTTTTGTGAGGGTTAAAGAAAAAATGCTTTCCTTTTGGTGTGTGAAATTAACTTCATTAGTTCGATTCTGTTTTTAATCCTCTGCTACTCCTTTTTCTTCTGTGACTCCCACTCCATTGTTTACTTTGTGTCAAGTTTGTGTTCTTCTACCACTTTGTTAAGTTTAGTGAGGGGCTGACACAATGACCCTGTCTCCTTGAAAATAATGATCCATGCTGTTTCCTTTGTTAGCGTCCCAAATTGGTCTCAATACTTGTTCTTGGGATAATGTAACTACTTTCACAGCACATTTTTTTCTGTTTAGTATTTAAATAATTCATATGTAAAATTGCATTTTGAATGGCGCCTCTAAAATCCAGCCAGGAATATTGTATTGTCTGATATCACCAGAGGAGACTAACTCAGAGATTGGACCATGGTCCAAAGTTTGTGTTTCCTGCATGTAAAATGTTAGTGTTACATACAACACTGATGACAGAGACAATTTTTTAAAGCACACCTAAGTTAAAGATAAAGGGCTGTTCATGAATTGAAAAAAAATGGATTTAGGATCCAATTTTATTTTAAACAAATTATTTGTCTGAAAATCACCATACCATTTATCACAGAAGGAAAAATCCTGTTTGAATGGAAGTTTTCAAACATAATTTGCTCTTCCTCAAGCTAACTCCTCTTCCTCATCCAGGGACTCTGATATCCAGCATTAACCATTTCAGTTTGATTTCATGTATTTTGTCGATGCCAATGGTTTTTATTGTTTACTTAAATACTTTTGTTTCCTCTTTTACTTTTAAAGATGATTTTACTTTTTCTTATTGCCTTCTCCTCAGGCTTTAAATTAGGTTAAGATGAACTGAGTGAAGTATTTTGAACTCTTAACTTTGCTAAATGGTTTTGGAAAAATTAAAATCTAAAAACAAAAGCTGCATCCAAACAATATAGATACGGACACACTAACAGATGATATTCAGTTTGATTCAGTTCACAACCAGATTAACCTTTGTATTCTGATGTTTTTTCCTTTGTTTTTGAATGTATGTAACCTTAAATGACTGCGTGTTCATTATTTTTGCAGAGGAACTTGGTGAAGTGCAGCGACATCAGGGTCTGCTCAGGGAGCTGCAGAAACTGGCTAGTGATGGTAAGATCAGCACTCTTAGCTGGGTTAAAAACAAAACTATTGACACAGGTCGATACATGTGTCCAGGCTAGAGCTGCCCCAGTTTACTGGAATGGAAGATAACTGTCTTTATAAAAGTGTATTAGTAATATCAATCAATAGTCAGTCACTTGGGCACTTAGCCATGGAGATGGACAGGAAAGCAGCATAACAGATGGATTTCCCTGACACAAACAGCTGAGTGGAGTGGTCTCACACATACATGAACACATTGAGCAGAACATTTCCTTTTTCTAAATTTTTGTCATTTGATTGTATGATATCATCATAGCAGAGCGTTAGCAAAAGCAAAAGCAAACAAATGAATAATAACTGAAAAATGAAACACAATATTATAATAAGGCAGTCATATCACCCCTATTATTTGTTGCTTTTTACTCATTATCACTTAGTACTTATTTTTATTATCAATCTCCCCTACATCATTTTGCACAGGTATGGGTAGAGACGGTCTCTTCACCACCCGTGCATCTTTTAAGAGTGATTTAAGCAAAATGATCAAAATAAGGTTGTAGATTAACACCTTGTTTAGGAGGAGGTGGAACATCTAATACACGTTTTGGTTTCTTCCAATTTTATCTTAATTGTATTTTTGAATGTTTTCATGTCACGGCATTGATTTTTCACACAAGTCTGTATCGTATTAGATCTATAATGCTCTGTCAAACAAAAAGAAAAACAGTTTTTGCGACTCTGCGTTCACTTCTTGGACCTATTGACGATTGATGATAACCACAGTCTTTGAATGTACGTTCATTGTACCATATAAACATCCAATGTGCTGCTTTAATTAAGCATGCAGTCAGTCCACTACTCATCAAGTTTGTACCTTTTACCATTATTATGATATTACACCATTTAATCACTGCAGCCCACATGCACAAATACATCTATATGTTTCTAACCATGATGAAGGATTGTGTTTTCGCTTCTGTAGCTCATAATATTGAATGAAAGCTTCTGTAACATGATTTGTATGTTTTTTTTTTTCGGAGACTACTATCCTGCTATTTTTTTAATCAGTGTATCGTAATGCGGACGTAGATGAAGATGCCTTTATGAAAGACAGTAATCGTTTAACTTGTGGAGGCTGCAGCTTTTCTGTACACTATCATAACAAGTAGCCTATAGAAAGATGAGAACTATGAAATGTATTTATTTTGGGTTACAAAGAAAATACATTTTTGCTTTTGTTGATGTCACAAGCCATTTCTAATCGATACAAGGAGGTCATCTTATCTGACTGCTTGCGAACTATTACATAAAGATAAAACTGGTGCTGTAATGTTGAAACTAGAAGATTCTACTCGCTGTGTTGGGATCAAGTTGAATAAAGTTGGTAAATTTATGATCATATTCAATTAATCAGGAAACTAGTATAGATGAACAGCTCTACTTGTGTGTGCTTTCAGATTCGGATGTTTTGTTCTCACATACAACTGCTCAGAGGGTTATGGGTATCATATTTTTGGGTACTGCGGTCCCAGGACTATGACATTCAGTGTAATAATGGATAAAAAAGAAAAAGAATCAAGTCATTTTTTTCTCACACTGTGAAATCCAGAAGAAAAACTCTCTCTTTTGGAAATGATGTATTTTTTCTACATTTTTTTGTTGAAGATATGATGGGATGGGCATTCAAAGTGGTATAAAAAGGGTAAAAATGTAAAATTAACACTTACACACACACAGACAGATATCATACACACAAAAACAGCTCACTCCTTTTTTGTATTTTATTTTTCTACTTTATTTCTTCTCTGTTTTATGTTATGTAACTTGTCCTGTTATATGTCTCAGTCGTCTGTATTGTTTGTTTTTTGCAATAAATTAAAAAAAAAAAAAAGAAATATTTAGTTGTCTTGGACAGAGTTGACAGAATTAAAATACTTTTATGCAACTTTTTTTCATTTATATGAACTGTTGTTTTTTTCTGACATACCTTTTTTTTTAGATATTGGGTCATTTCAATACTCTTTCTTAAGGTCAATCATTTGAGAATCAATTTTCTGAAAGATGGAGCAAGCTTAAGAGGGTCAGGAGGGATTTTTGTCATGTTGCTGGATTTGTAGATGGGCTATGGGCGTGTATTTTTGCATGAACAATATTAAACCTGTATTTTGTTTTACAGGTATATTTCTCTGGGCTGATTTATGATTATTAAACAATGTGTTTTTAAAAGTCTGTACTAGAGGGAGAGATTATTTTGTCAAAATGTCTTATTTTTGTTCATTGTAACAGCTTCTGGTTTTCCTGTTGCACTGTCTTCACAGAGAGAGAACGGGAGCAAGAAGATGAGAGAAAGCGCTATGAATACAACCCGGCTGAGGATGAGGGCGACTTCGAGGACGAAGATGAAGATGAAGATGAAGATGAAAATGAGGAGGATGATGAGGATGACAATGAGAATGAAAAGGAGGAGAAAGATGTGACTGACCCTCCACAAAAGACTGATGAAAAGAAAGATGCCAAATTGGAGGAAGACGACACCAAGGACAAGACAAAGGAGGAGAGACTTCCTAAGGACAAAGGGAGCAACACCGAAGAGGAGAGAGCCAAGGAGCTGGAGGAGCTGCTGGCTGAGGAGATCACAAAGAAAGGAAAAGAGGAGAGGAACGATGAGGAGCTGAAAGAGCTGCTGAAGGAGCTGAAGAAGAAACGATATGAGGCAGTGAAGGAGAGGGAGAGCCAGAAAGGAGTGGAGCAGAAGGAGATTAACAAAAAGGAGGACAAAGACAAGGAGGTGAAAGCAGCAAAGGACATGGATAAACAGAGAATGGAGGAGAGGAGGAATAGTGAGGTGGAGCTGATGGTGGAGAAGGAGAAGGTGGAGAAGGAGCTACAGGAGCTGCTGAAACAGCAGGACAGCAAGGGCAGGCCAGAGCAGGAGAGGGAGAGGAAGGAGAAGCAGGAGGAGCTGGATGAACTCGTCAGGAAGATGAAGAGGGTGCAGGAGGAGGAGGAGGAAGAGCACGAGACACCAGGGAAGAAAAAGGAGGAAAGTGAGAGTGATGGAACCGCAGAGGAGAAGAGTGAGAAGAAGGAGGGAGAAAAGGAGAAGGAGACAGCTCAGGGAACAGAGAAAGGAGTGGAGGTAAAGGAGGAGGCTGTGGACGTGAAGGAGCCACAGCAGAAGAGGGTGATGGAGAAAGCAAGCGATGAAGCCACGCGACAGTTTGAACGGGAGAGGTACAAGGAGGAAGAGGAGAACGAGGAGGACGAGGAAGAGTATGTCAAAGAGGACGGACAGGAGGAGGACGATGATGAGCAGGGGGAAGCAGAGGAAGATGAAGGGGAGGTGAGAAAGTGCAGATAAGGTTGTTAAGTTTTTAATGAAACTTTGTTTTTGAAGTCAGATATAAGCAGTCATGAACTTTAAGTTTAGAGATGAGCAGTGTTGGATTATTCAAATGTCCAATTTCATTATTCTCATTTATTGATACCAGCACTGACATGGTTGGGAGTCTGTTTATTTGTGTGTTTATTTGTGTCATAAACAGATGTAAAACAAGAAAAGTATAATTCATTATAAGTGATACTCTTGATCTTTTAAAATGAAGTCTGTGATAATAGGGTAAATAACATTCTTATGTTCTTTGGATATTTGAGCCAACATAAGATTTATTAGACCACCTTACTCAGAAATGAAAAACATAAATATTTTTGATAGCCTTTTAAAAACTTGTTCAAAGCGGAAAATGTTATGTTTATTGGACCAGAATTATGAACAGGAATCAGGAATTTGAAACTGAATTCACGTTTTTTAGACCCAAATTTGAGCTGCCTCACTGGACTTCTGAGAAGACAGAAATTAATTAAATATAACATTCAACCACTGAAACCATTTTTCCTTTTCAATATTGCAAGTAAATAACTTTAATTTATCACCTTTATCAATAAATAATAATTTGTGAGCAGTGCAAGATAGAGCAGCTTTCCCACATTGACAGTAACTCTTCTGGTCATTTTGGAAATGCCTTGGTGAAGGTTTGTCCTCTCGGAGCACTTCTAGTTTTTATTAAATCACATATGCTTATAAAGCTGTCACCATGAAAGGAACAGGTCACTTTTAGTAAAATGGAGAATTTGAGCTCTTTCCAAGAGAAAACAATACCTGCAATGGCAATGAGTGTAGAAATATTAGCTTATTAATTATCATCAAAAATCTAATATCATGCATCACTAAAAAGTCCATTCTGCAGAGAAATGTATTTTATATTTTGAGCTATTATCTGCCAATACTGATATTATTCAGACAATATTATACATCCCTATTTGTTTCAATAACAGGATATGTCCTGCTAAATAAACGTAATTTTAAAACGTGGCTCATTAAATCAAAGCTCACCATGGTATTACAAATACTTAAAGGAAAGAAAGATCATATTGAACAAGACAGAGCTGCTTGATTGTAGCACAATTAAACCTACAGTACATTTTATTTATGTATTTTGGTATCACAGTCATTTACAGTAATGCTATTTGATTTTGATTTTAAATCTACATCACATGCATTTATTGCACCTTGATCACTTTTATGATGTGATCACTACAAAACAAGTAACACATAAAATAAGGCAAGTTAAAGAAATATTAAAATCTGAACCAAAATTATTAATTGGAGAAGTAAATAAAAGCACAGCCTGTTCCTGCACTGAAATATCTTTTTTCATAACTGTAGGAAACTAAAATTGTGATTACTTTATTAATATCTCTGTATACCACATATTGTGTACAGTGCAAAATTCACTTTGTCAGGTTCACTTTGTTGTAATGACTCACTGTTTTGAATGATAAAGTATAAAGTCTGTAAAGATAATGTAGGATTTATTGATACAGATTACGGTTAACTAGCTTCTCATGGCAGCTCATAGAAAGAGATCAGTCAAAGTTATGATACTGAATCCTTCAAATCTCACAACTTTTAAGAAGTGTCAATAATCATACAAACCTATTCAGTTATCTCCCTTGATCATAATAACGAGTACGAGTGATTTATTACTTTTTGAGTAAGTTATAAAGTGTAGGAATAACTTTCCATTGCAGTAAATAATGCTTACTAGGTGTTTGTTTTAGTGGGCAGTTATCATTACATGTGCAATAGCATGTTCATTAGGTCAACACAACATGTAGGATAGAAGAGAGAGTGAGCTGTATAACCCAGAATATTGTCTTTGAAACCTGTTGTAGATCAGGTAATAGGTATGTTTTTGCATTGACTCGTAGGACTGGGTATTTCATGCAACCTCACGATGTGATACAATACCGATGCTACTATACTAGATGTATCCCATTTAGCGTAAACTATGGACATTTTATCATGCCTTTATCAGAATTCCTGACAGCCTTTAATGTTTTTTGCTTGCAAAAAGAAAATGATTGCTCCACAACTCATGCACTTAAATTTAGGTCCTTAAAGATTTTAGACCAAAGTTAAAATTGTGAATATGTGCTTTGTTCATGAAGTGTGGCTTCAGATTTGAACTGTGCCATTGATAGCATCACTCAAAGTGTATCGGCAAAAGTCACAGGATTGAGGCCATATTGATTCTGTAGAACCAGTATTGATACATATATCAGCGAAGAGTACATGTTAATATATTGCTGTATCAATATTTTGAGCACAGGCCCTTTGACTTGACAGTAAAATACTGAAATGATTCTGGTTTAGTGATCAATTACCATGAATCAGAAAGGGGCTGTCCTCGAGCATTCTTAACATTTTGGAACCAATATAATAACCATCATTTATAAAACACATACCGGTATTTAAATGAAAAAACTTTAGAAATACATTTTAAAATAGCTTGTTTGATATTTATCAGGGATATTTGTAAATCTGCGGTCATTTGGTCCAGTGCATAGAACGTTTATAAAACTATGACACACAGAGTTTGCAAAATACATTTTCACTGACACCTTTTATGGCCAAGAAGAGCAGCAGAACATTTAAGAAATTACAAAAGTGAAACACTAACAGTCATAGAACAACAGAATATATCCAGTTAATTTAGAGTCACTGAGCAGAAAAATGATCCGTCTGAGCATCAGCAACTTAGGACATCTCCCTCCAAACCTCTGACACAATTTTTCCTGCAGCAGGTTCCAGTGTGCAGGAGCAGCATATCTTAAATTATTTTACCCATTTTATAAAGAAACATTCGGAACAGATATCGCAAATGTTTTCTGTGTGAAAACTGCAGCTTCCAGCACCTTTCACACGAATGAATGTGCTGATAATTCTGATCAAAGATGGCCACTCCACTTGTTCATTCAGAGCAATAGTTTTAATATGTTATGTTACAAAAAAAATCATATGAGTGTTTAGTTTATCATATTCTAAGTGTTGTTTGAACAACAACAAAAAGTGAACTCAAATACTTGTTAACTTTGGTGAATTTGAAATGAAGGACAGGATGTCCATAAAGTCTCTTGACAGTTTTTTTTTTTTCAAATGTATTTTTTGGGCATTTTGTGCCTTTATTGATAGGAGAGAGACAGTGGATAGGCCTGTGAAGGGGGGTGAGAGAGTAGGGGAAGACACTCTGCAAACTGGTCACAGGCAGGATTCGAACCTGGACCGGCAGAAGCAAGGACATGGGGTGCCTGGATGCTAACCACTCCGCCAAACCAGCACCCCAAAGTCTTTTGACATTTTAAGAAATTTGTTACAAAGGCAGTCTATGAGATATCTTAAACCAGATTTGTTTCATTTTAATCAGTGTTTATTAAAGTTTTTATTCACATATAAATTTTGTGTTTCAGATATTCTGTTAATGCGGAAAGGCTCATCTTACACAATTGAAGTTTTCCTTAGATGTTCTTGGTCGCCCACTCCTTCCTTTATCCAACACTGTCCCTGTCTCCATGAATTTCTTGTGCCATGCACGAATTGAAGGACGCGATGGTGGATCTCTTCCATACTCAGTTCTGTAGTTTTGCTGAGTCTGCATATCCGATTTTTCAATTGTCTCAATAAACCAGGATACACATTGTGCTTTCTCTTGAGGAGTAGCCATTTATAGGGGATAATTTAACAGCTTTCCTTCCATTAACAGAATATCTGAAACACAAAATTTTAATGAAAATAAAAAATTTAGTAAACACTGATTAAAATAAAACAAATCTGGTTAAGATACTCTATCTCATAGACTGATTTTGTAACAAATTCCGTAAATTGCAAAGAGACTTTATGGACACTCCGTATTTTTCAACTTCATTAGGATAAATGCACAGACAGCTGTTCCACAAGTTTAATTGTACACTCTTGCACAAAACATTACTTCAGTATTACATCTTCAAAAAGGACCTTTTAAGTCTAATCAGTGCACTCTTGCAGAAGAGTGACACTAGAGAAGTAGGACACAGTCTTGCATCCCTGAGCATGACTGCAGTAGTATGGGGTGGATGTGTGGATTTTGGGATGGGTTTTTGTCTTTTGCACCCGGTAGAGCTTCTTTTTGCTGACTGTGAGAAGTAATGCTGCTTTATGACACTTCTGCAGAGTCCACAGCTCTACAAAAGATCAATGGTGGGAAAAGATTTGATTATTTAGAAATGTTTTGTGAAGCATTATCATGAGTACCATCATAGATTCTCGCTTTTCTCTCCTCAGGAGCTGCTGGAGATTGAAGCAGAGTTGCGCAAAGTTGCTGCAGAGCTGAGGGAGCTTCGCAGAGGATAAGACACACAGATAAACACTCCAACACACTCCCAGCAGACTAACAAACCCCTTTGTTGCATTCAGTCACACATTCTGCTCACACATTTCCATTTAACAGCCTTCAGATTCCCTCAGCACTCAGAGAAATGTCATGAGTAGACTCATTAGTACAAACTGTTGTAGATCGCCTGGAGGAAGATTTTACCTTTTCCAGTACGCTCACTTGAGTGCATTTGAGTGTTAAGGAAAAGAAGACACATTGTCCTTTTGGATTCTTAAAGGTCTTTGTGTCTATGTACACCCAAGTCCTGGTCTCAGTCCCTGTAAATGCTGTTTGTAAGTTAGACAGGTGATTGTACTCTAGCTATGAACCGCCATGGATGTAAAGATATTCTTATTTTTACTGCAGATAACTGACACAAGCACCATCATCTTTACATCTGAATATTGCAATCAGTACATCTTTTCTCTGCAGGTTTCACATTGATGGTGTATTCTTAATGGGAACACTGATTCTCTACTAGAAGTAATGTGTGTATTTTAATGTTTATTCTGTGCAATAACTGTGTACGCTGTTCCTGCTGTTCTGACTGTTAACAATATGTACTACTGATATTTCTACACAGAGGGCAGTGATTACTTCCTCTTCGTTTCTTCGACGATAGAGTAAAAAAACAAGGATTGTTGTTTCATTTGGCTCTCGCACTGTTAAAAATCCGACTGTTTGTGAAGAACCAGGGTGACACAAACAAAAACAGTAGAGGTTGGAGATTCTGCACGCAGACACTTGTGCGACAGATATTGAAAATGTCTTGAGCGTGGCTAGTGTATGTTGACAGGATGTGATGTGCTTAGAGCTTACAAGGTCTAAAAGTGTCACCTCAGGTTCTCAGCCAGCTTTGCACTCTTATCTTAACAAGCCAAGGACGACGGAGTCAAGGGA
The DNA here is from genome assembly GCA_036419115.1 of Scarus forsteni. Lineage (NCBI taxonomy): Eukaryota > Metazoa > Chordata > Actinopteri > Labriformes > Labridae > Scarus > Scarus forsteni. The sequence goes on along the minus strand of JAZDUH010000229.1, from coordinate 7,694,663 downwards.
GGAAGAGACACTAAAGCCATTTTGTTGTCTTTTTAGTGACAATTACAATGATATATTCTCTATAACCTTACATCAGTTTTCATGGTTGTTACGTCATCTCTGTAAATATAAGATCTCATGGTCTTTCAGCCAAGGTCATCGGAAACATGAAGTAACAGCGCCCCCAAGAGGACTTTAAGTCGAAATGCATACAATGCAGGAGAAACAGGGTTACCATTGGAGGCCAATTTAATGCAATAACACTAAAAAGACTACAGCACATGTAATGCAATAAATAGCCAAATAATTGATTATTTCATGTATTTTAATATGTAATCAAAGTGCATCATATAATACTCAAACAGATATAATAACAGCCAAGATTCACAGCATGCTCGTATGTGATCACACAACCAGTCAGCAAATGTAAACAGGAAGTAATACCACCCAACACAAAGGAGCTGATTGTTATTGGTCCCAAAGAGGCAGAGGCGCGTCCAGATGGGTGGCAGGGGTGGCACACACACTTTAAGCGCACTTTTAAAGAACCTTTTTGGTGATGGCTTGGTAAATAAACATTACCTTTAAAGGATTCCCATTGAAATAGATGGATTATCGTCAGTGTATAGGGGTATCTTGCCATTGTAAAGTACATAAAATTATAAGTTTAAAACGGTTAAAATAAAAATAATGAATAGTTAAATAACCAGTTTATTACAAAAATGTAATTCTAATCAATAATTCTAAAGGATAAGAAAACACATACATAGTTCCTTGTTTGGATATTAACAGATAAAATCTAGTACTACTTTATATTGGTTATTGTCCAAATCTTTGAATTATTGAAAGTCTTATAATTTGTTAAAGATGTGTAAGGTTGGGACACAGTTACCATGTTTAAATATTGCTATTTGTTGATATCTAGAGACTGATGACATGTGGTGTCCCAGAGCTCAGGAACATACCCACATGTTAAGTCCAAGTCACCAATAAATGAAATTCATGGGTGACAGTGGACTTGACCATCAGTGATGTCGCTCTGACTCTCTATAACTGTGAGTGGTGTAGTTACTTTGCTTGACATCACAAATAAACCTTATTTTTCTCAACACGATGTAAACAACATACTCACTTATGTTTTCTCCAGGTGCCCGTATATGATAAATTGCCAGGTGAAATCTTGTTTTTAACACAAGTTTAGTCAAGGCAGCCCACCACTCAAGCATGTTGCTTAACACTCTAGGACTGTGGGAAGTAGGGGTGTAAAAAATACTGACACACCAATATATATGATATTTTGTGATGCCATACTGCATCAGTATTTTACAGTGCAATATCTGTTTTTTACAAGTTTGCAACTTTTAGAAACCAAGGGCATTTGTTTTGTATTGCAGTTCACCTTCAAGTCATTAAGTAATGATGAAATAAAAGACTGATAACTTAAGTCAACTCCAAAGTACACAGATAAACATAAGCTGCACCAATCATCGATGTAACTGATGCTCTAGGATTGTAGGTAGTGTACTTCGTTTGATCAACATTGCACTGAAATGGGTTTGTTTAGACAAGGCTGATTACTTTGTGTCTTATGGAAGTATATACCACCCCTTTACACCCTTTTAAGTTAGTATCAGATTATTATGTATTATGGCCAACAATAGAAAAAACAAAATGGGAAGTTGGCTTGAAAGGGGTATTAACACGTGAATGGGCATGCCAGCCTCCCTCTTACAGCCTTTTCTGTAGGCATTTTTTATTTTTATTTAGGGGTAAAATCTCAGCCAAAGTCCTTTTGTTAAGAAGCACTTTAGCAGTTCCTGTGTGTGTGCTTACAAATCTGATTCCCTTAAGTCCCCATAATGTCACCCCTGCCACAAAAAAAAAAATGTTTGGACATGCCCCTGCATGAGGGAGTTTGGTTGAAAAGAATTTTGCACTTTGTTTTCCTTTTTCCTATCAAAGTACAAAATGTATCAAAAAATATGTACCAAACAAACCAGCAAGAAAGATGCAAAAACGTCTGTGCAGGGGGGTGAATAAGGGCACAAAGGACATTTCAAGCAACAGGTCAACAACACCATTGATAATATTACTGGCCAGTCAGAGTGCTGTAATTTGTGCCTGCAGTATCCTCTATACTACCTGTCAATCAATAAATAAACTGTATTAAAGTGTCTTTGTGTCACCTTCTTCGTTTTTTTCCCTGTAAATGTAGCAGAAACACTTCCCCTCAGAACAAGAACAGTGTGATTTACTTTAAGTAGAAGACATGCAAAAATATAACATGAAATACATTATATTTCATGATGATATTGAGAATAAAAACAGGAGAAAAAATGTGATGAGGGCTGAAGCAGGGCAATGTTTTGTAATTACCAATACCAGGCCTAATGATGTTAAATATCTAGTAAAAGTAAAGCCTCCATCAAACTACACAAATTCAGCACAACTTTTGTGTTAACTGCAATTTTGCTACCCAATGTTTGGCTTTAATAAAAACTTTGGGGTTGGCTAATACTCTCGTAGAATAACCATTGTTGGGTCATGCACATCCCAAGACAGTGATTCATCATTGTGTCAAAAATTTTATTTTTGCATCTGGATAGTTTAGTATCCTGACTGATGAGTTGTTATATATGCCTAAACTCTAGTTCATGTTTGGGATTTTGTCGTCTTTTGGAGCATAATCACAATCACTCATGTTCAAATCCCTGTCGGTTTTGTTTTTCTGAATACCTCTGATCTACCTGTTGTTTGCAGTTTAAGTTGAAGGTTGGAAGAGTTGTTGACAAAATGGGACAGAGCTGATTGTCAATCAATCAGATCAGACTGGGCCCAGAGAAAGTGTCCTTAAAGGTGCAGAAGCTGTAATAGAGCTAAAGACTGAGAGAGAGAGCACTGCTAGAGGTACTCCGTATATGAATGTTTTTTTGAACATTAGTGACTGTGGACATACTGTAATAGTCATCAAAAACAAACATATGAAACTGTCCTAAGGCAAAATATGACCTCTACAATAGTTCATGCCATGCAGCATCCACAAATGTTTCAGCATGTGGCAAAACCACAAATCCTAATGCCGAATGAAACTGATGCCTTACACCAGTCTGAACCAGTTTTAAATTGAAATTAGTATTTGATTACGGCTCGTAGTGTGGCCTGAAATGGTTTCACTGTAAAGGGCAGAAACAACTGTGCACTGTGATCTGGCCACAAACAATAATATGCTCAGCAACTACAAGATAGTCTACGGGGGACGTTTGGTCTAATCGAGGAATTCTGATTGTTTGTCGAATTTTTTCTAAACCCTATTTTGTTTTTTGTTTTTTTTCACTAATATAGGTTGTTATTTTTATTTCACTTTGCAGCTTGCTGTTAAATGTGTGCATGAGACATTTGGTGTTTGACGTGTCATACAACTGACTTTTTTGTTATTGATGTAAAAGCCGTGTCCACAGATATGTTAGCATTTAACAAAAAATAAGTGATGTGATTTTTGGTCCATACTGCTCTTCCCCAGTGAGAACTTTCCATCCTGGTTGGCAGGTATCTCAGAGGTATCTTAGAGTCTGGTGGTCACAGCAGATGAGGCGAGCTTTGATTCAGGAGAGTCAGTGAGATGAGGAGCAGCAGAGGTCTGTTTGTCCAACACTGACTGAATGTGACTGAGCAGGGAGGAAAAGAATTGTGGCACTCCTTCATAACCTGACAAAGAGAGAAAGTGAACATTTATCAGTTTGTGCCTGTTCGTGTCTCTGGGTTGTTCTTGATTAATGTGTATGGTTGATTTACCTGGGAAGATGTTGATATCGATGACGGTGAGAGTGTGAGTTTGTATGTTGATAATGACATCTACACCAAACAGGGCCATGCCAAGCTGAACTCGGAGCTCTCTGACGAGGGCGGCCACAGCCTCGGAGCTGGGAGGAGGGAGGCACGGCATTTGCTCATCAAGCTTCAAGAACAGGAAGAGAGAGGACAGTATTTGTGTCTTTGTTGGATGGACAAAGAGAATGTAAATGTAAATGTTCTTTATTCATACAGTCCTTTACAACAACCCTTTTGGTGGACAAAAGTGCTTTACAACAGATAAAAGAGGAATAAATAAAACCAATAAAAAGCTATAAAAACGATAAGCACAATAAATAGAATATAAGACAATGCAATAAAATAAAGTAAAAGTCTCAGCACACTACTGGGTATTAAAAGCCATCCTAAATAAGTATGTTTTCGGTCTAGATTTGAAAAGGCCAAGGTCGGGAGTAAGACCCATTATGTAGGGGAGCTTGGATGACCTGTGTCAGTAGGCCCTTGATCTGCCTGATTCCTGATTTAATGTGAATCAGAATTTCCCTGAAAGAGAAATGAAATCACTATTCTCTTAAACAGTTCTTATTTATAACAACAACAAAAAATGCAGTTCACAAGAATAAAATCACATGCAGTGCAAGCACATCCAGAGACATAACCCATAACATACTGCTACACTCACTTTTCTTGCAAACACATGATTCCTGTCTTTAATATTATCTTTAATGGTGATGCTTTTTATAATACTTGGTTTACAGAGATGTGTTTGGTAGTGCCTGAAATTTTGGGTAATTGACATTGGGCCCTATCCAAAACCAGCTATGCACAGCTTTTTGAACTAAGCCTCTATTAAGCAAATAAATACATAAAAATGATTTGTTTTTGTTTTTTTTCAAATGTACTGCTTATAATTATGACAACCAAATTATTTTGTTTAAAGAAACAAAAGCACTTCAAAAAGTAGAGAAACGGCCTTGCAGTGCAGATTGATAAGCCTGATATAATGTCTGTATTGAATGGTACATTTGGTGCGTCAGCTTAGAGAAAACACTTTTCTATCAAGGGTGATTAAACCATACAGTTAAAGTTACTCTTTGCTATTTGGAGCACTTTAAGCAGAAAGCACGTTTTTATGATTCATTTCATTTTGAAGATGCTATGAGGAGTTTCTAAGTAATTACAAAAAAGTCTCACTTTTAGATATATGCCTGATAGAAATACACACTTCAAGATGAGTTTTATAGCATCAAAATAGGTTATCTATAAATGCTATTCCTTAGCTTCGCAGTCGGGTCGGACAGGGCTGGACTGGCCTGGATACTCAACTTTGGGAACAAGACAATTACAACTAGAGCAAATTTATATTAACGGGCTGTAAGTAGTGATATATAGCCGGCTACAAAACTACAATACTAAGTTTTCCAAAAATTGCTTGCTGTCACACATCAAAAACTACCGCTATGTAACTAGAAAGAGATACATGACCTCCTCGCTTTGCATCCTGTAAGTTGTAGAAAAAGAAGTTGTACGCATTCATTAGCATCACAACAAACGCACGCTTTGGCTTGGGTCACGTCTATATGACAGTCGCTGCGTGTGCTCATGGGTAGCAGAGTCTTTATGTCGCCGGAAATAGATTCTCCTCATAGCACCTTTAAGAAATAAGCTCTGCTCATGAATCTGATTAAGCTTGAATACTAGTTTTATTTTTACAAACAAATATAGGAAAACGTTTACATCTTTGGAAAGTGAAGAATAAAAAAATTTGAGATACCTATGGGAAGAAGCTGCTGATTGAGTAGCATGATATTCAAGGCCACCCACAAGAGGGATAAAGGGGAAAAGTTTCTGCGGGGCCTATGACGGTTAGGAGAAATGTTCCCCCTAAGCTGTTATACTAATGTTTTCAATTAAGTCAACAAAAATACACATCTATTTGAAAACACTTAAGTTAAATGTTGCTGGTTTGAAACCCATTTTCTTTATATTGACAGACTTCTTGTCTTAACATTATGGTTTTGCAGAGGACAGTTGACCTTAACTGTCAGCCCTCAATTTTAGGCCTTGTATTGCCATTTCAGACCAAAACTTGGGACAGCAGCAAGGGGCAGTTCTGGAAATTTTACTCTAAGAATATTGCTGCTGTGCAAGCAAACTCTTGTCACAAAGTTGTTATTCTTTGGGAAATGAAAAAAATGAAAAGCCTCACTAATGAATGAATACATATTGTGTTGACTTCACTACAATCTTTTTGATTTGGTTGAAAGTTTGTTAAAACCACTCTCCAACATGAAAGGTGAACAAAAGCACTTTTTAATGAAAAAAATAATGGATATAAGAGGTTTGGGACCAGGAGCAGCGATATGCTGATTAAGCCAGGTTAGGAAGTTAGATATTAGCCAGAGCATTAGCATTACTTAGTAAGGCCATAAATTTCCTTCACTGAATCACACCTGGAGGGGCCACTAGTGGGTTTCTCAGGGGCCCAGCCATGTCTGTGTGTGGCCCTGCCCCATCAAGCATGGGCCCTTAGGATCTTCCTAACTTTCCCCACTTTATTGCCCCCTGGTCTGGCAGCAGTGAGTTTACAACATGATTTTCTTGTCCTCTATTGCAAAGAGAGTTTTTTTCATTTGTGGTGCTGCTGAAATACAGACATAGAGTTCAAAATTAAGACTTCCTATCGTCTCACCTTCTCTCTTTATACTGGAAAAACTTCAGCTCCAACTCAACCTAGTAAACAATCTTCCTCCTTCCTGCTTGTCTAGGCATGTCACTTCCAACCCCAGTTTGTGGTTACTATAGTAACAATAACAGGTGTTGCAGGGCCATAAACAGGGCTTGTGCTTAAGGCTTGTCTATTTCCTGATCAGTGAAATACATGCATGTTAAACTCTGCAATGTGTAACTGTGACTGATCTGACAGTGGGGATTGTTGTGGAACCCAAAGCAGCTCGTCTCAATGCAAAGGGAAATGTGAACAGGGCTCTGAGACAGTGTGCCAGCACACTACTGGGCCAAAAGGCCCAGTTTAGGTGTGCCTTAGGAACTGAAACAGAAATTTTACTATCAAAATTACACAGCAATAGCTGGAGTTTTTTGTTTAGAACATATTGTAAGCACGTTTTTTTTCCACAAACAACTGACAACAATGACTGTTACGGCATGTCTCTTTGTGCTTTCCCCGTGGACAACTTGCTGTAAGTTTATTGAGGATTTTTGGTTCTTGGATTTTTTTAGTAAAGAGTGTTTTTTTATTTGATCCTGAAGTATTCATTAATAAAGATTTTAATTTTTTCCCCTGCACTTAGGTCCTCTTATTGTTCATTTGTAAACCTTAATATCATCTGTACATTCAGAAACACAAGAGTTTTTCATTGCATCGTACACTGGACCCTTTAACACCATGGTTATCAAATAATTATCATACATTTATGAGACCTATTCCATCACTATATGGTGACAATTGCTCAAAACCCTGTGGTATACAATTCAATACTTGTCTTCTGCCTCCTGGTGCACACCTTTTGCACTACAATCATTCTGAAATATCCTGATCCAAAATATCATGAATCCTTACAGCCTGCAGCTGGTTGTATCAAGGAGAAGTATCCTGCTGTTTGAAGACTTTGTGGTGAGATTTACTTTTACTTATTTACTAATATTTCAAAATGAGTCTTTACTCTGCTGAAGCACCTTATAATTCATTTTTCTGCATTTCAGATTGTAAGTGTGGAAAAAACAGTTTTTGATACAGCAGGCCAAAAGGGAAATTCAGTGTGAAAACCCACAATTGTTTTTTTGCTTTTTTTGGTGCAATATGCATTATGTTTACCATATAGTGAGTAATACAATGTGTTGATCAATCAAATGTGACAATGGTGCAAGCACTTCAAAGAAACTCCTCACTTTTCCCATGTGTTACGTGCAGAAAGCCTCTGCCTAAACAAGGATGGGAACTGTCTTCACACTTACCAGTTGACAAAATAAAAGTGACAGAAATGCAGCAGTAGAGGCAGATGTTATAGATGGCCAAGAAAAAAACAGTCTCTGTGAAAAGTTACATGTAATGCCTGATGTATCAAATATGATTGAACAAAAAACAAAGATGCAATTTTTTAAAACTTTTTTGACATTTTGTCAAAGGACCAAATAATACTTCAGATTAAAAAATAGTATTTTCTATCTATTATTCCTTCGATCGGGCATATAGGGATAAAATTCTGCAGATAGAGCAAATTAGTACAATTTGGACATGTTTTTAATTTTTTTTGCAATTACTTTGTAAATATACATAACGGGTTATTCCTGCAAAACTAATAGATTTTATACAGTAATTTATTGAAAATTGGAAATGTGACGAGCCATGTTCAATTACTGGCAGATAACTTGCACAGGTTAATAATCTGAAATAGGTTTTGCTTTGTAATTAGCTTGTTTCAATTGAAGATTGTTTTTGGAGATCAAAACTACAAATGTTGATGTTTTATGTACTACAAAGCTATAAAGTCTCTCAAGAAAATATTGAACAATCTAAGTATCCTCATTGTAACAAAAGCATTTTTGAATTGTTTTGTATTATTCATCAGCAAAAGCAAGAAAAGGATATAAGAGCACCAATCACAAAAAACAATAGAAAGCTATTGTAGGTGTTCACTGAGTCTGAAGAGCAATTGAGACAGATTAACCAAAAATTTGATAGGAGCAAAAAATAGATGATAAAATATGATATGATACTACTTGCACAAGGCAAAAACTTCACATTTAAATGCTGACAACAATTCAATTTACTATTTTGAATTGGCAAGGGACTATTTAAAATGTCCCTAGGGTCACAGTTTGGACATTCCTGTGTTCGACAGTTTGCAAATGTGATGTTCACCTCTACTTACCTCTGTGAGATCAGAGCTGGACTCTGGCTTGGACACCTGATGGCTGTTGAAGAAGATTGTCTCTCTGTCTGGAGGCAGAGAGTAAACATGGTGCAGTAGATACAGGAAGAAAAAGGGCGAGAGAAGATTAGATGGGATAACAAAGACAAAACAAGACTTTCAGTAAATAACATTGTCCACAGAGGGCAAAATGCTGAGAGAGCATACAGTTCGATGCAACTCAAATACAAGACTATTAAAACAAATAGGTGGAAAACAATACAACAATACAGTGCACAGAACAGACTCACAGGCCACTTCATTAAGCACAGATCTGAAGACAAAAGGGGGTACAAACCAATACAGGTAAGGTGTACCTAATAAAGTGGCCGGCAAGTGTATTTATCTTGTATATATCCATACATTTAAAAAAATCACATGTCTAAAAGGTTTGGTGCTCACTGACCACAAGGACCTGAAGGGAAGTTCTTGAGTGAGGGTCTCTCTACACAGAAGTGTCTGTCTCCAACTACAAAAACTTTGTGCAGGACTGCTCCGTGGTTAACGAAGCTCTGGAGCACACAGGGAGGATGGACATTAGCTAAATTTCCAGCACTGAAAATCAGAGACATCTACAACACACACACACACACACACACAAAACAACATTAAAAAATTCACAACATGTTAATCATAATGAAGGGACAAAATAAATATGAATGAAAGAATTTTCCAAATATCCCTCTTACCTCATGGGACAGCGACCCGTGTGCTACTCTGGTTTTACAAACTGGACAAGAGAGAGGAGAGAAGAGGTTTCTTTGACTGAAGTTTGCTTAAATATGATCAACATATAAATGATCAAATATTTAAAAAACAACTGAACTGACTGAGAGGAAAGCTCAGGCCCTGGTCCATCACAGACTGTTCAATGGACGACAGATCACTGCTGCTGTGGACCTCAAGGTGAGGAGGACTGCAGATACGCCAGTCTGTTAAAGAAGGAGATGAGACAGTCTGTAAGTATAGCATCCCATTCCCTAAAATAGAGTTAAGATTATAGCCCTCACCAGGACCCATGACAAAATGTGACATATCGCTTTCAAAAATGTACACAGTTAATCAAGATAGAATAGGCCAACATATGTAAGTTGTTAGAAAATACTTATAAAGAAAAGGTGACATTGTATGTAAACCTATGTAAAACCTAGTTTTAATGATGTCAAAGCTGTACACAGCCAGACATTAGACCTTCTGCTACTGACGTTTTGTGGGAAATAAAGCCACACTTCAGGTTGCTTCTGTCTCCTCTCAACTGAAATTACCTCCTCGAGCTCTTTGAGGGGTTTTATGTTAAATATCTTAAGCCAGAGTGGGATGTCTTTGTCTAACAAGGCAACAGAATGAAGTGGAAGGAAAAGTGTTGCCCAACAAGCCGAACAATAGCCCACCTAACAAAGTGGCAGGTAAGTGTACAGTAAAATGCCTCTGTTACCTCGGAGTGAATTGCGCAGCTTGTTCATGATTCGATAAGAGGCAAAGCGGTCTAGAAGCTGGGTCATGGCTGGGAGAGGGTCCAGAAGAACAATGCTGGGATGAGCTGACACATAAGTCTACCATGGAGAAAAATGGAGATGAAGTTATTTCTGAGGTAATAAGCCTGTGCTGGTCATATTCTTGTGGGTATTACTTGTGCACAGTTTGTATGACATTGATGGATAAAGTTTCTTTCACAGAGCAGCCTTTACCTGGAAGTTGGCCAGGAGCTGCTGTGACTTGCTGTCATGCTCGGCCTCAACAATGACGTCAGAAAGCTTGTGAATGATGACGTCGAACGGTCCTTGAGACACCAGCGGCCGAGTGAGGTCAATCTGATAGGAGATTTTTAAGTGTGCATGTACAGGGACACAAAAGTTAGTATACTGTATTATAAACCTATGGGGAATGTGTGGGATTCAATAAAAATATAAATATATGTGTTATTAATCACTACTCTCTGCAGTTCATGCCAGTTTACAGTACTGCAGCTGACTAAATGGGTTATGTCAAAGCAGAGACGGATAATTTCAGGTAAATGAGGAAGAATGCATGGTGTAAAAAGGTGGAAATCGGATATGAAGGTGTCAGTGGTGTCCTACAAAGCACAAAGACCAAACGTACTTAACATGACCATGTTTTCAATTTTATTTTATGTCCTTTTATTACTGTTTTGTTGTTGTTGTTTATGAATAATAGTATTTAAATACAAGTATTTGTTGAAATAAATTTCAAAATATTAGAGACAGGAGTTATTACTATAAAACTCTGTTACATAAATGCTATACCATTATTTATTGTAAATTGCAAATGTGACTTAATAATATTAAATTAATGGTAACTGCAAAACATTGCACAGGTAAACAATATTAAATAACCTTTTTTCTGTTTTAGCTAGTTTTAATCAAATGCTTTTTGTGTTTAAGGTCAAACTTTGAATGTTAATGTATTTTTTTTTTTTAGAAAAGCAATATATACTCTCATTGTAAGCCATTTTAAGGGATGTTTGAAACATTTGCAGAGCATTGGCACGATCCAGCCCTACAGCAGTTAGAACAATGTTTATCTGGCCTTCATGTTACTAAAGTTGTCCCTCTTTGCTTGACAGCAGTGTTCCTCCTTAAGATATAGGGTTTCAGCAAGTTGTTATTTTTGTTATTTAAGGAAAGTTAAATGATAAATTGTTATGAAATATGGTAAATATTAAAAACATTTTGAATTTTGTTTTTTATCTTTCAAATTCAAAGGTATTTAAATTGTATTTTTTATGTGTCTCTTTTTGTTTAAACTTATCCTCAGCGTTTCATGTTTTAATGCTTATTATTGCTCAATGTTGTCATGTCTTTACTACAGGCATTTTTACAACTCAGAGCAGATATAATATAAATGGAACGAAAAGCACCAATGTTGGCCAATAAATATTGTTATTCTTTTTAGCAAGCTATCGAATTCTTCTGACAGTTTTAAGATCACAAATGTCTCATAATTTTTAACACAAATTTAAATGTCATTACATTGTAATCCAATTTCATGTATACATACATATAGGTACATATAAGTATTCATCTATAATTAACTCTTAATGTGATCTGAAGATACATTTGAACATGTTAAATGCTAGTAACTGACGGGGTCAAAATTAAACATTATTGTGAAAATTTACTCAACCAATCAATCTGTGTGTTAAATGCATCATACGCATTGTTTCAAACACTGTATTGTGTAAAATTTACAAAATTATGAGTTTAAACAGAGGACAATATTTATTGTGTTAAATCTGACATTAGTATTCAGCTCCTGAAAACACTTGCCAAATTTGTTGACATTTGGAAACCTCCCTTTTTGCAGTACAGACTTGGGACGAATGACCGAAACTGTTGCAGTCCATCCCTGTATTGTTTTATATTGACTGTAAATTGTAACTTATCCTTTATAACTGATATATTTATCCTCCTCTTGGGGCAGAGATATAAGTGAATGCACAGCAAGGAAAATGTATCATTTGGCTGTTTCAACAAATGTCATCACTTTCATTTGTACAGACATTTAACAATGATGCTGTGAATATCTGTGCAGTCAAAGCCAAACATCTATTGTTCTCTGAGGAGCTGGTTGTAGAAAAGGCTGCAGGTGGCTGTGACATGAATGACCTGCAGTGTTTAACAGCATCTGAACATGACATGTGAGAGTTTTTGAGGGGAAAGGTATATGATATATATCGCTGGATCTACAATAAATAATCAATACTCTATCTACATTTTAACAAGAAGGTGAAATAAACCTTAAAAAGCACATACCTCCACAACTGCCACTCCATAGCCCCTGCAGGAATAACACTGAAATCTTAATACAACACAGTCAAAGTCATTTATTTCAGGCTTTTTATCAAACAACACTAACTGGTAACATAGGATTAAGAAGCATTAAGGCTGTTGGAGAGGATGTGATGTGAATAGTGACTCTTTGAGCTTTGCTCAGAATAAATCCACTTTGGGCTCTGAAAAGGTTTCCATTAGATATTGTTTTCCCTTTCTTAAATAAGCCATATCTATCAGAGTTCTGATATGTTATTGCAATGTGAGGATGAACCTATCCATTATAAGTAAACTTAATGCTATAATTTCAAGAGTAACACTGTATCACATGATAATATCCACATTATTTACAGATAACATCTTAAAAAGTTATTTTTCATCATTGGCAGATATGAACTCCTCCACTGATACAGCTGATTTTTAGCCAGACATCATTGCATTGTGCTCATACGTTTGTGTAAGTTAAAGCAGAGCTAACACACCTTCAAAAGATGAAGTTTCTTTTTTTATATCCTCACTTTTTAAACCCCAAGGTCGGTTGTGAGAGCTTCAGTATCAGGTCTGACCACAACCAATAAACCTGATGATTATTTAGATCTATTCACTCACTTATTTGAGCCCTTGAAAGAAGTAACTCTTTATTTTTGCTCTATAGGCTTATATTTCCCCTTTGTTAAGACTCACTCTGCAATTAAATCTAAAGAAATGAATAACCTTTTAGCCTGAATTACATAGGGCCCCATGCACTGGGCCCTGTGAGGATCTATGTGATCCCCTCACTCTGTTACCAGACAGTCTCCTCCACAAATCAGTTATTTAAAAGTCTCAAGTCCTCATCAACTTACGCACAGAAGTCTTTAAAGCCGTCCAGATTCATCCTCCTGCGTTTCTTATCGCTGACACAGAAGCCCACCCTGCGGCCAGACATTGAGCTGTGAGTCTGGGGGCCAGCAGCAGCAGCAGCAGACAGTCAGAGAGGAGAGGGGACTGATGGAGTTTAGTCCAGACCTCCTCGCTTTGGCCCACCTGACGCGTCTTTGAAGCACCCCGACCCTTCTGTTAGTGAGAGAGAAAGAGTTCGAGTTAAACTTGTAAAATCTCTTGACTTCCTTGTTGCTGCTGCCGTCCAATAAGAGAGCAGGAGGCTATAACTCTGCTGTAGTGTCACCCAAACGCAACTGAAAGAGAAAGTAAAAACCTTTCAGGGAAGTGAGGCTTCACCATTACACCGCATTTTATCCAGCAGCAGCAGCAGCAGTAGCAGAGGAATGAAGTTTCCTATAAGTTGAAAAAATAACACTTTAGCGACTGTTTAGGACGAAAAAACACGCGTTAAATACACTCGGAGTTCACCTGAGGTCACGCGAGGACAGCGAACATGTCGCGCGGGTCAAACGCAGGTTTCGACCGACACATCACCATCTTCTCACCGGAGGGCCGCCTGTACCAAGTCGGTAAGACACTCTCTCACCGGTGTTTCTGACCGGGAGGAAAGTTCAACAAGTGAAGTTTTAATATGAGTCAAGATAACTGCTAAAACAGAAAAAAAAACAGGGCTGCCACAAAAGTGTTGAAATAAAGCATTAAACACAAATGTGATGCTAAAGTGATTAGCTCATAGCTGTTAGCATTAAAATGTGCATAAGAGCGTCACCTGTCCTGCAGCAGGGGTGGGAAACAATGGCTTTGTCCTTCCTGCCAGGAGGAAACTTGCTAGAAACTATGGTCGGCAAAATACTTGTTTCTTTTAAGAAAAAAAAGGAAATAGACTATAGCCTTTAATCAGAAATACATAATACTTCTAATGACCTAGCAATGTGCTAAAGCTAATTTGTGGTACTTCTTCCAATGAAGTAAGCCAAGTATTCACATGCAGTTGATATTCATTTAACATGCATTTCAATTAAATTAAATCAAAGTCTTTAGTTGCATAAATGTTGTAGAACAGTAATATTGGAACATTAAATGGCAAACTAGAGATGGAATACCTGAATGTAAACTTGCTATATTTAATAATAATCTGAAAAGTTAGTCTTTTCTACTGCCAATTTTGCCGTATGAACAAGATGTACAGAAAAACTAACAAATGTTTTCTCTATATCCATTGGTGTCCATTGGAGCAACTTTTCATTGTCGAAGTAAGAACTACCTGATGTGGACAGAGTAAAAATATACTTAAGTAAAAATACAGTCACTTTGTAACAAGTAAAAAGAACGAGGAAAAATGTTTGGTTGAGATTTATCGTGTTGCTGTTATGGATGATGGACCTGCTTCATATTGATGTTTGGGAAAGTGGAAAATCTGCCCCTATTAAGAGGTTAAAACATCACAGACTTTTAAAGGGTCTAAACCTTTTTTAATGTCACCCTTTATGTATAAAGTGTATTTTTTTGCAGAGTATGCATTCAAAGCCATCTCTCACAGTGGACTGACATCTGTGGGCGTCCGGGGCATCGACACTGCTGTGGTGATCACACAAAAGAAAATTCCTGTAAGATATGACACACAGACGCACACACCAAACATAGAGTCTTTCATTTTGTTTTAATGATCAGAGTTCAAGCGAAACTGAGAGGATACATGAGAGTCCTGACTTAAGTTTTTGCTTACCTGACCATCAGCTATGTGATGCTGATACTGTCATTAAAAATGTTTACACTCATATTTCCAAGCCAAACTTGTTTTTTATAACATCAGCTATAATAAATGTATATATTTTTAAAATTCCTTGACAAAGTCCTTTTAAGTTTCTGATTATAACCAGGATTTTTAGGACAAGGGTCCAGCACTGATAATATTGATACAGCTTCAAAACAGACCAGTTGTTCCAAAGATAATGGTATCACTTTGTAAAAGGATGTTTTTTGTTCAGTTTGCTGTCAGAGTATCCGGTAAGTTGTTGAACTCTGTTTCTTTTTTTGTCTACAGGACCAGCTGCTGGACTCTTCTACTGTGACCAACATGTTCAATCTTACCCCTCGTATCGGCTGTGTGATGACTGGGCATAATGGTATTGAATCACCACACAAACACACAGAGAAGTTTATAACACATCAAAAAACTGTAATCATTTTGCATAACAGCCTGACTTGTTCAGATTTATTAAATCTCAAATAATCTTAAAGAGGTAGATTGTCCTGTCACAGGTTTTTTTGAGTGAGTTGTTATTTTTCATACTCATGGACTACTGTTGACAGAGAAACAGTTGTTTGAAGCCCCTTTTAAGCTGTATTTACACAATCATGCTGTAATGCAGTTGCCCCAAACTTTCTTTGTACCATGGCCCTGTTCATGTGGTACAATCTTGCAGAGACATCAAACAAGCGCACATGCTGCATAGTTATAACTCATCATAGCGGAGGATCAGAGAGAGCTATTGGCTCGTCTCTAAACCCCAATAAACTTACGTTCATGAGGACTCACTCTGTTTTTATCAGCTGAGCAACAATGACATAACAAAGTCTCCAGTTGACACAGTAACTAATCAAACAATTCCACCTAAACATTAATGAAGATAATGCAACATCAGCTGTAAAATGGTGCTGACATCAAGTCTTTTATCCATCTGTCATCAGTCCAAGCTGTGCCTATTGATGGATTAAAGTTTTTTTTTTCTTTTGGGTCTTACTTTTAATTGAAACCTTCCACATCAGGAAATTGAGCTACTTGACTGACTTTGGCTACGTTGACACTGCAGTCCTTAATGCTCAATTCTAATTTATTGCTCAAATCCGATTTCAATGACATCACGCACAGCGCGGTGTGATGAACAAACACAGACCAAAACTGTGCTTCACAATGCTGAAGAAGTTCGTTCCCATAACGCAAAACCTGATGGTACAGCAGCTCACCTTGAGTGAGCTCTTATTAAAGTAATGATGGCTATATTTTATTTCTTATAAACTTTGTCGGACGCTCTTTCCCGCCGACCCTGCTGATGACAAATTGCTGCTGGAGAGCCAAACATCTCAGAGCCACAGCGCGCTGAACAGGTGAACAAAGAGGCAAAAACTTAGTTTTGTCATCTGTTCTGATGTTTCGCAGTTTGTCTGAGAGCAGATCAGACAGGAGCCGACTGTTCTCTGACTGACGCTGTCTCGTAGGAACACACAGCAACGCGCAAATACGCACGTATGAGATGGACAGCGTCTCCGCGTCCCGTAAACTGTTACTTTAGCCTGATTAATTCATTCAAAAAGTCGACACAGTGCTAATAAACTAAGTTTATCAGATGTCATAATACAAGCGTATGATTCATTCACGTTTATCGTTCATTGTGTGTGTATTGGAGAAAGCAGTCGATCGCCCAGCACTCTCTCACTTTTTCTCATCCCTCCCCCCTTTCTGCATTGTTTAATCAAGCTTGTAGCTGGAAAGACAACTAAAACTCTTCATTTTAGGAAAAAAATGCATAAACTTTTTAATAACCATGTCTATATTAACCTCTGATTATGTTCTGTCCATGAAGTGACTTTGAAAACATTTGTCCTAAGGTGAACTACTGCTCTAGAATGACGTCAAAGTCACATTAAATACAACCTGACTGTTCAGACCGCGGTCACATTCAAGAAAATCGGATACGTATCCGATTTAGTACCACATTTGAAAGTGGCCTGAATC
The DNA here is from genome assembly GCA_036419115.1 of Scarus forsteni. Classification (NCBI taxonomy): domain Eukaryota; kingdom Metazoa; phylum Chordata; class Actinopteri; order Labriformes; family Labridae; genus Scarus; species Scarus forsteni. The sequence continues at coordinate 7,677,531 of JAZDUH010000229.1, read as the reverse complement.
TGATTTGAAAAGGTCAGATTCAATGCGACTTGAGCTGTTCACACTGTCAGAAACAAATCAGATACAGGTCACATTTGAGCCAAAAAATCGGATTCAGGTCACTTTTGACCGCAGTGTGAACGTAGCCTTTGAGTCCATTTTTTGTACAACCTTGTCCAAAGCACAGGTGAATTACTGCAAAAGCACAAAATTTAGCTGTGCCTTTATACCTGGCTTTATGTTTTGTTCATCACAGCGGTGACAGGGACGGAGAGCCTGAGTGTAAAGTCTATGCCAACAAACTACACAGGCAGATATGTGACAAACCGGTCATCCTTTCAAAATAAAACCACCATTGGTCACTATTATTCCAAAACAGGAATGTGAAATCATTATTTTTGTTTGTCTACAGCTCAGTAGTCTGCTGTGTTGTGGTTGGAGGCCTCTGCTGTACAACTCTACCTTCTATACATCTCAAGACAGTCATATAAATTCTGAGAGGACATGACGCGGGTGTCAACTTGAATACGGCATGACCAGTGGGAAGGGCATAGAAATTTGGCACAGTTTGTTTTACACACACAAGCACAGGTCGACACACACAAATAGCCTTGGCTGAGATGGGGTCAGCTCACTCCTCCATTTCACCTCTGTGATATTCAGAATGTAAATGTAAATGTAAATGTTGCTGCTTTGAAAAGTGTTTTGAAGAGAGATGAGGGTGTAGGAGAGGCTAGGCTGATTGACTGCTGTAAGGGTTTAAACATTGCCTTCTTTGTGTTAACAGATGAGACATGTCACACTATAGTCAAATATTTTTAAAAAATCAGTTATGGTTATTTTCGTGCTGATTACAGTACTTGAGCTGGGGCAGTTTATACATGTTATGCAGGGGTGTCCCGATCCAATATTGATATCGGATATCAGTCCAGTATTAGCAAAAAAACAAATATCTGATTATATCACCTACATCTAAGATATCCAATATAAGCACTCCGATACAAGTGGTCTGTTCTGATTTATTTTTTTTATATAATTTAGTTGTAGAATATGCTTATGCTTAAGTTAAACAGAGTGGTTAATCTGTCATTTAAAAATACATGTTTTTGTTTTTACTGAATTTCTTGAGGTTACTTTTCAGGGTCTTCTAATTTATTTTCATTCATTTTATTTAATTGTACCATATTCCTATGTTTAAGGTAAAAAATTATCGAACCCATTGGTTGATAACAAATCAGTCAGTTTTTCTCATACCTACTATTGCTGACTACTGTTCTCTGTTTGAGTAATTTCACTTGATCAAGCCTTTTATGACAGTCCATACCACAAAATAAGTAATAAAAGTATGTATGATTCCTGCTGATATTGTTTCGGATTGATATCGACCAATATTCAAGGTTGCAATATCAGTATCATATCAGAGGTGAAAAAGTTGTATCGGGACACCCCTAATGTTGTGGTTGTATCTGTTGCAGGATATTTTGGCCTGTTCTTGAGTTTTTGTAGGATAATGTCTAAGAGTTGTATATTATTGCCCTCAGAGTTGTTTGAGTGATTTATTTCTGTTTTTGTTTTCTGTTTTTCTATCATAGCGGACAGCCGTTCTCAGGTCCATCGGGCCCGTGTGGAAGCAGGCGAATGGAAATATAAGTTTGGCTATGACATCACAGCCGACGCGTTATGCCGCAGGTTGGCTGATATCTCCCAGGTCTACACACAAAATGCAGAAATGAGGCCTCTAGGCTGCTGTGAGTACAAGTTTTGATATTTTGGCTGTTTTTCTCTGTTTATCCTGATTTTTAAAAACAGCAAGCTCTTACTTTTTTCAAACCTATATTAATCATGAATCAAGTTTTTGTTACACTCAAATATGAGATAAAAGTGCCTCTGTTAACACACGCTTAGATAGAATTTTTGGATTAAATATCATTAAATATTAAACATCATTACTTACTTTGAGGCGACTGCCCTGGAACACGAGAGAACATGTACGAACGGGTACTGGGACTGGGTGATGTGGGTGGATGTGAGTTTATTCTCTCCATGCATGTGTTGGCGTTCCAGCTTCCTCTCACTAACATACTCATTACGTTCATGTTTCAGTCCAAACTGCCTTTATGCTCAGGTCAGAGTGTGAATGGTTGTCAGTCTCTTGATGTGGTCCTGTGATTGGCCGATGAGTACTTCAGGGTGCCTTCTCGACCAGTGTCAGCTGAGATCGACTCCAGCCTCCCTGACACCAAAAGGACTAAGGACTTTTAAATGATGGATGGATGGAGTCATAGTTTTTGTTGTCTTTTATTTATTATATGACATTTCATAGTGATCTCAGCTTTCAAAGTAATATTGTGCACAATTACAAAGAAAATTCTTAGACAGTGGAGTCAAGGGTAAGACAATTAAGCTTTGAGATGTACAAAAAACTAAAAGAGGACTCTTAAATAAAATCAGATATCAAACAAATCAAGTGTTTCTTTGAGGAGATATTGGAAGGGTTAAAAGAGGGTTTTAAATAGCTTTGGAAAAATATTTCAACACACTGCATTACATAGTTTTTGAGCTGCTAAGTTTAGGTCAGAATTTTATATTGATCAAGTGTCTGCACTTTCCTAGCCTTTGATTTTGACATCCTAGTTCACTGGTTATATTAATTTTGATGCTTTTTCTTCTGTGTTTTTTTTATTCAGAGAAACACAAAAGATTGTGGATTTGCTGACTTCTCCATCCTCCCTCTGCTTTCCTCTTCTCCTCTGCAGGTATGATGATGGTGGCTGTGGACCCTCAGCAGGGCCCTGTCCTGTACAAATGTGACCCTGCAGGGTATTACTGTGGCTTCAGGGCAACGGCAGTTGGGGCCAAGCAGACCGAGGCAAATAGTTATCTGGAGAAGAAACTGAAGAAAAAGCCTGAGCTGACCCATGACAGGGCCATACAGGTTAGAAGTTTGCTATGGAAAGGCAGAGTTGGTAATCTCATTCAGATCCACTTTTTGTTATACTGGTTAAAATGAATCGTTGTGTCCTGATGGCAATCAATGCATGATGTGTTCTTATAAGAGAGCAAAAAAACAGTGCTGTCCACAATGGCTTTTTTTTCACAGCGGTTCAGACCAAATTTATTAAACCACTCAAATCCCATACAGCCGGTGTGCACTGACCCTGATTTGTATGCACAGCCGAGCTAAGAGGGATCCAAGTACGCTGGAGAATTGCAAAGAAGCTTTCAAACCCAGATTATTGGTAACAGCTCCTCTTGCAACACAGAGCAAGAAAAGAAAGACGGAGGAAGAGAAGACAGAAGCAAAAAAGAATTTGGACAAAGCCAGGGCAAAAAAAGAGAGTCAACACGGGGTTACTAACTTGCCATGTTTGTTTCATTTAACTTTGTTGTGATAATGTTTTGGTGTTTTCTTGCCGCCGAGTGAGACATGACTTGGCGTAGTGGGAAACAAAAAAGATGTGCTGAAGACCAGTTTTGAGTCAGTAGTAATATCTGTCATATTGTCGGGAATCAGTGGCACATGTACATGTGAGCAGGGAGGGGCTAGATGGAGTCCTGAGGAGATGCAACTTTCAAATTCATGCTAGTTTTCTGTTACTAACCCTGCCTTAAAGCTGGTCTTAAAAACTGGTGTAATAAAATATTTAAGGATGACATTTGATGGTGACTGACTAAGCAGCTTCTATAGGTACATGTGGATGAACCACAGTATTTGCATTAATGATGTTCAAATTTAATGCTTTATTATGATATCATTGATATGGGACCCTTTTGAAAGCAAGAGTCTCGCTCTGAAAGATCTACCCTTCAAACAAAAAACAAACTCAAGTCAGTTTCATGTTGGTGAAGTCATTATGTGCTTTAGCCCTTGCTACTAAGTATTAAGATTAAATTATTCCTTAAAGGGACTGTGAGGAGTTTCTAAGTAATTACAAAAAAAGCCTCACTTTTGCCTGATGGAAATACACACTTTAAGATGAGTTTTATAGCATCAAAATAGGTAATCTGTAAATGCTATTCCTTAGCTTCGCGGTTGGGTTGGACGGGGCTGGACTGGATACTCAACTGCGAGAACAAAACAATTAAAACTAGAGCTAATTTATATTATTCAGACACGTCTTAGAGCACTGGGCTGTAAGTAGCGATATATAGCCAGCTACAAAACTACGATGCTAAGTTTTCCAAAAATTGCTTGTTGTCACACATCAAAAACTACCGCTACGTAACTAGAAAGAGATACATTGCCTCGTCGCTTTGCATCCTGTAAGTTGTTGAAAAAAGAAGTTGTAAAGCAGTGCAGAGTTTTGAGGAAGGTCCTGGCTGAATTTATTAGCATCGCAACAAACACACGCTTTGGCTTGGGTCAAGTCTTTTGGTGCTTTCCAATTGTAGTCAGAAGTAGGAATTTCTGAGTTCCAAGTGGGAAACTGCAACTGGAACGTTCCCCGAAGTCAGAATTTCGTACTGGGAACTCGGTGAAACCTCACCATCCCCAAGTTGACAATCGAAGATGGATGCCCCCAGTGTGAACAGTTATTTAGCTCCTGTAATAATCAATTTATTTGCACTTCTGACTTGGGTGTGTCGCTCTAGATCAGCTGTATACATAGTATTGTTAGACTTACATTTACAAAAATGTTGCCATAGTGATAATCAAACTCTTCATGTGATATTTGTGAACAACAACGCAGGGCGTGCTAAAATCAGCTAACAATAGCCTGGTAGATCGGCATGTTTTTTTCCAACTTCAACTGGAACACCGATAAGTCAGAGATGATGTCACTCCCAGTTCCGTGGTTACTGGAAAGCAGCATTACGACTGTCGCCGCACGTGCTCATGGGTAGCAGAGTCTTTATGTCGCTGTAACTAGATTCTCCTCAGCACCTTTAAAGGACATTTTTAGCATACCATACAAACAGGTATGATCAAACTTTATTCAGATAGAATGTGTTCTACTGAGGGCAACATGTTATGCTTCATATTCAGCCATTTATTGCATCAATCTCTCTTTATGCAGTGCTCTATCATGATCAAAAATGCAAAAGGAGAACTGTTTCTTGGTTGTATTTTTCCCACATTACTGTTTAAGGGTGCAAAACATTACCTACAAAACACTGGAATCAGCAGGTAAAATCCCAAACTTTGTATCACTACAGCTACAAAGTTTGGTTTTACTCATTAGCTGAATTTATGGATGTACAATAATGCATCATGTAGTGATAGAATTTGCCCATGAGCTTTATTGCTTCATCTCATGAAACAGAATGAAAGATTAGACCCTCGTGCATCAGGGGTGCTGGTTTGGTGGGGTGGTAAAGTAATCAGGCATGACCTCTATACATGCATCTGTCCACCCGGGTTCAGTCCAGTCTGCAGAGCGTCCTCTCCTACTCTTACTCACAAGCCGTTCCACTGTCACTCTCTATCTGATTAATAAAGGCACAAAAATTCTCAAAAACATGAAACAACATCATAATTCATGATAGTGAAGCATCAAGTTTGTGGAAGTCAAAGCAGAACTATTTATTTTTGGTTTTTGGTGAAAATGAATTTTGATATATCAGCATATTGGGTAGCTGCAAAATGTGATCCCTGACATTAGTCTGTCCTGAGCATGAAACGAAGCAAACAAAGCTGCAGAAATGAGATACTGACAGATGACTCAAAGCTGCCCTGACTAAAAGAAAATACACAAATCATTTGTTTGAGTCAAACAACACCCTAAACATACCTTTATTTATTTTTTTTTTTTTGTAGATGGCTATCTCATGTCTGTCGTCCGTCCTGTCTCTGGACTTTAAGGCCAATGAGCTGGAGGTCGGCGTGGTCACAAAAGAAAGACCAAAGTTCAGGTAACCTGCTGGCAATGTTCAAACTGCTGATCATTTTTGTTATCGCGAGTGTGATGGTTCTGTTTATTTTCTGTTGTTTCTTTTTACATCATTTCTTGTTTCTCTAAGTTTGACCCGTCTCCTCTTATTGACTCTTCTTACCTGCAGGACGCTGTCAGAGGCAGAGATAGAAGCTCACCTGGTTGCCATAGCAGAACGGGAGTAAAGGTGCCATCACCAACATCAGACCCTGATTCACAGCAGCATAGTGTTTTATTTTCAATTTACCACATTATGTCAAAAAAAAAAACCGGAGAGAAGATTGACACCATCAGTGTCATCAGTGACACGTTCTCATGAAAAGTGTCAAGACTTCGCCCTGAAAATTTTCATCTAACTTTTCCACATGTGCACTTGACAAGACATTCACACAGTTTGTGTCTTTTTATTAATAATTCAGGTGAAACAATGTATTCACATTATCAACTACTGCATGGCAATCACAGCATTTCATGGTCTACCCCAACAATATTTGGATATTTAATTTCATGCAGGAAAAGACACTATCAAGTGCAGATATTTTAGATGCTGGTTGTAACAGTGACTACGTAGAGTGTTCTTTGAATTCATCGAACTTACTTCATTTGAATGTTTTAAAACCCCAATTTAACCTTCATCTTAACACTTGTAAAGAAACACCGATTAAAAGTCTTTTTCAGCTCCTCTTTAACCAAACAGCTGTCATGATAAAACTTAATAAAAAATAATTGAGAAACTCTGTTTTGAATTTAGTTATTTATTGAAAACTTTAGAGCGACATTCAACTTTTTACCAAATAAAATCAGATTCATGATTTTACATTTTCCTCTAAAGATTCCCCATGTGAACAGCAGGTGGCAGTAGTGCAGCACTAAACTTAATGGTATGTCATGGGAATGGACTTCAACCCTGTTTTCTGTTTTGTACCTCCCTTTGCAGGCTTTTTCAGCCATGTACCCCCGACCAACAAACAAAATGTCAATGGTAGAAAAAGCATTTGAAAGGAGAGCGACACTCTCAATGTCTGATTTAAATCACTAAACCCTGTTCCTGAAATTATCTTAATACAAGTCATGGATTATGACGTGTCTGTGAATTTTTTACACTTCTTCCACCGTGTTTTCTTCTGAATTAAAGGAACAATTTCAAAATTTTCAAAATTCCTGTTATTGAAAGTGGCTACACTAATTATTTACAAACAAATATGAACTTAAATGTAGCTGGAGTTATTGCAATTGTTTGCAACAGTATCTACAAAAAAACAATAATAATGTTCAGTGTGTAGGACTAACGTTTGCATTTTCTAAAGAAGCTAGAAATTACATTGTGCACAAGCATTACATTTGTAGGATTTTCTTTTTTTTTTTTGCGTCGTAGTGCCTCCGATTTTTCCTGCGACCGCCTTTTATCAAAACACTTTTGTCTGATTAAATCTGGCCAGTCTCCTGCTCGTACTTAACAATAAATGGTATTGAAAACATGGAGAATATTAGAGAAAGAAATGATTCAACAGCTTGTATTTCATCAGGGCCAAAGACTTTAAACATTCCAACATGTCAGCCATTCAAGCCTTTATCAAGACAGATTTCACCACAGTGACAGAAAGTTTGATCCCAAACTACAGAGCAACAGGGAAACACCTTTGTTTACAAATATTGAAACACTGTTCTACATTTCCCCACACCGAGGCATTTTTAAGCAGATGTAGTTTAAAACTTCATTTCCCGTCTTTTTCTCTGTTTTCAGCTGCATCTCAAGTAATGCTGATATCTTGCCTTGTATCATTTATTTCATAATGAAATGAACTCACATAATACATAACAACCCCCACAAACATTAACCTGAATACATCAGTGTTTGAAACGGTTTTGTTGAACAAATAACTAATAAAAAAATAATAAAAAAAATAAATTTGCATTTTAGTTAAATTAATTTAAAATCCTTTGAGCTGTTGTTGCATATTGTCTTGAGCACTTAAAAGAAGTATGAAAACAAAATTAAATTTCTATGGAAACAAGTATGAAAAAAAATCCACTGTTGAAAAATGTATTTCATTGTGTTCCTACTTTTTTCACCTCACTGTTTGTGTTTCAGCTGCAATAGAAATATATATTCTTATTCTTACCAACAAATATAAGCTCAAATATGATTGTATTTGTCACATGTGTAGACACTTTGCTAATATTTTGTTCGAGAAATAAATATGAACAGTGGAAGCAGGACTTAAATTTACAAACATTTTATTGAATTATTTTAGATTTTTTTCGTTGATACCAAGCTGTTTTCTAAAATATCTCTGAGGATTCTTGAACCTTTACCAAAGAAACTCTTATGTGAAGGGCAAAAAGGATCTGAATTCAGAAAATTTGCTTTAGAAGAAAGTTAGGAGGACTCACTTAAGTACAAGAGATCCCACTTTGTAAATAATTACATTTATTCCTTAAGTATCTACAGAGCGGAATAACAATGTCTCTATTCTCTCAGTGTATTCATGATCGTCTGTTTGACCACTAGATGGCCGTGTTGAGTCGACTTCTTCCTCCTCAATAACAGCGCGTATGAGTCTGCGTGTCCTTTACTATTTACGGAGGACTATTTTGATCCTTGTAAACAAATTCACTTCCGAGTCTCGGACATTACGTGTGTGTGAGTGCATGTGTGTGTCAGACAGGTAATCTTGGCATGACATCTTGTTATGTGTTTCAGTCCGTATATCTGTCTGTCACTCTTGAGTTTCCACCGCCGTGACCCACAGATCTTTAGCAGACGGATCACTGTCCCATCCAATTACTGAATCAATGTGAACTGCAGAGTGAATGAATGAGCACAAAGACACACTGTATAGACAAACACAGCAGCATGAAGCACACAAAGGGACAGAGATAATTTTCAGAGTTTTTTATTTAATAAAACAAAGTAAAGACATTAAAAGCATCTACACTTACAGAACTACAGGGTTCTTCTGTTTTGTTCATTTAAGGGTTCGTAGAGGTGTGTGAGGTCCTGTTTGAATTTCTAAATTGCAAAGAGGAATTAAGAAGTGGTTACAGTTTTGAACCAAGCCATTTGTCTTTGTGTTTCATTCTTCTCTTTTCACTTCCATCCTGGTGTCTTGCAAAAAGTAGAAAGTATGGATTTAAAGTGCAGCTTAAGTGTTGCTCACAGCCAAACATGCCACATCTGCCAAACAAGAGTGGAAACACCCAAAACATATTAATAAACATAAACAGTGTCTGAAGGAGGGATGTGCATTGGCAAGGATCTGGCATTATGATACATTTCATTATGTTTACCTTTTTTTTTACAACATTAAGTGCAGAAAAAAACGTTTGTAATCTGTGTTATTAAAAACATGGTGCCTGCAACATGATCTCTTCATGTTCAAGGCTTTAAAAGTGCTTGGATTTTCAATAAACTACTTGAAAGTGAATCAAATTTAATAGTTTGAATAATAAAAAATCCAACTGACTGAACAGTTAGCTCAGAAGATGAAGTGAAAAATTTAAAAAAAGAAAAGAGGGTCCTTCAAAACATAACAAGAAAAGAAATGCCCCCTTAAAGGAAAGCAGCATTAATAAAGTACACCAGCCTCCACTTTGGGAACCATATGAGCACAAAATACAAAATTTAATGATTTTTAAACTGGAAAATGTAATTACATTGAAGTTTACTTTTAATTTTGCTTAACATAAACACATTTTTCTTATTTCACTGTCTGGTTCAGCCAAATGAGAAAAAAATTTTCACAATGCTGGAAAAACTAATTACAGTTCTGCTTGTCCTTTAGTGTAGTATCTGTTTTTATTTGACAGTAAGTTGTAAAATACTTACAGGTATATGTGTTTGTATTCAACTAGATTCAACCATTCAATGTAAGATAGAATTTAATCATCAGCACTGCTTTTGAGCTTTTAAAGGATATCTTGCCATGGCTTTCATTCCTGCTGTGTTTGTGAATAGCATGATAGAAACACACGAGATTCTGCAGGATTAGCATCTAAGATCCAAAAAAGATTCTTAATGAAGAGCAATATTCAACATTCAGTAAAAAATCACCTTTCTGATTGTTCTAATGCAATTACTTCTGAGACAGGGAGTAGAAATGGATAGATAGTGGATCCTCCGTTTGTTTGCAGACACAATTAGGATTTAGGCTGAGAGGCTTGTACGAGTGTCTTACAGCGGGAGCAGTAAAAAGCTCCGCTAGTCTCCTTAAAGCTACTAGTGCAAGACGATCCTAAGTTATACTGATACTCTTAGCTTAATTCTACTTGGTGTCTACTCTGCTGGCTGTGGTGTAATATTTTATTTAGGCTTATTTAGGCTTCCCTCCATTCAGGAGGGAAATGTGTGGCAGGCTACAATAAGGCTGCTAAGGTGAGAACTTTTGATCTGGACACAGAATGATGTTTGTATGATATCAGTCAGCAGAAAACTGCTTTAAAGGTTAAACTGCATCTGCAGAAATGGGAAAACTACAGAAATTAACTTCAACTTTAATCAAACTGGGCTGAAAATTTTGAGTCAATGTCAAATGTGTTCTAATTTTGTGTGTAGGTGGGGGGATTCGACAATGAAAAGGAGGTCTTGGGACTGAACTATAAATTATGACTTATCTGAGCACATTCACACATCATGACCTCCTGCTAACAGCAAACATGATTAGGGCTGGACAGTGTTTGGAGTTTTTAAGATATAAAGTTTATAGATAATATGTATATTGACAATGTTGTTTTTATCAGTAATGTTTATTTTACATAAAAATAATGTCATAATGTCATTTTGCTTAATTCAGCCACACTTCAGATTACATCTGTCTCCTGTCCACTGCCATCTTTTTGTTTGTGCTGACTGCCTCTCATGAGAGCGTAGTTTTAATTACACATTGAAATAAGGCTAGATTTGAAGAACCTGCATTTGATTTTTATTACCCAGATCAGATTTTTCCAAGCCAGTGTGACAAGCTGATGTTCTTTTTCATTTAGATTTGAACCACTTTCATAGAAGACTGGAAATGAAACAAAGATTAGACCGTCTGCCTTTGGACGTTATTCTGAAAAGTCATGAATGTTTTCAACAGATCATCATATTCTACCATGATTTTAGAAAAGTATTGGATGTTATACAGTTATGCCAGACCAAAGTCAGCATTACTGAAGAAAATGTGGGATGAACTACCAAAACAAAAACAAAAAATCATTAGTACAAAATGTTAAAAGATTCTGTGAAGAGTTAATGGTATGTAGAGTTATAAAGGGCTTATGAGATAAAGTTTATTTCTCTCAAAAATGCAATTGAAAACAAAAACTGTATGTCAAAGTTTAATGCTTTGTTCAGTCTGTAGTGCAGAATTATAACTGCAAAACTTCTATTGTATTACAAAATCGTTTATTTTCTCTGTTTTCCTACTTTCTCACTGCTCCATCTCATAGTCAGAGCTCCTCAAACAGACATTTTATTAGTCCGTAAGTGAAGCTTCATACTTGCTGATTGATGATCTCAAACATCAGTCAGGGTCGGCTATTTTGAACAGTCATTGAGAATTAAGGGTTGTAGTGTGAATGCAGCCTAAGTTAAAGGAATAAATAAAGGGAAGCATAAAGTCTAACAAATAATCCAGCCCTATCTCTGGTCATTAAAATCATATGGAGCCCATCATTTTAAAACACATAGGACATCAAGAGAATTTCTGACAACCTAAACCAGAGATAGACAACTCTGATTACCATGAAGGCCACATTAGTGTTATCCTTAGTTCAGGAGGCCAAAATTGTTCTTAATAAAATAACAACAATCAATTACACTATTAAAAATAACTATAGTGCAGCAAAACAATAATTGTCTGGCTTTTAACATTATTCATATTCATATTTCCAGCTAAAAGCCAAACACTAATGCTAAATTTAAGAATCTACATACTTTATTTAAGGTAACCTTTCAATGCAATTTACTCAAACATACTGTTTTTATTTATGAATATATTTTACATTTATGATAATCAGTAATCCAATCAAGAAAAAAAAAATATTTTAAAGTAACTCGGCTAAGGTAGCAGTCATAAAAATCATCTGGGAAGAGCCCTACTTCTCTTCCCAGATGCATTAATATTGATTATCTTAACACCATTTAACAAACTGTATAATTACTTGTAAATAATAAAATTAAATCAATTATGAAAGACAGTTTTAAAAATATACATTTTTCACATTGCATTTTTTTAATTGTTTACATGGTGTAATGACAATCTGACTTCAGATCTTCATGGCTGAAATTTTATCTTTCTGGGGGCTTTTTTTTATGTTGCCCACCACTGACATAAACATACAGATGTTTTTTCCTTTTTTAGACAGAATGTAGGAGGGTGTCTTTGATTTAGGATCAGATGCCTTTGACCTCTGTTTTGTTATTGACATATCAAACAGGTAAAAATGTCATTTGGGTTTTATTAGACTCATGTAATGTGTTCATTTATTATCAGAAAACATTTTCATTCATCAAAAATGTCAAAGTCTGATTTTTGTTTTCCTTTTGAAGAGTGTCATTTTTCACTGCAGTTAAACACTAATATAAGATACGTAACATTAGTTAGCATTCACTTGTTTGATTTCAGCTTTAAAACAAAGTCTAAAGTTCTTTTGGCAAAATAAAGTGGCAGCAGAGCAGAAAGAGGCAGTGTTGTGAGGAAAAAACACTTAAATATAAAGAAAGACTTTTAGTAATTGTTGCCTTGAAGTTGAACCCTTCTTTCCATCTCGGACCTTGGGTTTGATGCTTCACATGAACGATGACCTGCAGGGCACACAGAGGAGAACGACTTTAAGAAAAAGACTTTTTTTTCCATGTGTGTAAGTGCTGAAAAAAAGAAGAACATTTAACCAAACAAATTCAGCCAACACAGAAAAACACATTTGTTATCAAATCATTGAACAGCAGTCAGTATACGCAGTCTGTTGGTTCTCCAACCTTCCAGGAATCAACAGTGGCATCTTGGTAATATTTGATGATGTGCAGCTGCTTCAACTTTCAACCAAGAAACCGAAAGAATTAGGATTTAATGATGATCGTGCAGCATGCTGTGTTGGGCTTGTTTTATCAGTGTGTGACGATGTATCATTTTATCTCTCTCTCTCTACATATATATATGTGTATATATGTGTGTGTGTGTGTATATATGTATATATATATATATATATATATATATATATATATATATATATATATATATATATATATATATATATATATATATATATATACATATATATATATATATGGTAATTAATTAAAAACACATATTCTAATGTAATGTTAACTCACTGTCACGTAATTAGGTACACCTGCTCAACTGCAAATAGCTAACCAGTCAATCACATTACTGTAATACAATGCATTTAGTTATGTTTTCATGGTCAAGAAGACCTGCTGGACTTCAAGCAGAGCATCAGAGGGGGGAGGAAAGGTGCTTTAAGAGATTTTAAATGAACATTGTTGGTGCCAGACAGACAGTATTTCAGAAACTGCTGAAGTACAGGGGTTTTCACGCACAACCATCTCTAGACTTTACAGATAACAGCTTATAAATGAGAAAATATCCAGTGAGCAACAATTTACATTTACAATACAGTCACAGGAACAGGAAGTTAAAGCTTCAGTTTGCGCAGGCTCTCAAAAACTGTACAACAGATTGTGAGAATCTTGCCTGGTCCATACTGAGATAAACGTTGCCAGATGAATCCTACAGAGCCAAGCTTCAGGCTCTTTGATGGCATCTCGATTTGAGCCTTGCTACCTGTGGCAGAGTATTGCTGTATTTAATGTGTTGATTTTACAGATGATGGTGGCCATGGGTGGTGATGGTAGCGATGAGGACAATTGCTTGATAGTCATTCAACTCCTTAAAATTAAGTTATTTGTTTCTAGATTAAATTACATAAAATGTTCTACTACTTTCCTGTTTTTTATTTATTCATTTATTTTCTTCCCTCCTTCTCCTTCACACTCACTCATCCAGCTTGCCCATAACCTCCATCAGAGAGTGTACTACACACGTCCATGAATGGCAAATGAAAACACATGCAGTTTCACTAATGTGTGTAAACTGGTGTTCAAGCAGCTTATAAGACACGCATATATGCTGTAAACCAGCCTGCACTATTTGTAAATATATTTCGTTTGTGTTTGTAAGCATTATGTTGCTCTGGAAAAAAACTAAATCTAGAAAGTAGGTCCTGCAGTACAGTGACCTTTGACCCCCAAAATGTGATTGGTCCATCCTTATGTACGAGTAAAGGTTTCTACCACATTAGCCAAAAATTATTCTGTTTTGTTCTTAAAGGTTTCATATGATCTGTCTGTAGTTGATTCAGCTATATTAAATTCTTTTTCAAAAAATGTAAACAAGTCCCTGATGTTCCAAAAACAGCTTGTCTGTTACGACCCTGGATAACATTGTCAAAGATTCCTCCCTAAACACTCAGATATTGGATTTTTGGATGCTGACAAATTCCCCTGTCTCTGCCATGCCCCTCTGAAGCAAGTAGTAGAGATAGGAAGGGATTTTTCCAATCCAATCCAATCCACTTTATTTATATAGCACAATTTAAAAACAGACTAACGTCTCCAAAGTGCTTTTCTCATGTTTATGTGGTTTGTTGGAGGCCATGGGCATATATGTGTAAAACCATTAGAAACTGTATACAAGGGCTGAATTGTTTATGGATTGAAATCAAAATTTCAGACAACACAATCATGTGATCACCAAAGCCGCAGTGTCAACTATTTTACAAATACTTTTCTCCAACTTTACAGAAGTGCTGGTGAGCAGGTTGAAAATACAAAACTTCTGTTTAAGAGGAGAATTTGGAGTATCCTTAAAATAATGAAAACAAATTTTTTATCATAAATATTAGATGATGAATAATGTGTTACGTGCTTTTGATCATTGATTTCCTCAGTGTTGCCGATACTGTCAACAGTGAATATTGCACTGAAGTTGGATTTGAAGAAAATTGTGAATCAAATAGAAATCACAATATCTTTTTGTTTCTTACAGCCTTTACTTCCTGTATGGACTTAGAACAGCACAGCATTTGAACTGCTATCTCAAGTCAATAACACTACCTGTTTGTCCTCCCTTCCGTTTGTCTTGTCTCGTCCTATCTGTCACTATTTCCCCTTCTTTTGCACTGTGGTGTGGCACGGCCCTCCCCTTCAGCTTTATTTAACCCATCAGGGGTTAAATAAAGTTTGATTTGATGGAGTAGTTGACAGGGAGGGCTGGTGATGGTCACTACAGCAGTGAAACATATTTACTTATTTGCTAGAAAAAAATGCATTGATCTTTTCAACGCTGTCATTGCACACAGTGCTCAGCGGAAAGATATCACAGACATGGGGAAAAAAAAGAAAAAGAAAAAAGAAATCACAATATCTGCCAGAAAAATAGTGATTAGATATTTTCCTAAAACTGTTAAGCCCTACTGTATGCTACATATGAAGCTACCTTTAAAAATATGAATGTACATGTACATCACCACACCTTACACAGTCTTCTCTAGAAACAAGAATCTATACTCCTCAAAAAAAGTGTGCAAATGTTATTTCAGTTGATTATTTCTCTCCTCTGCCCCTAGAGGAAAGCCTACAGCTCCTCAGTGAAGCAGGGGTGAGGAGCCAGTTTTGTGTTGTGTTCCTGGGACATCAGCCTCACAGACTGTCTTTGACTTCACTGCTCCTAAGTTTGGAAATGGTACAGAGCTGACACCAAATGACTAGAACACTTGCATAGAGAGATGATGAGACGTTTCAGACAGGTTGAAGGTAGATGGGTAGGGTCAGAGGCGAGCAGGGTCTACGTTTGTGTGCTGGCCCGTGTGTGTATTTATGTGTGTTCTGTTGGAGGTCCAGGCTGGCTGCATCACTGCTGACACACTGCTGCTGGTAAATCCAGCTTAGTGTGTCTAAAACAGGACTACGAAATCTGCCACAGGGCCCCTAATGCTAGGGCCGCTGTCACCCTCAATCACTCACACACACCTAATCCCCACGCCGTGACCCAACACACACACACACTCGCACACACACTGCCCGGCTGCCCGATGCTCTGGACCCATTCAGCTTGGCAGGCAACAGCAGTACCAGGAGACGCCAGGCACAGGGTCAGCGTTTCACATCAGGGAGGGAGCAGGAAGGAGAATGAGAAGGAGGAGTGAGGAGGTGAACAGGTGGAGGCTGAGGCACTTTGACCATTAGGCAAAGGTATTGTTTGAGGCCTCGTGCTCCATGGGTCTCAAGACAAAGGTGTGCATCATGTGATATATACTTTAAACTATGTTGTTATTACTGTGGCTCTATAGATTGTAAGTTGACCACTAACATGCTAACATTTGCATCAAATAGACTTTGACTGTCAAAATAAAAATCTGTGGAAAAACCTTAACCCCACTGTTGAGTTTAAGGTCCTACAAAAAAGCCCCACTGTGTCCTCAAATCAAGGGAATAATAGCAACAAGTGGCTAATTGATTACTTAAATATGCCCTTAGATGTGAGTGTCTGTGTGCCACTCGCGGCATTCCTGTCTCCAGCTGAGTCCTTGTGTCTCCCACTATATCACACCTCTATTACAGCCTCAGGTCAAAGAGGGGATACACAGATATAAATATTATGCCTTGAAATGGCAATATTAATTGAGCTAATGTCAGCTGGCGCAGGCTCCAGCCCCCAGGACCCACCACAGGGATAAGCAGTGTAGATACTGAATGCTGCAGTGAAACTTCTGTAAATGAATTCACAAGAGAAATGTATTCTATTTGATAAGAAAAATGCAGTTTAACATAGTTTAGTTAGTTAGATGTTAGTTTATGATGATCCCTGTGAGCAGCAGCTTTGCCTGGGGTGCATAGAGTTGCAGTACATCAAACAGGGTCTTGGGAGTCTCACAAGGAGTAGGGGAGGCTCTGTCAGCTTTTAGGTTGTCTAAACGTGGTTAATATATATCATCTAAAACAGTGATAACATGCTAAGGGCATAGAAATAAGGCCTTGAACCACTGCTAGCTAACTTAATTCCAACTCTTGTCACTGGTTGGCCTTTTAGGGATCCATTAAAAAAATACCAAACTACATGAGGAAGCTTTAAAAAGCTCAGCATCACACGTGAAAATGCAACAGATATATTTCTCAGTTTCATTAAGCGTTATTAATTAGCATTGTAAAAACACAAACATCCATGATTACAGCTACCGTTTCACTTTTTGCCAGCACTTCAACCTTGGGGAAGATTTCAGATCCGTGGTTGAATTTATTTTAAGCTGGTAATGTGTTAACAGCCTTGAATGGAGAAACCTGACAGTCCAAATGAACAAAGATCTACAATAGTGTACAGAAAAATAAAATTCATTGAGGTCTTGTCTTTGCAGTGAACACATCATGACAGCCTTGTCATCATAATATATTACAAAGGTGGTAAAGCTGGTTATGTGCTAAAATGGCCCTGCTTCACACCTTCTGATGCAGACAAATGAGGCTAAAAGGGGCTCTAACCAGCTTTGATTTTTTTTTTAGCTAGTTTAGGGGGGAAAAGGTTTTTGAATTTCTCTGACATTCAGAAAAAATCATATTACATTTGCAGGTGTTGTATAAAACTGAAGAAACAGCATTGGCTAGGACTCTAACCTGTAGCACTTAAGATGTGTAAGCCAATCCACATCATTATCTCAATTTTATGGCACATTGCACATTTATGTCATTGTACAGACTAAATTTCATTTCACAATCTCCATTTCTGTTATTTTTGCTCTGTTAGTGTCCTGTCTTTGATCAAATCTGGTCAGGCATTAAGGAGAAAGGTCTTTTACACTTTAGAAAATGAATTTCAGACAATGGTTGTGGTAGTTGGTAATGCAGCTGAAAGGAGTTGGCATCCGGAGACTCATGCACAATAGCGCACTTAAACTTTATCGTATGTAAACACCTACGCATGACGTCTGGTTCCAGGAGCAGCCTGTGGACGAGCTTTAGCAGCTCATTTATGACTAAATTTAAGGGCCAAGAAGAGACCATCGAGGACTACCAACCCAATATTCTTTTGACTTTTTCATCCATTATGTGACTTCTCCTGTAAAATCTGATGACACATTTTGTCAGACTGATTATTTTTCAGTCATGATCTAACACACGTTTAAACTTTATAAGATGTTGTATCCCATGATCTATAAGATTTTATTTTAGAATATTATCTTCATGAGAGAAAACTGTGGAAAGTTATTCTGGCAATAATAATATTACAATTATGTTTATTTGACATTTGTTAACATTTTGTATCTGTGGACGGCCTCTTAATAATATAATTTCAGTTCTTGTTTAACTTTCTTTTATTTCTGCCTTGAATATTGTCCATTACCTCACTGGAGTTGAAACATTGTGTTTTGAGGCATTTGAAGCTCAGTTTTAAAGCCCAGTACAGACCTGATATGAATTCACAGATTGTAATGAATAGAGAGAGGGACTGGCAACAATTTATTGATGCCAATGCCTTATAGATTCTGGTTATTGAGCAAGTTCTTTATCCATTCTCTTGCTGATTGGATAACTAATTGATAACATTTTCAACAATAATATCAAAGACATCCTGATGCTCAATGTCCCTCTGCGTTGACAACTGTTTCAGCATGTTGCTGGTGTTTCCATTCTGGTTTAAAATCACACAGTCACAGACGTTACATGCTGGGCTGTTGACGTCATTATGTGTAAATTCAAGTCTCTGGAGACTGGTCATTTCTGAGGAGTGCTTCTTCTAAGAGCAGGACATCATAGTTTTACAGGGCAGGAAGTGCTCTGTGTAAGCACAAAAACAAATGTTACCAATTCCTTAAACTAAAGTTGGATCTAATTCTCAATTGGAACCAGTTCTCTAATTCCCATCTCTAGTATCAATCCACTGATATCAAAGACATAATGACAGCTCACAGGAACATGATGAATATCATTCAAACGAGAGCTTACAGTGATGTTATATTATCTAAGAGTATAAAAGACTGCCAATGATGAAGATTATTTATATTAAATGATTATAATACTATTCAATAATAATAATTAGAAAAGCACTCGGAGAGCGCAGACCTCCGCCAGCACCACGGTCTTCACCCATATTGTGATTTTCACCATAAATATTAGTCCTACCTTTATTTCATCAAAATATTTAGATTCCTTGACCATGAAAACAAGCAAATATGCACAAATGCTGAAATTGGTCCTATCTCATAATGTTAAAGAATCATTTAAAAAATTCCTGGATCCAGACAGTGATCCGGATTACTCCCGATATCTAATAATTGGTTTCTTGTCTCAATCCGGACTTTTCCTGAAAATTTCATCGAAATCTGTCCATAACTTTTTGAGCTATGCTGCTAACAGAGAAACAAACAAACAGATGCCGGCTATAACATAACCTCCTTTTGCAGGGGTAATAAAGTATGATGACTTCTGAGTTCTTCCAAGTGCCAGCACCCTGACTTATTTTGAACTGTTATTTTTCTTAAAATATACCCCAAAACCAGCTTTCTCTCAGCTGGTCTCTGCCTTTCTCCTTTTCCCTGTATTTTTCTGATAGACTATTTTTTTCATGGTGTTTAGACAGTTGCTTGATTCACATCTGTTCACAACATGTAATCGTGCAGGTTGAGTTTGAGGCAGCACTGAATTACAAAATGAAACAGAAACGATCACAAATACAGAGGATGTCTGACACAGGGATTTTAATTTGTGTGAAAAATATTTTAAATATGTTTTACTCCCTCTGGCCCATGCTCTGAAGCAACACCTGACAATACTTTGCAGGGATCATAGTAATTTTGTAGCGTTACTATAAAAACAGAACTAAACCAGAAATTATCTTATAATGATACATTTAAGTCAAGCTAAGAAGACTGAAGGCTAAAGTTGGACGGAATCAGGTCATTCTTGTCCTTGTATCAGTTTACTAACAATGAGGGAAGATTAATTTGTTGAACATATGATTTTGTATTTCAAACACTGTAAAGATAGTTAACAATATGCTACTTTCACTTGATCACCATTGGACCATCTTGTTAACCTATGAAGTCATGTCCAAAGGAATTTAAAACTAAATATACAATAAACTTGTACATGAAAAACAAGGATCAAGGACAGCTTTTCAGGTCAAGGCACTAGATGAAATCTGGGGATGTGCAGAATAATTGAAGTAATTTGAGTCCAGATCAGATCACATGAAAGATCACTAAACCAAGGTGTATCAAATATTTCTAATTCCAACTGAAACATACTTTTGCCATTTCTGTTTTGATCTGATGCCACTTGAGTACTTCCTGATGCACCAACCCACTTTTAACTTTAGTTTTTTTGTCCCTCAAGGACAAAATGGATCCACTTTTCTCTTTTCTTATTCTGCACTGAACAAGTGCCATTTTGTAAAGGAATTTTCTCGTGCCCATGTGAAAAAGTCACTCTAAGTGCTCTCTGGAAAGTTTTGCTCAGTTAAATATGTACTGTTGCAGGCTGCTGAGATTTCCTTTCTTTAGATTTATTTTCAGTCTGTTGGGAATTTGTTGGAGTAACAGGATGGCAGTGGAGAAAATACTGGGGAGAGAAAAGGGGAAAATGACACACAGAAGAAGCCATGGGATGAGACTGAACCTGAACTGCCTGCCTTGAGGACAACAGGCACTGCACACAGGGCGCACTGATATAACCACCAGGTAGTGACCCCGTGATGAACACCTACTTGGCAGCAGTTTTGCAGATATCTAAGTGACCACAGAAAAGAGTAATCTTGTCCTCACTGATCACGTCTTTGCTTTATTGAGGTACAGAGAGGCATCAATACTAATTTCAGTCTGTTCAAGACCAACTTTAATCTTCAGAGGACTGTAAATAAAATGCCGACCTTTGTTTTAAGTGGCAAATGGACTTAAGCTTGTGTAACACTTTTAAGTCTCAAAATACTGAAAGCACTTTTACTACAAGTCACGTGTATTCACTATCATATTCACTCACTGATGGCAAAGTTTCTATGTAAGTTGTTAATCAGCACACAGCCACTCTCTTTCATGCATCTTCAAACCGCTGATGCAACAGGGGGAGCAATATGGAGTAAGGTGTCTTGCCCAAGAACACAGCCATGTGTGAAAGCACAAAACTGGCTTGAGCCCTAAACCTCCTGACTCTCCAAACTGGGAATTTTCATATCTTTATATTTTTTAATTTTGATTTTATCAAGGATTTCTAGTTAGTGACATAACTTACATGGCCACAAGCCCACACAGTGACACTTTTGGTCCTAAGGCCTTGCCTAAACTTTGCCTCTCTGTCTGTTTGTTGGTTGGTTGATCCAAAGTTAGGATGAGAAGATGTCTACAGTGTCGTAGGACACAAGAGGGCTGTTTTTAGTTTTTCATATTTGGCATAAGCTGCATTTAAGAACAGAGGTTACTGCTTAATTCATACCTCAGTGCTCTGTAGAACGCAGTGCATGCAGTCAATTTAGGAAACAGCTTTCAGATTATTGTTAAACACGCTCATGTGCATTGAAATCAATATTTCTCGAAGCTTTGTCTTCAGTGCCACTGGTTCAGTCATCATTCAGTGTGTAAATGTGGGTTGAAATCAGTAAAGACACCAGCAGAATAAGAGCTGGTTCAGTATCTAAATGCACTGGTAACTGCACATTGTGCAATGTTTAAGATCCAGTCAGTAACATGGTGGTGTGTTTGTTAGCTCAATGAAATGACTATTTAATGAAGGTTTTATGAGATGTCCTCAAAATACATTTTGAGAAAATATAAATTTGGTTTGGGAAAGGGACTTGGCTAAATGTAGTTGCTTGGCTGAATAAATTTGTATATTTACTTAGCAGTATAAAACATTATCATCCATTGCACAATGTAACAGAGTTTACATTCCTAGATGTTTACCTATATTCCTTCGAACTCCAAGGGATCACCAGCTCCCCAAAGAGGTAAGACTTACATTGATTTCTTATATCTTTGAAACTGTACAACAGATCTTTATGGATTTGGAAGCTCATTTTTTTGTCAAAAATATCCCTATTAAGAACTTTTTAATTCAAGTGTTTATGTGTATCTACAGTTATAAAAAAAAATCCATATTCAGTGTCTTTTAAAAATCACATTTTCTTGACAAAAAGGTTGCAGCAATGTTACAGTATTAGCCCTCTATAATGACCCTAAAAAACAAAACAACTTCTTGTCAGTCTAATGGACCAATCAGATGCGCCCAGAGCACATAGCCACTTGCCGCATCCTGAAATTGTCCCAAACACAGGGACTTCTTGGAGGAAAACAGACTGTGAAAGAAATTGATCAAGTCTTGTCACAGGAGCCTTTTCCAGTGCTGTTGATGATATCCAACTGACACTAACATACTGCGAAATGCTATCTCAGCTGAACTTCTGCTCAGTCCTCACAGACAGAGAGGCTGTTTTGAGGCAGACCTTATGGCTGTCTGACCAACAGCAACGTCACATCTCCAAAACCAAAAATCCTCGTTAAAACAGCTAATTACACCCAAGTAGACAGCGTTTGGCGCTTCCCTGGAGTTTGCCACCTGATTTTTTTTGCCTATAATCGAACATTCGGCCCAACTTAGTTTCATAGCTCGTTTTTATGTAAAACTCACAACTATGTGAAATAACTGTCAACAGCAGTTTATCTCACAGGTTGTCCCTGCTCATTCTGATTCTTAGTGCAGTGCTGCTGGGTTTCCTTTCTGCCACTTCACTGATTACTGTCAAGTGACTCATCCTACCTAACTTCAGCAATACTCAACTATTCGGTATATTGATATACAGAAATGTATGCCCTCCCGGTTCTGTAATGTGTACTGCTTCTACTGTCTTGTTAAATTGTCAAAATGGAAATAAAACTTTGATCATGAAAAATGTACTCAACTATCCCTTTAAAGTTCTGTTGTGCCACACATCAGCTCTCTTGGTTTGTTGCAGATAGAAAAGTGAATTTTTATGTCCGTATGCAAACATTTATGAAACTGTAAGGGTGAGAAAGCATCTAAGGTTTTCTTGACGGTCACAGCCTCCTCATAAGCCGCCCCAATATGCAAATCACACTTTATGCATCTGACTATTGTTCTTCTCTGCAGAGAAATGCATGCTGGGTATATTGCTGTATATTTGTGGTCACACAGGGGGTATGTGAGGCCACAGAGGCCCCTCTGCACACACACATACACACTCAAACTTAGTTGTGTGTTACTTTTTGAGACTTGTGCACTTGAATGTTTATTCAAGCTCCTTTGTCCATTTGTGTGTTTGCGTGTGCAGCAGATTGTGTGTGTGTGTGCTTCCAGATCTCTGTTACAGCCCGTCCATTGTGAAGGCGAGTGTTGAGCAAGATCCTGACCCACCGGCGGGTACTAATCAGACGCATTCCTTGGGATTAAACGGCCAATTAACAATAAGAGAGCCATTGTGGCCCTGTCTCCGTGTGCGTCACGGTGAAAAGGGTTTGTGTGTGTCGCAGCGAGTGTGTGACTTATTTGTGTGTGTGTTTAAGGGAATGTGCAAGGTGTTCTAAGTCATTCAAAAACACTCATTGTGGTTTGGGACCAGCATGTTGCACTTGTTTAAAGTATTGATTAACATGCATGCTATAGCTGCACAAGAGCACAAAGTTATGAGCAGTTTAGGGATAAATCTTTGGGAGCAGAGGATGGTGCATCATCTATCTGGGAATAGTGGCTGCAGGTCACAAGCTAAGTGTTTTTGTTTGTGTGCACACATCAACTGTTCTTAATAATGCTGGTTAAGTTTGTTGAGTGCATCTGGACTTCATACACTTACACAATATCTCAAATTCTATGATCATTTATTACATGTTTACATTTGCACATTGATGTTTAAATAATTTGCTCCAAATGTGTCTTCAGTAAAATCTGCACACACAATGATGTCTGCAGTATCCACATTTTTCTGTGGGAGTGTATGTGTGTGTCTGCAGGGTGGGTATATGCATCAGTGTGGCACGTGTCGGAGTGTGGCAGAGGATTAGTGAGGCTCAAGGCCTGTTGCTCCACTTCCATGATTACTACTGCTGTCCACCGCCATATGGGGCGGGTGGGGGTGCAGGTGGAGCCGGGTGGCTGGGGTGGGGGTGGGTGGGGGGGAGCTGCTGCAAGCTACTGTATGACACTACCCAAAGAGAAAGAGACAACCACACACACACACACACACCAGTCTTCATGCTGCGTGCAGATGAATGCACATGAGCTTTGTTTAACAAGCAATGTGTTTAACTGTGTGTGTCCATGCACCTTAAAACAAATACAAAGAAATCACACCTGAAGAGTACAACTGTGATTATATTACATTTTTAAGATTAATATGTCCAGTATTAAAACATGGGGAAAGAAAATATTGTTCGTAATGCAGCAATAACATAACACTATTTGTGTCTTCTGACTTCTTACCATGAGTAAACACACTGTTGAACTAATCTTAGAAATGAGAAGAACCTCTAAAACTTGGTAAAAGATTGTTTACTACAAGAACAAGCAACATAATATGCTTTCATTAGATAATCTTTTTGATTTGTTTAATCTAAATGGAGATTTATCTTTCTTTTCTCCTTAGTGGAGCATTTATATTATCAGACAAAATAAAAACCTACAGAAACCCGTTTGATACCAAGTTATCCAGTCCAGTCCACTTTATTCACATAGTACGTTTTTAAAACAATAACGTTTGTCAAAATGTGGCACAGTCATTGTCAAGTAGAAATTCACTTAAATCAAATATCCTCGCTGTCAGGCACAAACCTCTGATCTCTAAAATAGCATTTATACAAGAAATGGAAAATTCTCTACTAATTAATGAATGAATATTGTATTGTCTTGTTTACAAATGATTTTGTTGTGCTTTTATTAGGTGAAAAGTTTGTAAAACCTGCTGACCAGCACAGTAGTGGCCAACAGCGCTGTTATGAAGGAAAGAAGAAAATCATAAAATTGCAGGCAAAGTTTGTGCCCAACAGCAACGAATAATAGAATAAAATAAACCCAATGATAACAATACATTAAAACTATACAAAACACTTACAATATTTGTTATATAAAAGCCAAATTAGGAGAATAAAAGACATATACTGCAGAGGCCACTCAACTCATGCTGAGTTAACAGCCACATTTAAAGTAAGTTTTAAGATATTTTAAAGGGGGAAATTCTGATTTCAAGAGGTAGATCATTTTATAATTTAGGAAACACCACAAAAAAAAGACTGTTCACCTCAGGTTTTGAGTCTGGCCTTAGTGACAACAAGAGGAGGCTGCTCCCTAGACCTAAAAAGATCTCAAAAGACCAATCATGTAACACAGTGAAAACCAATCCAGAGATTTTAACTCACAATAAAATCCTAAATGAATTCTAAAATGAATGGGGAGTCAATGGAGAGAGACCATAGTGAGAATAATATGTTTCTGCTTCTTCATATTTGTAAAAAGTCAAGCTGAAGGATTTTTAACCTACTGTTGGCAGGTGATGAAAGTTTGATTTACTTCAACATAAAGAGCAATATTTTGGAGCTTGTTTTGATTTTAATACCAAACATAGTAGTCACAAAGAGCCAATATTTGGAACTTGTTTTTAAATTATTGTAACTTGCACAAATGGCAAATCTATCATTCGAATTGAGCTGTCAGCTTAACAACTGTTTCAACTGTTGATTATGTATTTTTTGCAATACAGGCAGCGACCCTCAGAAGAACCCCCATCCCCCTCAGATATTAATTTGACTGAAGATCATTAAGTGAATCCACTTCTTCTCCAATGTTTACTGAAATACTTGGATTTCATAATTGGATTTCATGGTTTAATCAGGAGAACTAAAAAAATCCTACCTCTGTGAACCACTTAGAGCATGGTATGTTGAATATTGGGGAAATAATGATGGCAGGTTTAAATTGCAATAAAAAAGTATGTAGAAAAGAAAACTCTTATTTGCCTTTTGAACACAAGACAATCTGTTTTAGTTATTATGTCTGGAGGGAGCATTATTATGTTGGGTATTATATTTTTTTAAAGTATGTTTTTGTTATTTACCAAAACTGAATAATATCAGAGCCACATTGATACCACTGCAACAGAAAATTAAGACCAAAGCACAGAGCGGTTGGTCAAACATTGCAAGAGAAGTCCTGCACACTCACTAATTTATCCAGATAAAAGTATCATGAGGAAAAGTTGTGTTTTTATATATTTCTAAAAGAAACTAATGCATTACCAATGTCTGTGAAATTAAATAAGATATTGTACATAAGCATGTTTACAATTTTAGACAATTTAGAATAAAAATATATCAAATATTGGGTGTCCAGGACCACTGTTTTTTGTTGTTTGGGTTTTCAAACAGGTATTCTTTAAATACCATCACAATCATTTCAAAATATGGAACAATTGTGCCACAAGTTGTTAATTCCTCAAAGAAACAAAAATATTATAGTAAAATTTGTAACAACATTAAGATAAAAACATCAATTGGAATTTTTGGTCCAAATGTCCCTTACTGTGTATCTGTCTAAATATAGGACATTTAAGAGCTATTCCTCCTAAATACAAGACATAAATTAAGATAGTGTAGGTTATATGATGTCCCTTTCATGCCTGAATTTTTGCCTGTTCTGATTGGATGGATTTAGATAATGGTACATTTGATCCTGCTTTAAAGTTTGATGTAATTGCAGATTTTGTTTCATGTTGTTAGGGAAACACGGGGAACTCACTGAGCAGGTGAAGGGAATCATCTCAGTGCAGTTCCAGGTGTGTGTGACCGGCCTGATTTGGCTCAGCTGAGCTCATATTTACCTCTGAACTGCAGTGCTCAGTGCTGACTCATTGTCTCACCATCAGAGACTGTGAGCGCGTCTCTGTGTCTCTGGGGTTGTTCTTTGCATGGGAAAAATCTGCTAAGCTCTTTGAAATATTTATGTGAGTGTGATTTCACAGCGACACCAGCCTCAGGGAGGTTGGTATCTAATATTCTAAAAAAAACTGCAAATGTAACAAAAGTGCCTACGGTTTATAGAGATGGGTAAATAAACCACAAGAAGGGGGGATTCCAGCCAAATAACTAAAAGCTAATGTTTGATGTTGCTTTCCAAATAGAAACTTAAAGCACTGCTGCCACTAACTTAACCTGAAGGTGTACAGGCTTCACTCCTTGTAAATGGACTTGAGCTTATATAGCACTTTTCTAGTCTTTGACTACTCAAAGCTGCTTTACACTGCAGGTCACACTTACCCATTCACTCACTGATGGTTCTGAGATTCTATGTTAGTTATCCATCAGTATCTCTAACACATTCACACCCTGTCATGCCTATTTACACAGCACTGACGCAGCAGTGGGAGCAATGTGGGGCTAAGTGTCTTGCCCAAGGACACATCACCATGTGAGCTGGGCTTGAACCTGCAACTTCCCGATTACTGACCAAGCACACTATCCAACTGCGCCACTGACAATGTAATAAAACAGAGTTGAACTGATAAATGTTTCTAAAAAAAAAAAGATCAATGCTGGATTATAACCACCAATAACACCTTTAAGCCACATTAACTTCAGTGATTTTTAAGCATTAAAAATAAAAAAAGGCAAATAGACTATTTGTCAAAGTTCACACTTCCTTGTTTTTTCTTTAACTTTACTTATTCAACCAAAATTTGAGATGTTTAATTCAAATTTGTGTACGCTTAAGAATTAAATTATCTAAACCACTGTATTAAAATCAAAGGGAAGTTTTCAAAATAAACCACAAGAACACTGAAAAAGATGAATGATTTTGCCATTACATATGAGGATTCAATTTTGTAAAAAGTTTGGAGACTTTTGGCCTGGTTGCTCGGCATCAATGTGACAATAAATAATGTGAGCATAAATTGGACTTTATGTGTATGTTTAAATTTACAGATAAAATGACTGAACATGACAGAAATGAAGAGTAAGCTCATTTGTATCATAGCAAATAGATGTTTGAGTTCTTTCCAGGGTTTCAAACAAAAGCTTTTAAAGGTTTTATTTTGGCATCAGTCTGGATATGTTATTGAACCTGACATTGCTCTGCTTATCTTCCTCTTAGTGTATGAGTATGACGGCATTAACAGGTGTTAACCTTCTAAACCCCAGACAGTCATCGAGGAGGGGGGCTAAATGATTACATGGAACACACACACACTGACCCCACCTGCTGCTGTCTGCGGTGGATTAACAATCTGTCTCCCCTCAGAAGACAGCAGGACATGCACATCAGCCCAGCGGGGGGACTGCAGTCTGTGAAATTGATCAAGACGCCGTCCAGACATTATTAACAGATAAACTTGTGTCCTGACTCCTCTGTCAGCCACAGAATATGTCTTATTAGATGGAGATGAATAACCATCATAGCTTGATACTTTTCAAATTGTGTGAAATGTGTTTAAGTTCCTGAGAAAAGTTCTGAATATCTGCCAGAATGATTTCTTTTTTTATTATGCATATCTCCTGGGTTAATTTTAATCATTTAACTCCATTTAATTATCATATTCATTTGATGTGCTTTTGGTCTGTTTTTAATGTTTTTTTTATATTTTTTATTTGGTAATCAAGGTGGTATGTGGTTCGTGTTGTTTTGATTAAGACCTAACTTTATTTTGTTATTTCTAAAAATAAAAAAATAAAATATATTTGAAGTTTTTATGTGAAAAATGTCAAGAAATTCTACTCGACCCATCCTCTCACTTTGGCATGACAATCTAAAATATATTGTATCTGTTGTATAATTTTCCTCATGGTTTATTTTAGAGCATTTAAGTCTTCATTTTATGGACAGGACCATGGATAGAGTTGAAAAAAGGGAATTAGCGGGGAAAGGAGCCACAGACTTTAGACCCAAAGCTGCGCATCTTGAGGACAATAGCCCATATGCATGGGCGGACATACAGTGGCCATCAAAGTCTCTTAGTATGAACTGTATCAAACTGGGAGTGGACTGGAGCGAACAGCACTTTCATGTCTCCATTGCAGGACACATATCCCCCTTCTTCAATGACGGCATATTTCAGCACCAGAGGATTCTTTCTCATATCTCATATCATACCTATGATTGGCTGATGACCTGTACAGGGGGTAACTGCCTCTTGAGTCTATGTCAGCTGTCATAGACTCAAGTTCCTCACAAACACTAAAGAAATAAGTTGTATAGAAGATGGATGTATTGCATTATATTCTATCAAGCTACATCAGATATCTTAATTCTCTGCCATCTCAGTCTGCTCAGTAAACAGGTTGTCCAGCTCAGATACTCAAGCAGCTATAGAGAAAGGGAAGTCCTCCGGTACATGTCTCACAGGTGTCAACCAACTTTGGTTCTGCAGTGTATTAATAACTGCATTAGGACTGCCACTTTCCGAAAAATCAAACTCGATCGGTTATCAAGCATACATGCTAATAGTCAAAGTTATTCATATCCATCTAACCTCCCTGCTCCCCCGGCTGCAACACAGATACATTACATCATTTTACTATTTACCTCCACAGTGGGATACATGTTCTTGCATATGATCTTGCAGTCTTGTCAGTGACTGTTGCTTTTTTCCTTGCCTCTGACAGGAGGCCTGCTAAGAGGACACAATAGCAAGAGGCTGAGCACTTGACTTGTAGTAGGGATGGGACGATATACTTAAACTCACAATACGCTGCACCTCGATATGCCCGGGTCACGATACGATATATCATGATACGATATCAAAAAAGCAAAAAGGAAAAATATTACAGTGTAATTACAACTTTTTTTTTTTTTTTGAGTTTCACACAGGAAAACATAAGGCCTAACAGGCCAAACACAAACAATAACACTCTCTCAAACCCTAGAGAGGTTAGAGAGAGTGTATGCTAACGAGCGATAGGCTCGTTTTCGCTGTCTTCGTCTTTTTTAATGAGAAAGACAAAATACTGCCAGACAGATGACTTGTATCCAGGCGGAGCGTCCTCAATTTCGACCTCATTCGACTCCATCATTCGGCTTTTTGGAGGCAAGGTTGGTGCTAATGTTTGTTGTCGTCACTTTTGGTCACATGCGCTATTACCGGACGAGACGTCTTTATTTCGCGATCCATTTTTTCAAACTCAATGCATTTCGTCACGTACCATATCGCAATATATTGCCAAATGATATTGGA
The DNA here is from genome assembly GCA_036419115.1 of Scarus forsteni. Classification (NCBI taxonomy): domain Eukaryota; kingdom Metazoa; phylum Chordata; class Actinopteri; order Labriformes; family Labridae; genus Scarus; species Scarus forsteni. Next base: position 7,647,464 of record JAZDUH010000229.1, on the reverse strand, counting down.
CTTGCTGAGAGTGGAAGGTTGACAAATGAGCCCACAGATTTATTGTAGATGAGAAGTGGATCTGATGCTTTGCATAACTGGCACACACTCTTTTTTATTATTTAGCCATAAGTGGCATGGAGCCAAAAGTGCTTCCATTGAGAGGCTTTGCCTCTCCTCTATTTTCTCAAGGTGTACTTCCTGTTTTTAAGGTCAAGCAAAGCTGAATATTTTATATTTGCTTTTTGACAGTTCAAGTACATATTTTAACCCCTACGCTTACAAGGAATTTCTTAAAGCACATTGGCTGAACATCAGCATGGTTTATTCACGTAAATGCACTATGAAAAGGGCTATTGATGTATTCTTTTACTCCTGTCATCAACCATTAAAAGAATTTCTATGCAACTCTTTTTTTCATAGATTACCTGTCTTTAATTGCACATATAAAAGCAGCAAATCCTTTTTAAATACAGTAAATACTTAAAATAAACTAATATTTAGATTAATGAGGCTTGTGTAGTTTAACTATTGTGACTATGCATGGCTGATATTTTGCATTATATAATGACAATTTTATGTAATTAAGGTTAAACTGGTCTGGTCACTAGTTCTGTTAATAAACCAGTGAGTTGTTATATATACACATAGACTGTATATAGTGCCATTATGCAGTTCATTATATAAGCAACTGCAGTCTGTGTTTATCTTTAGCACTAGCCTATGACGGACATCTGACAACCAGAGGCCTACAAAGCAAACCCTCACTCAATCTCACTCACATATGTATTCTCTTATGTACATACTAATGGCATGAGATGGCAGGAATGAAATCTGTATGCAGTATAATATTATACAGCTCTTTGTGTGGATGATGAAGAGTGCTGTGCAGAGACACATGGCCCAGCTCAGACTCACACACACTAATCCTCACATCACATTAATGAGGAGTTAACACACACTGACCTCATTACACACACAGATGCACGCACAGACACACACATATCCGTTTTAACCATATAAGCTAACAGCCAGTTGCAGTAAAAAGACATTTCCAATAAAACAAACCAATCTCATTTTCAACAATAAAAGCATATCATTTTTTGACTCAATATCCTATAAAATCAGGACAACAGTCTGCAGCAGGACCCTCTCAGACAATGCCCCTCCCATGCCCCCCTTTTCCCATCTGCCTCTCTCTCTCCTCTCATTCCTGCCCTCTTTTATCACCGCACTCCTCTTCTCATCCTTCCTTTCCTCCTGCCCACCCCGTCACTAACTTTCCACCCAGTTTTCTTCCAGTTACAGTTTGTTCTCTCCACCAGTCCCCAACACAAAGCAGCTCAAGGCTCCCCCCTGAACTGCCTCTCTGTTTCTCCATCTCACACACACTCAGACACACCACAGTGGCCCTCTCTCCCCCTCTCTCTCTCTGTCTCTCTCTCTAAGCCCGACTCCTTCCCATAATGCTCATTTACCTTATCAATAGTGATCGACCCAGCCTTGTTGCTGAAGGTGCTGCTCTGTCTGTGTGCAGCGAGCGCTTGGTTCTCTCCATCCACCCTTCCTCTGTCAATCTGGCCACAAACCCCTCTTTCCTCCCTTTATCCCGAGGTAAGATACTTACTTTTCAGATAAAGCATATTATGATAAATCGGCTGAACTCTGTGCGTGTGTGTGTGTGTGTGTGTGTGAGTGTGTTACTGTCACACACACTCACACACATTCACCATAAGCACACAGTGTGCACACACAGATATACAAAAATACAGTGTGTGTATCGAACAAACATGATGTCAGAGGTATTTAACAGCTGGGGAAGTGTTAGTGATTTTGTATTAGGGCCGGGCATAATGGACCTGAAACTATTACTCCATGATTTTGAGCTGGAGAGCAACACAAAATTGACTGTGCATTTTCATTTTGCTTTGGTAAAGTAAAAACACACTGTCAAAACAATACCTGATTGATCTCATTACAGTTCTTGCTATCAAACCTCATGGTGATCAGTCAATTAAAACACAATATAGTTCCTGCACATATAACACATACATACTATAGCCTTGACTACCACTGAAGGCATCTGCAACTGTGGACCTTCCTACCCTCAACTAGCACAGTTTCTGATATTTGGCCTTCCATAATCATTAGTTCCTGAAAATATCACACTTACATGCTGTAGCCGTGACTTCATGCCGAGATGGCCTGCTGTGGACCCACTTGACTCCAGTTACTTTATCCTACATGAACCATCAACAGAAACTACATCATTTAACATAAATTCTCGTCTTTAAATCAAACAAACCATTTTTTTTACAGATTGGTTAGATGATGCTTTACCAATCAACGTAACTCTACTTTCTCCATATCTCTCCATCCATGGTTGTTAATGATTAAACCCTGTAATAACAGACCTTTACACCATATACAGAAGTGGACCCTCTTGAGAATGAGATGGCATGTCTTCTGGGGTTATACTTTAATAAGTTTCAATTCCATATAGATACATGATGAGTACTACTTTATGGTCCAGGCATCCACATATTAATCGCCATCATGAATTCTCATTTGACTCCTTTTGTCTCTGCCCGCCTTCCCTCTTCTGCCCTCTCTCATCCCCCTACAGCTCGGGTCAATGTCGATCCAACGTCAAGATGCTTTCATCAATGGGTGCTAATGGCTGAGCGGTTAGCAAGTACAACCTATGCACAAATTAGCACTTCTAATTTGGGCAAGCGCCCTTTGAGCTTGTCTCTCTACTCATTTAAAGGCAGAGAAGCCCAAAGAAATAATTTAAAGAATATGTATAAGCTAAGTTTTAAGAAATAAACGCTTTTTTCATATTACCAAAATCATAAATGTTTACATGACTCCATCAAAAATCTAATGATACGTAAATGTTTGACATCAGAAAAACAAAATGTAAAGTGACTTGTGAATGGAATCTCAGATGGTTTTTGGCTTTGTTCGCTCTGATCCATTTTAGTCAAAAAAAAAAAAAAAACATCTCTGCCTCATTTGGCTGGTTTCATTATTTTCTTCTTTTTCTTTTCATGTTTGTATATCTTAAATCTGTACATACTGGCTATTTGGCCAGGTCTCCACGAAAATAGATATAACTCTCAGGGGGACTTTCTGGTTAAATACATTCCTACAGTTTTGTTTTCTTTGATCATAAAAATGCAGACAAAATCTTACATTCTATATTACTACATAATTTCACAAAACATTGGCAACATTTCTAACCATGGATTAACATTGTCAACACTGTGCAAATGTGCTGGCAGAAAAAAGTTGAGCGGATGAAGGAGTTTCCTTGCTCCTCACTAGTTCCACTGACTTTTTCGAACACAACCTATTTATCTTTCCAACAAAGACAATAAACACCTGCATGGTTTGAGGATTAGAAACAACAAATTGTCTAATATTGAGTGTCAGGGGGGTTAAAATTGTAACAGTATCATTTAATTTTAACCTATAACTGTGCCAAGCAACAAAAAAGATCATTCTTCATTTAGGCTATCCTACCATTGATTATACCAGGGGTCTCCAACTGCTGGGCCACAGAGTATGACATTGCCCTTTAAATAACAGACACCAAAGAATGAGAGGACCCTCATACATCTGCCTGTGTAGCTTTACTGGACAGATTTCACACACAGGCTTTCTGTCTCCGTTGCTGTTTTTAAAAAACAAAAATGTAAGGTCTGAGATAAACCTGCTGAGACACACAAGAGCACCAGACTAAGGCGGGTGCTGGTGCTGTTATCTTGAGAGGGATATTTTTGGTAAACTTTGGCGTCTTAGTACTAAACATTAAACAAATATCATGGAACCATTTGTTATGGATGTAACAGCAATATGGGAGACACCTTGGCGGAGGTTTGCACTCTCCAACAGCTTTCTAGTTGCTGATGATGTCCATAACCACATGACCACAGTGTAACCATCCTTTGATGGCTGCTTCCACCAGGATAACACACCATGCCATAAAGCTCAAATGGTCTAATTCTGGTTTCTTGGACATGACAGTGAGTTCACTGTAGTCCAGTGACCTGAGAGCGCCTTTGGGATGTGGTGGACCAGGGTACTGGTATTGTGGATGTGCAGCTGACAAATCTTCTTCATCTGTGAGATGCTATGATGTAAATATGGACCAAAATGTCTGTGGGATGTGTCCAGCTAGTTGTTGAATATATACCATGAAATGTATAATGTACAAAACCCAAAACCAGTGAAGTTGACACGTTATGTAAATCTTAAATAAAAACAGAATACAATGATTTGCAAATCCCTTTCAACCTATACGCAATTAAATACACAGCAAAGACAAGATACTTAATGTTCGAACTGGTAAACTTTGTTATTTTTTGAAAATATTAGCTCATTTGGAATTTGATGCCTGCAACATGTTTCAAAAAAGCTGGCACAAGTGGCAAAAAAGACTGAGAAAGTTGAGGAATGCTCATCAAACACTTATTTGGAACATCCCACAGGTGAACAGGCTAATTGGGAACAGGTGGGTGCCATGATTGGGTATAAAAGCAGCTTCCCTGAAATGCTCAGTCATTCACAAACAAGGATGGGGCGAGGGTCACCACTTTGTGAACAAATGCGTGAGCAAATTGTCCAACAGTTTAAGAACAACATTTCTCAACGAGCTATTGCAAGGAATTTAGGGATTTCATCATCTACGGTCCGTAATATCATCAAAAGGTTCAGAGAATCTGGAGAAATTACTGCACGTAAGCAGCAAGGCCAAAAACCAACATTGAATGCCCGTGACCTTTGATCCCTCAGGCGGTACGGCATCAAAAACCGGCATCACTGTAAGGATATCACCAGGAACACTAGGCTCAGGAACACTTCAGAAAACCACTGTCAGTAACTACAGTTCGTCGCTACATCTGTAAGTGCAAGCTAAAACTCTACTATGCAAAGCCAAAGCCATTTATCAACAACACCCAGAAACGCCGCCGGCTTCGCTGGGCCCAAGCTCATCTAAGATGGACTGATGCAAAGTGGAAAAGTGTTCTGTGGTCTGACGAGTCCACATTTCAAATTGGTTTTGGAAACTGTGGTCATCGTGTCCTCCGGACCAAAGAGAAAAAGAACCAGCTGGACTGTTATAGGCGCAAAGTTCAAAAGCCAGCATCTGTGATGGTATGGGGGTGTATTAGTGCCCAAGGCATGGGTAACTTACACATCTGTGAAGGCACCATTAATGCTGAAAGGTACATACAGGTTTTAGAGCAACATATGTTGCCATCCAAGCAACGTCTTTTTCATGGACGCCCCTGCTTATTACAGCAAGACAATGCCAAGCCACATTCTGCACGTGTTACAACAGCGTGGCTTCGTAGTAAAAGAGTGCGGGTACTAGACTGGCCTGCCTGTAGTCCAGACCTGTCCCCCATTGAAAATGTGTGGCGCATTATGAAGCGTAACATACAACGGACTGTTGAACAACTTAAGCTGTACATCAAGCAAGAATGGGAAAGAATTCCACCTGAAAAGCTTCAAAAATTGGTCTCCTCAGTTCCCAAACGTTTACTGAGTGTTGTTAAAAGGAAAGGTGATGTAACACAGTGGTAAAAATACTCCTGTGCCAACTTTTTTGCAATGTGTTGCTGCCATTAAATTCTAAGTTGATGATTATTTGCAAAAGAAAATAAAGTTTCTCAGTTCGAACATTAAATATCTTGTCTTTGCAGTGTATTCAATTGAATATAAGTTGAAAAGGATTTGCAAATCATTGTATTCTGTTTTTATTTACAATTTACACAACGTGCCAACTTCACTGGTTTTGGGTTTTGCATAATCATATGTTTAAAAAGCTCACTTATGATTATTAAGTTGTGTGTTTTAGTACCAAAGTTTCATTAATATAATAATGGAACATTTAAATGAATGATGAAAATTTCCCCTTTTGTCTTCATCATCAGAAACATGAATGCAGATACACAATGGGCATGAATGGAATGTTCACAATAACAGCCAGAGGATTCTGGGAAATATTTAGTCCTTTCTACTCAAGTTTCTGTAGAACAAAAGAGGCAGAGAAAAGAAGTAAGGTCTTGCTCCTTATGATAGAAAAAGACTTTATCAGAACAAATGGTGTACTGCTTTGTGTGAATCAAACTTCCCTTTCAATCCAAAATCCTTTTTTAGTTTTGATTTGTTGGAGTGGTTGCACAACAGAGATGTGAACATGCACTGATCAAATGGACAAGGATGATCGTGTGTTTTTGTCTTTTTTTCACTATAATTGTCCAGAATGAATGTCTCTTTGTCTGGGGACGGACAGGCAGGTCTGTTAATGAAATGGGATGACAGAAATAGTGGAGCATATGGGCTGATGTTCCTCCAGCAGAACGAGATGGAAGTTAAGGTCAACAAGGGGAATAAAAGAGTTTGGAGAAAATGAAAACTAAATGAAAATACAATAGCTCGCTTTTCCTTTGGGACGTGTGCGTGCTGGTTTCAAAATGGGATGTTTATGAAATGTTTGGTGTGTTTGTGTGTATGTGTATGTGTGTGTGTGTGCGTGTGTGTGTGAGCAGGAGTCTAGATTAGATGCACTAAGCCTCTTATGTGCTGGTTGTCCTTAATTTGCGTCTGCTCCAGGTCCTAGTGCGTCCAAACCAGCAGCAGGCCTTCATCACAATATTCCACACAAACAAAACAAACATCTCATTCCATGAAACAATAAAACACATGCACAAAAACACTCATCTTAAAGAGTATTAAAAGATAATAAATGTGTTTGGACTTGCATGTTGTAATTATATTTTTCATCAAGCACAGTAAATCTGAACGACTAGACTTTTAGGAGTTTTGAATTTTAATTGATTTTCTGAGCAGGAAAAGAAATGCTGAAATAAACTGAAGGGGTATATTTTGAAATGGCTTGATTCTAAAATTAGTTTTTGGTTCTTTCACATAATTTGAGTAAGTTGAGAAATTATTTGTATGTAGCTATTATTTGAAAGACTTGGATCTTTTTATATATCCAATATAGGACCCCTTTTAACAGTCTCCAAACTGGGCAGTTATTATCCAAGAGAGCAACCACAACATGAGAAATTACATGTTACCTCAATCCATGTTTGAGTTTTGTTTTGTTTTTTTACAATCAGTTATTTAGTTCTTTACCATGGTGTGAATTTATTTTCTTTAAATCTACATCTTAGTTTTTTATTGGCAGTGTTATTCATTGTTGTGGATGTGTGTCTTCTATGTCTCTTGTTCGATTGTCTACCTGGCCAGTCATCTGGTGTTTATTATACGAGAAGGTCAAGCACACAAGAGTTTGAAACGCTGATGAAAGCCTCAGGCTGAAATACGTCTGCTTTGTTATAAACTTTAAAGAAAGCCAAGGGCTTTAGTGCAAGTGCTGAAGCTTTTGTCATTTGGAGTAAAAACTTTTTTTTTGATTCAGCAACAAAACCAAGTGAACTGTTTCTTGAGATAACCACAACCTCTTGAACAGCTTTTAAAACAATTGTATTTTATTTCAAATGATAATTTTTTATGTAAGCAGACATATTAAAAGACAAGAGATGTATTTCATTAATCTTTGCTGCTGTCCCATTGATACCTTTAAGTCATGTAACCAGTGTGTAGGGCATTGACAGACATTTATCAATGAGTGAAGCTGCAGCACAGGCTTTTTAATTCTCATCACTACATAGCAAGACATGTTTACATCCCACTAAAACTTAAAAAATCTGTATATTATTCACAATAAATTTGATTTATACCTTACTACCATGTATAGTCTTTTTTGTATTGTATAAAATATTATCAATGTACAGTACTCAACAAATTTATTAGATCACCTCTCATAACATAAAGAAAAATCATGTAAACTTGTTCTGAATTATTTTATTGTCATTGTACATACATTTTGAACAGAAATGAGAATTTTTAAACAGAATTCACTTTTTTATAACCAACTTTGAGCCACTCACTGGGGTTCTCTGAGAATTCAGAAATTAATCAAGCACTATATTCGACCACTTAAAAATTTTTTTTTCTGTTTGTTAATATAAGTAAATAATAATTTGACATCTTATCCAAGAAATAGTAATGGGTTTAACAGTTTTTCTGTTTTTTTTTTTGTTTGTTTTGTAAAACAGTTAATTTGACCTTTTATAGACGGTAACAATAATTGTATATTTGGCATTAAAATTATTGTTTTGGTTAAAGAACTTATGCATACTGTGGATTACCAGTGCTGTGAAACGAAGATAACTGTGGCATGTCTGGTGAGGGTCTAATACATTTCTCAAGCACTGTTTTTGTTGTTTCTTGCCTTGCCTTCACTGTTCACTGACACATACATCTGGTTATCTATGGCAGAGATTTTATGAACATGTGCTTTGATTAAGTTCAGCATTTCATGCCAGGGTTTGGAAATGTCTTAATGTCTTTTAGACTTGCATGTACAGTAGAGTGTCTGACTACATTAATCCACTATTTGTCTCTATCTGTTTACTCTGAGACGGGGCTCTGTGGGGGGAATCTGTCTTCTCATGGGTTTGTATGTTCAGCTGGAAATTCAGTCTTTCAATAGCATAGTAAACATTAACCTGGTTGAATATAGTTGTTGACAAAGACACTTGGCTTCTGCATGGTAAACAGAGAGCGGAAAAGTTTATTGCCTACCTGGGAATCATTGGAGAGTGTGTGACATTGGCCATAAATATGGCGACACTTTAAAATTAAGCTGAACAATTGCTGATGAGATTATGGACAACAGATCACATATTAATTGTATTATAATAATTTAGGATTTTATTGAAACTTAAGGGCAGATAATAAAAAAACATTTTATGATAGAATTAAGTCTTCAGTATAGCATTTACTCAAAAGTGTATACATTTTTCAAATTAATTTTTAGTGACCACACATTACATTTTAATTATGTCCTCAATGCATTTTTATTATGATGAAATATATTTGTAATGTGATTATAAATAGATTACAAAATCCCTTTTACTAAAACACCAGTCATTTTACTGATGTCATAAATTTCCTCTGCTATAAATGACTTGTATGGTGATGTCTGAAGAAAGATTTTCAGATTTGGTTAAAGGGCCTATTTAATTATCAGTAAAGAAGTTTTTTTTTTAACAAATACTTATACACCCATCAAATACTCCTCAAGCCCCCATTGTTTGATGTGTTAAAATATGGGACTGATGAATTAAATAATCATTACGTCAAACTCTTGGGCTGTTTCATGTAAACTGGGAAGAATAAAAATTAGATAGGCTACTTTAGACAAAACAAGCAAACACAGCATCAAGATAACCAGACACAACGGCATTGTAGCTTCTATATAAAAGTTTTTACTTTTACTGTGCGCTTTCTGCACTGGATTCACTGGAAAGATAAGGTTTTCAATCACTGATATTGAAAAGGTTTTTTTTAAAGAGAAACGACAGATCAGCCTGATCATGACCCTTTTCGCTGAATGCACTTTGTTTGAAACGATGACATTTAGACGGAATGGTTAATTTATTTAGTTTTATTGGCTACCAATTTGTCTTATTAATTTACTTATCACTTTGGATGTATTTTTATTTTCTCTCTGTTGTTTTTCTTGCGGAAGAGGGTGGCTTCTGTTTTAGGGTAAAGACAGTGGTGAAGAATTAGGGCCTTATTAAAATCTAAAACTATAACATAATGTCCATATTCTTTGTTACAATCTAACCATTTTTAATGAATTCAATTACAAACACTGAGTTATACAGATAGTGATAGCTTTGCTGCCGTGTCCGGTATCACATCAAAAAAGAAAACAGAAGAGAAGGAAGTTGTTTTCCCCCATTTTGTGAACGCTCTTGGAGACAATTGTTAAAACGGCGAGGATAACGTCAACCTAACAACAGGTAAGGTGTCGGAACTGGATCTAAATATCGAGGAAAATACGACAAAAAAATCTTCGTTTTAATAATTAATTTCAAACACAATTTTGAGGGTAAATTTGAAAAGAAAACTTTATGAGTTTTCGATTCTTTTCTCTCAGTGCATAACGAAAACTTCACTCCTCGGTGCTCTTTTTCTTTATACTGATGGACTTCACGTCTGAACCATTAACGCAACGCAATCTGAGGGGGGCAGGGGTGTGAAGGGTGCGCGTGCACAACAGCGTCGCGCGCTGCGTGTCGCGCGCTATGCGGCATATCAAAGGTCTGTCGGTACTTCCGCGAGCATTTTTTTTTTTTTTGCAGTCTCGAGACATGTTGTCGACAAACTCCCACAGTCAGCTAAATGAGCTGCAACAGCAAAAGTACCGAGCAGAGACAACACACACACCGAGGGCCCTCACACACACCGAGGGCCCTCACACACTCCACGGGCCCCTCGCTCTCTCTCAGGCACACCGACACTCACCTGCGCAGGTGGAACTGCTTCAGTGGCGGTATGTTAGCTCTGAGATACGCCGCTAAAGTCTCTCTGTGGCTGTCTGTGTGTCTTTATATCTCCGCTTTGGCTTTACACAGCCAGATAAACCCCTTATACAGTTTGGGCTGCAGCTACATGGGTCTGTGTGTGCGAGTGTGTGTGTGTGTGTGTGGATTTTAAACTATAAGAAATCCGATTCAATTAACAAGCGCAGAGAAGCGGCTTTGGACACTGTGAAATTGTCTGTGCAGAGGATGACACGGGCTCAGTGTTTGGAGATGTGCGCTCAGTGAGCCTGGCAAACAAAAGGCAAAGAAACCTGCACAGCCCTTTTTGAGAATTAATGTCGGAATTTACGTGAACGAAATTACCTGAAGCCAGGGTGGGCCAAAGGAGGCCAGACTGAAAGGCCCTTCACTGTAAAGCTGAGGACAGCCAAAGCGTGTTAAAACTTTAGAATACAGAACAGCCACATTTTCCACAGACGAAAAGAGATGCTCTGGTTATCCAGACCGTGGAGAGTCGTCATGCTTTCTGAAGAATTCAACTGTTATTGCACAGATAGTTTGGAAACATTCATAAAATTGGGTTAAAGTGACTCTGTTCTGATTATTTTTCTCCAGTGTTTCAATTAAGAAAACATTAGTAATACTTTGCACGTTACAAACATGTTTTCCCCCTAGTTAAGTTGCTAAAGAATCACACAAATAAGTAACCAGCAAGAAGCGTGCCAACCTATTTGTAATGCAGACAATGTGCAGGAGTGAATCTGAATTACTCGGTCAAAAAGGATAGAGCCTTGCTATTAGACCAATAACTTTGCAGCTTTGTAATCGAACAGCAATTTAGAAAAAAAAAACCGCAAAATGGTTCTGTTGAGGAAATTGAATTAATCAGGGGCCACTAGGGCAAACGCTTTCACAGGCTTCCCCTCATAATTATCTAATTATTTGAGGTACAGTTGTCATTTCATAATGAAATTATCACAGATATGCACAGTAATATTTTAAGATATTTGTGAATTAAACACTAATAAGATCAGAAATCAATTGATCAAACAGGTCAAACTGTGAGCAGGTGAAGCTTTCAGTGTCAATGTTCAGGAACAGTTTTTATACAAGCACACCATATAATGATCACATTTCCATCCTTTTTTTAATTTCTAACGGTTCTTTAAATTTGAGGCACTTTATGAATTCAAAGACAAGAATTTCAGCTGCTACAGAGAGCTGCACAGTTAAGTTAGTATCGATTTAAATTCGAGTTATTTTAACTGAGTCAAAAAATATATTTCACTGAAGCTACTGAAGTAGTAGTATTTGTTAATATTTCAGTAATTTAGCTAGTAAGTTATCATTCCTTTTTGTATCTTAGGTATAAATGTTACTCAATATTTTGTTATAGGATTTAATTTTGTGGAAATTAAACTGACTTTTTTACATTATGAGCAGAAATGTATGACTATTATTATTATTATTATTATTATTATTATTATTATTATTATTATTATTATTATTGTATTGTTATTAACTGAAGGGAATGAATGGATGAATCGGCCAGAGGGAGCATGTTGGGGATCAGAAGGGGATTTACTTTCAGAACAACGCACTCTTTGTGCAGTTTATAATCCGGCCTGTACCCCCTGTGCCCTCCGCCTCTCTGCGGCTCTACCGCTGCCTCCACACCCCGACAGGGTCGCCCAATTATTTTTAGGAGGCCAATTTTCCAAAATGGTTCACAACAATTTAGAAAGTTTGTATAAACCCGCCTAAGGAGGAAAAAAAAAATCAGCACTCATGTACAATGTTTAGGCTTTAAACTTTTATTTTGCCTTTGCTTGTTGGTGATAAACATATATGTTTTAATTTCTGAGTTCTTTTAATAAAACTTTATTATTGTATGTGAGCAAGGCATCAACAGGTGTCATTTACCAAATCAGCAAAATGTTAAGTCGATTGTTTAAAGTTTCGGGGGGAGACCACAGAGTACCCCATGAATAAAGATATCCTCTGAAACGCTTTTTATTCAAAACTTCAAGCTCTACATAAACATATAAAGACTGTAAAAGCGCGCGGAGCATATCCAAGAGCGCGCACGAGAGAGAGAGAAAGAGAGAGAGAGAGAGAGAGAGAGAGAGAGAGAGAGAGAGAGAGAGAGGGAGAGAGAGAGAGAAGGAGGGAGGGCTCAGGGAGTCTACTTGGGTAAGAAGTTACTTCTAATTAGCCAGCCTCTTCTTGCTCGCCTCACTTGTCCATTCTGCAGATCCGGATCCTCTGCTCTCCTCTCAAGGACCAGGAGCCGCCACGGGCCCAAACGCATCCATCAGCACCACGGACAGCAAAACCTGTTGAGGATCTTCTGCTTTTGGTTCCTCTTTTCACCTGCCGACCACGGTGCGCTGCGCAATTACGCACCATCTTTTTTTTTTTTAATTCTTTATGGACAAACTGCATCATTACGCAGGTCTTGATAAGGCAGCCTCTGTAGTTTTTTAATGCTGGTGTGAATTTATAGTCCTTGGTTGATTTAAGTTGGTTGTTTTAGTTATTTGTATTCGTAAAAAGAACGCTTATCAAAACCAGCACTGTTTTACACGGTAACAGGTGCAAAGACACGCGGTGTATCTGGACACAGGTGGGCAAAGAGTGCTTAGAGCCAGAGTAATAGCACAAAGACAAAAGGGGAGAAGGCCAGGGAGAGAAAATTAAAAACATCAACCAAAAGACAAACAACCAAGGGTAAAAGAAAAACAGAGAGGGAGGGGGTGACTGAAAGAGAGAGAGAGGAAGAAAGAGAGAGAGAGAGAGGGAGAGAGAAAGAAAGAGAGAGAGAGACACCCCTCCGGAGACTAGCTAGGAGACCCGGCCCCCGGTCTGAGAGAAGGAGAGAGAGAGTGAGGGAGTGAGGGAGTGTTTTAAAGCCGGCAGGAGGCATGATGTCCTACATTAAGCAACCCCATTACGCCGTGAACGGGTTAACGCTGTCCGGCCCGGGCATGGATCTGCTCCACTCCGCCGCCGTTGGATACCCCAGTAAGTAAAGGCCTTTGACTTGTGACTGATTAATTTGTGAAAAATTTTTTTTACTCTTGTTTCATTGTTGTTAAAATAAATTAGATCACTCCGAAAAGCAAAATCTGGAAGAATTCACAAAAAATACTGAGGTTAAATTTTTTACGCAAAAACGGCATGCCTGCAAAAACCTCTTTGTAAGATATTCATCTGTGCGTTTATGTTTTGGGAATACAAACACATGACTCTGGTTCTTAAACAATCACAACATGTGTTCACTTGACCTATAAGTGTTGCGGATTACAGAGTCAAAAAACAATAAAATAGTGTGTGTGAATTGAAACGCAGCCTGTTCACACAGACTTAACAGCAGAACAGACTCCAAGCTGTTGCTCTTATCATCTAACCTATTTTTTAAGATGCTCATTGTTTGTATGATTTTTTTTATACACATGAACACTTATTTTATTGTTCCGATGGCCTGATCAACATCTGTCATCTTTAACTGCAGGCTTTAAATCAAATGACGCTGAAGTTTGGCACTTATGGCAGAAGGCGTGGAACAAAGGCTGCGTGGCCTTCCTGACGCCATCAGACTTTGAATCAACAATAAATTCATATGATTCTTTAAATCTGAGTCAAGTGGTTTTTGTAATATATAATGTTTTCGTTTTAACACCATGAAGGCTTAGTTTAACTGTGGACACAAACGCGATTCGAACTATATCATATATGTATATATATATATGTGTGTGTGTGTATATATATATATGTATGCATATATATATATATATATATATGTATAAAGTTTACCATCAAATGAAAACACCGTTTAACAGAACATCTTTTAATATTTTCCTTGTTTCTAAATTGCACAATTTTCCGTTATTCATTGTTGAATGTTTATTACTTATTTTTTAAAAAAGTACAGCAACTGTTTTAAGGAATGATAATTGCGTATGGAAATTTTCAGTCAGTCTTTTTTTCAGTTGCATCATTAGCAGCGTTGTTAAAATAATTTCTCTTATTTATAGGGGAAAATATTACAAATAATAGGCTACTTTCATAGCAATTAAGCTCCTTGAATTGGATTAGATATGGTGTGGACAAATGTCGACTTTTTTATTCCGTATTTCCTCATAAAATTCCTCGTTTTTGTAGTGTATATTTGGACCGGAACATCCTTACGATGTGCTCTCTCCAGTCTCTCTAATGAGCTTTTTATGTGATATGTTCAAAGTAAACAAAAACAAGAGGTCAATGAAAACATAAACCTACGGCGGTTTCATCGAAAGGTTTTTATTTTAGAACGAAAAACCCTGAAATTAACAAGACACTCCTTTTTTTCCCTCATCTGCAGGCACACCGCGTAAACAGCGCCGGGAGCGCACCACCTTTACGCGCGCACAGCTGGACATCCTCGAGGCGCTGTTTGCCAAAACCCGCTATCCTGACATCTTCATGAGGGAGGAGGTGGCCCTGAAGATCAACCTGCCCGAGTCCAGAGTACAGGTAAGCCCTTATTAAAAAAACAACATTTCTTTTCGGGGAAGGGTGTCGCATAGATTCCTTCAGAATTCCCTCAATCAGAGTTTCACTTTCTAAATAACATTTCTATGATATTTTCCAGATACATTAATGTTAAATAAATATCTAATATTGTGAATGTCTTCCTCCCCTTCCCTCTTTGAGGTCTGGTTTAAGAACCGCCGTGCAAAGTGCCGCCAGCAGCAGCAGCAGAGCACAGGCCAGTCCAAACCAAGGCCCCCTAAGAAGAAGGCGTCCCCTGCTCGTGAGACCAACGCTGAGGCCAGTGCCAACCCCACTAATGGACCCTACAGCCCTCCACCCCCTCCCCCAGGCACAGCCATCACCCCCAGCTCCAGCTCAGCCAGTGCCACCGTCTCCATCTGGAGCCCGGCCTCCATCTCCCCCCTGCCGGACCCCCTGTCTGCCTCCACCACCCCCTGCATGCAGCGCACCACCACCTACCCCATGACCTACACCCAGGCCCCGGCCTACAGCCAGAGCTATGCAGGCTCCTCTTCTTACTTCACAGGTCTGGACTGTAGCTCCTACTTGTCCCCCATGCACCCGCAGCTGTCCGGCACTGGAGGGGCCCTGAGCCCCATCACAGCCTCTTCAATGGGGGGGCCCCTGAGCCAGTCCCCGGCCTCGCTCTCCTCACAGGGCTACACGGCCGCCTCGCTGGGCTTTGGAGCTGTCGACTGTCTAGACTACAAGGACCAAGCTGCCTGGAAGCTCAATTTCAATGCCACTGACTGTCTGGACTACAAAGACCAGAACTCCTGGAAGTTCCAGGTGTTGTAAATACTCAAACATGGGAGGTGGGGAAACAAGGGGAAGAAGTGAGAAATCAAACAGAATCATATGTGTATGAAAGACTCTAAATCTTATTTGGTGTGTGGTAGATGAAGGAAGACGCTGTGGGACATAAAGAAATTAACTGAAGAAGTAATCAGCTGAAATCATGTCCTCATTTAAGCTGGAAAACTTGAGCGGATGTATACTGACCGGTTGATGTGTGGCTTGATTGTTAACAAAGATTACTGTAGGGTTTCTTAGTCAAAACAACAGAAATCAGCCATAAAATCAAAGATCGACTAATTGGAACCAACAAACTTTCAATTACTGTACATTAAAATCTGGTTAGAGGAACAGCTTTTATTCTCCAGCTCAGTCATAATGGAGTTCTATATCATTGTGATTTAAATGCAGTTTAGTTTAATTACTGATGGCATGAGACTTTGAGGTTAGCATCATGTGTAAACAAAGAAAGCCTCTTGGCATATACTGACTGCATCTTCCTGACTGGATATTCAGGAGCTTTGGTTTCATAGAAGTTTACTCCAGCTTCCTTTCGAGGCTGATTGGTCTTACTTACAACATTAAAGCAGAGCTTTTTTTCTAAATAAAAATTGCCATTACACAACAGTCGAGTGAGCAACATGTTTACTGCAGAGACAGCCTTGAAACTGACAAATCAAAGAGCCGTGGCTCATGTTTATTTCTTTCTTCCAGACTTTGTCTTGTATATTTTTGTGATGTATTTTTTTTAGAGCTGCTCTTCATCAGCAAACTGATTTAAAAGCTTTGAGCCAAACAACTCATCTTTACAGGGTGTGTTTACAGCAGAGGTGTCCAAACTGCGGCAACTGTGACCCGAGGTACACTTTCAGTCGGCCCATGGTGTGTTTCAAAAGCAGGAGAAATTAGGCCCACACTAGAATATAATGCTAGTGTCCATGAAACAAAGGCAGTCTCATCTTCAACTCAGGCTCGGATTTACACAGAAAATTTTGCTGGTCATCTTCAAGCGCTATGATTGTCCTGTAAGGTTTATCATCTTTGTTCAGTTCTCTCTTGTTTTGAGTCTGAAAGTAGTGATGAGCCATCTGCATCTCCTCAATGCAGCAAAGGAGGGTCATTCTTCTCTTGGACCTGAGACCCCTAAAAATCTGATCAGCAACCCTTTATTTCTTTACCCTAAGAGACTGTTTTATTTGTAACGGAAAGCTGTGATGTAGGTGGCTTTTTCTTGAAGCATTTTAAGTAACTAAGCATAACTTAAACGGCAGTGAATCAGTTTTACCCACCTCAACACGGTAAAGTTTGATGCATCGAAGTGGCTCAGTACTTTTATAGTGGTTTGGTAAAAAAGTCTGGACCCCCCTTGTTTAAAGGGTGGTCACTAATATAAACTGTTTTAGCTGTGTTTGGCAGTCAGAAGCAGATGACTCCAGTAGCCTTGTCTGATTGGGACCCTCTGAGTGCGACATGAGCATGGGGGTGGAGTTGGTCACTGAGATGACTGCAGTACAAACCTGTTGCCTTTGAGCATAGCTGAAATCTTTAGCAGAGTGGTTCCTTGTACATTGTTAGTTTAATAGGATCACTTCCAGACAATTTGGGCAACAATGGCTGCTTTGTGGCTATTGGCAGCTGAGACCCCCAACCCACCCCTTTATCTCACAGTGTTTGCACAAGGGGAGCAGGTTGTTGAAATTGTCACTTTTAGACTTGATCATGAACGTATCTGCTGATAAATTGCTTCTGTGGGGTGTTTGATGGGAGAGAAGGCTGCACCAGGGAAAGGGAAGGGTCTGGGCTGCTATGCAGCCTCCCCTTTGCACAGAGAGTTTGATGCCTCTCTCAACTCCGACCTGTAAAGATGTGATGGCTTCCACTTTATGTGTTTGATGTATCTTTTGATTTTTTGTATTAGATTTAAACAATTTTATGTTTCTTTAAAAAATTGTGAATTTGTTGAAGTAAAAATTGTGTTAATTTGTCTTGAAGTTGATATTACCAGTATTATCATCATTAATATTATGTCTTCAGCTGACATGGACTTTAATAGTATTCTTTGTCATTTTTTTTTTTGTAAATATTAAAACTTGAAAATGCAATCATGTCTGCTATCAGTGCTGAGCTGTTATGCAGGCACTCCATCCAACACAATCTTTCTTTCTTAACTTCTAGAAAACTGCCAACTTTTTATTTTTCTCTGTTTATATTCTGGTTTCTGTTTCCTTTTTTTCAAACTCAGGGGTTTATCCAATAAAAGTAGCAGTGATAGGATACATTGCTGTTTATTCTGACTGTACTTTTATCTATTTGCATTACTTTAATCTTCTCTGTTTATTTTTCTGACATGAATTATTTTGTATGTTTCATTCGTCTCTTGTGTTTGACCGGTCTCACCACTACCATGCTAGATAGCTAAGATGTTTCTGAGACATTAAACGACTTCATTGAACTGAGGGGTCACTCTGATTTATTTAATCATTGGTCTAATAACCTGAACCTATAATTAATGGTTGGTTTTACCATTAGGCAAAAGCAGGAAACTGTCTTTAGCTGGATGTTTCAAATGGTCTACAGATTTAGTCCTTACAGGCCATGGCACAAGCTAAACATGAGTACACAGTTGGGCTGGACAATATTTGGAAATAATGATATCAGGCTGAATTTTCCCTTTGTTATTTATATTGCACATTTGATTGGAACTTGCTGGATGAGTTATGTGTCTTTTCATGCTACAAGTTAATTGGACCATATACTTGTTATTCTGTAAATTAATGTGTTGGGACATTGCACACTGAGGCGCTGACAGCCACTGTGATGCACACACAGGGGTGCTGCCAAACATTTTTGGGCCCATGAAAAGATTACATGGGGGCCCATCTCAGACCAGCTCCGCACAGTTTTTCCAACTGCTACTCTGTCAAGCAAATACAAAAATAAATATGATGCAATGAAATTTCAAACATGGACTGCTCAAAATTGTTACAACCAGGTTCTTCAGCTTAAAAACACAAATATGCTTTAAACATTGTAGAAATTTTTAACTCTTAAGTTAAAAATGATGCAGTAGAATGAGCAACTTTCTGGTTTTTGGACCAAGTTAAGCATCCCGAAGGTTTTTATGCATTGGTTACATTTAAGAGGTAGTCTAGCTTTCAGAGATTTAATATTTTTGCAGTTTATAGATTTTGTTTACTCCATAAGTTGTTATTCTCAAGGTTCAAATATTGTTATGTACCATTCAGATTGTAGAAGATGCATAGCATACATAAATGAAATTAAATCCTCTCAGTCCTCTTATGCTACGGCCACACCGGACGCGAATTTGCAAAGAAGTGCGTTGAGATTACATACAAAGTCCATGCAAAGACGCAGTTGGACACAGATTCGCCCTGGGCAGCGCGTCGGGTCGGCACATGGAGTGTCCGGCGCATGTGGGGCGTCAGACGCCTTTACGCTTGAGTTGAAAATATTAAACTTTCGACGCAAATTCACGTGACACTGTGACACAATCAGCGATGACATCGCTGTGGTTATAGCAGTTAAGACTGCTTTTGAAGAAAGTAGCCTGTCCATTTATAAAGATGTTCATTAGGACACACTTGATGTAAAAGATGAAAAAGGCTAATGGCAGAAAATCAACATTTTGAACACAGTCAATCTTTGAAAATGTAGCACTGACGTACATGTATGGACTTTTGTCTGTAGCTTGTGTATTTAATATGGAGAATCACACAGATTCTGTTTGGGCCATCTATTCTCTGAGTAAGCCTAATTATGGTGATGTAGGACATATGGTCAAGTTTTAATGTCTGTGAAGCAGGGGCCCATGCATTCTCAATCCATAACTCTCAAAATAATACTATTAGAGACTGAGGACCTAGAGTGTCCATGGAGGTGATCGAGGCTAATGATGTGGCACAATGCTGTTCAATATTATGTCAATCCCAATCTGGCATCAAAACAAGGAGAAAGAATAAAAGAGCCTGATGTTGTTCCTTCTAGGAACTTATTGCAAAAAAGGCTTTAAAGAGACTGAAGCCAGGCCTATTCTGTAGATGGTACCACTGACTGGACACACTAAATCTAACAAAACATAGAAAACCATGGATCCAATATTGCTGACATCAGTACTTTTATTTCAGCATAAATTCCATTCCACATAAGCCTTCAAAACAGCCTTATGCCATTGTTACATAGATTCAACAAGGTGCTGGAAACATTCCTTAAATATTTCAGTTGGCTGCACATCCATGATGTATCTCATGTTCTACAACATCTCAATGGTGCAGTGAACCCAATGCCATGTTCAAGACAACAGTTTTATTCTGGTGGTCGGCTTGAACTTCAGCAGGTTGATGTCTACATGCATTGAGTTGCTGCCATGTGATCATTTGACTACATGTTTGTGTAGAGGAACAGTTCAGTGGGTGTGCCTAATGGTGCGTATTCAAAATAGCTTTTGATTGTCCAAAAAGGTATTTGGGAAGAACTTCTGGGCCAAACAGACATATTAAGGTCCCTCACATTATTATTTGCAGTTGCTGAAGTCTTGTATGCACTGCTATGGATGCACTGAAAAATGCTGATTTGCAACACAAAATTAATTCAAAAACTATATGGAAGGTAAACCAAAGTTGCACCAATAGAGAGCATAAAGCTGTTATTTCTATAAGCTGTGGAACAGGGGCCTCAATCGCTTTATGTTCAAGGCCCCAAAGCAATAAAACAACCCCTGCTGTGAGTACTGAAGGATAAAACGACTGACATGTTTTATCCCACTTACATCTCTGCCCATTGGGACTGTGTTCAGAGAAAAAGGGACAGAGAGGGGACATAGGGACTCATTTTCTGGTGGAGTTTCAATAATCCATACCAGGGGTTGAGTGGGTGTAAGGCAGAGATGAGAGGGAGCAGGCCAGAGAGCTCCAAAAACAGATTAGAACTGACAATAATACAGAGTTCCAAAGCTCCAGCCGGTCCCAAACTGAAGACAGAGAGATGGGCAGATTATTTTGGATTGGCGAATGTTGAGTGTTACTAACAGTGGGCAGCCAGAGGGTTAGGGGTCAGGGCCATAAGGGGTCACTAGAAGTGCACAGGATGAAAGGTTTTAGCCCATGGTGTTGTGATGCATTTTTTCTCAAAACACCTCGGTAGGTCAAAACCACACAGAGATGCTCATATGGATTTTTGTATCCAGTTTATGAGCTTTTGCTCCATTTTTAACATTTTTGGAACTTTTTTTTTAACAGAGGTACCTTGTCCCTCAGTTAAATACTAGCATTTCACTATTTGAAATCACATTTATGTAGAGGCCTGCAATGTTTTTTTTTGTACACATATCATAACAATTTTAAAATCTGTAAAAAACAATGCCACTGTGCCATACCCTGCCACTGGATCAAATCCATTTCTTTTGTTGTGATGTTTCAAAGAAGTGAAAAACTGACATTCTGTAGCAGTTTTACCACGGACAAGCATTTTAATGCTTTCTCCAAACCAAATTCCAACTAAATTTGGGCCAGGAAAAACTTCTTTCAGTAAGAAATCTAGGGCCTGATCAACCAAGACCCCAAATGTAAAGCACTAAATTGCATGTGTAAACTTAACAAATTGCATGTTTTAGTGGGAGTTTTGCAGTTGATTTATTATGACTGCATGCTACCAGCTGTCACCATGGAGAGTCTGGGAGAGCAGAGTGGCAGTATATGAAAAATGAAGTTTAAAGCCATGGAGTTTGAGAGAAGTGAATATATTAGTGAACTTCAGCAGAGATGTCTTAGTGTTGCCAGCAGAAATGTGATTTGGGAGGCCATCTGTGAAAAGCACACAGCTTCAAACTGGCATTGCTGGATAGACAATGTGGGCTCTAATTTCGTAGACCAGGCGCAGGCACGTCACACCTGCCCTGCGCCTCACCTCGCCTGCCCTGACAGAGTGTGTCCAGAGCACTTTGCGAGTTTCCAGCAGTGTGCAGAGAGGCGCACTGCAGGCACAGAGAGGCAGAACACAGCCGAGTGTTGTCTTCACCAATCAAATCAACGCCTCTCCTTGCCTTTAATCAACGCCTCTCCTTGGCCGTGCTGTGGCCGATGCGCAGCAACTGATTGGTCTGACTGATCCCCGGTAGTGGAGACAGTCAAAGCCACTGTCCCTTCAGCAACTGGAAGAACAGACTGGCCATCGGGGCGCGCATCGGAGGTCACAAAGCGCGTCACCGTGTGGGCCAGCTCCCAGGACAGATGTTATCTGTTCCTTTGTCATTAATAGAGTACAAAATTAAGAGACAGTTACACAGCAGCAGTCTTATCCATTCATAATGCTTGTGATCCACCTGCATTCCTGTTCTGCCAAATAGCAGAGCCTTTAGTGATATACTGTATAGTCTCCCGGTATCTCCGCCTCATCCTCCTTGCAATAATGTACTCCATCTTTTTAGATCACATTAAAAATAAAGACTAAAACAGAGAAATATGGGAAATCACAGATAAATCCTTAGTGACATACATTTATTTTCTCTTTTTCTCCATCTTTTTTGTCTCTCTTTTCTTTGAATTTCTTGAAATGAGAGAAATCGGATATATACTCAGTATCGGATGTTAAGTCTGTTTATTGTTGACTTGTAAGATGTGCATCAAACTTCCAGCTGCCCTCAGGCTAAGATTCCATTATGACACACGTCTCTAATCCAACATCAGATGTGACGGGACAATTAATATAGATGTGCTGGTTCAGACTGTTCCATTAAAAAGTGATTACTGTGATTGTTTATTGCATTAAAATGTGCCTGACACTCTGGAAACCTGCCTCTGAGGGTTTGTTGACGTGTGCGCACATGTGCGCCTGTCACCAAATTAAGCTGCAAAACCTTTGTCTGTGCTTCGCCTGCACCGAGAATAGATCAGGTTGGAGCTGGCAAGCTTCCAGCGCACCCTCCGCAGAGTTTTTCGGCACGAAATTGTCACTGTGCCAATCTGAATCTGTTGGCACCTCCCCCTGGTGCGCCGTCACCTCCCTCTGGTGCGCCGTCACACCTTTGTCTGCGCAGACGGTCTACTAAATTCTCAAATTGGCAGAGCACGGCAGTGCGCCGGACGAAATTAACACTGTGCGGGGTGCACCAGGCTTGCGCACCCTGCGCTGCGCCACAAATTAGGGCCCTGTGTCTCTGCTATATCTATTGCTGACCAAAGGGTTGCAATAATCTTTTTGGCAGTCTGCCATTTTGACAGACAAGCTTGTCACTTTAACATCATGCCATATTTTTATCCATCATTTTTAATTTTCCTTTTCTAATTTCAGTTAAACATAATCCAAAAGACAACTGTTTGATTGATAAGGTATTGAGGTAGCATCTAAACAAGCTACCTAACCCCACAGCAAAAAAGGAGAGCAGTGGTGCACTGTAGAGCAAGAGCAAAACAGACTAATATGATGATCTCAAAACAAACTTTAATGTAAATGTAATTCGTGAACATGTAAATGTTTATTTGTGGCAGACAAACTGCTGCCCTCTGTGATTGGACACTACTATACTTTCTTTGTTAATCAATTTTTTAGTGAGCCAGTAGCATGGTAGAGCCCCCTTATATAGACTATGCAAGAGTACAAAAAGGGATGTAAGTGGCTTATGTGATAGTCCCTTTTGTATCAAGCATCTTTCCAGCAGCCTAGCTGTTTCATTGATTAGTATTGCAGTGGCAACTAAAAAATTGTCATTTACCAACAGGAAAGATAGGGAGTTGTGGTACAAAATAGAGCAGGAGCTGAATGTTTTGTCATGGTTCTTAAACAAACTTTTACTGTTGAATAAAGATGCAAAGGCATGTAAAACAGTGTTCTTCTGCATGACAGTAACACTCCGGTCTTACCCTTAAAACCTTTGTCTGTGCTGCTGCCAAGTCGACAGATAGGAGAGGGTAAAGCACACACTGGGAGCACATATAGGTGCTTACTAAACAGATTAACATGTCAAACATATAGAAGGCCAACTGCCACCTATGCATTTAATTATCAGCAGTTAAGAACATGAGAAAACAGCAGAGAAGTTGTATCTTGGGTTAGGTGAGAAAGAAGGAGGATTTGATGGGCCACCCACTGGTACTGGTGAACTTTGATTATTTTTTGTTTATTTATTTACCAGTGCTAGTATGCAACAGTTTCCAGACAAATTGTTATTTTTAGGTATGACCCATTCACACAAAACAACAACTGAGCAAAACATTTTCCAGGTTGTGTGCAGTATGTTCACAGTGAACCTAAGTTACTGCACATCATTGTGGTTAAGGTGTGCTCTCATCTGAACTTTAATGTCTGTAATTAATCTCTCTCTCTCTCTCTCTCTCTCTCTCTCCCTCTCCAACAAGCTATGTTCAGACAGATTGCTTGCTTGCACAGCACTGCAGCTCTGAAGGCTAACCACTAGCTTTAGCATGTAAAGTTCAGGCCATGATGAACTTTCAATTTTCTACAAGTTTTTCATTATAAAAGTTCTGATTTGTAACCACAGACACATTTCTTAACTGCCAAATCAGCAAAGGTGGGACTTTGAATAGCAGTTCAGTACAACTGCTAACCAAAGGGAACCATACATTCAGTAACAGCAACAAAAATTAAAATTGAACAAAAAAAGAGACGAGGAAATGAGTTGCTTATTACACCACAGGCTTGTTTTTGAAGGAAAATGGGGACTGTAACAGGGATAGAAGTATAAATATGTGGTATTAAAGCTTTTGTATTTTAGCAGGTTCTCTTTTGGTAAAGTACCTCTATGAATTATCAGTCCAAATAATTACTCGAACAAAATATGTGTATTTGTTTTTCTCTTGACTGTTCTGTGTGTTTTTTTCCTCTCGCAATACTGAGACAGGGCCAAGATCTGTATCATGTGACTGTGGAGACCAATCAGAAGCATCAAATAATCCTCAGTTACAAATACAAGGTTACAAATATGAACCAAATATTTAAGAAACTTTAAAACTGACTTTAGACTGTTTATGTTTAGGAATAAGATATCTATAAACCAGTGCAACATAGTCCAACACATTTTATGTAGTTGTGTAGTTTCAGTTGTATTTGTAGTTGTGGTAACCTCATTTATTCATAAAAAATACTATATCACAGTGCATGAAAATGCAATTAAGTCCACGATCTTTTTTTTTAACTGTGATTTAATAAATTTCCTGCAAATAGCGAAACAAGGAAAAAAGTTCTATGATGCTATATTTTGTTAATACCCCCCCCAGAAACTTTCAGAGTTTTTTAATTAACTTGCACTGGAGCAAACCACTTCTGAAAGTTACTTGCCCTCACTGTTGTTTTCTTCATATATGATGAGAGAAAGGAACATGCAGTCCAGAGCAGGAATTCAACCTGTTGAGTTACATACATCTTTCAAAATTGAATTCAATCATACTACTTCATGCTTACATGCTAATCACTGTTACACTCCTCCATGACCAGCATCACTGCTCTTGGCTTGCAGCCACACCTTTGTAATCAAATTTGCCCAGTAACAGCACTGCTTTGCCTTCTGACTGGGATTTATCCTGAGAACAGAGAGCTGAGTTCAGCCTCATGGTGACACAGCGTAACCCCGAACACGCAGCCCAAAAGCTCATTACAAAGTGCAGTAGACTACGGTCACTAACCAGATTGGGCTATAATGATTGTTCATTTACACTTAACACTCAGAGGAAGTACAACGAAATTCGAGTTTGAACTTTTTTTGAACACATTGAAATTTTGAGCTGATAATTTGGCATTAAATGACTTAATTATAAATATATGTATTTGAATTAAGAAATATAGAGACAGACAGACAGACAGACAGACAGACTCCTTCCTGTGCAGGCGGTGTACTCTCATAATCCCCCGGCAGCAGCATATGGACTGTGCAGCAGAGATACAGACACAGATACGCTCAGGACTTAGGAATATGATTCATTTCTTTCCTCACTCTAATCCCTGACAAAGAAGCTGGTGGCCGGCCTGCTCCAGAGGCACACGGTAATCATACAGCAGGCTGCTGCCGGGCTGACCAGCCTCCCCATCACCCCCCTCCCCTACCCCCGCAATCTCCTCCCTGTCCTCCTGTCTTCCTCCCTCCTGCCGGCCTGCAGTCCATTTTCCTCTTAATCAATTCCTAATCCCGAGGCCGCTGTGCATACACACGCTGAGCACACGCCAGAACACATACAATTACATCCAAAAGCACACACACATATGTGGAACGTGTGGGTGTCTGCATTGTGTTGTGATCATGCCCAAATATTTGATTGATTTTTTATTTTCTGAAAATAAATACAATCTCCAAGTAACTTCTCAGCCCAATTAAAGTCGTGAACGTGGGGTTCAAACAATCTGCAACATTCATTTAAATGAAATAAATACAAAACAAGGCATCTGGGAATGAAAACAATACACAAACAACATCCACTAAATTTCCTGGTAAAGGCTCATTCACACATCAACGGATCATACTGTGTGAATGGGAAAAAGGGACCTGTAATGAAACCATGGAAAGAGGCAGATCAAACACAAAATCCAGATTCTGCATGTGAGTGTAAAGGGTCAGTTTAGGTCTTTGTGCAATGAGAGCTTTTTTGTTTTTGTTTTGTTCAGAGTATGATACATTATTTTTATTAATCTTTTATTGTTAAGTAAGCAGCAAAGTATCCCCTCTGAACATGTACATGTATCAGATTTGCGCAAAACAGAGTTGTGAAGAGACCATAGGCATCTGTTTAGATCCATGTCTTGTCTAAAGATGGACAGACACTATGGTTCCAAGCCAACTATAGCTGTGCAGAAGAAAGTACAGCTGAATCAGATCAGCATGGTGTTTCAAGTAAGGTGTCAGTGTGAGGAAGGGAAAGAGAGAAGGAGCTGCAGATTCTACTCTTGACACAGCTGCTGTTCTAAACAGTCAGATACCCCTTTAAAATGATGTGGACATATGTAAAAATACAAGGGAAAACAAGCATGCTTGGAAAAAAGAAGGGATGTTGATTTGTTGGTCAGGATGCAAACAAGACTGGTACAAAATTAGACCTCCTTCTATTTTTGTTCAATAATAATAATAGTAATAATAATAATAATAACAGGCTCTGAATGCAATGGCCTGTCGCCTCATGCAGCACGCATGTTAGTTTGCTTATTGTTGCGTAAATGAAACAAAGGTTACTCTGGATCCTATCTGCTGCTCCCAACTTTGACAGATGGAACTATTTTCAAGCACTTGTCAGTTGGTCAGTCAGATGGGGCCTAAATATATTAACAAACATTCTGTCAGTCATGTCCTTTTTTTAGAAAGTACCTAATTTCTTTTAGAATTCTTTCCCCTTGATTTTTAGACAAAGAACAGAAGTGCAGCCCCAGGTTCAGTTAGCCTGTGTTCATCTGGTAATCATTTCACAAAATTTGACTTGCTCTAGTAGCGGTGCCAAATGATGAGACATCTTTGTCCAGCCTTACTGCACCTCCCCTGACATGGCTGTGGGCCATGGACCCCAATTTGACAACCACTGATTTTATGAAACTTGTAGTAAAGTTAACATTAGTTGACACTACTTGAAAATAACATAAATCTTATGTTATAATGGCACATTACCATGTAAAATTATATAGATGGTATGATGTACTATAAAACACAAAACAAAGTAAGTAATCACAATCATATAAAATTAATTTGAATTAAAATATCTATGTTAACACAGTTATGAATGTAAAGATTTCATGTGTGCAGGCAGTGTCCGTGGGTTTGTCAGATTTCTTATGAAAATATTATCATTGCTATTTTTGGTCTTAATAATAGAAATAATGATAATAATAGTGATTTGTCATGCAAATAATTTTCCTGTAGTCCTGGAATAATTACATTAATTAGATACAGTTTTTGTTGATCTTCTTCTTCTTCTTTTTCTTCTTATTGTTGTTGTTGTTTTATTTTTGGATCATTTGTCCGCTGCTTGTATGGAGTCAAAATGTGCATAGATGGAAAATTGAACTGGGCTTTGAATTCTTTCATGTGGCTAAAAGGTACAAATGAGCTGTACCTTCTGAAAATCCGATCACCCTTGTCTATGACTGTCGAAGAATTATCCACACAGGACATGTCAATCATTAGCTTGCAAAAGACAATCAAGAAATAATAAAAACACATGTTGTGGAGAACAAAATATACAAACATAAGAATAAAACATAAGTAGATTAAGAACGTAAACAAAACAATTAGGCCAGCCATCTTTCCCTCACAGGGATTTGTCCAAAAGTGGAGAGGGGAGGGTTCAAATAATTAGATAAGCACGGATTTGCCTGCCATCTTAATTTACAGGTGAAGTAAACTGTATTGCTTAAGGTATGGTGTCCAACTGAGGCTTATTCATGCTGTATGACTCCTTGGCACAGAAGTTTGGAACCTTTTGTGCTGTAGTGAGACGTAAATACAAATAATTTCACCCAAGAAGTGATCTAACATCCTTTAATCAGTCAGTGAGATCTATAAATGAGCAGTAATGCTGCTAAATCACACAATGCTGCAGTGTAAGTAGGTGTGAGTGATCTGCAGCTAGTATAACAGGATCAGTATTACAGTGTGAATGGATCAACCAGCTACTGTCAACCTCAGCATACACTTGTGCTAAGGGCTTTACTGCAGATTACAACTTAACACCTAGTTAATATCACTAATAGTAAAAGTCAGAGTTTAGAGCCACAGATTAATCATATGTCCAAGTGAAACCCTGGATTACTGGAGTATTTGGATTTAGGTGACAGAGTATCAAACAGAAATTTGAGCAGAGGCTGAGGGAACATTTTTACTCCACAAGGGGACATGTTGACCACGTTTAACATATTTACACTGCCCCTGTGAGCCTTAATGATATGCAGTCAGGTTTTTCTGTGCTCCCTAAGAGACTTTTTTCTCACTTCAGATTAAAATTTCACAATCACTGGATGCAATTCAAGACCTGAAACATTGGGGTGTTTGGTAGGTGAAGTCTTAGCTTAAAGGTATCTCAAATTAGCACTTTTTTACAGAGGGAGGTGTAGAGGTTTTATGCTCTCTGCCGGTGACCACTTTTTTCTGAATTTCCTGAAGTTTCCTGGACAGAGAGGGACAGAAGATAGATCCAGAGCTAGGGTGAGAGCCAAGGGAAATACTGCCTGCAGACTTCAATACATGGGATGCAGTTGAAAATGCAGTTAGTTGCACCCCAAGAGGCAAAATACTTTTGATTAAAAATCTAATCATAATGGGCCATAGATTATATATAGATAAGCAAAAGCTAAAACCTTTACTTTCTTCAGTTGACCAAATACAGGCTTTAAATGGACTTAAATGACTTTTTTCAATGATTTGAACACAATATTTGCATATTATAATGTATATTCCTATATTGTCTTCATCAGGCATTTGTGGGGCATATGTGAGTTTATCAGAAACAGATAGCCAATTACTTGTCATATATTGCAAAAACAAAATGAAATAAATAACAGTATCCCAAATTTTGAACATATTTTAATTTATTCATTGCAGATTTTTTTCCTGCTGCCAGGTGTGCCACCTGTTGCACACACCTGTGACAGGCACAAAGCTGTCAGCACTTAAAGCTCAATATCAACAAAAGAATATGACATTTCTGAGGGGGGCGCTACCAACACATTCTGCTGTGCTGCTCATTTAACAAATGCACAGTTCTTATAAGTGATTAAACAGGCTTTCCAGAAATATAAAATGCAATACCAATTGGTATTATAGGAGGGGGGACATAAATGATCACAACTATTTTTTTAAAACCTTTTTGGAATAATACATATTTATACTGTTGATACAATGTGCAATGTACAGTGTGCACAGGATCACATTGAGCAGCATCACAGACTCTAGTCTTAATTTGACTGTGTAACTTCTACATGTATGAGAGTAATATTTGATCAGGCATGTACTTTTACTCAAGGACTGAAGATGTGCCCACCACTAACTCTGCATTGCAGCTGGATCAGCCTGATTCAGTGTCTGTAATCAGACAGATCTATCTTGCCAAGCTCCAACCTACAGTGATTGTGTGTGGCCCAAAGTGGGACAGCCCAATCAGCATCCTTTAGAGCAGGAAGAGGGCAGAAGGGAATGCATACAGAGATTAGCATTGATGCTAACATTTTCAGTAGTTTTTGATCAGATCTAGACAACGTTTCTTTATTGAATGAAAAACAAATAACACCACAAACTTCTCTATAAAAATAACATTTTTGCTCCACTAACATGTTTTGTTTTACAAACTGGCTCAGGCTTGTTCCTCAACACTGCTGTAACACTTGCCTACAAATCATCACATCTGAGTCCATCTGGTGTGTCAGGTTAGCTCACCACTGACTTTCAGCCATATTGACTGAGGAGGTGGGACCACGTCATTTGTCCACAGGGACCACCAGTTGCTGAACTCTGGCAGGACTGTACTTTGTTGAAATGATTCCAACCTGCAGTTCATTTCCTGTCATGGTCTTCTCTGAGGTTTCACTCCATCTTTGACTTCATTTAACCTCTGCAGGTATTTAGAGCCCTGTCAAAGTTACCTCCAGTGCCAACTCTAACTTCCCTCATGTGCCCCCTCTTCCTTGCCACCTCTCCCAGTGTGCCCCCTCGCTCACTCCGCTCCACCTCTCCTTGCAGTTTGTTATTCTTGCTGATCTAATTTAGAGAATGTCCCAAATCCTCTTAGTGTCTTGCTCCCTCAGCGCAACACTAAGTGAATTAGACAGGATTACTGTCTCCCTCTTCTTCCTCCTCTCCTCCTCATCCACCTCTTCCTCCTCTTCTTCGTCTTCGGGCTCTCTCCGTCATTACACTTTCCTCTATTTCTCCGCTCTTCTGTCCATCTTTCTGTGGACATTTCTCTCTTCATCTGCAGGATTAAATCCATTTCCCTCTCCAGATGACAAATTGGTTGCAAATGTTCCCCCGGTGACAGATGCTCTGACAGGCCCAGAGCATCCTGGGACATGAAGTATTGTTAATTAAACTTTGACCTCTTACAAATAAAAACAGAAAAAATTCTGACATAACACAACAGGAAGTGCATCAAACATTAGCATATACATCTAGTGCAGGGAATTTAATTACTGTCAATGTCATTCATTGCTGTTTTTTAAATTTCACTCTGAAAGTAATACAAGTAAAAAAAAAAAACGATGCCAGAGCCACATTTCTGCAGCCTGTCACCTGTGATGTGCTACTTCCAGATTCATGCCAATGTTATATTGTTTAATCTTCATTCTGGCTCCTGCAGGTTCTCCCTGATCTCTGCCGGGCCAGATAAGGTCAAGTTATAATACCAAGTTCCTTTTCGAACAAAAACTAACAAACAAACAAGAACAAGACAGTCTGATGAATCTGTTTTTTATGAAATTATTCAGATCCAAGCAACCAAACCGGCACATTTATCGACCTCTCCAAGCTGCAATATCCATGCCTCTGTGATGTTTTGCCTCCACCATGAAAGAAATGAAGACAAAAAGGGGAGAATAAGTTGACTCAATTCGCTGTGTTATATAAAGGAGCTAATATTTTTGAGAGGGGGATACGGAGATCTGACAGGGGAAAACAGTACTCTGGGTGTATGTCGCTGCATTTATACGAATGTAAAGGAAGCACCTCCTCTTCCTCCCACACATCCAAAGCTGTATTGTACTGTCAGCTGACATTAATATAACATCCCTGTGAAATGAAAATTGAAAATGAAAAATCAAAATTTATTTGGGTAAAGGAAGTAAATCATCTGTAGAGTCCAAAACATGGCACCTGGGAAACATGCCTACTCTCACACATTGCTATTATGAAGCTATTTCGCAGCATGAGGTTGAAGTTGAAGCTGATTTCATGAATAGATTATGGTTTATTGGTTTATCTAATGTTTTTTTTTTTTTTAATGACTGCTGGGTGAAATCCGTATTTGATATGGAAAAGAATTGTGTAACAATCCGGCCACCTTTTATAATTAGACTGAACATTTATGAATATAATTCAGCAATTTGATTAAAACAATCATAATATCTTGATAGGATTTGTTTTTTTTTAAATCACTTTTTCATTGAAAAAAATATGAAAAATTAGAATATGACTCACTCATTTTCAAAAATTAAATACCCAGATGTTGAAAGAATTTAACCTTAAGATACACAGTATGTCATTCAAATTCATTAAAATTATTATAAAATTATTATTATTATGAAAATCATTTAGCAGTTAAACAACAAGAGGAGACAGTTAGCAAGGACTTTTTTCAGATCTTCAGATTCTATAGGTCTCCTTTGTTTACAACCAGTATCCAGGGAAATTACACAGAACAACAACATTAAAACAACATATGAGTTATTGAATTAAATTTTTATCTCTCTGTCTGTCTGTATACATAACAAGTTTGATCCTTTCTACCAGCAGTTTGAGTGTTTATGACATTCTGTGGCTGCCGAACTCGAGGCATTAAAATTCAAAATTCTGTGTGTCAAACTCGCGTACATTCAAACTCCTCCTCATTGATTCTTTGTAAATTGGCCAACATTAGAAAGCCACCCCGCCTCTCACTGCCTTATTAATGCTATTTTCTGCTACCAACTTTCCTCAAGAACAGCCAGTCATCTCATCAGCTCCTAGAAATGTGCCAATCACTTGTGAAATATAACAATTGTTGAATTAATAGATAGCAATTGCCATATTGTCTAATTATATGAGCAGGGCTTCGGGTCTGTCATTATGAATAAATTAAAGTAGATGTTCACTATGAACTCGCGCATTACAATTTTTCCTCATCCAATACAGCAAAAATATATCAGATGTATCTGGATGGGGCCGACTGGAGCACATACTTCACAGGCCAGTACCAAAACGCATGAAAGTGAATGCTCAGAGGAGGACTAGTTTGCAAGCCCTTTTGGACCACCCTGATTAGCCGACATGTGAACACAGGAAAGGGGCTTGATTACCAAGAGTGCCCTTCTGTGAATAGATAGTTTCCCTCTTTAAACAGCTAGTCATGATCATCAGGTAATAACAGTGATGGACAAAGGTAACAACCTCAGTACTTTTTTAAAGGTAAAATGCCTCTAATACAAATATTCTGCAGTTTATATAAGCTTAATTAAAAAAACAAAAGCAAACAAAAAAAGACGAAATGAAAAATGACCCAGCTCTCATATGTTACACACATTTTTTGTCTTGTGGGTTTTTCTCAGTGAACTAGTTCATGAACAGTTTGCACATTGCATCGGCATTGTGTTCCTACCTTCACAGTGCATATTTTATTGTTCTAAGTCCAAGTGTTTCATCACATCTATTAATAAAGTGAGCTGGTGGTTAGTTTTGTTTCCAGTTTAGCAGAATTATTGTCCCTGTAGGTAATGTCACAAATTGTATCATATAAAATTATCTCATAGACAGCTGTTGACTAGCTGGCTCCACACTGGACTAGGACTGGATCTGGTTTGATTGGATCTGCAAGTCTGCAGTTAAGATCTGAAAAACCTTAGTTCAGTCAGTGAATATGCTAATACATTTCCAAAACTGACCTAAAGCAGCTGAACTTTGTCCACACCCATCACAAACTGAGTTAACTAATGTAGCCTGCAGTGTCTTGAATTGTAAAATCCATGTCTGATGAAAATAGATGAAAACCTTTCCTGCCTTTGTCAATTGGATGTTCATTATCAAAATCCTCTTTCCAGGTCTCCTTGAAGTAATCTAGTGTGTCTACAGTCTACTTGTGATAAAGTATTATGGATTCTGGGTATGGATCATTTTTAATGGATCTCAGTATGATAATCTGCATTTAGTGGGATCAGGAGGTTGGAAGGGGAGCGTCAACCTCAGTTATTTTGAGTAAAGGTCTAGATGCTCTTTTGAAAGCACACTCACCACCCAGTGCCTTGTTGTTGCAAAAGGTCATAACAACTACTTACCACAACAATGGTATGCAGAGGACTATTTCTAAATGTACAACACGCTGAATCTCGATGCAGATGGGCCACAGGAGCAGAGGACCACATGAGACCACACTCCTGTCAGCTAAGAACTGGAAGCTGAGGCTTAGACTTGTACTGGCTCTTCAAACTTGGACAGCAGAAGACTGAAAAACGGTTACCTGGTCTGATGAGACTTGATTTCTGCTGCAACATTCAGATGGTAGGGTCAGAATTGAGGAAAAACAACATGAAAACATGGATCCATCCTGCAACCTATCAGCTGCTCAGGATGGTGATGGCATGATGCTGTGAGGGAAACTTTCTCTGCACACTTTTGAGCATTGTTTTAGTGCCCCAGCCTATACCTGAGTACTGCTGAAGACCATGTCCATCCCTTTTTGTTCACGGTGTACCTGTCTTCTGACGGCTACTTTCAACAGGAGAACATGCCATGTCAAAAAGTTCAAATCATCTTAGACTGTTTCTTGAACATGACAATCAACTCGATCACAAGAGCCAATCCTTTAGAGCAACAAAGACAACAACAAAAGGACAAGTCCTCAATCATTAATCATCAGTCGGCATGCAACAGACCCCAGCTGCCCAGTAGTCTGTTGCACTGGCTACCAGAAGAATAAGTTTTTATTTTAAGTTATGATCTAAACTCCACATTGAAGCCTGTATTAAACCAGTGAAGTTCCAAATTTGGTTGTGTTCTAGTTTGGTTGCACCACAGAGATCAAAGGTTTGGAGGGTATCGTTCAAACTAAGCATAATAATTGAGCAGTTATGACTTCTACCTTCATTAGTTACCTCCATGAAGAGGGATATAAGAGGGTTTTGTCTGGTTTTCTGTTTCAAAGGTCAGAAGTTCTGGCACAACTTCACCAACTTCCACGGTGCTTGGAGAGAAAAAGTCTTGCAGAGGTCAGCAGAGCTCCATCAAAACTTGTAGTTCAGGAAACACCTCAATTAGACCGCCATGTTTTGGCTTGTGGACCTCATCAGGGTCCCATCAGGGTTGTCTGTTAGGAAGATTTTTCAAAAAATTAAAACGAATTTTGATCAAATAATCAGAGAATGTTCGTCATTGCACAAGAAAGTAGTCATTGCATTTTGGTGGTGATACAAATCCAGATGTGGATCCAGGTTTTATATTTTAAACTGTGTGAAATGGTAAAGTTTTCCACTTTTGATATAAACTCACCTGACTATGATGAGAATACCTTGGCAGAGGGTTGGGCTCTCAGAGTGTCATGATCCAGCTTTTCACTTTGTTAAATTGCCAGTTTTGTCTATGTTTGATGTCTTGGCTTTGTGTTTCCAGTTTTATTTTGAAAGTTCACCTGTCTTTCTTTATCTCTGTAGGTTTCACTTCCTGTCTGGCGTTGTCACACCTGATCCCAGATTTTGCTTCAACAGCTGGGTCTCATCAACCTCAATCATCTCTTGTATTTAACCCTCATTTCTTTGTTCATTGTGCAACTCTCTAACTTTTTGCAGTCATAGATTGATCACAACCTACTTTGTTAGACCTGACCTTTTTGCCTACCGTTTTGCCTGACTCTGTCTGCTTTTGTATACAGGATTTCGGACTGAAAATAAACCTTCTTTTGCCTCACAGAGTTGCTTCATCTGCCTTTTGTTTTTTTGTGCCAAGAGTGTTCCAGTCAGGACACAGAGCATTTCTAGTTTTAGTCAGTAACAACGACTTTTTTTTATTGACTGTTTGCTTATGACGCCACACTCTGTTCCATTTGGACTGGACAGCAAAAATAATGCAGTCCAAGCATGTAACTTAAAGGATGTTAACGCATAATAAATAACAATGTCCCAAAAGGTGAACTAAAGCCTGTATATCCAACCTTATGCATCTACCATCTTATGAAACTTAAACTATCGTATTAACCTGACACACCAGGAGGACAGTTCCATATATCCATCACGGCAATATTTCATTTGTCAATCTGGGACAGAGGCATTTCAATATGTTTTCAGAGGCAGAACCTACAAAAACAACTACATCTGAAGATTGTTTTGCTCATCATACTTACCACAGACCAATCCACATTAAGCTGCAGTCTGACATACGTAGCAGCTAGGCCCTGTTGTTAGCTGTTAGCTTAAACTATGGTTCAGTCCCTAGGCTATACTCTTATAATAAATTATACCATACAGATGTATGATTTACCACTGATATGTGACATGAACCTCATCAACAAAAATACATTCTCTCTCACATTTTCCCAGAAGTGATCCCCAGCTTCCCAGTTTCTCTGATTTGATCATTAGGGCAGCTAGCAGAGACACAATCATCACAATAGGGGTTTGGAGTCCTTCTATCTTTTTCACGACCAATCTATCTTACAAGAAGTTACAGTCAAATTCGACTGTTTTTAGACGTTCACATATCTGATGCAGCACATAGCCGTATTTTAGCTCCTGAGCTCTAAACTCTTCCCTATCTCTTCACCATTTTTATTTTTTCCAGAGCTGCATCACTCTAAATGCACCTTTTATCTCCCACAAAAAGCTTTAAAAGAAAACATTTGAGCTTTTCTCTAACACTTAAAATATCTGATCTGACCCAAAGACCTTTGTATTGTTCTATATAGTAAACCCCTGCATGTCTTCATCCCCCAACCACCATTACCACTATTTTATGCCCACTTTCTTTGTCTCAATCTCTCTTTCCTCCTCATCTGCAGGCCATCTGAACACCCCCCCACCACTTCCACTCCCTCACTTTCAGTAATTCCAGAGTTGCCTCTCTCTCACTGGCGTAGCTCGGCCTAATCCAGCTCTGACCTCAATCCCATGATGTAACGGATCATGTGATGTGGGGAGAAAAAGCGAGAGAGAGAGAAATAGAAAGGAAAAAGAGGGAGAGATGGAGGAACATGGGGACGTGAAGTGGGGAAACATGGTCTAATCCTCGATGCTGGAGCCACGGACCAATCACACACTGATGGAGGAGGGGGGTCAGGGGTGCCTCCATTAAGTTACAAAATATTAGTCAGACACACACGGATGTACTCACAAACACACACTCACACACTGGCACACACCCATCCCTCCTGTAAACAACAAGTCAACATGTTTGTTTCATCTGTGTGACTCAGTGGTTATTTACAGGCCCATTTGTCTGAGTGCTGCAAACAACAAACATGTTAACAGCCTGTTTTTGACTGACATAGATGTTTACCTTATGCTATAACATAAAAATATGAACATTTTTATTTCTTTTGGTACAAAAATAGCACAACCTACCCAACTTTAATTGTCAAAGCATATTATTTTTTAATTTATGTGACAAATAGTTTATTGATTTCATCTGT
Organism: Scarus forsteni; assembly: GCA_036419115.1. Classification (NCBI taxonomy): domain Eukaryota; kingdom Metazoa; phylum Chordata; class Actinopteri; order Labriformes; family Labridae; genus Scarus; species Scarus forsteni. The sequence continues at coordinate 7,610,431 of JAZDUH010000229.1, read as the reverse complement.
AAATTCAATTCAAGGGCCTTTTGGACAGAAAAATATTTCAAGAATTTATCTGAACTGTTGTTCCATGTTGCCATCACAATATCATGCCGCTGTGGCAGATTTTCAGCTGCACATTAAAAATCCTATTCCACCACATCCCAACGGTGTTCTACTGGACTGAGATTTGGTGAGATCTGGAGGCCACTGAGCTGCAGTGAACTCATGTTCAAGAAATGATAATTTGAGCTTTGTGGTATGGGGCACTTTCCTGCTGCAAGTGAATGACGATCTACTGAGGAAAGACCACTGCCCATCCCGTTGACCACGAGGCTTTGTCAGTATGTAGACCAAGACAGTTTGTTGTCGACTATTCCCAAGCAGCTCAGTTGCTTCTACCTGTTCAAAAATCACATTGTTCATATAAAGTTTTGATTTATGCATGTTGATCACAAGACTGTTTGAAATACAATGCTCTTGGTCTTAGCAACAGAAACAGTTTATCATTGTTTAAGTATTCAGCAACTGACTGCATTTCTTTAGTCAAGACATTTGAAGTTCATCAGCTGTAGTTTGTGGTGAAAATTGTAGAGTTCTTGCATTTCTTAGGGTTAATGATAAATCATCAGTGAATTTATAAAACAACAGTGACCCTCCTCTTTAATAAGTGAGGCTCAGCCGTCAATTTAACATTTCTTAGATTGTAAATATGAAGATGACAGTCTGCCGTATGCTTTAGTCTGACTTGCTATCACAGCACGATGAACAAAGGCAAAATGTATTACAGCTTGAAAAATTGCAACATTGCAATAAAAGTTTTGAATAGCTGGTAAATGTTTTAAGATTTTACAAAAATGTACAATGCAAAGGCACGTTTATGGATTGTACTGGTCCCTGTTAATTATTTTTAACTTTATTAAAATGTTTTGGGAAAATTGACAGTAAACTAAGCTGTACATTATCTATTAAATACATATTATGAATTGACTTTAATTCATGTTTAGTTTAATGCTTTTTGTGTTTAGCTCAAATTGTGAATGCTGATATCAAAAATACTGATGAAAAAGTTTGATCTTTTCTGGTGGAAAGACACCTTATATCTCCAAAATTACATATTTTCAGGAAATAAAAAGTAATCAAAAAGTAGCACCACAAGAGCTGTTTTTGATACATATAATCGGTTTAGAATTTGTTCAACCAACTCTCAGCTACGAAAAGCACCAAGATTACTTACATATGAGTATAAAAGAAAATCATGAACGATGTTGAAACCAGATTCTGTTCAACAGCAGAGACACTTCATTTTTGTTATATTACAGTTATTTCCCATTGTATTATTGAGCACCTGCACCAAAACCATTTGGTCCTCCTGAAAGAAAGATCAATATGAATGTGTTCCTCACCTCACCAAAGTTGTCATCCCTATTCTAGATGATAGAAATGCAAAAGCATCTGAAGTAGTCATTCATTCCCACAAAGGTATTATGAAGACCATTTCTGACGCATTGTTAAACTAAGAAGATTGCAAAGAAGATGATAGGTTTGACAAGTCCTAATTTCTGCATGGACATTGAGATCGTAGGGTCAGATCCTGGTGAAAACAGCACGACAGTGTGGATCCGCCCTGCTTTATATCAACAGTTCAGGCTGGTGATGGTGGTGTGATGATGTGGGGAAATTTTCTTGGCGCACTTTGGGCTCCATTGTTCCAATTTAGCATGATTTAACCTGAGTATTGTTTTTGACCACAACTATCTCTTAGTGTCCACAGTGGGCCATCTTCTGATAGCTACTTCTGGCAGCAGGATAACACACAAAGCTCAAATGATCTCCAACTGGTCTCTTGGACATGACAGTGAGTTCACTGCACTCCATTGGCCTCCACAGTCATTAAGTCCTATCCTGTTGAGCTACTTTGGGATGGGGTGAAACTCTATACAATTGTAACACTCTCATTTCCAGCACCTTTTTGAATCTATACCATGTAGAATTAAGGCAGTTCTGATGTTAAAGCCATTGATGTTGAACAATCGCCAGTGGCTGCAGCTAATTTTAACATAAAAAACTATCAAGAAGATCAATGTTTTTTTCTTTTTCATAGCAAAGAAGCAATGTCTTAATGTTACTTTATCAAATAAGGCAGAAATATCACGGCAAGTATATCAAAAATAAAGAAATGTTGCCTTAGAATATGAACATTCAAAATGATTTTATATTTCACAGACATGAGTAATTCCTCAGTTTTGTAAAGCAGGTTTTATGATGCAGACAATACAAAAGTTAAACTCACATCGCTCAACAATAGTGTTTTTTTTCCTGGCCTGTTTCAGATTATATTCATTCAGGGAACCTGCATCACAAGTCACAATATAACAAAGATTTATTTTCTCTTCTATCTTTTGTTTTCAGTTTGTTTATCAGATTTTCCTTCCACCATCACAGTGTCAGAATTTTACGTCGATTGTCTGCGCTGTCATGCGCACTTCTGAGAAACAGATTATTCCGTGAACAGTCGGGGGAAATGGGATCAAGTGTTGAAATGTCTTTGTTCACCATTCTCTTGTGTCCATGCCTGGGCCTTGTGCATGCAGTACTGTGAGTGGTCATTGGGGGGCAATGCAGAGGTACAACAGAGGAGACAAGAGAGCGCGCTGGCTCGTGTGCGCTGTCCTGTCCCTCCGCTCTGCTCTCTGTAGCTGTGTGACCAGAGCAGCACATGGCCTGTGAGACACAACAGGCAAATACACAAAAACACACAGGAACACACACATGCTGCTCCACACAGCAAAGCAGCGCTGCACTCTGCAAGGGCGGCAGAGGGAAGCGAACTGGTGTGAAATAAACCCCACAAATCCAGCCCTGCTTGTTATTTTCTGCCTGAACCTGAGGCAGATAATTGTGGACCCAAAACATCATCACACAGCCAAAATCATTTCAGCAAAAAAGAGCAAATGAGTGCAGACACCTGACTGCAGATCGAGCTCAGTCCTGAAGTAAAAATGGTCAGTTTTACTGGCTTCTTGTGACCTGTTCTGAATTGAAACATCAGATGTCTTAGTATGACTTGAAATAACTGTGAACTAAAAGTTGGAGATACTTGCTGTCAACTATGTATGGACCATGTTTCCCTGCAATGTTAAATTCTGAAGGTTGGGCATGTTGTCCTCTTTGAACACAGTGCAGATGCAGGCAGCTGGCCAGAGGATCAGAGATGTGACCAATTACCACTTGGTGTTTGCAAAGTTTTAGTAAGGGCATATTTATTATGATCTGCATGCAGTCAAGTCCTTGAAAATGTAGACCTACTGTCATTTGACAGGAGTTGGTGTCAAAAACTTAGTGTAAAATGATGTTTCAGTTAAATAAACCAATAGATGTCACTGTACGATATTAACTCTGAACTGAATCTGTTTGTGTAACTCCCACGATGTGCTGTTACACTGTGTGGGTTTACATTTTTTGTGTGTATTTTGTTCTTGGGACTCTTCAAGAGGCCATAGTTGCTCCTGTCCGCCACCAAAGGGGCGTCACCAGAAGTAATTGCATGAGGCCTCCTCTCCTCAAACAGAAGAAACATCTTACTGACATCTTTTTTGTGATTTAACAAGATGATAATGAGTGTACCTCTTTAATAAACATTTCTAAAGACCCTTAAAAATTTTCTGAAGTTTAATTACCAAAGTTTAATGTCAAAAAGGATACTTTTGATCTATGGTAAAAAGTTTTAAAGTTTTCCAAGCTTAAAGGTGTAACAAAATGGTGGTCTTAATATCTTACCCTACTGTAATTTACTTTTTTTGCTTTTTGCGCCTGAACATTATTTTTTTTTCTTAACTGAGTGATTTGCAAAGTTTAAAAAATAATGAGTTAATTAGGATGTGTATTTGTGATAAATGGATAATGTTAGCTTTGTTTATGAGTTCCAGTTATGCTTTGGGAATTTACAAGTTACTAAAATACATTTTGGATAATGTGTTATTTTATAACATTTAAAAGATTTTAAATGACAGAAAAATGAGAAACAAAGCTGCTTGTTTACAGGCAGTGAAAAATAACTGGATGTATTTTTAAGCTGTTTAACAGCAGTAACTGAAGCTGACTCATTTTGCAGAATTATTAGCTGTTTTATTGAACATTTGATATTCAGAAGACTTCTTATAATGCATTGTGAAATCGTAGACACTAATGTGTCTTAAAGAGCTGTGGACAACTGGACTAAAGAATTTCACTAGAGAAAATATAAGTGTACTTGTTATTAAGAAACTGAGAATTGCCTGCTTGCTGTTAACTAATGTCTAATGTCTGAGGTTTTCCTGTGAATAAACAGCCACAGTTTATCAGTTACAGGTCTAATATCTGAGACCTGTAACAAATGACTCTTTTTGAGTCAATCATTCAGCCCGTTCCCTACATTTAGACCAGTGCCAACAGATGTCACCACCCATGTCATTAAAACACTGCCGTCCAAATGTTTTTTTTGTTTGTTTCAATATATAATAATAACGATAATGTGCTCTAAGCAAAAATGCCATCTTTACCTAATTACCCACATTAATATACAGTAAATGAAAACAGCAAATGTAGTGTTCCCATAAAGTTAACACTTAGGTAATTAAAAACTACTATGAAGTCATTCCTAACACAACGTAAAGTGTTTATCAAATTTAACTTCACAAAGTCAATAACTACAGTTATAGAGGGTTAAAGCACCAACTCTCCAGAAAGAATGAAGACAACAATTTGGTGTGGACCCATACAGAAACTTAGGAAGCCTTATTATTAACTCTGATAGTGTTAATTTGTCTACTCTTTTACATAAAGTTGAAAAGGCAATCTGTTAAATTAAGTTCATACTCATTAACATTTAAATAATAGACTTCTTTGGACACAAATATTTGTGATGATCTTGATGACAAAAGATAAACTCTCTTGGAGGGGTCACAAATGTTTTTTGTATCCATTTCGCTAGTGAGCATGTAAATAGGTGACTGTCACTTGACTTTGTCCATGGCAGTGTTTGAATTGTATATTTTCTTTGGCCGTATTTTCTCACAGTGAACTATTGATTAGTCTTAAAATGTCTCACAATGAGGCGTTGAAGGGTACTCTCTCTATTTAGGTGATGCTTTAAAGTCTATCAACACAGTCCACTTAAAGTCATCATTTAACATGGTCACTCATTAAACCACAACCAAAGACAATTACGACAGTCCATGTAGGGAAATATTGTAGAAATGACGACATAAATCAGTGCTGTTTATTTTCTTAGTATTATAAGCAGAATTCATGCCATTTTCACCATGTTTTCTGTTTACTTTTTACACTGCAGTTGCATACAGCCCCAGGTCTTTGTGGGCCCTCTAAAGGTATCCTCCAGGAACATCATGCACAGGCACGTATAAAGACAAAACTGTTCATGACACCAGAGGACACAAATACAAATTGCACGTATGTCTCTGGCTTCAGTCGACCTGTTCACCGTGATATTGAGCACATTCAAATGTACACTGATAAACCAATTATCAGCAAACACCTGAAGTTATCTTATAACTCAGGTTACAGAGATCAGAATTAGGCCTCTTTGAGGTTATTAAAAATAAGTTTAACACATCCAGCTTTCGGCCATGAACACTGGACGTCAATTTTACTTTGAGGTGTTGAGAGAGGTTTTCCATTGACTCAGAATTTTCTGAGCTGCACCAATACACTTTTATTAAGAACAGTATTCAGTGTTGACAATAAAACTGTTTCTTACACAGCAAACTGAGTCATCTTTAAGTTTTAGTCTTCTAGTTTTAATCTATATCAATGAAAAGGATTTAGTTTGTCTGTGCACCGTAAAAATACTCGGCTCATTGAAACCTAGGTAATAATTTGCATTTAGTAAGTCTGTGTACATTTTATCCAAGGTTTAGTGTAGTTCATACCTAAATTTAACAACTACAGTAATGAAATCAATTTGGTAAGATCTAATCAATGATCATTAACAATACATAATAAAATTTTACATATTTCAGCACTTTCCTGGTAAGGGATACTCTGTGTACTTAGATTTTTAAGAAACTAATCAATTAATACATACATTTTAGTTATTTAAGTCAGGGTAACTGCACCCAAACAAACCCAGTGTCTCTAGACACATCTTTTCACATATTTATTACTCACCAGAGGTTCATCTTTGATACGTGAAAGACAAGAAATAAGCTCAATGTTGCCCACAGACAAATATAAACACACTGGAGAAAGAGTTTTTCTACTTAGGCATGGCCTTGTTTGCTTGAACAATATAAACCAGCAAGTAGGTCAGGCCTCTCAAATTTTTGGAAAAGGTGAGACAAAGTTTTTAGAAAAGTGCTTTAACAAACAAAAGTATCATTCCATTCATAGCCAGAAGGTTCTGGCTTATTCAGGAGAGTCAGACACAAACACACTGAAGACGATTTAACTGAATTTTCTTGCAACCACTGGACAACCTTGTGAAATATTAGGCAAACAAATGTGTTCACATTTTTACCATTTTAATAAATACATTTATCAACAAATATTAATCTTTCCATCATCCTTATTGTCAATAAACTTGCAGCTGCCCCCTGATAAAGGACAACAATGTCAATTTATTATACACTTCATTATACATTATTGAGCATGCTTATGTTTCAGTTTAATCTCATCCAGTTTAAAGGTGCTCCCTTCATTACTGACTTACTTTCCTTGAGTTAAAGCCAAACAATTTGCATGGATTACATTTATTAACAACAAAAATCCTTTTTTATTGTTGGTTACAGCAGAGCAAAATGGGAAAAAATTATTCAACAAACGTAAACCTGTGAAAAACTGACATTTCTTCTGCATCTTTCTCAGCCGTAGTGGAAAAAAAATCACAAAATTATGTTGATGCACATAGCAGATCAACCAAAGAAAGGCAAAAAAACCCCAAACTTCTATTTGGGAGGTTTTCCCTGTGTGATCTAATCATTTATTTGGGAATCTGTAGTTCTTTGATAAAAAAAAACTCTAGTGGAAAAAACACTGCGCAGACAGGCTGTGTGGAAGTTGGTGGTTAGACCAATGGTTGTTTCAAAGTGGATGCATTGACTTGCATGACAGCAGTGTTTCCTGTGTGTTTTATTTCTGTGATCGAGTTGTTTTGGTGCAGCTTTCAGACTCCCAGCATGAGCTGCACCAGAAATCTGCAATGTAGACTGCGTGTCTATTTTTTTATTCATATGAGCCATGTGCTTCACAGTCACAACAGACAGAGAAAATAAATGTAGAGTAATTTTCACCTATTTCAGCAAATATGCACGTGCCACAGAAAAGACAGAAACAGTTCAGCTATGCCTCCTGTCTGTGCTTTTCTCAGGTGAACCCCTTTCTGAGCCAAAACTTTACTTTTCTGTACAGAACGTTCTTTCTGAAGTTTTTCAGGGTCAGTTATTCAATGATCAGGTCACTGGTGGAGAGATTAATTGTTGTTTCTGTGGACTTTGAGATTTAAAGCCAAGAAAATAAAGATAGCATAAAATACCGGCTCATTGAAACCTAGGTAATAATTTGCATTTAGTAAGTCTGTGTACATTTTATGTCATGTGTCCAGTGTGTAACTTCATTGATAAGCTGATCTGACTGAACAATGACAAATTTGATGAAGACCACCAGCCCCATCCATCCATACTCCATTTACTGTACATCCTGTTCTTCTCCTTCTTTGCCCCCCACCCACCACCAGACACATGCACAGTTGTGTAGTTGTATTAATCCAGGGTCGACCTCTCCACCCCCACCTGCCAACACTGTCCCCCCATCTCCCCCCAACACACACCCACACCCTCCCTCTTTTTCTCTCAGCACCCATCCAGGTCTCTCCTTAAACACATCCCATCTCTCCTCACCCTGTGCACCATCCAGACCCCCTTATTGACCCCCACCCCCACCCCCCTGCCCCTCGCCTTTCCAATCCCAGCACTGTGTTAATCTGGTGCTGGTCTGACGGTCAGCACTTTGAGCAGCAGACAGACAGATTGGCTTTAATCCCCTGAGTGCCACAGATGGAGCGCCACTATGCAGACCTTGTGGGAGGCGAACCCACAGTTGTGTACACACACAAACACACACACAGACAACACACGCATACATGGAGAAGTGTCACCTAAAGTGAAGTTTTGTGGTCTTTATGTGGACACACATACATGATCATTTGTTTCAGTGTCATTTTTACTGATCTTTGCCATGGCCCTCTGCCTTAGACCCTGTTTTACTTCCACTGAGGCAAAAATGAACACTCATACACATGGATGGAAAAACTGTACCCATATTTTTTCTTTATATTTGTGAACATTGAAAAAGTAGATGTAGCATATACCTTAAAGGGATACGCCAACTTATTTTGTTGTTTTCATGTCTTACCTCACTCATGAGTCAATGACAAGCAGATAGACACCATTCTTTTGACAATGCTAGCAACATGAAGAGATGGCAGTGTGTGTCCACTGCTAATTAGCCTAGCTCTATTACTTGGAGGTAGTGGGAATTGTTAGCCTGCCTCTGCCTGAAGAATGGAGTCTATCTGCTTGTCATGGACTCAGGAGTGGGCAAAACACAAAAACAGGTTGGCATATCCCTGTAAAGTCACACTGTGTAGTATGTTCTCCCAGCTAGGGGTGAAACTGTATTTTGCATTCATACAAATCTGCTCTCTAGTGCCTTGCTTTTTCAAATGTGCATTGCAACCGCTAAACTGTATAGAAGCTTGTACGTGCCTTGAAGCTATGTTTTCTCTTTTTCGTTTTTTTGCCGAGGATTCCTTGTCCTGTGGCGTGGCATAAGTATCATCTTGCTTTTTGAACAAAAGTGCAGCGTAGGCTCTCAGATTTGCCGAGGCAGTAACAATCGTGTCTCGCTGTGCTCCTTCTCCATCCCAGTCGCATTGACGTGCCACAAAAAGACAGAAACAGTTCAGCTATGCCTCCTGTCTGTGCTTTTCTAAGGACATGGGAGCATTTATGGGACTCAACTTTTCTTTTTTTTTTCTTTTTTTTTTTTTAAGGTATTTTTTGGGCATTTTATGCCTTTATTGATAGGAGAGAGACAGTGGATAGGCTTGTGAAAGGGGGTGAGAGAGCAGGGGAAGACACTCTGCAAACTGGTCACAGGTGGGATTCGAACCTGGACCGGCAGAAGCAAATACATGGGGTGCCTGGTTGCTAACCACTCCGCCAAACCAGCACCCCGGACTCAACTTTTCTATGGAAATACATATACGACATTCTTTACTCAGGAAGATGGGCCAGATTGTAGACAGAGGGAATTTGGCACAAGTGAGGACATATTTATGATGCAGACAATGTTTTTAGCTCATAAATTACCTTTGTACTTAAACAGCCACACTTTGTCCCTTTATAAAAGTTTGGTAGGCTAATTTGAAAGATTATTTCTTCCCTCTAATAATGTAAGTTGGTATTGTATTTTTGTGTTGGAAAGCCTAATTAGTCACCTTTACAAGGAGATACAGATTGTAAGGTTTGTGCATTTGTGAGAATAGCAACACAGCTAAATGTGTGGGTAGTGCTCCCCAAAACATGCCAGATATCCCTGCAGCTCTCCTCTATTGGATTTCATTCTGGTTTTGAGCTTCAGTGAAAGACAGACATTGGAGTGAGCATCCCAAGAAGATAACCCCCAAGAAAACTGGTTCCTCATCCTCGCATCACTGATTAACTGGAGGCTTTCTTCTAGATACTTACGGGCAGGATTCAAACATGGGAACCACAAGAGAATTGTGAAAGAAACCTACAGTTCCTCCGTAAAGCAAGCATGAGGAACCAGTCTTGTTGTGGTATTGTCTTCCTGGGACACCCATTTCCCTGTCTGTCTTTGACTTCATCAGTCTCACTGAACTTGGTCCTAAGTATGGAAGTGGTATCAGGGCTGATACCAAATAATTATGCCACTCTGTGAACCAAAACACCAGCCCTATTGCCCAAGCCTTATTAAAAGGGAGCAAATGTTATCTTAATTTCCCTGTAGGAGTCCTCCCAGGGGATGAATAAAGTTCTGTCTTATCTTATCAGTGACATGTTGATGCTTGGAGCACACACAGATTCAACAAAGTTGTAGGATCCATGCAGTTTAGTTCCAGTCAGGTGCCGCACGTAAGCTCAAACCAAGAGAGAATACCAACAAAAGAATACTGCAGGGCGTTTCGGTGCTTTCTCTGGGATGCTACCCACACATTTATGTGTTGCTCATTTCATGAACACACAATTTTTACTGGTTTACCTCACTGTAAAGTTGAATAATCCAGCTTTCCCACAATATAAAATACAATTGTTATTATTAAAGGGGAGAAGTTATCCATCAAATTAACATTTATAAGCTTTTCTAAAGCACCTTATTGAACTGATAATCCGCAGTTATACCCTCATTTAGATCACAGTTATCCTTCATTATCAAAGCACCTTGAACTTTATGCTCAAGACACCAAAATATAGTGAATATCTAAAACTACTGTGTGGTTGCTAAATAACTTCATGACATTGACAATGCATCAGTGGGTCAATAAGAACAGTTATGGTGTTTTGGGGAGTTATTTCGATCTCCATTCCTTGATGGTGTAGATATGTGTTTTTTAAACAATATTTAAGGTCACAAGGAGGTTTATATTTGAGTTAAGCAGACACATGCAGAGCAAGCAACAGCCTCAAAGGCTGAAAGCTGAGGCCAATGCACAAGTGCCAGCAATTTCAGTCCCTTGAGTGTCCTTCTGAGGCTGGCTGCAGGAACACTGGATGACTTATGGTTGTGTATAGACAGCAGATGGATTTTGTAGGCAAAAAAAACCCATCTTTATGGTGAACAAATGGTTTCAGTCTTAATATATGAGTAAGGTATTTTTTCTTTTTTTATGCCTTTTACTTCATTGAGGATTTCTGATTTGAGATATTAGGGATATGATTGACATGATAATAAGTCCTCACAGTTGGTTTTGGTCAAACAGCCTTAGGTCCCACCTCTACACATCCTCTACATCTCTGAACAGATGAATCTAAAGTATTTTTGAGATGACATGCACAGTGTAGCAGCGTCCACATATATGCATTGACAATTCTCTAAAGGCTCTCTTGAAAATTAAAAGATTGTTTTACATGACTTTGTCCAATTCATTTAACAGTCAGTGGCTCAAAATTGGGGGAATATTCCCTATTCTTTGGATATCACATTCAAATAAGTATGTACAGAAGTCCTAAGTCCTTCGCATCTGACCCTCAAAATCTGTCAGTTTTCTCTCTGAAGTTATGTTGCGTTCCATGCGACCCGTAACTCGAACATTTCCTCCTTGAAATCTCAGAGTTCCGACCCGAAAGCGTTCCAGGCAAATTACGACTTCAGTTTGAGCGTAAGGAATTCTGGTATGTAAATTAACTAACATGGCAGGCATTCTTAGATTTCTGCTTTATCAACTAACTAATTTGAGTGAAACAGAAGTGGGGAAACGGCGCATAAGGTAACAGAAGCTTATACTTTACAGTCTTTGTCATTATTAAGAGGCTGCCATAATGTTTAGGCAGTGATGTGATGTCACAAGTCGTAACTCGGAGTACATCGATGTGGTACGAGTTCACGGATCAGAAGTGACGTCACAAGTTGTAACTCGGAGTACATCGATCTGGTACGAGTTTGACTGCCATTCCAGTGCACTTTCACAGTTACAGGTGGGAAAAACACGAGTTACGGGTTACCTGGAATGCAGCATTACTCTCCTGTTCTTTCCCGTAATACATCATGTTAGGCCCACTGCAGCTAAGCTCGAGTGTACTTGCTGTTGCAAAAAGAAATATTTAGTACAATTTTATAAATAATGAGCAGAGAAAGAAGTTACATGAAGCCCTTAGATGCAAAAAAGGAAGTGAAAGAGACAAAAATGTGTCATCCCAATATATTTCAGTTCATCAGAGGACAGGCCAAACAGCAGACTGTTAAAGGTATCATAAAGACAGCAGGGATCTGATGATCAGCTGAGTGGATCATAACACTTCTTTATAGAATATAAACTGATCATGGAGGCATCGTTGAGAGCCTTTTCTAAGAACATATGAGCTGCAGTTAATGCTTGAACATCCCTCTCCATTTGAACATTTGACAGTTTAACCAACTTTTCTGAAAAATCTCCTGTTGAAAAATTACGCCAATATTGAAGAGTAAAGAAATACTGCAGTTTTTCAAGTGTCTGCTTTTTGCTGTCTGGAGAAGCACATTAAATCACATACACATTCTAACTCTAAGGTTAAAGCAAACATAAATGTAGCACATAGGTTTGATCTGCATAGTTTATGTCTTTATGTCCTCTCAACCAACAGAAGGGTTTTTTTTTCTCAAGCTCCCTTTGTTTGATTAAATTGAGGATTCAAGCCATTCATAACCAGAGTATGCTGGTATGAATACAAGCCAGCATGGTGAATCTTCTTTACATGAGGCTGAAGACCTGCTTCAGGTGCTTGTAATTATGTTGACCAAACACTGGCTTTTTTAAAATGGCAGTCAAGGCAGATGGGACTCAAAAGCCCCCTCGGGCCCTGAGTGTCACCAGTGTTATTGTCATTGAATTAATTATTATTTGAGTTTTTTCTTCCACATTGGTGAATAAAAGGATGGCTGTGATCTCTGGCTCTAATGTTATTCTCTTCAGAGGAATATTTGGCTCTGGTTCATTCATCGTGGCTTCCAGCTCCTGGTTTTACAAACTGAAAACTGTGTGAAAAGACATTTCTAGTTTATCCATATTATGAAAAATAATGCATTCATTATAATTCATATTTAAAAGGCTTAGTTGGAACAATAAAAGCCTGACTCTGTTAGACCTACATACAAGGCTTTTCTAAGTATTGCATCCAAATCCTGAATGAAAGACTCATTGAAATGCCAAATATAATCCTGCAGTTAGATTAACTCGAGGGCTGGCATTTTTTCTTGTTGTAATCCAAGAATGAAATGATTTCATATCTAATTACCTGTGTGAACTTGCACTTTTTGTAGCAATCTAGAAAAATGTATGACAAGAAGAGATGGGCAAAGCAGAGAAAAGGTATTGTCATTATCTGAATGTCATTGAATATTATCAATATTTTTATTTTGTACCTTAATGCTTTCATGAACATAGTTTGAAAACCCAATAAAGTATTGAAATAAAAAAGAACATAAAGAAATAATTTTCCAAAGATCTCCATTAGCTGGTTTAGGAAGTTGTTGAAAAATATTTTAACTTCAACATTTTTGGATTTAAAAACAGTTTGACGCGGCATGGACTTAAAATGGTTTCCAAATAGACCTCTATGGCATTCTCTTTTTCATTTGCAATGCTGAAGGTCAGTGGTCCCCAACATATTTTCTTATAACTCCTGAAAACTGATTAATCACACCAGTTTTACATATTTGTTAATCTCCATAAAAACCTGTCCTGACGAGCCTACACACAGGATGCAGTAATAGAGTTATTATTGTTTTGGTTAATTTCACTGTGCATTTACACACGACACTATAAAGCTCGCTTATCACTGCACCTTGTGACGTCTACATTAATGTCATAAGACATAATATTTGAATCAGCTCACACTCACAGTGTTAAAGGGTTCTTCAGGAAAGAGCTCGAACAGGTACAAGCTTCACCTAGATGCAGACACACACATAAAGTCCTCTAAACCCCTCTACGCCATGCTGGGACTTGTCCTCTTGTTGGTGATTATTTTTAAAAATGCAGCTATTATGAGTATTTTGGCCTTGTGTCCACATGTAAAAAAGTTTTTAATCACTAAAACCATGTCTGAAAACTGCCGAAGTAAGTCAATTTTATACACTACAAAGTACAAGGTGCATGATGTTCAAGTGGTAAACTTCAATGTTTTCTTGCTAATATTTTCTCATTGTTGAAGTTTGACACCTTCAGCACTTTCTAAAAATGTTCTGACATGGGCAGCAAAAGACTGGGAAAGTTGAGAAAAGAGAAAAAAAACAAGTTTGGAACATACCACAGTTGAAAAGGTTAATGAGAAAGGATGTGTGCTGTGATTGGGCATAAAAGGAGCATATGAAACGGATAGGTCCGAGGTTCACCACTTTATGAACTATCTTGTGTACTGTTGCAAGCACAAATCTGTCCTCAGTAGCAGCGAGGCCAAAACCAAAGTTAAATACCTCTGACCTTTGATCACTCAGGCAGCACTGCATTAAAAATCAGCATCCTTCTATAAAGGATATTACCACTAGGATCAGAAACTCTCAGAGAACCATTGTCAATTAACCCAGTTTATTCAACTTCAAGTTAAAATGACATGCAAAAGGAAAGCACAAAGTAACAACACCCAGAACTGCTAGCTTCTTTGAACCTGAGTTCGAGCTCATCTGAGATGGACAGACACATGATAAGTATGCTGTGATCTGATAAGTACACATTACAAATTGTTTTTGAAAATCATGGCCGTCTTCTCCTCCGGGCCAAAGAGGACACCACTCAGATTGTTATGAGCGCAAAATTCAAAAGTAAGCATCTGTGATTGTGTGGGGTATGTTTGTACCCATGGCATGGGTAACCTGCACACCTGTGAAGGCACCATTTATGTTGATAAATACAAACAGGTTTAGAGCAGCATGTGATACCATCCAAGTAACAACTTTTAGGGGGACATCCCTGCTTGTTTCAGCAAGACAATGCCAAACCACATTCTGTACGTGTTACAACAACATGGCTTTGAGTAAAAGAGTGGGGGTACTAGACTGATCTGCCTGCCCCCTCCCAACAAAGCTTCAACAATTAATGTTCATAGTCCCCCCCAAAAAAACTTTACTCAATGTTGTCCAAAGGAAAAGTAATATAACTTAAAGGTAAATATGCCCCAGTCACAGCTTTTTCAGAACATGTTATGGCACCTTATTCAAATGAAGGGATATATGCACAAAAACAATAAGTTTTATCTTATCTATGACATGTATTCCAACAAATATAGGCCAGAAATGGCTCACAAGTCATTACATTCTGTTTTTATTTATGTTTTACACAAGGTTCCAACTTAGCTGGGATTGGGGTGTTGCCTTCCCTCCATGATGCTGCTTCAAACAACACACTGATGACACAAACTCTCCCCTCATAAACAGCCTGTTCTGAGCAGGGATGAAAAAGAGGACATGTCAAAATCCAAAGCTTGAGGGGACTTATGGCCCAAAACTTCAAAACTATGCTCTAAAGACGTCTGGAACTAGCATCTGCTTGGTGAAAAAGCAAGAGCGGTCACACTTCTAATAATTCATGGTATGGATACAGAAGTGTTTTGATTTGAGTCATGTTTCTACAGAGAGGGGGAGAGATTCAATTCTTATTATTTTTAGTTTCATGTTTTATTATCTGATATTTTATTCAATTTTTACAGTTTGCTTTTATATTTTGATCTTGTTCTTATCTTTTTACATTTAATTATTTTAGGTTTAATTTTAATCTTTTAACGTACTTTTATTTATTTGAAATATATTTTTAGTGTCTTATTTAGATGTCCCTTAGTTTTATTCTTTACTCCTCAGATGTTTCTTGATTTTATTGCTTTGCTTTTTCTTGTATCTGTTGTTATAAATTTTATCATTTTAAATCGAGCTTCTGTGGTGTGCATTAGTCTCCAAATCCTCTTGACATCCAACCAACTATTCATTGCAATTATAGTGACATACTACTTAGTGGATGGACCTCAGTGTTTATTTGCTAAGTGGTACAATGAAAGTTATTGTCATCATTTATGTACAGGTGTGTATATATATGCACGTGTGTGTGTGTATATATATATGGATGTGTGTATGTGTATATATATACATGTGTTTGTGTATTTACAGTATGTGTATGTATATATACACATACATCCTTTGTCAATCATTTGATGTAAAGCACTTTGAGCTGCAATTGGATTTGTATGTACTGTGCTATATAAAAAAACTTTGATTGATTGATTGGGAGTAAGCACTGGCTAAATTTTTCAGATGTTGTGAAGACACTGGAAGAAACTTGTTCAAATATTTCCAACATTTTTTAAGTCAAGATAGCATGCAAGATTTTACCTGCATCTTTTGATTGTGTTGATTTTAAGTAGGGCTGCTCATTTAAGGCAAGAATCATATTTTAATGAATATAGTTTCATGATTATGAAACACAATCACTCATTGATAGCAAATCTCACACTGCATGCTTTCATTGAATGCATATGCTTTTGACACATTTTCTTTAACATTAGAGAAAAAAAATAAAAATGCCTATGGTTAAAACCCTTCATGTCTGCTGTGGCTCCACTGAGCAGACACAGGCTGCAGTAATCAGGTGAAGCCACTGTGGCCTGATCAGGAGTTTACAAAGAACTCACTGTTCAGTTTGCTCTGCTGCCATGATGTGCTTCACCCTGGCTGTCAAGTTTTCTTTTTTAGTGAGCATTTTGAATTGTTATTTCATTTATGAACTGTATTGAAGCCAAATTTGGTTGTTTAATCAGGGCAATTTTGCATTAAACAAACTTTAAATCTCTCAAGATTCTGATGACTTAGTTAAAAATGATTGAGCATTGTTGTTGCATTGTTGAGCGTTGTTTAAGATCATCAATTAATCAATTACGTGTATGTTTTTCCTTTTGGTGAATACAGAAACATCACTTGACAGCTTCTGAATAAACCCTTCAAACTGGAACGTAATTTTTTCTTGAGTGATTCCTCACCTTCAAATTGATGTCGCTAAACTCCAGCTCTACAAAAGTGTCACACATTTAGAACACCTTTACTAAGTTTATTAAAATAATGTAAAAAAAGAAGTTTAACACGTCATTTCATTTTCCATAATTGTGGAAGGCAGTAATTGTAACCTTTTCCAAATTGCATTTATTTCCATCTCCAATTTCAATCCAGCAGTGGGTGTTCAGGACCTCTACCTCAGTTGCAGAGTCATCAAACATGTATCAATACAATTTGATCTCTATTATGTCCTCTCTGTCAGGCCCAAAGCACCTATCTCCATTTTTCATGATTTTCTCCTTTCTTCCTTTTTTTTGTTCATAAACAAAGTTATTGGTCTCCTTCAATGTAAGTGAATGGATTTTAAAAATTGTTCATAATTAGGTCAATACAGCATTTATTCATTCAGTAACAGAGCCCATTTTTAATTTCTAAAAATATACAAGTAGCAATTTTGGAGATAGGAGGTTTGTGCCCGACAGCAACGACATGTTCCTTAGAAAAATGAATTAAAGATTCTTCTTATCTGAAATTGCCTTGTTTTCAATAAATGTTCAATAGAATGTCATTTTTTTTCTACATCCATTCATTCAGCATTGCTTCAACCAATGTGAGAAATGGAAAATTATTATTTTAATATAAATGAACTAAATCAAAATAAGTCAATCTCTGTTACCTCGGATCTTGGTTAAAAATATCTGGATGTATCTTTAAAATCAATACACTGCCTCTAGCCCAGATGTCACTCAACACATTCCATTGGAGGAAGTGGTTTGTCCTGCAGATACTGTTTGGTTTGATGTGCAGAGTGGTGCGTGCGTGCGTGTGTACGTGTGTGCGTGTGGGGGTGTGTGTGTTTGTATATACGTCAGTACCACTGTGGCTGTGGTGCCCATTCAAAACAACAGGATTACAGGCTGCTGTTTGATTAGATGTTTGTTTGTCAGTGTGTTTCATTGTAATGAGTACAACCATGGCTGTACTAACGTGTGAGTGTGTGTGTGCGTGTGTGTGTGTGTTAACTTGTAATGAATATGGCTGAGGGGATGTCTTGATCCCTTTTAATCAAGGAAGTAGAAGGATGAAACAAAACACTGTCGAGGGGCACAATGTTGACCCCAAAACGGATATTAATTGTAAAATGTTTGTTCTATTGTGTATAGGTGTGAGAATATGAAAGATTAAAACACATGATCGAGAGCAGGTTTGGTTACCAAAAGAGTCACATTATTTTTTTTTCTCAATGCTCCTGCACAAATACTTATATTTAGCAAAGAAAGAAAATTGTAGTTGGAATGGGAAGTATTCTGATCAATTTACACGTGTTTTAGTCCAAATGCAAGTAGGAATACCCAATTATTATGAATTAAACACGAGATTTAAGTATCTGATTTTGAAATAATTAACTGTTTGCCAGAATATATTTTACTTGAATTTCTGTTCAAAGGCATTCAGCAATGCAGTTCCCACCAGCTATAACCTATTTTCCAAAAAAAATAATGCTATATTAATGTTTTCATGGGATTTTTGGTCATGTTTACTTCAGCTATATGCAGCTTTAAGTATTTTAAACTGACGTAGGGAGGCTGCATGTGCTCTGGGCAGCAACTGACCACCCCGATCCACAGCAATAAGAAGACTTCTTTTTTAAGTTAACCTCCAAGTAAATATTATATCATTATCAAAAAGTATTTTCACATCATCTGTTTTGTCAATTTCAACTTCCATCTGTCCATTTTCCTCCACTTATCCATGATTTGGTCGCTGGGGCAGCAGCCTAAGCAGGGAAGCCCAGACTTCCCTCTTCCCAGATGATCCATAGACATTTCTTAAAATGTCTAAAAAATAATCAAAAGAGAGGGCTATTAAAACATTTAAGTTTTTGTGCAAACATAGGGGCAGCATAGATAAACTTTTAAGCACAAAGAGATGAAACATAACTAAACACATTATTTAAAGTGCAAATAATGAAACAAGTTTATAAAAGCTGAAACAGAATTAAATTCCAGCAGATCAGACCCTCTCTCTGCAAGACTTTTATTGTTGATAATTGAACAAGGTATGTGACTGCCATCTAGTGGTGTGTCTCAGTAACTGAATAGACTGTGGAGCCGCTTCTTTAACAGAGGTGAAAACAAAGAAATGTACATATAAAGTACAGAAATTTAGAAAAGTAAAACTCTATGATACTTTTGAAGTAAATACAGAGTGTCATTATTGCAAAAACGCCTTTCTTTGTTGAGTACAATGGTCAAAAAATGGAACACGATGAGTTAATCACTTTAGTTTCAATAGTCTCTAGCATAGATGACATTTCACCCAGTTCTAACCACAGATTAGCAATTTGCTCTGTTATAAATAAAATCAAATAATCAGGACATATAGATAAGGGAAACACACTTTTAAGCACATTACTCTGTGGCATGAGTACACAACGTTTGATCAAAATAAATACAGAATGTAAACTGTGAAAATACAGTAACAAATTACCCTGAAAAATGTAATATTGCCAAAACAAAATTGCGCATGTCTCTAAAATCCATGTTGTCAATAAAGTTTAATTTGCAAAATGTGACCAACCATAAGCAACATCCTGTTTCTGATCAATTTAGAATTGAACTGGGTTCAACAACATTGGTGTCTGCAGATAAAAGCTGAAAAAATTATTGTTCGGGTTTGGCAGATTTGACAATTTCTGCCTATTTTTGTAAATGATTGATCTGCCATAGACTTTATACATGTGTAAATATATCACGTTATATTTTATTAATGATTATTTAATTGAGGTTTGTTTGTTCTTCTGTTCTCTGTTGATGTATAGCATTTTCTGCTACATTTGTTGAATGGTGAGTGCTGTACAAATAGTTTGATTAATTGATGTGGGATTAAATGTCTAATAGAAAGTCCTGCAAGGATTAAAAATAGAGAAGAGGGCCCTCAGCTTTTTGGGGCCACTGAGGAGGACTATAAGATTGAGGAAAGAAATCTTCACACCAACAGAACATTTCATTACAATTGTTCCAGCAAATGTCTTTAGAAGCTTAAACAGAGAAGCTTAGACATCAAGTCTGAAGGAACTGGAAGCTCAGTTATGTTTTTAGATGACACTGCATTTGAAAATGGTTGGAACACAGCCCAGGGTGAAGACAAAGAACATCAACACGTTTAAGTTTTATGGTAACTTAATTTGTTAGAAACACTGAAAAATGCATATCAAAAGGCAGCCACTGTGGGTGCCATCTTAACTCAGCCAGTACTGTCCATTCACCAGGAGCTATATCCTACTTCACTTTATTTTCTACATTTCTGGTCCCTTCTCCAGAAACATAAATAATCTTTAAAAAATGAAACCACTGGAACATGGAAGTGTGTAACATCCATTTATTACCACCTTATATGACAAATCTGGAAATTACAAACATTGTTTCACTGAATCATTATCCTCAACATTTCAAATGACAAGAAACAGAAAATCAAACTGAGCAAAAAATAAAAATTAAGTAAAAAGGGTGAAAAGTCAACCTGAGACGGTGTACAGACGATAAACGGCCTTGAAGGAAAAAAAAAAAAAAAGCAAAGGGGGGACGTATACAGAAAACATCCAGTATGATTAATCATGTCACACTGATTTTCAAGATTTTATTTACTGTTTTTTGTTCTTTAAAATGGAGAACACACTTTGGAATATTTTGGTTTGATAAACAATCACAAACCTAAATTATTATTTTTTTTCTTAAAAAATTAGCCACTGCTTAAAAAAGTTTCTTCATTGTACTCAAGCTCATGGGCTGAGCAATTACAGGAAACCAATTCATTAAAAAACAGGAGATACTCAAGTCTTCTGTCTGCTAGGAAAGAGCGTCGACAAAAAGATTTGAACTTTGGTGCCAAAACGAGTACGCTGCTTTGCATTTCAGTATAAAAAAATCTCTTGTTTTTTCTTTTTTTGTTCTTTGTAGGTGTTTTAATCTGTTTCATCCCCCCATCTCCATGTCATCCCCAAACAGACTGAAGAGAGAAAAAAGCTCTTGTGAGCAGTGTACTTGAAAGGAAAGAAAACTAGCATGACAAACGATAGCAAGGATCAATACGATCAGCGTAAAGCAAATCCAAAGATGCTGATGGATTGTATACGATCGACTGTGGTGATCAGAGCCGACGCTCATGCACTCATTTCTGTGCGCTGCGGGCAGAGGATAAAGAGCAGGAGGGGAGGACGGGGGAAGTTCTTCTAGCACCCTGCTGCAGAAAAAGACAAGAGTCCCCCTGCAGACAAATACCCTTCCTCCCCTCCTGTCTGTCCACTCCAGAAGTTTGCTCTGCTCTAATTCATTGTACTGATTTATCTTCCAGACATCACCCTCACCTCAGACTGAGATCAGAATCAGTGCAAACACGGAGAATTGTGCTTGAGGAGATCTCATCACCAAAGCTTTGGTACATGCACGAAAAGAGAGTACCCTAGAGGTCTGCTGCTGAGAGCACTAAGAAAACACGACTATACACTTTTTTTCCATAATATAATCAGTTTTCCTCTACACACTACTAACACAGCGTGGGAGAGGGGGAGGAAAGGAGGGAGGAGGTAGAGGTGGAGGGGCAGAGGAGACGGGAAACAAACTGGCAAATGGAGGGCAGGAGGGGGTGAAAAAGGAGAGAGATAAAGAGGAGGAAGTGTTTAGGCCCGCTCTCCGCGGATACGGCGTGCCAGCTGGATGTCTTTGGGCATGATGGTGACACGTTTGGCGTGGATGGCGCACAGGTTGGTGTCCTCAAACAGACCCACCAAGTAGGCTTCGCTGGCCTCCTGCAGAGTAGGAGAAAAAAAAAAACAGCAACAAAACCGTCGTCAGTGCAGCTGAACAACTCTTAGTGCCAACTGAAAAGAGCTGCCGCCACAAATCAGTAAAACCAATCACCAAAAGCAGAATGACTAATTTTATTGTTTTATTGTGTTTGTTCTGGTCTGAATAAATAATCAGCTCATGAATCTCAGAAACATCTTGATAGCTGATGTCCAAATGTAATTAGACGATAATAGGATTCATGTCTATTCATAATTTGAGGGTATATCTTTCGCCAGCAGTTTCGACACTATTCTACATCACATTTTCCAGTCTACAGTGGAACTGGAGTGTATTACTAAATGCTTTTTTTGATTTTTAACACAGTAGCACATGTTAATTTACAATTCTTGACTTCATTTTGCTTATCTTTGCCAACAACTTAAAAACTTTGACTGTTTTCTAATTACAACTAATAAAAGCATAATTTTTTGTGTCAGTTGTTCTCATCTGTACCTTAGAACTGTTTACTGTTGACATTATCACAGACAGATAAGTGTTAAGAATAAGTAAACTTAAGTTAATAGGGTGTATTGTGACATAATACAGACCTGCAGAGCTCCAATGGCTGCACTCTGGAAACGCAGGTCAGTCTTGAAGTCCTGAGCGATTTCTCTCACCAGGCGCTGGAAGGGCAGCTTGCGGATCAGCAGCTCAGTGGACTTCTGATAACGACGGATCTCACGCAGAGCCACAGTACCTGGCCTTTACAGCAAACAAACACAGGGTGTGTTGTTGATCTGTTTTCCTGTTTTGTTTAGTTTGCCAGTTGACAAACAGATACAGTCTCACATCGAGTTGAAGTGAGAACTTCAAATCCAGTGAATCTTAAGATTATATGTAGAAGCTGTTTTTGTCTGTCTCACCTGTAACGATGGGGCTTCTTGACACCTCCAGTGGATGGGGCACTCTTACGAGCAGCCTTTGTGGCCAGCTGTTTACGGGGGGCTTTGCCTCCAGTGGACTTACGGGCAGTCTGCTTGGTACGGGCCATGTCTACTAAAGATTAACCTAAAAAAGGTAAAATATTAAATATTATTTATCAAACTTTAAAGTGCATCATAGGTGTGTGTATCATGTGAAGAGGTTCTACTTTTACTTTCAGTTCATCCTCTGATCAATTTTACTGTCCTCCTCCTTCCAATTGCTGTCCCTGCAGTCTCTTAAAAAAGAAAAACCTTTCCTTAAATACAGTGTGTTGCTCTGGGTGATTCAGTGAGTTTCAATTTCGAATACAAGTTACCTTTCAGCTTTCTCTAACTGTGATAAAATAAGAAGTGATTTGGAAGTCCATGCATCTAACTATACTTTATTTTAAATTTAATTTTGTTTTTGCTGAGAATGTTTCAGGACTAAGAGTGTTTGAGCGTGACAAATACACGGTATGATCGACTTGTAATCAAGTTTAGTAAGCTGTGTCTCAGAGTCATAAAATCACCTGTGATTATGGTGCTATGGAATCACCGAACAGCCCTTACACTGTGCATTTTTATGATAAAATTCTATTTGAACAAAGACCTTGGCAAAAGTAAACTTTTAGTGTTGTAAACACAGGGACATTCCTTATCACGGTCACTCCTTCAACCGTCAGTCAAAGGATTTCGACGCTACTATTGGCTTTGAGAAAAATACGTCTTTAGAACGACAATGCATGCACCAATCAGCACGCCGCTTCAGTCAAGTGGGCGGACTCTGCGTCTCGGTTCCTCTGTTGCTAGGTCCGCCTCCCCCGCTCTGATGATGGCGGCTGTTTGATGCGCAAACGGGATAAAGACCCAGGGCAGAAGAGCAAAGGAGTAGCACGAAAACAACTCAAATTTTACAATTAACAGCTATTCCAGTGTCCCGGGAAAGGAGACATCAGGACAGATTACATTTCAAGGAACAAGCAGAGCCACATTTAAGAGCTGAAGGGCTAGTAACGGCTACACAGGACCGAGCTGAACCGGCGCATTATTTGAAACCGAATTTCCCCTGAACTGAACGACTGCAGAGAGACTGCATTTCACCGCCGCTTCGACTGCCGTGTGTGTTATTGAAACACACAGCAAAATTCGAGGTCTTCACCTTGAAATACGTAATTTTTCAAAGAATAAAATTAAACACTCAACTGAAAAGTTCGTAGACCAACAGAAGGACAAATTTCGAGCAGCTTACCAACAGAGAAAGTGGGCTGAAGTCGTGAGAAATGTTTCGCTTGTCTCTAATTTTCTTCTTCGTATCCACAATGGGAAGCAGCAGCGTCCAGCGGGAAAATGGCCGCCGCGTCAATCATGTGTCCCACAATGCAACAGTGGTCACATCATGTATCAACGGTCACTTTTGATCGTTTCTGTATTTAGATCATTTTCGGCGTCTTCACCTCATCAAATGTTTGACATGAATAGATTATTTTAAATTAAACCTGTGAATGTAAATAAATGTGTGCTGTTCCGCGTTGTAAGCCCTTTCTTTCCAATGGCGTGTAAACAAACCTGGTCAAACCGAAAGTAACTTTATGTCAGTAAAGAGAACATTTTTAATGTTTCTTAAAAAAGGCTGTAGGCGTACATTTCAAGTTAAGCAGGTGTTGAAGTAACGTTTGACATTTTCTCAAGTTAGTGGCAGGTCTACTGTGAAGTCTTCAGTGGTTCTGTGCTTGTTTAAATCAGAATTTCACATAAGTATGTTAGGGTTTTTGTACTAATTTCCCCCCAATAATTAAAGGTTTGTATCAATACCTTTTGTGCTAAGTTCAAGTTTTAGTAAATCAGACCTACTTTAGTTAGGATTTAGGTAGAGAAATTTGATTTGCTTTTTTTTTGTTTGTTTTTTACAAATTGGTATAGGTCCTCTTGGTAATTTAATCCCTATTTCAATTACATTAATATTATTAATATATTATATTTGTATTGTGAAGGTCTTTTTTTCCTAAAAAAACAAAAACAAAAAAACAAATGTCACATGGGTTTACAGTCATTTTTTGGGTTTACAGTCATTTTGCAGTCATTTTAACCTCCCTGTACAAATTGGAAATTTTAGATTTTTTTTTTCTCACAGTCATGTGAGTGTATGGCTAAGGCATGGATTCAACTCCCACAAACAAACCTCTCAGGCGAAAAATTAATTTGATTTACATTTAGATTTTGTTTATTGGCAGTCAATTTCACTAACCTACAAACTCCTACGCCTATGCAATGTACAGCAAATTAAAACAAGTCAAAAAGATTTTACACTGTTTTGTGTGTCTAGATGCTCACTGTATTTGCAGTCTTTCTACAAAAAAAATCTAGATTTTTATTACCACCACAATGACAAGTCAAACAATACTTAAAAGTTCTTTATCACAGTAAATTACTGTCAATAGATCTCATTAACCAGGGTCATCTTGATAACTGTTTAAGACCTATATATGTTTACTATCATTAACAATTTATAGGGGATGCACAATATTATCAGGTTGATATCCTTAACGGACAAAATTACACAGATGTAACATATGGATGCACCTTCTCATCACTGCACAGATACATTTAAAAAATCAAGGGTTTCAATTTTCCAAGACTTAAAGGATGTTTTTCACATGTTACATCTGTTCCTTGCTAATATACTGTAACAAAGAACAGAACTCGACCTGCTGGGCAGAAATATTGGTAACAGCACTCATGAATTAAAAAATAACAGCATATCAGATATCTGAAAAAATCCAATATTGTGCATCCCAACCATCTGTACTTGGGTCTAACACTTAAAAATCAGATTTTATGTAAAAATAAAACATTTACAAGTCAGTTCAAGTTAAATAATATCTGTGAGGGTAAATTGTATATGTCTAAATCCATATGAAATACTTGATAATTATTCGCGAAAATACAGGGAGTGTATCCTTACGTTATACTCAAAAATGTGCAAAATATGTTTTGCTGATAATTTAGTAATTTTGTCTTTCTATAATCAGAGCAACTTACCACTCCATGTGCTGTATTATCTGGATCAAATGTTAATTTACTGTAATATTATAGGCCACAAGAACAATACAGTGCCTTAAAACACTCAAGCTGCTCGCTGCTGACATGATATGGCAAAGTGAAATTATCACTGCTTTGAGTGCATTTGAAATAAAGCTTACCTTACTTTTACTTTATTGAAATCATATAATGCTACTTTTACCTGTTTTTCAGCAAATTATTGGCAATGTATCAATAGTACTTGAGTGTATTATTTGTGCACTCCATTGAACGAGAACAAGAGAAGATCAGTGTAGAAAATTAAGTTACCCCCTGATTTTTATACATATTTCTTATTTGATACCAACCAGATACCAGTGACTTTGTACTGCCTGGTTTGTTTAAATCCCTTACGAAAAAGCCCATAGCATTTATCAAATGTATTGGTTTACATATATATATATTCCTACTTAATTATCCATTTGCAACTCATAATTTAACCACAAGAATGTATTTATTATGTTTATGAATTCTGCATTACAAATATTATGCTTTTAAAAAAATGACTGAAAACAAAATAATAAAAACACAGTAGAAAAAAATAGGTTATCATATCAACCTGAGAGAGGAACGAAAGGTCAGACAATACCTTGAAAAATTAACTTGGCTGAAAATCAAAATATGTTCAACACAGGTCTGCTACATATATGCCATGTGATGTCTGCCAAAATGCAAAGTCAATGCACAATGACATTTCTAATTGACAACCAGAATTAAACTTTAAATTTTGATACATTTAACAGCAACAGTAGAAATACACTATTATTGTAAAAAAAAAATCACTACTTTTACGACCTTTTTATTTAAAAAAGAAAACATAAAGACCCATTATATAAATGTAAATGTCCGTGTTAAGATGAAAATGTCTCAACCTGAATGCTATTTACTATGCCCAGTTCTGATCACACACTATTATTAGCTCTCAAAAACAACCTACTCACAAAGAGAAGGTGTCCCTCTTAGCTAGAAATTTAAAGAGTGTTACTGTGACTTAAAGTTTCAAACATACATGATTTTTCTAAGGAAACTTTGCTTCTAATAGCACCAAAGATGACATTATCACACAATTTACGGGTATCACAATCATATGATTTATATAGAACCTCAACCCAAACTACCAACTAAGTATAGAGGGAGAAAGGAGTGAAGAACAGACAAGAGAAAGTGTACAACAAAACATCAAAAACTTTAAGCACGCTCCCCACGGATGCGGCGTGCCAGCTGGATGTCTTTAGGCATGATGGTGACACGTTTAGCGTGGATGGCACACAGGTTGGTGTCCTCAAACAGACCCACCAAGTAGGCCTCGCTGGCCTCCTGCAAACAGCAGAACCAAGATGTTAGTGTTTTGAAAAATGAAATATGTACGTATATAAAGATGTTTGTAAAGAGTGTGCTGCAGACCTGCAGAGCTCCAATGGCTGCACTCTGGAAACGCAGGTCAGTCTTGAAGTCCTGAGCGATTTCTCTCACCAGGCGCTGGAAGGGCAGCTTGCGGATCAGCAGCTCAGTGGACTTCTGATAACGACGGATCTCACGCAGAGCCACAGTACCTGGTCTGAAGAGAAAAAGATGAAAGTCAGACCCTGTTGCTTTGTCTTTCTGTTGCACTTCAAACCACATCATACCAGGTGGAATATTTAAACATCTGACCTTCTGTTTCAGTTGGACAGTTATCAGTAGTGCTGGGCAACTTTTGATTGACTAACTGTAGTGAAAATACGTTCTAAACAAAGCTGAACATGATGTGTGTTTTTGTGCAAGATGGAAAATCAACAGTGTCCACGTGCTGCTGTTAATTTACCATTTGGTGGTTAAGTGTTGGTGTTACACAAATGTTTATCCATAGATGCATCAGCATAAATATTCATTTCATTTTTCTGTACCAAACAAAATGACCTGTCAGTGGAATATGGCACTACATTTAACTATTGAATTCCTGAGAGTATGTTTGGGACAAAAAGTCCACATGATAAATTGACCATTTAAAATATTTTTGGCCAGTTAGATTTTCATCAATTTTTATCTTAGATTTTTTACCTGCCTCCTTGGCCATTGAGTAAGAAAAGAATACATGCGTTTGTGATGGGTTTGAATGTATGTCTTCAGACGTGTAAGTAGAGTTTAAAATATCAATAAAAGGTCTAAAATTCGTGACAAAAAGGTTTATCCAGTAACGAAGAAAAAGCATTAACTCCATATGCACGGCAGGAGCTGTATGATCTCACCTGTAACGATGGGGCTTCTTGACACCTCCAGTGGAAGGGGCACTCTTACGAGCAGCCTTTGTGGCCAGCTGTTTACGGGGGGCTTTGCCTCCGGTGGACTTACGGGCAGTCTGCTTGGTACGAGCCATGTCTACTAAATTTTACCTGGGGACAAATGAGGGCACATGACAAGAAAGTCAGGTGGAAGTATGAGTTAAAGTTTGATTAAAATGGAGAAAGTACAACCAACAGGCTTGCTTACAGCATGACTTTTCAAAGATAAAAGAAAGAAAAATAAAAAAGATAAAAATATTTTCATTCTCTATATCTTCATAATAATTCCGGGTTTTATGAAAAAAAAAGAAAAAGTTCGGGGACCGCATTTTTTTTTTCTAATTATATCCAAGGCAGCTTATGCAATAATTGTAGTAGCAGATCGACAGCGAAGCCATCCAATCAAAAAGAAGCTCTTTATCATGTAAACCAATCATACTCTTTGTCCAAGCCTAAAAGGCGGGATATTGTCAATCCCCCGGCCAATCATAGCAGGAAACCTACCACAGAAACCCCGCCCCTTGCGCAGTGAACCTGGGTTCGTTCGCTTCTTTATAGCGTACAGTCCGGTGGCGCAGGGGCCCTGATTTTTTATTCAGAATGAGCTATTATGTAGAAAACCAACTGCCACCGCCCGCGTCTGCTGCCGAGTGCCTCTAAACGAGCATACCTAACCATGATGGCTGGCTGCTATCGAGAAGAATGTAAACGGGAAGGAAAAATCGTTGTAGGAAACGACGAGGGCGATTATAAAACGTCGAAAATACAGAATGCCGCGACGCTTTAGCTGATAATACCCTTTTAGAGTTAAACTACAATTTATGGAGCAAAGGCTGGAGTACCATATTTTGTCAGATGACCCCTCACTTGAGGAGCATTTCCGAGGCAAATTCGACTGGAGCACAAATGTCTTTTCAGTCCCCGAGCAGGCAGATAATGGCTCGACAGTTTTGCGTTTTCTCTTTTACCGAAAATACACCCGAAATTCAAACCATCCACCACCTGACTTCACATGTTATGATCTTTTAAGGTCTTATTAAAATACTGATACATACCTTTGATTATTCAGTGACCGATCGACGCGTGAAAAAAGCAATTTATTCTTGAGAGCCTTAAGCGTTGTTCTCGCAATAAAATGAGGGGAGGAAAAAAAGAAAAAGGACACAGGAGAGCAACAGGAGACACGTTTCCCATGATGCATTTGGAACAACATACAGCACACATGTTACCCACCATAATAAACAATGCTACATTCAGGCAACGGAAAAGTCCTAAGTTATGTGCCACTGGAGGATTAATTTAGACTTTTATTAGTTAATGCTGGTTATATTTATTATGTGATACACAATTTCTGAGTAGGGATTTGAGGTTTTTGGACGTGAAATTAAAGCTGAATTATTATGTAGACAGTGTCTTTTGGGTCAGCGATGTTTTAGATTTGCAAAGGAAATGTTTAATAGTCTACAATAATTTGAAAACACGATATTTAAACAAAAAAAACACAGTTGGTCTTTACGGCTTTTTTTTTGATTGGCTAAAGAGATAACGTAGGTGAATTAAGATAGGAAACGTCCCGGTGGTACAGCATAACATGTCATTTATGGGAAAAAGAGTAAATACGCAGTTATTACTTATACGAGGCAGAGTTTGTGACAGTCACTGTCGCACGCCGGCAGGGGGCGCCCCGCCCCCGCGGCGGCGCTCATGAAGAAGAGACGTGTGTTTTTTTTCTTTACGTTTCAACATGGCGGCGGCCAGGAGGCTGAAACGCGTGGTGGCCTCACAGCCTGGTTTTCTTAGTTTAAAGAACAATTCAGGCTCTACAGACTCATTGAGCAGTCGGAGAAAACGTGTGAACAAGAATAAGAAGAAGAACTGGAACAAATACAGCGATGTAAATGATGTGGACGAGTTTTTAGAGGACGTCAGACATCAAGAGAGGACCATAGGGTGAGTGTAGCTTTCCTCAAGTGTGTAGCTCAAAACTGCGAGAACACCTAATTTCTCTCCATCAAAAGTCTTTCTTATACTGCATACTTCTGTTTCTAAGGTAAAAGCTTCCCAGCAAATGAAAATTAATTCTGCTTGTTTCTTAATTGCTCAATTGAAGTAGGTTTCTGACCGTACCTCTTTATTTAAGCAAGAGACATAAACAAATAGGCTCCCACATGAGGAATATTCATTTAGAACTCAAACATTCAAACACAACATTCATGGCACACATGGCCCACTTTGTGATGCGTTGTTTGAACTTAAGTTGTTCATTTCAATCCCAGAATATTTGCCTTTCACGAGGAAAGAGTGGCATTACTCCGCAGGTCATTAGCACACATGAGCTTACTTTGCAGTGATGGCAGTGTCGGATAATAAGGAGATAAATGTCCAGGTACTTTACAGAGACCCTATGTAAGAACAAAATAATGAATAATGAAGTCTACTTAATCTGAAACATTTACACTAGTTAGTGGCGTCAGGTTACCTTCAAGAAAAAGAACAGCCTCCTTTCCTTCTCATCATTAATGAAACACTTCCGAAATTGTCATTTAACCAGATCATTTAACATTTTTGGGTCTTTTCAAACTTTAACTGGACATTCTCACAAGAAATGGATCATATGTTTTACTCGATCATATGTTTTATTTGAGAGGGCCATCCTCTCAAAGACATTTGTTGTTTGGAATGTAGAAACAAAAAAAGCCTTTTCAGTTGAATGTCTAACTTTTGACTTGTGATCTGTATTTTTAAAGGGGCCTGCTAGCTGAGAAGCCAGATGACAGCTTGTTCTTCGTGGATGTTGGGGAGCCAAAGAAAGCTGAACAGAAAGGTAAATGTCATCTAATCCAAACGATTTTTGTAAATACAATAAAAAAAAGAGAGTGGAGCCCAATATAGTGTTGGTATTTGGCATATAATTGGCTAAAATGTTGCAGATCAATATCAGTGGATTTAAACATTTTTGCCATATTTAACGCCAATATTTTTGCTGAAAAACTGTCCATGTATGTCCCATTATATTGTTTGTAATATTGGCTACATTTTCAAATGTGTAATAATGGCTTACCTCATCCCTGTATTCTTCTTTCAATCAAGTATACCGGCTATTTAAGTGTAAAATGTTGCTTTTCTTACTTCAAATCTGTTTCTAACAGACTGTCACCATGAAAATAACAGGTCAGTTTAGCATAGAGTGGAGGCTGTGTGCTCTAAAATTAAATTGTGGAAGCCTGAAATAATTTTAAACCTGGGATTATAAGACTTGCATGTACAGATAGAATATTAATGGCAAGAAATCTTCTTCATAATTAAGAATGTTTGTCATAGTTTAATGAGTCTGTAAATGTTCTGCCTGGTACAAAATCTCCAACATCTGTCATTCTCTGTGAAGAAACAGAACCTCTGAAGGGAAAGAAGAGGAAAGGAAAAGAGTCGCGTCCTTTAAGGATAGACCTGATCCTGCAGCATGACTCCCTTGTTCCACCACCTAAAGAGTGAGTATACGTTACGTGATTGTTCGAAATCCTCTTTGGGGCCACAATTAGTGTCCTGCCCTGTGAAGACACTTTTAGGTCAGACAAAGCCCTGTTACATTTCAAATGCCCACACTTAAAGGTTCAGCAGTTTTATATTACACCAACATTGATTTCCAAAGATCTGGAAATTAGTGTAAATAATTTTCTATTATTATTCAACTGATTGTAACACAAAACAAAAATTTCAACATTTTTAACCGGCACACTTAAAAGTGTAACATACGCATATTGACTCTGAAGGCTCACCTGGAACATTTCAACTATGACGCACAGCTCCACCTTGTGAAAGAATGCATGATCAAATATTCCAACAGCTTCTGAACAATGCTTCGCGAGGTGCAGTCGTTGAGAGTTAAGTTTTCACCTTTACAGTTCTTAGTATAATGATTCTAGACAAAGCTGGAAACAAACACTGAATGCCTCTGACCTTCTGTCCTTTTAGGTGGCACTTCATCAACAAAAGATTTTAACCATTTTAATGTGGGCTCGTCATTAACAAGTTATCTATGCAGAAAAGTCTCACTGCCTGTTACAGCTCCTGCATGCAGAAGTAGATGGCAGGTTTTATTAAGACAGTAGCCAAGTCAAACTTATTACATGACATTGGAGGATTTGTTATTAATGCATTTATTCATTTGCTCTGAGCTTATAAAACTGATATCAAATCTCATCGAAATAATCAATATTTTTTTGTTTATTTGTTTTTTTTCCTGCATGATCAAGGAACCCTGTGTTAGTATATCATCCGAATAGCTTTAACTGGATACATTTTTGTAGAGGACGGTGTGTTTGTCCAATGATGATCTCATCCTTGCGCTCCCAGTATTTCCTTTTTGGGAATGTGAAGAAGACACACAGGAGCTCAGGAGACTGTTGAGTGAACGGTGTCCTGGGATCTGAGGATATACAAACTCCCATGACCAAGTAGATTGTAGCTATTTTTACAGTGCCTTTCAGCTACGGCACTGTAAAGAAATGTATGGTGATTACAGAATCTGGGTGTCCTTGTGTATTTATTCACATTGTATTACACTTCTGCAGATGTTTGACAGTCCCTACGCACACAGTCAGACATACACACACTTTGCCCTCCCACGTTTCCCCTCTACACTCCTACAGTGCCTCAGTTAGGATGATCTCCAAGCTGACACATGGGGTATACTGAGAATGATATTAAGCAGACTTTCATTGATTCAAAATAGAGGAAAAAAATAAATAGATAACAGATGCTGCCGGTCCCCATTAGCCAACTCAGAAGTGGCTTCATAACTTTCTTGGGACACATGACCAGTGGTGCACATCCTGGGAGGCTATTGCACATGTGCACATTGCATTTGTGGTGGAAGAAAGACATAGTTTAAATCCTGACACTTAGGGTGATTCCCAGTTCTACCCCTTAGCCCTTCCCCTCCGTCTTACCCCCACATCTAACCCTTCCCCTTAGCCCTCTGTTTTGAGGGCCAAGGGGAAGGGCTGAAAGCACGCGCCTGAGAAACGAGATGCCATTTGATTCCCGCTGCGTCATCATCCAGAGCAGCTCACTGGCTGTGACGTAGGCAGACCTGACAGTAGCTGTAGCGGCAGCTGTGAAAGCTAGTGTGTTATAACAAGAAATTTTAAAATATGCCAAGCAATTTGAAACTTGATTAACATTTACTTTATGACTTCATAATTATTTATAATTATGAGCTTTCTTTGGTCTCCATCCTGCCTTCTTGTCAAGTGAGGTCCCTGCCTGTCTTCATTCCAAAGGCTATGTAGCCCTTGATCTTAGCCCTTCCCCTTTGCTCTACAGAGAATTGGGGCACCACTTCACTAAACATGAATGCGCAAACCCAAGGGGTTAGGGATAAGACGAGGGCTGAAGGGTAGAACTGGGATGGACCCATAATCTCATCAGGGATTTTTCTCACAAAAGTATGGAATACTTGTAATTTTCCAGCCTTAAAAGAATGACTTGTGAATATTTAAATATGATAAATTATGAGGTGAATAGTATAGTCTAAGTGAGTAATGATAGGAGGATGATGATCTGTGCATTGAAATATGCATGTTTTCATTTTTTGTTGCCTTTTGGCAATCACCTTTTTTAGCTTCAAATGTCATTTCATCTCTCATGCCTCACATAATGAATTAACTGCATCCCTCAATGCTCCCTCTCCAGTGTGCTTGCCTTTCAACAACCGAATGCCAAAAAACTCCGCCGCATTGCCCAGAAGGCTGAGCAGCTGGCAGCCAAAGGCGTGGTGCTGCAGAGGCAGAAACAGCTGCCGAGCAGACGGCGGGTGGAAAGGACGGCCAAGAGAGCCGTGACAGAAGCCAACAACAACCCAGACAGAGAGTACTATGACATATGGGGCCAAGAGTGTGAGTACTCTGCATTTGTAGGTTTTTGTGTTTCTGTCCAGTGATGATCCCATCCTTGCGCTCCCAGTATTTCCTTCACGGGAATGTGAAGACCAACCTGGAGCTCAGACAGCTGTTACGTGAACAGTTATCTGGGATCTGAGGATACATGAGTCAAACTTAAAAAGCAAAGTTTACTATTGAATATAAATCAGACAGTTTGAGATAATACCAGCAGTCATCAAGTTTTAATCAGTGGAACTTTAAGAATTCAGAGTTTTGGAGTCAACTTTAATATTTGAACCCCTTTTTTTTCCTGCAGCCGAAAACAAAGCTGACCCCTGGTATCTCCAGCAGACAGGAAAGAAACTAGTGAAGGTAAGTGTAATATTTTAGAGATAGTATGAACTTGTTTACACTGATGGGCTGAGTCTTCCTGCATGCTTAAGTCCATGCCCAAAGTCTGTGAGCCCTGAAAGTTCAACTACCATAGTGAAGGTAGTAGAACTGCAAGCCAACATGGTGAAAGCCAGTTGTACCAAAAGACTGGGACTGCTGCACAGAAAATCCTAGTTGTGGTTATTATTGAACCCAGTATGAATCATTTTGCAGTAGCACCATTAAAAACCATTTTCCATCTCTGAGTCTACATGAGACTCAAGTGCAGCCTCTACTCTGGATTTCATGATTTATTCTCTGACAAGTGCTGATTGATAAATAAGCTTTTTATTGAATCAAGGTTATTTAGTCTTTGATTGTTCACTCCAACAGCTGATGAAGAAAGTTGGCAGAAGCATTTTTTTTTACACAGCATTTGGTGTAGAATTAACCTGCTCCATCAAGTTCTTGCCACTCTATTTGCATAGATTTTAGCCGTGTGCACACCCCTAGAATGAAAAAACTAAGTTTTGTGTGGTAGTGGATCATGTGCGTGTGTATAGTGATTCTTCAGCATCGTAGCAATTTTGATATCCTTAGCCCGCATACAAAATATATAGACCTACACAGAATGTTTCTAGCAGAGCCTGAAAGTTTTTCATTTGAAGTAATGAGACACAGCGGGCTTGGATTGGCCTTGAGAACATTTTGAAGGTGTTCATTCAGTGTCACTGTCACAGGCTATGAAGCACTGATGCTTCAACTGTGACAATTGCTACAGAGCCATAGCACTGTTACTAACATCTCTTGCTGTGACATACCTGGATCTGATTTTGTTTTATATCCTTCCTGGCAATATTTGTCATGGGTTTCATCACCATGATCTTACAACAAGTGCACTGTCAATACATCTTTCTTCAACTTCTCACACTGGACTGTGAATTTAGTGAGCTGTCAGTCAGAATCTAAATGTCACCCCTTCATGTTTGTTAACAATTCAGTGTCTGTTAGTGGGCTGGACTTAGCCGGAGAGAAAAAAAATCCTCCAGACACAGTAGCCAGTGCTGACTTGCAACTTAGTTTTTGATTGTACTCAACAAGGTGACCACGCAGCAAAACTAATTATGATCAGTTTGGGCATTCAACAGCCAAGTAACCTGAGCTCAGTTACATGCAGTCTTACTTTTTATTAAGAGTACATTCTTAGTGTAAACTTGGGGTGATTTATGTCCACCCAGCCTCAACTTATTGAGTGTGTGTTATGAACAGTGAAATAACTGAGGATAGATTAATGACAAGCTAAGTGGCTAGTAGTGCTGTTTTTTTTTGTCTCAAACTCTTGGTAAAATGTAATATTGACAAACTCAGTAACATCATGAAGCTAGTGCATTTAAGAGCCTTTTTTTTATATTGATGTAGCAACGGGTACTGGCCTCGGGTTTATAGTTAAGCTTTATTAAGAAGAAATAAAAACAGCCAACAAAGTCAAAACACACAGTTGTTTGAAACCTTAAAAATCAAAAGCACTTTAAATAATTCTGACCTCTTTCATCGCTATAATTCCCATCACAAGTGGGAGTGGAAGATAATGGAACAATTACATTTTTATCTCTTATGTTTTGATCATATGGCTGTCTCCCACAAACTTTATCATCAGAGGGATGTGAGTGTATTTTATTATTATGTGTCTGTTTAATGTAAACTATTAACAGAGTTAGGTGCGTCTGCTGCCTGGCAGCCCGTGTTGACAATCCGATTTAGTCTCCTGGTTGTTAAAGTTCAGCCCCCAGCTAAGGCTGTGATGTCAAAGTGACTAGGCTTAGGAAAAAGACTAAGATTACAGTGTTTTGGGTCTCATCTTTTTGTCTTGTGCATCTTTTTCACTGTTTGTCAGCGTCCAGAGAAGTTGAATGAGAAGCCGTCTGTACTTCCTGCGGTGGAGGTGATCGCTCCTGGAGGATCTTATAACCCAGACTTCTTCTCTCATCAGGTGAGACAGCTTTTCACATTAACTTATGGTATTGTAAAGAAGGGCTTTGTTAATTAATTTGTTGGGTCTTGAAGAACCTTTTCTGAGTTTTACATGCCCTTCAGTGTGTTCAGCATGTCTCCTCTGTGTGAGGGAGCACTTGAAAGTCTGTGGCATCAGGACTTCTCCCTCCCTTCTCTTTGTAGCGACAGCAGCTTCCTAAAACATCTTACTCCACCAGCCCCCCACGAATAGACCGGCCAGTGTTATCAGGTTAAGGCTATCAACACCTGCTAGCAAGCCCAGAATAGAATACAGGGTTGTTGGCAACATGACTCTGAGCAGTGTTGAACTGAATAAATATCATAGAGGAGACCCGCTAACCAATCAGAGGGGGCTGGTTTTACATGAGGAAGGTTCTCAGGCCCCGTCCACACGAAGACAAACCGAGGTCTCAATGCATAAGTTTTTTGCCGAATCTGAGTATCATCCATACGAAGACGGTGTTTTGGGGGTCTGTAAACAATCATTTTTGAAACCAGGTTTCAGAGTGGAAAGATTTTGAAATGCCGTTTTCGCCGCTCCGTGTTTACTGGCTCTCCACAAGTTTCCAGATATGCTTATGTCGTAGTTTCACATCTTCATTGACACGCATGCGCCACACGCGGCAACGACAACAACAATGGCGGCGTACGTGAAGCATATGTGCTGATGAAGCTAGTGGCCCTACTATCCCTGTTGTAGCAAAAATCTCCTTCTCAAACACTGCCGAGTTGAACAAACAATTATGGAGGACACATTACGCCACTTTATGATCACTTTATCACAATCTCTGTTTACAACTTTTGCCGCAAGTGCTCATGCCCACTGTTTTTTTCGTCTGTTTCCACTTGTTTCCATCAGGGTCTGGCATGTGTTTTACAGTGTTTTCATGCATATTGAGTGCATTCATATAGACGCACACATTTTCTAAACGCCTTCGTCTTTATGATGATAGTTTTGGAAGCGTTAAGCATTTTGTCTTCGTGTGGATGGGGCCTCAGACAGAGAGACAATACAGCTGTATCAGGGGTACTCAGTTTATGAAAAGTAGAATGATTTTTGTAATGTTTATGAGCATACTCTAGCAGCCATCAAAATTAAATATAAAATCCTGATTTAGGCATAATGTAAGCTCTTTAATTTTTCACTCATAACAAGTGTTGATAAAGCCCATGCAGCTCCCTCGTCACTTAATTTTTAAGAGTCTGTTATATAATTGAGAAGTGTAAATCTGTCTCTTGTTGTGTTATAGTAACTAACACTACCTTAACCAGCACCGCCTTACTTGAAACTTTCTGTCCACTAAACCTGTGACTCCAGGCCCTGCTCCAGGAGGCCCATGAGGTGGAGGTCAAGAAGAAAAAGGTGGAAGACAAAATTGAACGACAGCTGGCCGTCAACAGAGCAGACACAGCAACTGAGGTACAAATGAAGATTCTAGCTTGTTTATCAACCTGTCGTATTATCAGTGCTTTAAAAGATCATGTATGTAATGTTTCCTTCTCTGTTCTGCAGGAGACAATCTTCAGAGAGCAGGTGGAGGGCCTGGTAGAGGAAGACGACGAAGAGGCAGCAGCTCCTAATGAAGAAGAAGGCGACGGTGATGTGGCAGTAGGAGCGATCACACTCTCAGAAAAAAAGACAGAGAGGCAGAGGAAGCGGGAGAAGGCTGTCAAAGTCAAGGTATGTACCAGCACTACTCATAACCAAGTACTGATTGTTCTTACCTGAATTATGTTTAATTGCCTCCTACCAGGTTGTTTTGGGCTTCAGAATGTCATTACATCCAGCATTTAATGTGTAAAAGACCTTTGTGGGTGTGCCTTACTGTACATACTCAATATTGAATAACAGCTGATGACAAACCCATACACACAACACAGAGGTCCACTGCCATGGCCCCAGCTTTATTTGCATATTAAATCAACAGCAGCGGATTTATTACAGCTACAGACATTCAAAAAGGACCAAAGACAAACAAAAACATTCACGTGTGCTTGATTCCCACCAGAAGCCGTACATCCATGATTGTGATACCATCTGTGTGTAGAAATAGAAGTTTGGTGCACATGTTGGATACCAGGTGAAAATTAGCCTTCTAATGATGAAATGGGTAACTTGAGATCTTTGTCTGATAAGTGATTTAAAAGGAGAATATTATAGTGAAGTGATGGCATCTGTAGAAGTGGGGAAAAGTCAAAAAATTGCTAAGCAAAGGTGCAAAGCAGAGTGGAAGAAAAACAGCAGATTTTAGGACTGTAGTGTGAAGTGTCAATGAAGCTGCTGGGGGATTTGCCTAAAAATAACAAAAAAACTTTGTGTTTTGCTTTTACTTAATTAAAAAAACGTCAGTGAATTACAAGTGGCCGCCTAATCAAGATGGGTCCTTTTTGTCCTTGTAGATAGGGCCACACACCAATAAAATGTTAAAATCAAGTGAGTAGTTCTTAAAAATCTTCACTCCTTTGGGTTGCCACTAATGCCCTGTAATCGTCCTTGTTGCTTGTCTTCGTCTTTCAGGAGCAGCAGCGATTAGCTGACAGAAGGGAAACTGGTAAGCAGCAGCAGCTCTTCCAGCTTCGCTCCATTAAGGCCTCCATCAAGCAGCAGACCCAGAAGACCATGGCCAAACAAATCATACGCAAAGCCAAGCAGGAGGCCCAGAAAGCTCAACCTAAACGCCTCGGCAAACTGAAGTATGCACTTTACACACACTTGACATAAGCTGCTGCATGTTAATTTCAGCTTGCTAGTGTTGTCTTTTTACACAGTCAGAACTCTAAAAGTAGAAAATGTAAGATAAATGGCAGGCAGATGCTTTGAAGAAGCTCTGCTGCTCTTACTTGAGGTGTGAGTGGACCCTACATGCTGGCTCCTACATTTATGCCCACATCTTGTCAACTTATTTGCTCTTATCTTTACCAACTTTTAAATATAATATTTAAAATTATAATTGTTTAAAATTAGGCCTTGAAAAGGCAAAAGCTACAATTGCAGCTTTAGAGATGTGAATAACTATGCAGGTACCACAATGTAACCAACAAGCTCATTCTGGAGGGAAATGTTTAAAGAACTTGGTTAAAGCCTTTTAGGTTCTTAATACTTGGGATAACCGTGATTAAACTAGACCAGTGCCACAGTTTAAGGTACAAGATTGATGTAAATAGGTGTTACTGTGAAAGCATTCACTACTCACAAAACTGCTCTGTGCAATGTCTCTGCCAACCACTAGAGGTCCCTGTAGCCTATGTTAAATTTTAAAGTGTCCTTCAGGAGAGAAGAGTCAGAGCAGCGGTATAAATTTTGGCCAGACCAGTTTAAAATGGATCAGCTGAGTTTTTTCCCACAAGAAATAACTTTAAATCAGTCAGAAGGATATTCATTTTCATTTGACAATATTTCATTAAGTATGTTAATTACTACATTTTATATGCACCCTCTCCACATCAATATCGTCAGCAGTGATCTTAACAGAGATCAGTACATTAAAATGTTCACCACAGCAGAGCTAAAATAGTTTTATCATATCCAGTGGTAAACATATTCCTTTACCACATCCAACAGTGTTTGCAGCAGTGATAACTTGTAATAAATCCAAACACCCAGAGAGCACTTTGCATATCAAAATAGTAAAATTGAAAAATGCCAAATAGTTGTGTACTAAATGTAGCAGTTAAAGTAAAAGAATTGAACAATCCTTGAATGAGTGCTATTTAAGAGCTGAAGGAAATGACACAGATCCATTGTGTAATATGATGTGATAAAGAAACAGCAGTGCCCTGATCAGGATTTTTTGAAGCAGAACGCATTAACTTTGAGTGAGATTGGCTTGTACAGATCCAGTGCAACTGTTATCTTATATGACCAAAAAGTATTCTTTAAAAAAAAAAAACATAATCATTATGTATCCAAGATTTTAACCAAAACCCAAACTTCCATTTCTTGAAGGTACACTCAAAGACTGCTTGTATTATTATTTAGTCTAATTTAATCTTCCTGAGCCAATGTAAGTGCACCACGACATACAGACTGGACCTCAAAAGATTTGTTTATGTACGCAGGCACATGTAGTTAGCTTACTCACTTTAGCCCTGATGGACTCTGCAATGAGTTCAACATTTATTTTTAATTCTGAATTTCTATTTTTAATCAACACGACTGAAAACAAAGCTGTGGTAATTCTAGCTCAGTTTTTTTAAGAAGTGAATGGCCGATCAGCAGTAGTTAAAGTGGCAGCAGGAACTCAGGCTTTCTTTCAAGTAAAAAAATTCTGAATGTTGCCCAAATCTGAGTTACAAGGACAACATGGTTGAATATCACAGCTGCCCCCAATCTCATGTGCTGATCAGTAAAGTGAGAAATTTTGTTTAGACTTGTCAAATAAAAAAATATCCAAGATAACATCTTTTTTCCATTATTGTTCGAGTCTATAAAGAAAAATATGCATTGCATCAATGGTAATGATTACCTGCAGGGACAGTGTGCACACTCACCCATTATGTTTTCTTAGCTCTTAACGTGCTGGTCCTCTTTGCAGGTTTCAGCCCCAGGACCTCGAGGTTCAGCTGAGTGATGAGCTTGCCGGCTCCCTGCGACGACTCAAGGTACTTCAGCAACTGTTGTTAATGTTTTACTTTCTGATCTGCTTTGACCCTTTGAAGGGAGAAAGCTGAGCCTTTATCTGTAATGAGTTTTGGTCCATTAAGCTGGTGTATTATCTCCAGTGCACTGTCTTATTCTAAGCTCCATCATTTAGTCCTGCGCTGTGACGGCCCACTCCTCCCCACAGGGACCATTACATTTTCATATAATTACCAGTGAAAAATTCTGCTCTGCTGTCTTATCTCAGACCATTATGTCCCTGAATAATGCTTAAATCAGGCTTTGTGCTGTAAATGGGGTTTTATGATTTGGGTGGGAATTGAGGCCAAGCACAGTCTCATTCGTCTCACGTGATTTATCTCTTGCAATACTGTGACTGTGCAGCCAGAGGGCAGCGTCCTCAAGGACCGATTCAAGAGCCTGCAGAAGAGAAACCTGATTGAGCCAAGAGAGAGAGCCAAGTAAGGACCTGAGCCTCTTACGTAACATCTCATCACAGACTCACATTGATACACTTACTCGCTCACAAGGTGTCTTTTGATTTTAAAAATGGTGCATTGCTCTCTCTCCTCTTCTTCTCTCTTAGGTTCAAGAGGAGGCACAAGGTGAAGTATGTGGAGAAGAGAGCGTTCAGAGAGATCACTTAGTGCTAACCCACAAACTGCAGAAGCTGAACGCACGAGACTGGACCACATTTAAAGCCACAACGGAACGCAACTGAACTCTGTAAATACAAGATAATCACTGGGAAGGCCTGTTTGACCCTTTCAGACAAAACAATTAACAACAAATTAATAAATATTTGTATTTCAAACAGTGTTTCTATTTTTTTTGGTTGAATTTAGCACTTTTTCAGAGGGACTTTCACAATGAAGGTTATGTAATATGATACGTGTCAGTAAAGAGTTCTCTAAGGTTTATCGTGGACAGCTGGGTCTACTGAGGCCAAGTGCTAAGTGTGTCACGACCCTCCTCATACATTAGCGCAAAGATTTCCAGCTAAGCTAACAAGGTCAGAAATTTGAAGTTTTTCTTATTTATACTGCTAGAGCTTGGCATTTAAGATGTTTTTTTTTTTTTATGTTATCATAGAAATAGAGATTCAGAATATGTCACCTTACTAACACTACATGTCTGCATTTAAAAATAAAAAATGTTGCTTGTAAAAAAAAATCTTGCTTCACACCAGTTTCAGACAAAAAGAAACTGTCAAAGTAAAAGGAAGTTTTAGAAAAAAGATTCTGTACGCATGACCAAAATACCAGCATTGCTAACATATATTTAGGCTTATCGGCAAGAATCATGCAGTCCTAGATTTAAATATGCTGTTTTTTGGTAACATCCTGTCAACTAAGTTAAATAGTCGCCAGTGGCCCTCCATGTTAAAACTTTGTTATAGCCTCTCAGTTGTAATGGTGCATACCTAGCAGGACATGTCTTGCTTCTGATGTATAAGCTGTGTCTTTGTAGCTTTCATACTGAGTTATTTCTCAATTCTAGATTTAAATTTTCTGTTTTGTTTTCAGGTCATTAGTAACATTGCACAGAATCTGGACCTGCCTGATTTAATGTGTGTAGTCATGCAGATCCATCATGCCGAGCTCCAGTTTACAGCAGTTGTGGCACAGCCCAATCAGAGTCTTTTCAAGCAGGAAGAGGTGGGAGCTATGAGTGAGGAAACAGGAAGTGGCGGCTCAGATAGAGATAAGCTTAGATGCTAGTAGCTTCAGGTAGTTTTCTGAGACAAGGACTGTTTTTCTTTATTAAACGAAAAAATAATATTAACGCTAAACTTCTCTTGATAGGTTATTTTTGTTTCTGACGTATGGATGTTAGTTTGTGCTGGAATGTGGTTTACGTTCTATATTGCTGTAGCGCCCGCTTACTGCATTATCTGATTGGTCAGTAATAAATTTGATTGATAGAATAATCGTCCAATCATCTGTTGAATGTGCTTCTGAAAGGTTGTGCCCTTCCTTAACAATTTCTATAAGCTCGTTCCCAGATGGACTTGTGAAATTCGAATATTGAACGATTCATCTTGCCTTCCATGCTAAAGTTGATAAATTCTTAATTTAATTAGCACATTCAGAAATGACAAAGACAGGACCTATATATCAGCATAGTTTAATCTGCTTATTTTATGTCAAATCACAGCTTACTGCTCTCCAAACAGAATCAGTTTCTTAAACAGTTTTATAACAAATAAGGAATGTTTTGTGAAATGTGGATTGGTTTGAATTAATCATTGATTTTGAATTTACTTGTGGCGCCTCAATGGAAGTTAAATTGAATCATGATGATTTACCCCTTACTTGGTGATATATGAAAAAAAATAATCACAATTTTCAAGCCAAATAATTGTTAATAGCTCAATGCATGTCAGCTTGATGCCTTCATCAGGAAATACATTGTGAACATAAGTAGGTATGACATTTAAAGATGAAAAGGTTCACAGATTTAAGTCAATGCAACTACATGTAGATCAGTCAATAGAACAGCATATGCGTATATACTGGTGTACACTATACTCTGGAAGAAAAGTAAACAATGTATTTTTATCTGCTACTCTTCATTTCTTTGGCTAACAGCCACTGTCTTGAAGGCCCTCAATGTTGCCCATTTGAATTGGCCTCTTCTAAAAAACATGACATCACAGTCTGCTTCCAAATCTTTGCTCGGGAATCTGCTGATGTAGTAAAACTGCCAAGAGTCCTGCTGCTGTGCTCAGACTATCCTGATCATGGTGACATGAAACTGCCCTCTACAACCTAATCTTGGTAGTTTGGATTTTCCTAGCCTTGTTTTAAGACTTCTACTCAGCTGTTTTTCAGTTTATCAACTGTGTTTCCACCTCTACAGGTAAATTATCAAAAGATGATTTTTGATATAACTAGTTTCCCTTAGACAAAGTAGTATAACTGAAGTTTGAGCATTCATTCTTTTTTTATTATTTTTATTTTTTAGGTATAGTAAGTACACTACAGATAATGAACTTGTAGTGCACTAAAAACTATACCAATTTAATATTTCTTCAGACTAATTTGGAACATTTTTAAGTTTATAAAAGTATACTTAACATACTTTATAAGGTAATTTTTCAATTTAAAAAAAGTACACTTTCTTGTAGTATGCAAGCACACTTATCTAAATACCATTAGTGTCCTCGTTTTATACTTCAAGTCAACATTTTTGTTTATTGAAGTTTACTGTAGGTATATTTTATGAACTAAAAAATACATTTTTTTGCTACTTTACTAGTTTACGTGCTATAATTTAAGTGCACTTGTAAATTCAACTTTCATGTATTCCCCTTAATGCACAGATAAATTCAAAAAACTTCTGTCAAAACTATAACAGACACAAGAGATACAACAGGGCTGTATGCTTGAGTGATGTGGCATTTTGTTTAGTTAATGATTCAGTTATTTTTAAACAAACGTGTTTAAATCAAATTTCTGCTTTTTATCCATGTCCAAAACTGTTATGAAGTACTAAATCATCGGGGCCTGTATGTAAAGATTCACAGATCAATGCATAAAGTACTGTCATATATGAGTTTAAAAAAAACAAACTGTTAACGTTGTGTGACCTGATTTGATTAAACAAAATGTGTTTGAAACAGGTGATGCTGTGTACATAACACCATTGCCAAACCCTTATGAAAGG
This sequence comes from Scarus forsteni, assembly GCA_036419115.1. NCBI lineage: Eukaryota > Metazoa > Chordata > Actinopteri > Labriformes > Labridae > Scarus > Scarus forsteni. The sequence continues at coordinate 7,566,082 of JAZDUH010000229.1, read as the reverse complement.
GACGAGAACTTGATCACTAAAGTCAGGTCAAATGTTTCTCTGTTTATGTGCACATTTTTAAGGTACATAAGATAATGCAATTGAGCAAACATTCTATTTATTGAACTCCAGCATTGTATCTTAAACATGCTAGTTTACAACAGGGGTAGTACCTCAAAGCGAATGTGTGAAGTGAAAAACATTTTTGTACTTTGTGGCAGAAAGAAGTCGGTGGTGTACTAAGGTCAAGTATACATTTTTGTATTAAAGTATAAATTTAAGTCAGTATTAATGTACTTAGTCTTTGACTTTTCTTTACACTTTTTAGTACAACCCAAGCATACTTAGCTATATTATGCTAAAGTATAACACTATTGCATATAAGAAGTAAATTTCAAGTACACTGCCTCAGTTCTTGTATAAAATAAGTACACTTGAGAGAACTTCTTTTTGATAAGAATTATCATACACCTAACTACAGTTCTACAAAATTGCTGACTAAATCAAGTCTTCTGCACACCACAGTATAAACAATGTTGTCTTACACTGCAACTTGATTGGAAGTAGTCCTATACTCCTCAATAAAAGTTTGAAAACTTTTTTTTGTTTTTTTTTTTTCAGTTGATTATTTCTCCCCTTAATGAAGCCAATTGGTGCTGTATATTAAATAATTTGAACACCTGTTTTTTTTTTTTTTACCACTTTTTAAGGGATGAGCAACACGGCTAAAGGTATAGGGAGCGCCCAAAATAAATTGTGAAACCTGTTCTTCCTCTTGAAGAAAGCCTATTGTTCCTCAGTGAAGGAAGGATAAGGAACCAGTCTTTTTGGGATGCCTACTATGCTTTCTGTCCTTGATTTCACTAGCCTCACAGAACTTGACTATAATCCTGCAAAATTTCAGACATTGTGCAAGACTTTTGCACACTACAGTAAAAACAATAGTGTCTCATCCTGTGGCTTGTTTAAAAAATATTTCTGTATATTTAGGGTTGACCATATTAAATTGTATAAATGTGGCTAGTGTGCTTAAGACTTTGAAGTGTGTAAAGATTTTGATGTATCTGTGTGTTTGGATTTGGATAAAAGTATTTTTTTCTAAATTTCCCACCGAATGTCATCAGCAGTTCATCTTCTGGCCTTGGGGCAGCTTAGAGGAGCAAAAACCTTAATCCGACCATCATTTTCTGTATCTGCTTCAGATGTAACACCAGAATTCTTATTCAAAAATGATGAACCATAGACAAAGGTTCAGATGGAGGGCAGCTATCTGAAGTTCTGATCAAGCTTGCACACATGATATGAATGTTGCCTTTGGTATTAAAGGTGGAGCAGATGAAGAATTGCTTTAAACCTGTATTCCCCCTCCCAGTGCACAAAAGATGTCAACTCCAACTGATTGCAGATAAAAGTCCAATTGTGTGAAAGCAGATAAGAGAAGCCCCCTCTCTGCTCACCTTTTTAATTACCTCAGTAAGCCAACAGTGTACTATGAGTTTATTAAACCAGTTTCGAGTCCTCAGTTTCTGACTTTTTTGTACATAATGGTCCTTTCAGAGAATCAATAGATGATTAGACTGTAAAGTCCCTGATTATAAAGAAAAGCTCATCTACAGCCACCTTTTTCTATAAACATGTAAAAGTAAGGAAAGGCTTAAGAGGCTATAGTTCGCAAACTAAGATCTTTTAAAGTTTGATGGACTTTGTTCAATTTGGGGATTGATTAATAACATTCTTGAATTTAATTTGGCTCAGTTAAATTTGTCAAGCAAACCAAAGCCTGTTAAATGTGTACTGTAGCCACCAGCCACTCATTGGAACTGTAGCTGCTCCTGTCATACAAGTTCTTGTTGAATTATAACCCATCCCATTCAGTATCTCAAAAGGCTGGTCCTTCTTCCAGAAGTCTATGGTTATGAGGCAGATAACTCTAGCTAATCACAGGGCTGATATATAGAGGAAACAACCAGGGATGGTTATATTTACACCCGTAGACAATTAAGAGTTACCAGTTGCAGTGTGATTTTAGTCTTTGGGTGGAAGTCAGATTACGTAAAGAGAATGGGAAAAACATGCAGAACTCAAACAGGATGGCCAAACCAAAGATTCAAAGCAGCCACTTACCTGCTGTGTGGCAACGGCACTACTTATTGAACCATTGTACAGCCCATAACAATTTATTTGTACAGTGAAACAAACAAACATAACAAAGCACTACCTTAGATCAATCGCACAGTACTGCAAAATGATTGGGTTAAAAGCTCCATAAATGGAGAAACGTGACTTTTAATTTCCTTTTAAATCAGACTGCAAAATAAAGTGTCATTAAACTGAAGTAGATTAGTAATTTTTATCTCAGGGTGAATATAAATCTCACACAGATAGGCTTGAGGAAGTTGACATGTGATAATTGATTCCAATCCTCGGGCTTAAAACCATAATGGCCTTCAGTCTCCTGTCGGTGTGAACAAGGACACGCACACACACACATACGGCCTGTCTCAGTCCCATGGTGCCAGCAGCTATGCCAAAGCTTCTTATCCGTTAATCAGTGTGAAAATGTAATCTTTTACCTTCTGAGTCCACAGAAGCCCCCCACCTAGCTCACAGAATAAGTTGATCTCTTTCCCCGCTCACAGGACAGTGTAGAGTGAACCCTGGACCACCTCCCATTCAAGCACCTTATCAACATTTTAATGCTGAGTACCTGCTGATGAATTAACTCACAGACTCTGGTTAAGCTGCTGTGTGTCCCTAAGGAACCTCATTCATTACTTTTCTACTTAGAGAGACACACTGTAATACATGATGGTGGGGTGGGGTCCTTAAGGTATATTTCAATTATGGAGCTGGCATTTGTTTTGCTGTTTTCCACTTCCTTCTGCATTGACTGACTATGTCTCATGACAGGTATCAAATTTGACATGTTTACCAGGAGGTCGTGCCTTGAATTACAAACCCTATCCTTTGCAGTTATCTACTGGACAAGATCTTGTAGGTAACGATGCTCTACATTTTTAAAGTCTCTGTAAAGCAAAAATAAGTTTGTGTTGTAAACTTGCAATGCCACAGACACACGTGTCATTGATTACTGAGCCAAATTTGAAACATTAAAAAAAAAGATAAGTATATTAAATTAGGTCTCAATATCATGCAAAAACAATCACTTCTCTCTGCTGTCAAACGCTGGGGGCGTGTCAGTAAAGCGCTGGAACCACGCCCACATAAGCACAGGAGGCGGCGGCTCTTACTGTACTTGCAGGTAAACTTGCAGGAACAATGGAAGCTAGCAGCTTCATCAGATGGACCCAGCCCTACTTGTTTGAGCCATCAGAGGCAGAAACTGACTCTGAGTCATACACAGATTGTGCTCAACCTCAACTGGAGTACTAAAATGGGGAAGTGAGTTAGCATTTTGAAACTTCCAGTCTCAGTGTCCCAAAGTTGATTAAATTATTGAATAGCTAATCCTTTAGCTGTCTTTGGTCTGTAATGAACATGTGCATATCAAAATTGAACATTTAAGATAAGATAAGATAATCCTTTATTGATCCCCAGAGGGAAAATTCCGATATTGCACCATTATAGGAACCGTACTATAGTAGTAGCATTGGGTTCAAAAGAAATACACATAGTTTAAGACAGACCAAAGAGTGACATATAGGGAGTCAATGAACTGTAGCAGCAAACAAAGTATGAGGTATTCACAATGTCAAGTGTCATTCAGGACAACTAAGCCATCAGTGCAGTGCAATGAAGGTTAAGTGACAGTAATATTAAAGTGACTGTGTGGTGGGTAACAGGAGTTATGAACAGTATTTACAGTACAGTGATAGTGCAACAGCGTGACAGTGTAATCCAATGCATAGTAGATAAGTTAACAGTATGGATATGAACCAGTTAAGTGCATGTGGAGGATAAATACTGTAAATATTAAAGTGCAGTACAGTGTAGCATTAATTAAGTACCATCCAGAAGGAATTGAACTGTTTTTGGGGTGAGGTTGGGGTCAGTGCTGTGATGTACTGTGTCCTCTGCTGCTGTTGAGAAGTCTGATGGCGGTGGGCGCAAAGGAGCACCTGAAGCACTCAGTTCTGCTCTTGGGTGGGATGATGTGCTGACTGAACCCACTGCCCATGTCCCACAGCTTGTCGTGTAGAGGCTGAGAGGGGTTTTCAAGGATCACCCTGATTTTGTCCATGATCCTCCTCTCAGCCATGGTCTCCAGGTTGTCCAGTTGAAGGCCCACCACAGAGCGGGTTTTCTTCTCCATTCCATTTAGCCTGTTGGCCCCACCAGTCTTGATGCCTCCCCACCAGCACACAACAGAAAAGATTGCATATTGCAGCTATAAATATATCTGACATTGCTCCAGTTTGAAATTAAAAGCATAATTGTGTTTTTGAGGGTGGCATGTTGACGCAGCCTGTTCGTGAGCATTCTTCACAACAGGTTGCTGGTTCAACGTCCCTGTCAACCAGGGTCTGTCTGTGTGGAGTTTGCATGGTCTCCCTGTGCCTGCTTAGGTCTTCTCCAGGTGCTCCGGTTTCCTCCCATAGACCAACAACATGCTCGTTAGGCTAATTGCTGACTCTAAATTGCCTTAGGTACGAGTGTGAATGTTGAATGTCCATTGAACTGTCTGTCTCTCTATGTGGCTGTGTGATTGGCTGGCAAGCAGTTTAGGGTGTACCCTGTCTCTCGCCCAACGTCAGCTGGGCTAGGCTCTAGTCTCCTAGTAAAGTCCCCAATGAAATACTTTCTAATCATGTTTAATGAACAATAATACATGGATGATACACAGGGACAGACACCATGATTCTTAAACAAGGGGCAATCGGGTCCAACAGCCATGGGTTGGTTCATCTTTAACCTGATAATTGCTTTTTACTCTTGTCAAAAAAGAGAAAGCTTAAAAAATAGCGAGAGTAAGGTTTGCTTGTGAAGATAATCATGCCTAACAAATGGTTTACATTTCTGCACAGACTCATTGTAGGCCCAGGTGCCCCAAACTATGCAAATCTATGACTAAGCTTATTTATTGATTTGTTCATTAGCAAAGAAGTTTAGCAAGAGATCCAAGGGGGAATCATGAAACTTCTAAAATATATGCATGACATTATTCTGCTTGATGCTAGAGAACATGCAGCAATTTAGACTCAGAAACTGCATTACAATATGATAGCTATTTTCAGAATGTTATGTTTTCTAAGTTATCTATCTCATGCCTGAAGGTCTTGAGTCAAATCAATATGAAAGGACAACAACTAAACAATAGGTAAAACTTAACAGCATCACACTTTCCAAACACACAGACAATAAATTAAATGAGCACATCTTTTTTTAAACATTTTTTTACTCATTGTAGTAGCACACCGTCTCAGTATCTTAGGTACTTACTGAGACAGAGCACGTAGATCCAAAAACAAGCAGGTTTAGTGCTGTTAGCTGATCTAATCCAGTTGTCTCTTATTTATTCAGTTGTTTCAGGGCCATTCTAAAATACCCCCTATTGTTTGAAGTTCTCTGCTCTATCCCATACACCTCTTAAGGAATTTCGTTCCCTATAAAAAGCCTGTACTGTTGTCGAGCTCTATGCTGAGGGATAATGTGGCACTATGAGCTCTTTAAATATGGGATGGTGCCTAACCATTAAGCACTTATGTGTGCAGAAGGTTTTTAAATTCTAGTTGAGATTTTGCAAAAAGTGTGTGCTGAAGAGCATGTATTGGAAAAAAATCCTTTTTTGACTCTTATCAATACACGTGCTGCACATTTAAACCAGCTGAAGAGTCTTTAGAGTCCTATCACAGCAGACTTATAATGGTGAATTTCAGTAATCTGATATTACAGTAATGCTGCTTCGACTGCTTTGTCTGCATCATTACAAAACATGGAGTGCCTTAATATTCCAATACTACCAGGGTGATAAAAAGATGTAGATGGGGCTTGCTGGTTTGGCAGAGTGGGTGGTGACCATGCACATGCACATACTATGTATGGTGGCTCTATCCTTTTACAGCCGTCCCATGGTCAATTTCTGCCTGTGTCCTGTTTGCTGCTTGTCTTTCCCTTCTCTCTTTGTCCCTTTTTGAATCTATCCGCTATCTCTGGACTATCAATAAAGACAAAAAAATGCCCCTAAATATTTTTTAAAAGCCATAGATAAAATGAGTTTATTTAGAGCTGTACATCACTGGTCTCTTTCAGTAAGACACAGCACACTATGTACTTACGGGTGTGTCCAATCTCAACTAAGAGCAAAATGTACACAGAAAAACCCTGACCCATACTGTCCCACTTTTTAGGACTTCTCAGGGGTTGAAAGACCTTGAATGGTGGAGCTAAAAGCACTGAAGATTGGTTAGAAAAAAAGGTCAACTCCCATACAGCAGAGGCGAAAACAGAATGACATGCCATGCCATCTTCACATAGACTGTGAATTTAGGCTGTGTCCATATGGAGAGGAGACAAAGCATTTTTGTTTTCAAGAGTTTTCTGTAAACACTGCATTGTTTAAAGAAATGTGTCCATCCACTTAAAACACTAAAAACGCTGTAGTATATATGTCAGGCCCGTAAGTAGCACTGTAGAGCCCCTGAAGAAATACTCCAACACAAAAAAGGGGACAGGGAACATATGCAAAATGCATGTCTGATGTAAACAAACATTGGCATATGTTCTCCATGGCCACTCAACATATTGAAATTCTCAGCCGGTGTTTTTCAGATTTATTAACATATTAGTCTATTAAAAAAATTAACAATAATCTTCCTGCATAATTTAAGGTTTACGTTTTTGTTTGCCAACTCCTGCCTGTTTTTACTCTGCCTCTTGCCTCACATTTCTGGACACTCTTGCCTTGCTGCCTATTTGTGTACAGACTGCTGCCTGTTTTAACATAAAAAACTTTTGCCTGTTTGACCCTGGTTTTGGAGTTGTGCATCTGTGTCGGAGGCGTCTGTGTCATGTTTATGACACTTGCAAATTGAAAAGTGTGATGTGTAACCACATTCAGCACTAACTTGTAGACCTTTATGTGTTTAGAGGACTGGATGCTGGCAGTGTGAGCAGTGCTAATGTTAGCTACACTCTGCTTGATGTTTATCTACCATAAAATACCAAATAATAGCCGGGGCGTTTATTTGTTACAATCGCTGAGCAGACCAGGCGTTTATTTGGGACAGGCGTTTAATTCCTTTCTCACAAAATCTTGCTTACCAAAAATGAAAAAATGTGGTCAATACAATAAAATTATTTATTTACACCAGTATGAATATCACCTTACATTTTCAAGGCAAGATTACAGTACCATTGTTATACTCTTGTCTTCTTCTTTCAGCTCAGCTCTCTCTAAACACTCTTAATATTGGTCAAGATCGACAGGTAGTCAAGTTAAGGTCGTATTTCTTTTTTTTCACTTTACCAGGGCCATGGAAATAAGCAGCAATGTACTGCTGACTGACGTGACTGGCCTCCTGACATTAGTTAAGGGCAAAAAACATGCAGCAGCAGTGGCAAAGTCTTATTTGAATTTCCAAAGCCCGAGAAGGTAAGATATTGGCTTTCTGCTCTCTGGTGCCCTCTGTGGATGTTGAGTGCAACTGCACTGTCATGAAACAGAGCACCGCACACCAATCTGCATTTGTTGACATACAGAGGGAGGAGAAGTGGACAGAACATCCAGAGAGACAAATAAACCATGCGGACTGTTAAGGTTCAGTCTGATCATGTTTCTTTTCAAGTGTCAGCTGTCAGTTGTGAGCTCAGTGTTCGCATGTGTGTTCTGTAAACTTCAACTGTAGCTCATAGGCTGTGCCGAATAAATTACATCAGTGTTTATTTGGAATAGGCATCTATTTGTCAAAATGTACTGCTACACCCGGCGTTTATCTGGGACCGGGCGATTGATTGGAACCAGGCCTTTATTTGCTATTGTATGGTATTAGTGCTATATTATTGTGTTTAATGGAATGAAAGTTGACCAATTTCAAGCCAAAATGCTTTTCTTTTGGCGTATCTTTCCTTGTTTGGTTCACCTGGCTTTCACACCAAACATGGACCCCTGCTTTCAGGCAGACCAGAGTTCAGTTCCTGAGTTCAGAGTGCAGGTCCACACAAGAGTTTATCAATAGTAATCAATTTAAATTTAAAAGAACCAAACCAGAGTTTATCTAGTCAGGAGCAAGCTGGGCACGAAAGAGACTGAAGGCCTTAATTAGATAAGGTTGTTATACTTTGAAACATCAATTTGCATGGTTAGGTTTACCATACATAAGTAAGTATGCATATCCAAGCCTAAGGGTATACTCACTCTAGATTTCCGTTTCAAACCCAAACAAGCTGCAGTCATGAAACCATGCAAGTGATTCACATTAGCAAGATATGGTGGCACATGCAAAAGCACATGCAGCGTTCTCGCCAATTGGATTTTTAGGAGATAAAATTTTCAATATCAGCAAAGTTTGGACATTTTCCCTGTTTTGTTCAACAGGATGCTCACTTTGGTTGTGAACTGTGTGCGTGGTCTAATGATGAAAATCTAGTGACCAGTAAAGTTAACACAAAACATGGCAGTCTAAATCTATTGCAATTTCAGTCCTAACTACAAATGTTGATTTCGTTATGCCACCAGAGGTAACAGCAGGACATCACCAAAGTCAGTAGGATTTAGACCCTTTTTAAGCCAAACGACAGAGTAGCAAGTTCCTTTAAAGGTTATTGGGAGGTTAGGGACATATCGTGTTTTCTTGTGAGTATGCCAGACGGAGGATTGAGGCTAAGATGTTTCTGTTTTTGTCCCTTTTGCTTTACTCTATTCACGTGCAGGACACGGTGCTGTCAGATTGTCTTGGCATGGGTGAGGGTGGATTACTTGTGTGCAATCACTCATTACCTCCTTAAGACTACATCACAACTCTTCTGGTCCAGTGATATGGGCACCGACAACAGAAGCCACTAAAACACTTAACAACAGGGTGGAGACATTGTTTGTGCTTTTGCAGATACTACAAGTATTTAAATGAATAATGGGTTCCCAAGCTTGTTTGCAGCAGATTGACATGCAATTGCATGTCAGCTCATTGTCCCTCTGTCTGTCTTACCTCTTTGTTTTGGCCAGCTAAGAGACACTTTTTCATTTGCAGTATGAGCTCATCTCAGCTCTACTTTACAGTTTGGATACAACCCACTCCATTTTCAGCAGTGGTTACAAACCTTTTTCTACTGAGGATTTTCTGTGATGCTGACAGAGAAGCTCGATCTACCTGTCTAAGTTCACTTTAAAAGCTAAACTAATAGCTGTTATTCACAAAATGCTATTAATTTGATCCATAAGCCTGTAGATACAATTTTTAATGAATAATTGTGTAAAGAGGATGGAATAAAAGTAGGGAATCAGTGGATTAGAAGTAACATTTGCACTTTGACTGCATTTTAAAATGAAACAAAACAAAAACTGACTTTAAAACATGAAGACTGGAAGACAGGAAAAGTGAAGGTATAAAACATGTTCAGCTTTTGAATATCTAACAAAAAACTAATAACCTTGTGACTCAACTGGATCAGTTTAATTCAATGCCTGTAAGGTGCAGATCCATCCTACTGAGCTCCAGTCTTAAGTGTGCTCAGCCCAAAGCATCATGGTCCAATCAGAGTCTTTTAGAGTAGAACAAGGAGAGAGAGACAAGCAAGACAACAACAGGAAGTTACTTCTTGTACATAGATTAGCATAGACGCTAACAGCTTCAGTTTTATCAGAAGTGGACTGCATTTCTTTATTAGATGAAAAACAAATATAAACACTGCAAACTTCTGTGTGGTTAGGATATTTTCCCTCCGCTTCCACATGTTTTGACTTGAGTAATGGAAAAAAGTAATGGAGTGAAGGGAAATCAATTACACCTACTTAATCTTACAAAGTAGCTAGATTCACCTGATCCCGGTAAATAAGTAAAACATTACATCCTGTATGTCAGATTAAAACCTAGCACATTTAGTCATTCACATTGAGATGCATTTTTTAGTTCACTACTTATTTCAGTCTAACTTACTGCTGCCTACATTTTAACAGGTCAGCTTGTAAAAAAGGTTGCAAAGAACAGAGGAATCAATAGGCCTCTCACACATGCACTGCAATCGTCAACAATTTCCGAGTTTAAAATACACCAAACAGGAAGAATTTTACCGGTCCATTTATGCAGCAGCCCATATAAAGCATTTGGGGAGGGCTAAACCTATATACATATATATTGGGAGCCTAGTGATGTACCAAACTCTCACCAAAACTTTTCTGTAGAGGAGCAAAAATATTTTTGCCATTAAGAATTGTTTTCATTGCTGTTCTTTGTTGTTAATTTGAAGAAAAAAATATTTCCAGTTGTGATAAAAAATAAAACCTGCAGCATCCATGCCAATCTCTTTGCAGTTAGCCATTGTTTACAGGCTTAGAGTTGTTTCTCGCTGTCACCCTGCTTGATTAATGTCACTGTCAACACCCGCAAATGAGAGACACTTCCTAAGCCAGGTGGTTGTTAAGTGGCGTCAGTGGAAAAAGCATATCTAGACATGTCAGTGCAGCCACAGTAAACATTAGAGCACACTGCCAGGAAGGTGGTCACCGTCAAAACTCAAATATGCAAAACGCTGCTAATTTATATTGGTCTCTGTAATGGTGCAAAATAAAAATTATACATAAATAACAAAAATGTGTTCACAGAAATACATCTGTAACTTAATTATAAATAAATCATATTTTGTTTAAAAAATTAATTAACTTGATAAATATAGATTTGCTCACAAAAAATAATTAACATTACCTCTTTTAGGACATCTCGAGTTAAAGTGTTATCCGGTAACGACAGGTCGTTGACGAGTGCGCCGGGTCAGTGGGTGAAACTAACTTGGTGGGGGGAGTCAGTTTAATTTTAAAGGATACTGAATATAAAATTCAGTGCATGAAAACACATTTATATTTTATAGAACTTTTTACAAAATAATTTTCCCCAAGACGTATGATTAGGATGAGCCTACTGATTTTTTAAAGATATTTTGAAAAGCTTCACGTACCCCCTGCAATACCTCCACGTACCCCCAGGGGTACGCGTACCCCCATTTGAGAACCACTGCATTAGGCCATATGCATATAATCAAACAGATAGATAAGTAAAAAATATATTAGTGTCTTTATTCACTATCACTGTTGTTTTTTTTTAACAAAGTGTAACTCAACACTAGAAAAGATTAGACCCCGTCCACAGTGCCAATAATGGATTAAGCTCCTCTTTCCTATAAAAGTAACACCTGCTTTGTCTGACCAATCAGATTTTGGTCAGACGAAAGCTTTTCAACCAACTAATTAACCAATCAACTGGGGGTGTCAGCCTGAATTATTCATAGGTAATTAACCTGCTGAGGCTCTGATGCACTCCCTCTAACATGATTAAACATGATGCACAGACTGGTTGCTCTTTTCAATCCCAGGATCTTTACAATCTCTCTACCCTGGATTACTTTATCTATAGGGGGGCACAGATTAACTAATTGTTCAGATGAAGAGGATTTTAACAACCTGGGATCTTCAGGGGGCTGAGAAAACCTCGACCTTATGAGTAAAGAACAAGAACTTGAATCGAGGATCTGCTTTTGAAATAACAATGAAATGAAGTAAAATAACTAAATAAATGCATTTTTAGAAGCTTTCACCCACAAAGCATCATTGGCTACCTTTACACATGCAGTCAATATTCAGGTTAAGGTCAATATATTGTTTTCTGAAAAAGTTCAGAAATTAACCTGTTGACTTGCGTTAGCAAACGGGGTTATTCCTGTATGCATGGCATCCTGATCAAAACAGCGACACACAGACAACATCTCAACACATGGAGAATGTTGTGATGCAATGTGCATCATTTTCGCTTCTTCTCACTGTATTTAACAGCAAAAGCAACACAGTGGATAATGAACAGCCCGGAGCAGGTAGCAGTCGGCTTCCTTTGCACTTTGGTGCATGTACTGACCTACCACCAGGATTGGACACTCTTCTTTGTCAATTTCTCCATTAATGGAAGCCGAGAATATGAACAGACAAAAAATGGAGCCAGAGCTGTGCCATTTTACAACACTTCATGTACTCAAAAGACCAAGATTCCCAGCACGTGTGCAGAACACAAATTAATGTTCCTTTCAATGGGGAAATGCTGATAGGTGTATACATGACCAAATATTCAAGTTAGAAAAGGAGGAACCAAGGGGTGATTTTCAGGTTTTAAAAATCAGAGCATATTCTGGCACATCAAAATTGTTACTGGAGTTTACATGGCCGTGTGCAACCGGGTCATCGCTATTGCTATATTCCAGCTATGAAAGGGTAAATGCATATAAACACAGTCACTGACAGTGAATTTTGAAAAGGATATATCATAGTAACATGAAAGCAAACCCCATACACAATTTGTGAACATAAACTGGGGACAGAAATCGTGACTTCTCCATTTTTCTTTTTCAAAACCTCCAGATCTCTTCATCTTGAAGTATTTATTTTAACAAGTGTTGATCATTAGAGTGCTTCAGAAGTCCTAAAACACAGAAGTCGGTTAGCAATTTACCAATTATGGTTTCCACATTCCAAATTATATGGGATTTTATTTTTTTCTTCAGATAAGGTCAGTGATCAACATACACATACATACATACACACATCTACACACAATAACAATTTAATGTTTCATTTTGCAACAGAAGATGCATCTGAAATTGTCCCACTGTTGAATTTTAAATCATTATTGTATTTTTCAAAATGATTGTTGTGGCAAAAATGACCAGGAACCCTGATGCTATCATTTTGGATTGTTTCTCAATTTCTTCTAAATGAAAATGTTTTCACCATAGCCATGGCCATCCACACCTACTTGATCGGGTAATTTATCAAAGGAAATTTTCAAACTGATGCAGACATACAGGGAAGTGTACTTCCTCCTCCACCTGTGATATCATCCTTGTCACCGTTCACTCTCAATGTTGATTGGCCGCCCCTCCAGGGCTTTGTCGTAGAAGTTGGATATTTTCAACTTGGGCAGTAGAGGCCAAATTTGCTCATATGCAAACACAAAACTCACACAACAATTTTGCTGCAAAATCCATTGCACAAACAAAGCAAATTTCTACCATTTACTGTCAAGGTACATTCACTGCATTACTAACTGAAATTTGCATTTGATGTGAACACATTGTAAAAACGATGCAGGCTTTTACATCAGTCTTCAAACTTCTCCAATACCATCAGAAAAACTTGCTAAATTTGTCACAAGTCATTATTTGGGTAAATAATCGCAATATCTAGCAACAAATTCACTATAGCAACAAATTCACCATATTTTGCAACACAAAGTAGAGGCAATGTTGAGATAGGACTTAAGGTCATCTGATCAATAGCCCCGTGTGGACGTGCAGCCATATCAATCATGTCCCTATTACCAAAACCAGAAATCCTCAATGGAATACAAATGGCTGCACAAAAAAATTATATCTCACTGGCTTACAGCCATCCTCCAATGGAAATTCGAGGAACTACAGCTTTTGGTATATGCATGGGATTCATTTTCAGCACCAGAGGTTGCTGCCAGGTTGCAGATCTTACTCTTGGTGATTACACTTTCACTTTAAAAACATTGAAATTTCATGAACTTTTGTTCACCGCCAAGCTCATAATCAAATATGATCCAAGGACCCAGTGAAAAAGTTCCCATAGGCTTGTAGTCAAGGGAGCAGCACAAAGCTAACTACTGGGTTGACAAACAAAAATACATCAAGTCCAAACCACTTTATTGAACACAAGCAATACTCCGAAGTTTAGCTCATGCAGTTTAGACACGCAATTCAGATGAAATGCCTTTTTAATTAAATTTGATTAGTAATCTAAAGCTTTTTAAAACCAATTTCAGTTGTTTTTTAGATTTCAAGTCTGTCGCCACCGTATAACTCAATTCTCACATGCTTAAACCCAACCCAAGTTCCATGAATTGATCTGGGTAAGCTACATGTGTAAATGAAATAAAAAAAACAGCCAAGACCCAGACTTATACCTTAAAATTTCTGCTCCCGCCCTAGTATCCTCTTGCTTACTAAGATCAAAAACCTTAGAGACGCATATGAATACAGAATTTGCTGGGTGGGTTACTCCAAGGTTCTTGATGTGAAGGGGGCTCCCTTACTTATTACAATCATCAGATGGGTGGTTTTAAGGCCTCGGCAGACAGCAGGCAGGTTGTTTTATTTGTCCAGAATACTGTATTGCTAAAAATTGTGTGTGGCTTGCCTGTGATGCAGCAGAACTATTCCAGTACACAGAGACATGAGGTACCTGTTCTGCATGGGTAATGAATTGAGTGGATTAACAAGAGTAAATTACTTTCCCACCTTGCGTCTGAGGTGAGGGCAGTGTTGCCAGGCTGGATTTTGACTCGTCTTTTAAAAATAGTGCTGGAAAGTCCAACTTTTGCTTCCTCCTTTTTCTTCCTTTTTGCGTTTGTTTAATATTCTGTCTTGTTTCACCTGGTTGGCCTCTGTCAAGTGTCTTATCAAGTGTCTAGCTGGCATATTGAATAATGAAGCAAAGATGGAAATACTTGCAGAAAAAAAGGGCAATTCCTTAAGTCAGCTTAAGGCTGGCTACAGAAGTCCAAAGTATATCCATTCCAAAACCATCTTTTTTTTGTTTAAAAGCAAGCATGTTTACAGCCCAGAAGGAACTTTTTAACTGAATGGACACGCTGGAATTCTGTTGGTTAAACACATCACACATAGGTGCCAATTTTATTTTAAAGACGCCTCTATTTACGTAACAGTTAACAGTGAGGATGGGTGGAAGCTACTGTTGATCAATCTCTGTCTTACATCTTGACTAATTTTTTTTGTTGTTATGTTTAGTTGAGAGCCCCCCGGTGGCAGGGATTTAGGTCACTTTCAAGCTTAGAACTTGGCAGATGCAGTTTGGTACTAGATGGCATTTGCACTGTGTCATTTCTTACTTGGTCTGGTTTTCTTTCACACTGCATTTTGTCAGGCAGGCCAAAGCCTGTCAAATGCTATGCAATGTAGCCACCTTTCACAAGTTGGGGCTGTAGCAGCAGTCTTGGCACCTGCCATCCAGCTTATTGTTGCATTGTGACCTGGAACATAGGGCAACAAATAACACTGTTCAACCTCGAAGCAGTTCAGAATTATTCTGTACCAAAAATTAAAAAATAACAGTGCATTTAGGCTGTAGAGATTGACACTGACATATTGACCGGATGAATGTGTCACCATATTGTGCATGGATCTGAGCACCAGAAAATAAAAGAAACCCCTTCAAAACAGGAGTAAAAGTTAAAGACTCTTTAATGAGTAGCCCCACCATTCTTTCTGATTAGTCCAAAAATCTGTTCATGCGTGCTTGATGCGAATGTCCCCAGGAGGCTACAGAGAACATTGCTTCAAGTAGTGAAGATGGCTTCACAAAGGGTATCAACTGTCTGGAACTGATGTTCATTTTTGTAAACTTCTGTTGCCATCCATCACCAATGTTCTCAACTGGAAGTAGATCAGAGCTACGTTATTCTCCTGGAAGGAGTCCTTTATCAGGCAAACATTGTGAACTGCAGTGTTGCCTGTTGAAAAACCTGGTCAATGCCACACAGAAGAGGGCCCTCAGTCATTACCGCACAGCCAAGGGCCTTCAGTCATGAGTGCTGCCTGCTGTAACATCTCTACATAGCCAGCCACCAGGACTGTCAAAGTAAAAAAAGAAAACATCAAAGAATAAAACTGTCTTTCACCTTTCAATGTCTTGTGTGGGGCTCCCTTGTAAAATGCATGGTAAACCAAGACCCCTGTTTTCGGGTGAACAAGAGTCCAGTTCTTTGGTCCACAACAGAGTTCATGTAGGCTTTCATACCACCCTGAATTAACCAAGCTTACCATAAAAGCTATCTAGAACTCTTTCGGTCGGGACAAAGATGTTAGGTGTCAAAGTACCCTTACACACTGTGTTTTAAAAGCTAGAGATATACTTGCTGTTCACTACGTGTACCTGGATGTATGATGGCTGCAATGCATCGATTCAGTGCATCAGTTGTGCACATTATTCAGAATGAAGCTGAGGTGGGCTACAGTCTTCACATGACCAGTGTAAAGACTGGTCAGTATGGAGGCTAAACATGGCAGCAGGAACAACTATAACAGGAAAATTTAAAGTCAGAAAATAGAGAAGTAGGTTTGGTGTCTTCATCATATTATCGTTTAAACTGAGCTGGCACCATGGTTGACATGTTCTGTGTATGTGTTTGTGTTAGCTTAGTTTCTTTGGTTGAATATTCCTCCACAAATACTATAAGTAGTTGGATCAATGCTTTAAAGAAACTTCACAATGAAGCATTGAAGGGTACACCCTCTGTTCTCATCCATGCTTCATCTTAATATCTATCAGCACAGACGTTGCAGAGCATCAGTTAACTCAGTCACTCTTTAAACATAACACAGAGGCAGTTATGACAGTATGCAGAGGAAAAATATTGTAGAAATCCTCTGCAGATGATGCCGATGGTGATCTGGCCACTGTTCATCAATTCCCAACAAATATTTGATGATGATATAAGTAGTTATTATGTTTTTGTTTGTAATTATTGCTGTGTTTGCAGTTTACTTCTAGCACAGCAGATAGTTACTTACATCCTGAGATCTTTTGCGCCCTCTTGTGGTGTCCTCCAGTAACACACATCCCATACTGGCATAGATGAATAAAAACACTCTTGATGCCAATGGCAGAAAACACCAAGTGTGAGTATATCACCAGCTTAAGCCATGTTTATTTCCTTTAATAACAAGCAGCTTCACATGGAGTCTGTATGTTTCATTCAGTGTTTCAACAACAAGCCTCAACTGGACACTTAAAGGTGCAGTCAGTGATGTGGGAGAAAACGAGTGTAGAGGTTGTTTATAAACGAATTCAGACCCGCCTCTCCCTTCATACCTCCCCCCTGGCTCCATCCCCGAAAGCTGATGGATGTGCATCATCATGGAAACGGCCGTAGAAACTGCGTAGCTGACCAACGAAGCTAAGGTAACCCCAACTCATCAGAAAACTCAACCGCCGTTATTGATAACATCATGACAACAGTACATTCTGGCAGATTAGACAATAAGATGAATGCCCGACGGCTGTTATTGTTATGTGAAGCACCACAAAGCTAATGTTGCTTACGCTAACTGCGCACGCTACACAACCTACTACTCCCCCTCCCCCCTCTGTCTTATCTGCGCATGAGTATGTTCACCTGTGTGTGTGTGTGTGTGTGGGGGGGGGGGGGGGGGGTACCCTGTTTTGGTAACTTGGCCTGAGCCATAATATTTAAGGCTGTGTATTGAAACCAGACTTTTTTTTCAACATGCTGTCAGTGGTGACATCTTGTGGATGGAGAGAAGAAATGTGGTGAATTTGACAAATACTGCATTAGATTAGAAGATTGCTGACTACACCTTTAAGGAACTGCAGTTTTTGGCGCTTCAGTCAAGACTGGTCGCTTTCACTCACTTCCACATTACTGCTGCCATGACTTCAGTGATCTCATTAGCTGTGCAGGACCGGTTTTGCACTTTGTTGTTGATATGACTTTACCGAAATTAATTACCAGAGAGATTGATAATTAACATAATCTCGCATGCATTAATGTTACATCATCTTTCATGATTGCATGCATGTTTAAGTGTTTATGGATGTTTGTGTGAGAGAGGGAGAGAGTGAGAGAGGCAGCACATCCTCTTTAAATTACTCTTGATGACTGTCGCTAATTTCATTTCCATCTCACACACAAACACACAGATCTATTGTATGCATAGCATGGCATTGCCTCTCATGTCTCACGTCTTGTGTGTGTGTGTGTGAGAGATAATCCTATGGGTATCATTACACACAGATGAGAAGATCATGAGGACGTTCATGGAGGACAGACTCATGAGCGATGCATGTTGATGGCAAAAACGTAAAAAAATGGTTTGTGTGGTGTTGGAAACAGTAAGAGATGGGGGGGGGGGGGGGGGTAAACAGAGCGATGGCGAGTGAGTGAGAGGGAGCAAAGGGGGGAGGAGCGCAGAGATGATTCCTCTCTAATCCTGTAGACACACGCTTGCTCGCTCGGTCTGGCTGCCTGCTGGCTCACAGGGAGAGAGAGTGAGAGACGGTGGCAGGTGGAGGGCAGAAGCGGAGAGAGGGACACCAAGTAGGGAAGGAGAAAATAAGATGAAGGAAAGAAAGAGAGGAAAGGATGGATGCTCCTTGTAAGCTACACTGAGAGAAGCGAACAGGAGTGAGAGGAGGAGCACTGGAGAAATCAGGGTCTGTGTAGAGGGAGAAGGAGCAGGAGGAGGAGTAAGCGATGCTTGAGCCCAGCGCTGCCTGATCCAAACCAGGAGAGAAGGCGAGGAGCAACAGCGAGGAAGAGGAGGCGAGGAGGAGAACCGTTGAAAGTGAAGAGACAGAGGAAGGAATGAGGATGGAGGAGCTCACATCCAGAAGACACGCAGACCCCCGGTTACTCCGGCTCACATGAGCGTACGGACTTGAACCCTCGCCTCCTCCGAGAGTAACTCCAAGATGCTGTCAAAAGAGCGGAGCGAGAGGGCACACGGTTCCTGCGCGTGAGTGATGGGAGCAAACGAACCGCCCCTGCTACCTGAAGCTCAGTAGAAGTAGATGGTGTGTCCAGGTGTGTGGAAGATCTGACAGGGCGAAACAGGGTCGTGCGCACCCAGTGGAGGGAAAGGGCGGGAAAGTTGACAGCTCACCTGAGCGCGTGCATGGATGGAGAATTAGACGCACATGCCTGCGAGGATGGACGTGTGTGCAGCTAGCACATAGAGGAGTCAGTCCAAATATCTCAGGTGCATCAAACGAGGTTTATTTTTGGATAATGTCAAAAAAGAGAGGAGAGAGGGTGACTGATGCAGCAACAATGAGGTGCCACTGAGCTTCCCCTTTGCCACCTGAAGCCACCGCCTACCTCATCTGTACACAACAAGTGGACTTAAAGATTCAGATAAAGAGGACTCTGACGCCACCTCAGTTTTAAGGCATCAAGAGTTGGGGTCCGCTCTGATTTCCTGTGCCCAGTGGATGACTCCAAACTCCAGCCATGGGAGAATGGACCATCCTAGAGCGCCTCCTGGAGGCTGCTGTGCAGCAGCACTCCACTATGATTGGAAGGTGAGTCCTTTTGAGGATTGAGGCTTTTAAAATGATGTGTTTATATGGGACGTTTTGGTATTTCATGCTTACTGCATATGCATTACAGGCTTAAGGGATGTCATTCTATTTTTTCTTTTGCTTTTATAGACTTGAAGGTGTACTATTTTAATCCTGGAGACAGTTTCAACAGCTCAGTTAATACATAGTCCACAAGATAGTGTCAAGTCCTGGCAGGGTTTGGGATAATAAGAGGAATTATGCAAAGATTCAACAAAGTGCTTACAATATTCCTCAGAGATTCCGGTCCATATTGACATGATACCATCCCACAGTTGTTGCAGATTTGTCAGCTGCACATTGATAACCTACCGCTCAACCACATCCCAAAGGTAATCTGTCGGATGGAAATTCAGTGAATGTGGAGGCCACTGGATTACAGTTAACATGTTGCAATGTTTAAGAGACCATTTTGAGGTAACTTGAACTCTGTAACATGTGATATAGAAGATGATTAGTCATGTGGGATGGAAATGAGCATCAACAACACTTGGCACTACAGGGCCCAACGAATGCCTAAAAAAATTTCTGGCAGCTTTTCACCACCATCACCACCAGTTTGAACCGCTGACACAAGCCAAGGTGGATCCATGCTTTCATGTCATTCATTCCAAATTCTGACCCTGTTATCTGAATGTCAAAGTAGAGATTGAAGATCAGACCAGGTAACATTTTTCAGATTTTATTTTGTCCAATTTTGGCGAGCCTGTGCCCTGAGTCGCCTCAGGTATCTTTTTATAGCTGACAGTAGTGACACCTGGTGCTGTCTTCTATTGTTGTATCCCCTCTGCTTGAAGATTAGACATGTGCACTCAGAAATTGTCTTCTGTATATGTTTGTTGTAACTTATTTAAGTAACTGTTGTCTTTTTCCCGTCTCCAACAACTCTGGCCATTCCCCTCAGACCTCTGGCATCAACAAGACATTTTTGCCCAGAGAACTACTATTCTGTGTAAACCATAGAGGTGGTTGTGTGTAGAAATCACAGTCGATCAGCAGTTTATTAAATACTCATAGCAGCCTCTCTGCCACCAACAACCATGCCACATTTAATTTTAATACCCATTTTTTCCTGATGTCATGGTAGGTTTAAAATTCAGCAGACTGTCTTGGACATTTTTACATGTCTAAATGTGTTGAGTTACTGTCACTTGATTTGTTTTGGTGTGTCCGTACATCATCAATTCCTCTGTTTAATTGAGAGTCCCTTAGTGACATAATTTAAGCTGACTCAGATCTCAAAACTAAAAATGAGATCACTTCCATATTGTAACTCAGAAACTCATGATTGTTAATGTTATGGTTAGGGAGGATATGAATTCATGGGGCGTTCCTGATGATGTTTCCTAATTGAAACGTTTGCGTTATCGACTCATTTATGGCCTCACAGTAAATAAAATATTTACATCCCAGTGATGTTCTGCCTTTACTGTAAACGTCAGGCACAGATAACATGACCCTGTCTCTGGATATAGTTTTTGAGTGAAGGGAAGGGAGCACATAGATTCAGCAGGGGATCACAGCGCTGTGTGTGTTGACATTCGTGTGTAGAAACGCAGGCTGAACCTCACTCTTTTGTACTACCCCTAAGTTGTGTTGCACTCTGAGTTATCACCAACATGTCCTTGCAGAATCATGTGAATGTTTTAAGGGATAATAACAGTGGGCTTGGGAAGCAGTGGTACAAGACATCTTTTTCTACATAGTCAGTTTGCAGAGAAATGCCTCTTCATAGCTTTAAGAAAAATGCCCTTTTAAATGCTCATTTTTTTCTTTTCAGGGTTTATAATGTAATAGCTGTACAGCCTCCACCTTTATGTGTGTTTTCTGCTTGTCACAGGAAGGCCCCATGACTGTTTTCAAAGTTCGTTCTTTGGCCTGTGACTCCTCTTTCCCTCTTTCATCAGGAATCCATTGTGATTCAACCAATCAGCATAGAGTTCATAGCTATAGCGTTCCCGCCCCTACAGATCAGAAGGTTTTCAAAAGGGCTGGAAAAATGGCTACATCTGATCCTCTACAGAGACAAAATCATTAATTATTGATGCAGCTTAAATCAAATCCTTGTTTATTATCCTCTGAGCAATGTTGAATGAAATTAGAAATATCTATCAGAGCTGATTTGGAAAGCTCTGCAAAGTCTCCAACATACAACAATCAAAACGGTCTATATCATCATATAAAATATTCAACATCTTATCCTGTCACATCTCAATCACAGACAACAAGAAATACATGGATGTCCAGATTAATTATCTGAAATACAAATTAACATGCTCCTTTTAATCAATCAATCAGTCAATCAATCAATCAATCAGTCAATCAACCAATCAATCAATCTTCATTTGCATAGCACAAAATTAAAACAGATGATATCTCAAGACACTTTACAAAAGAATCGGTCAGTCCCATCCTTTTTTTGTATTGTATTTTGTTAAGTGATGATAGGGATACATTTATGGACGCCTGGATCATACATTTGTCCTTATCATATTTCCCTTTACTAATAAGACATGTATTAGAGCACTGGATCCTGACCGATTTTTCTTAATGACTTCCTTTGTTGTACCCCAGATGAGTCTGCTAATCACTAATTTGATC
This sequence comes from Scarus forsteni, assembly GCA_036419115.1. Lineage (NCBI taxonomy): Eukaryota > Metazoa > Chordata > Actinopteri > Labriformes > Labridae > Scarus > Scarus forsteni. The sequence goes on along the minus strand of JAZDUH010000229.1, from coordinate 7,544,226 downwards.
TAAACAGGGTTTAAAAGATTGCAGATTTGTCTAAAAGATTTTAGGGTTCAAGGTAAAAATCTGAAATGTCACATATGAATGGTGACAGTTTGTCAATATTGCATTATATCCAAAAGTCAGTTTTTCAGTGTGTGTTTGCTCCACATTTAATTATCAGTCCTTTATTTATTGCATACAGCAGTAAGGTATTTAAAACAGACAATAGCACACACATGTAAAATATAAATCCCTCCCTGCTTTCAGGCAGTGATTCCTGGTCAAATGTAGCTGATGGTTGGGAGAGGGGGGCTTTAGCTCGCATAATCCCTCTGAGCGACATGACGGGAGGGTTAGGCTCCATGAGGAGCACTATTAGTGCACAGAGTGAGGCTTTGGAACTCAGACAATCCGGAGCAGTGTAAGGACACATCACCTTAAATATCCACAGCGCCTCCATTCACACTTTTCTGCTGCTGCATCTCTTGTGTCTTCATTCTTCCTCTCTCCCATATTAAATGCTAAGGCTCCAACAGCCACAGCTTCACACAAAAGTGCCTCACTGAAGCTTTTTCGTCTCTGTCCTGCCCTCTCTCTGTCCTCTTCTTTTTCTTTTTCTCTCTTTTTCTTTAAAAAATGAAGTCATTTCACAGCCAAATAAACAAATGACCAACCCCTGGCCAAATATGATCTGAACATCTCCAAGTGTGATGAGGGCATCAAAGTATTGAAAAATTTACCAAACAACAAATTTAAGCCTTTTTTCGATTACACCAAAAATGTCACTCAACCATCAACAACAAAAATTGTGTGCTGAGCCAACCAATAACCACAGTGTTGACTGGTAGACCAGTCAGAAAGAGTTGGGCCCATGCAGGGACATAAAGTGACAGGAGCTCCAACAGATCCTCTCAGGCAAAGGGAGAATAGAATGATACTCCTTATTCATCAAAGTCAAACATGAACCCTTGTTAAGAAAAAATGACCACTTTAATAATGCTCATAAAGCACTTAGCATTTTCTTACAGTTTACTTTATTTGCACCATGGTAATTACAGTATTGTGGCATTAACTTAATATGGTTTCTTGGTATATTATCATAATATAAATAAGGCCTGATGTACAGGTGTCTTTTATTTACTGTGGTTTAGGTGACTAATTACAATTTTATTGAGGGAAATTTATGAGACTCAAACTGTGAGCCTAGGTCGGGACTTTCTGCCTAAAAGCCAATTTAAAATTCAGAAAAACAAACTTAATAAACCCTTTGTTAAATGAGGGGTTTTGAATCAAAAGCAGGAATCACATTATTGCCTCTATTGCTCTTTTAGCTTTTGTTCGGTTGTTAAGTTCAATGTGGCTCAACAGTAAGTTATATTTTAGTACCCTGACACTTTAATGCCGTGATGTCTTGTGTTTCAGTTTAAGCCACTTGCTCTCATCAGCCTTTGAATGAGTAATAATTGATGAGTTTTTAGCCACAGAGGCACACCATCTCAGGAGTCTGTATTAGACTTTATTTTATGGCTAGTTCATAACTTGTTCCTCGCTTTAGGGTCTTCTTAGGACGTTTCTAAAAACCACAGGTTCAGACTGAGTTCATTGGACTCTGTCTGTATTGGCTGTTAAAACCAATCCCCCGAAGCTTCTCCGGCTAGTAGTTCTCTTGCATTATTGAGTGGCTAAATGTCAGCCAGTTTGTGAGGAAATGATGTGGGGAGATACTTCATCTTTTGGAGAGGATGAGTCGTCCCCTGCTGACAAAGCTCTGAGTGTGAATATTTTTTGGTGACGAGATATGAAACTGATGTGATTCTGAGTCTTTTTCTGTCGGCTGGATGCGTAGAGTTCTTTCCTTTGGTGTTATGATGAACAATTGGTCCCCGTTTTCCTCCTCACATTCACTGGAGCAAAGTGGCGCTCATCAGCAGGACTAGTCATCCTGACTGCAGGGAAAACGAGCAACAGAAAGAGGGAGTTAAAAGAACTGGAATGGTCCTCCTTCAAAATCTACTCAGCCAGTCTGAATTGTGATTCGCTTTTTGCCTGCCAAAGGCTGAATTATTGTTAAAAGCTGCATTTTTTACTTTTCTGCTGACAATTTAAAACTGGCCTGAGGTGTTCCCAGAAAGTATTTATGAGGCTTCTTGCAAAAAACCCAGTCAGATATTGGATTTTGGGATGTCTATAAACCCTTCTGTTTCATCCCTGCGAAAAACAGGCTGTTTAGGAAAAACTCATGAGCTGTATCTTGACTGTGTCTTTTCTTAGAAAATGGATGTGTCCTCAGTTTTCCATGATGTATACTGGGGCCAAATAAACTGTCAAGACATGCCCCTACTACTGGGGCTGAATGTGGGCTGAACAGAACCTGGCTGAAGGAGTGTGTCTGATATCAGAAAAATCTAACAGACTGCTTTGACACACATTGTCTGAAAGAGTGAGCAAGTTAAAGAGGAAAATTAGGGATATTTCTCATATTTGGAGGATATGTAGACAGGCTATGGGCACATTTTTTGTATTGAAACTTTGTTTCATATGTTAAAGTCAAACCGTATGAGTGGTTTGCAATGGGTTGTGTCGTCTTTGTATTTAGAGTTCTTAAGCTACAATTCTTCTCTCCATCTTTCAAACTTGATATATTTTAAGTTTTGAAAAGTGCTGAGTTTTAATGCATGTATTTGTCTGTCTTTGTAAGTAAGCTGAGTGCTTGCTAAGAAATTGCTTTAAATGGACTCAACCACATGAAACAGTCTTCTTACGGATGATTGACTTTTGTAAAAACAACTTTGTTATATTTTTTTATGTTTTGTTATTTTTCCTTGGATTGGAGTTACAGTATTGCCCAGTTAAATAGCTAAATTAGGCAGTTTATCTGAGGTATTGTCCTTGCACCAGTATCCAACTGGTGCTATGATACCCTTTAAGCTTCAGGAAGCACAAACTCCATGATAGTCTATAAATTAAAGCTCTGCACATTTCATGGACAGACAACCTTCAATTTTGGTTCACATTAAATTAATACCATCCCATAGCTTTATATTTTGTCTAAAAGTGGACAAAAATGTTGTTTCTGCCAGTGCTTAGCATTTAAACTGATTGATTAAACACATGCCAACACAATACCTGCCCTATGGTATGCCTGGCACAAAATGCTTCATTGTGCAGCACAAGGTTTTTTTTCCCGTCTCCACCAGATGCTGTTGACAATTTAACACTACCATTAGCGAACTGGGGTAATTTAGTGTTAAACTGAGGAGTGGTCAGACAAGTTGCAGGTATTTTCTGTGTGATGGATGCAGAGCATGAGCGTTTATATTTATTCACATATTTATTTGTATAAAAGAAGACACTTTAGGCAACTTTAAAATACTGTGAAAATATTTTAAGTGCTACAATTTGACTGTTTTGAAGACATATCCCTAAAATGTACAAATTTGTCAACAAAAGGCCTTACTAGCAGTATGTGTGTCAGTGTATATTGATGCATGCATGGTAAAGGTGGGTGGCTTGAAACTTTGTTTCATATGTTAAGAATCAAACCGTATGAGTGGTTTGCAATGGGTTGTGTCGTCTTTGTATTTAGAGTTCTTAAGCTACAATTCTTCTCTCCATCTTTCAAACTTGATATATTTTAAGTTTTGAAAAGTGCTGAGTTTTAATGCATGTATTTGTCTGTCTTTGTAAGTAAGCTGAGTGCTTGCTAAGAAATTGCTTTAAATGGACTCAACCACATGAAACAGTCTTCTTACGGATGATTGACTTTTGTAAAAACAACTTTGTTATATTTTTTTATGTTTTGTTATTTTTCCTTGGATTGGAGTTACAGTATTGCCCAGTTAAATAGCTAAATTAGGCAGTTTATCTGAGGTATTGTCCTTGCACCAGTATCCAACTGGTGCTATGATACCCTTTAAGCTTAGTTATACTTCTTTTTTTGGACCTTGCAAACAAGTTCAGGAAGCACAAACTCCATGATAAGTCTATAAATTAAAGCTCTGCACATTTCATGGACAACCTTCTCTTCAATTTTGGTTCACATTAAATTAATACCATCCCATAGCTTTATATTTTGTCTAAAAGTGGACAAAAATGTTGTTTCTGCCAGTGCTTAGCATTTAAACTGATTGATTAAACACATGCCAACACAATACCTGCCCTATGGTATGCCTGGCACAAAATGCTTCATTGTGCAGCACAAGGTTTTTTTTCCCGTCTCCACCAGATGCTGTTGACAATTTAACACTACCATTAGCGAACTGGGGTAATTTAGTGTTAAACTGAGGAGTGGTCAGACAAGTTGCAGGTATTTTCTGTGTGATGGATGCAGAGCATGAGCGTTTATATTTATTCACATATTTATTTGTATAAAAGAAGACACTTTAGGCAACTTTAAAATACTGTGAAAATATTTTAAGTGCTACAATTTGACTGTTTTGAAGACATATCCCTAAAATGTACAAATTTGTCAACAAAAGGCCTTACTAGCAGTATGTGTGTCAGTGTATATTGATGCATGCATGGTAAAGGTGGGTGGCTTGAAAATGTTGTCTTCGGCTTAAGGAGCCTGGCAGGAGTAGCTTGGAAACTGCTTTCATAAAATTCTGTGTAAACCACAGCACACTGTGTCAGTATAAATGAACAAACAAGCAATGCTTTGGTGTCTGAAGGATGCCAAAATTCTGAAGTTTGCCATTTAATCTGATAATTATTGTAAGAAAAACAGTGTAAAGAAGTTTGCATTCGTTTTTTACTTTAAGTTGTTACATTGGGCATGCAGGCTGTTTTCTTCCTTTTGAGAAACTGTTTGTCATATACATGAGCTAGAAGAATTAATATGTTGTTACTTCATAATATGACTTGGAACTGTGTAAGACTTTCAATATATAGTGGGCCATTCAGTCAAAATATTGAAAAAAATCATGACCTTCTTTACATCCCTGCATAAATAGGAGCCCTGATCAAAGAAGTCTGTACATGGCCATGCCAAAGAAACATCAGACTGAAAACTGTCACAGTGAAGTCAAGAGGAAGAGTGAAAAACAGGCTAAGACTTCTGATATGAGCCTTGTAGAGCAGGAACAACTGACAGTCAAAGAGAGTGAGATGCTTCAGACAGGAAGCATATGATGTAGTAAGAGTCAAAAAGATAGAGTGAAGGCGGAGGCAGTGAGGAGCAGTTATTCACAGACAGGCGAGTAGACACATGGTCTCTGTCCGCAGGGCGTTGGGAGGGATCCAGCACGACCGTCTCGTCACGAGATGGTGCTGCATGTCATGACCTGAGAAGGGCAACCAGGACATCAAGCTGCAAAAAAAGGAAGAGCATGTTCATACAGATTATACCGGCTGTCCAAACAGTTAAAATATGAAGACAGTGGGAAGAGCTGGCCAAAAATCTTTGGTAAAATCAACAATAACAAACATAAAAAAGGATTACTAGCATGCCCCTTCAGTTGTGCTTATCTGGCCTCAGCTTTACATCAAGAGTGGTTTCAAACTGGTCCAGTCTCAGGTCCCACCACAACATCGCCAATGTGAATGTGGTTGCCCATAATTATTTTGTGGAAAACCATTTGAAGTTTGTACCTCAGATGCTTGGAAACATGACTGAATAAAAAAGCCATCTTTACAGAAGCCTTAAAGGACTTGCATGCACACATTTTATGTTACCTTAATACAAGCCATTACGTGTGCATCTTCAATGTCTCCTAAAAATCTCAATAAAAAGGAAATATAACAATATTAGACAACAATAAAACTTCAAGATCTTGAAGAAAAAACAAACCATATTACTTGTAACATCAAATAGAATAAATGGATTATGGATGTCCTCATTGGATAGCAAGGCTTCCTATAAGGGGGCATAAAGCTCTAAGGGCCCAGAGTCATGAAGGGGCCACAAAGAGTGAGTGTGAAATGGTCCATCCTTAATCCGAGCAATATTTACTTTATTAAAGCAATAAGTGTGTGTTTTTATTGTTACATGTTTGAGGACATGAGCTTTTTTTTTGTTGTTAATGGTAGAGCCTTCGCCAGGCAGTCGACCAAACAGCGCATTCATTTAGTAAAAAATAACAGACATAGATTGTCAGAAACAAGAATCCATAGTAGATACAGACGCTCACTGATACTGGTCCCCTCATATGGCCACTGTGTGTGATCAAACTCATAGAAAACCTGAGAAATGTGAAACAGCAGGGTAGATCTGAACTTTTGGGTGCATAAAGGCTGTGCGTATAGATGTATAAGAACCAATTCAGAGCACAGTAATGGTACCTGGACTATATAGGAAAACAACTCTGCTAAGAACTAATATTTTTCCAACAGAAATGCAATGTCTTAGACTGACATTTTTTCTGTAATTTACAGACTCATAAAGAGTAAAGTCCAAGGAAAATCATGTTTTTTTTTTTGGTTGGTAACTGTTTGGAAAAAACAGTAATAATTCAGTAAATCTTAAATTACATATTTCTGACATGGAGTTCTTTTACAGTACAATGGCTGTACCAGTTATGAAATTTCCCTTTAGGTGGTTTATGAGCCTGTGTCCAAAGCAGCCGTTTTTTGGCATTACTCTGAACCTCAATTACACTGCTTAACCTGTTCTTAATTTATCTAGGTTGAAAAAGTCCATTTTCCACTCCCTTTGAGATTTGCAATCACACCAAGAACTTCATATTTTCCTTTTTCATGTAAATATTACCCCCAAATATTTTAGAAGTAGGGAAATTGTTCTCCTAAAAATAGTGAGATCATGTTATGCTTTGCTGTTCAGAAGTGCACACCAGAACTCCTGCCCCTTTAAACTTTGGTTACAAATTTGGTTTAAAGTTGAACTGTTTTCAGCTGAGGGCATGCAACAAAAAGTGGTTGATGCTGAGGGCATTGATCTTCTTAGGCCACTGAGAATGCTGCACTTTTCTTAATGGAATGTGTGCCTGCAGTGCCAAAAGCGACAGCCATTGAAACAGGTCCTCGTGTTGTTTAAAGGCTGTGTTAGACTGGTTATGTGACAGTTTGTGGATACACTTTTACAGTATTCAAACATGCTGCTCCTGCACTTGGCGTTAGGGTATATTCCTGTAGGCAGCCTGTTGCTCACTGTTCCAGCTCTTTCTTCTGTTTTTCAAGTTTCTCCCAAACCAAGGCCTAAACTACTTGTTATTACTCCTATAAGGATGTAAGTGTCCATACCAGAACATGCTGAAGAGATTTCATTTCCCATCTTGCCTCAAGGCTTCTATAAGAGAAGCTGAACATTATTGCTCTGGAGAGGGACAACATTGATAATTAGCCAATCGTGTTTCTCTGTGGCAACTCCCCGGATAAGTGTCTGAAGCTGATTGATTAATCTATAAACCACGGAGGACCATTCCTTCCCATGGATCCAATAAGTTTTTCTCTTGTGGCCCCATCAGGTGGAAATTGTTTTTGTTTAAATAAAACATCTTGTAATAAGATTTGAATGGAATTTTATTTCCCCAGGCTCCCCAACAGTACAACACTTTAATATGATAAATCAGTTTTTGAGGATAAGTCACTTTTTTCCTCATTGTGGCATAGCTATACCATGTTGGTGAACATTCTACACATTTCAAATCACGGCTTAATATTAAAATATAACAATTGTTATTTTGGCTATGCAGGTTGTGGTTGCTTTTACCTCAAACTATCTATGCAGTTGTGTCCCAGTTCAGGGGGTAACATCTGATCCAGCCTATGTCAAGGACATAAAGTAATCTATTCTGCTATCTCCACGTTAAAAGCTACACTAAAAAACACAACAACAGAGATTGTAAATCTTTTTTGACATTCAGACGGAAAAAACTTTTCAGTTGAACTGTAATTGATGACTTACCATGAAATCAGGATTAGGATTGGGGATCTCCATTAGCGAACTAAGGTTTCTGGGGATGTTGTCTATTGTTTTCAGCAAAATCCATGACATACAATCTCTGTGTAGCCATGTGCTTTGTCTAAATATGTATATATATATATATATATATATATATATATACTCTTACCCTTCAGTGATAGCTGTGAGGTGATATATATATTCGATCCACTATCAAACACAATAATGATGCATCTATTTGTCTTTGATTGACAGGTTTATTTAACCCTCCCAACTTCAAGGGATCAGTGGCACCTCTGAGCATTAATATCCATACTGTTTACTTACATCTCTGAAACCAAACAATATATCTGAGGGGCACAATTGGGTTTAGAGGCTCACTGTTTATCAGTGTTTGAAGGACAAACCCATTCTTTCCAATAACTTTTTAATAAGGAAATTCAGCCCGTTTTAAATCTGTCACTTGTGATTTCCTCACACATTTCTTTGATGAAAAACAGCACTGATGATATCAAACCACCATTTGACACTTAAGGAAAGTGACAAGTTCCTGTTGGTCCACTGACAAATAAGATGCATCTATTTTCTTTCTTCTCTTGTGTTTTTAATGGTAGCGTCCAATCAGAGGCAGCCAAAGCTCAACAAAAGACTGCACAGTTACCTGTCAGTTCTCTAGAGAATATGAAATAAAATGTTAGCAATGTGATAGCCCTGTTTCATCTGAGACAGAAACAGCTACCAGTAGTGACATAAATGACTTGATGAAAGGATACTAGTAAGTGAGCAGTGTTTGCTCTCTCTCTCTCGCTACCTAATTATCTATCTATCTATCTATCTATCTATCTATCTATCTATCTATCTATCTATCTATCTATCTATCTATCTATCTATCTATCTATCTATCTAAATATGTATATATATATATATATATATATATATATATATATATATATATACACACAATAGCAAAGGTTCTACAGAACCACATTCAGGTGTGAAAAAGCTTGTTCATCACTGCTCTTTTGGTGAGTTGTATAATGTTCTGTGGATTTAAATGCTGTTTTGAATTTTTATTTATCTTTCTGGTCATGAGACTTTGTATATAGATCAATACAACATCATTACATTACATTAAAGGGAAATTGTTAAGCATTTTAAGTAATTTGTTAACTAAAAACTTTGTCTTTGCATTCATAAAAATTACCTAATTTGTGTCGATTGCCTCTGCCAACGGTCTGAGTTGTCCTTATGGGTGAATTATTTCTTAGGTGAATTTACATAGAACGGGTAAGTCCTATATAGGCTTCCATGTCCTTCTGGTGTATAAAAAACTATGACCAGGGAAAAGGGTCATAAAGCTCTATGAAGTACTACTGGCTAAGGCTAAATGCATTTACTTAGAGCCAACAGACTGAAACAGAGAAGGAGCACGCTTGACACTGCCCTGGCAAATTTGAAAACCTAACATTAATGATTGAGCGCAGTTTGCAGTTTAAAATAACATACCTCTTCACCAGAAAAAAAACATGAAGTGTTCGATGACATGTTGACATCGCCTCAAGACACGTGCTGGTTACCGTAGAGGTCAGCGGCTGCAACACACATTGAAAAAGCGAGGCACTAAAGAGCACTAGTCGTTTGAATGCCAAATACAGTTTCACCACTTGATGGAAGAACAAACTATACAGCGTGGCTTTGATATTTGGATAGCCCAGGATGATCTGAAAATAAAAATTTCTTTAACTTGATTGTTCGTGAAAGTGTTTATATTCCACATCTTGGAGTTGCAAGGGTTAATAAAACTTGCACTCCTCAAGATCAATTTACAGGGATGCTTATGCCTCCATGGTCTGATGAGGACAAAATACAGGTTGCACTTTACTGATCTCTTAATGCTTGCATAATGTAGGAAGCATTAGGTGCATTTGAATATGCCTTTAAAACGGCATGAAAGGTTTAATTGTGATTGTAGCTTCCATTTTTAATTTGTTATTTTTAAATGTTTGATATCGTCACAAACAGCCCTTCACACTTGCTGTTCTTTTTTTGGTCAGATATCAAAAAGGATATATTTGCTTCTGCAGTTAAAAGTGAAGTGATCAAAGTGTGGGTGTCAAAGACGGCATCTTCTGTAACTTTTCATATTTGTTGATAACTTGCGCTTCAACCGTGTAGTGCTATAACTGAAAATATCAAAGAAGAGGCTGGCATCCATTTTTAGCTTTGGTTTCCGTTTGACAGCCTAGCACGTTCCCGTCTCTGCATCAGGCTTTTTTCAGCTCAGTCCAGTCTAATCTGGGACATCACTGCTGACATGAATTTTGATAAATGCACACTAATTCTCGCGCAATCCTTAAACCCATTGGTCCATCCACATCCTTTATGTGCATCTGATTGGTCAATGCAGGTGCCTCTCCGTTAGAGACAGCATTGGACAGGTTTTTGTCCCTGAGGTGTTGCCAGTGTGTTCTCCCATGAGCCCACTGTGACAACAGCCTGCAGGCCTGAGCTGTTTGTCATACATGAGTCCAACATTAGTACTCATTAGATTACAAACAGCCTCAGAGATTCCCTTCTATGGTCAGGATCTGCATTAAGTGTATAGGTAAAATATTCTGAGTGTGTGAAAAGTGAGCTCAGAGTACTTTCTGTGGTTGAGGAAGCTTTGGTTCAGGCTAAAAGAACAACATTTTGGTTCCTGGATCCTTTATTCAAGGAACTAAATAGTTGTTTTGCCCATTATACTCAGTCTTAACAGTGGCCAAATGTGCCAAGATGACTCAAATCAGGTCAATGGCGCATAAGGGCGTAATAAAAAGTACTGAAGACAATGCCATAAAAGGCGATGGAGTCCAGGCTTTGACCTTATCACTCCTTGGATATTATTTTACTTGCAGAGTTTAAATAGTGATGAGCTCAGCATTTTAAATCCCAGGGCTGGAGTGGGAATCTTTTCAGCTCTGAAGTTTCAAGTTCAGACTAGCCCACATGAATAAATGCCCTTTCCAAAGTGATATAATTGTAGCATATGACATTTGTTATGCTTTATACAAAACAAATAAGGGGTAGAAGGGACAAATAAGGGGCAAACTTCCAGCTGATGGCAGCTGGAAGTTTGCCATCAGCCTTATCATCCAATACCGAGTAGGCTATATATCTGGCTTCTCTCATTTCATGAAATTCAAAGAAAAGAGGGAGAAAAAAGATGGAGAAAAAGGAGAGAAAATAAATGTGTCACTCAGTGTCTTAGGGATTTACCTGTGATTGCCCATATTTCTCTGTTTTAGTCTTTATTCTGAACGTGATCTAAAAAGATGGAGGGGGCTACATTATTGAAAGGAGGATGAGGCGGAGACACCGTGAGAATATACAGTATATCACCAAAGGTTCTGCTATTTGGCGATGACAGACCAGGAATGCAGGTGGATCACAAGCATTATGAATGGATTAGCCTGCTGTTGGGTTCAAATGTCTGTCACTTAATTTTGTAATCCTATTAATGACAGAGGAACAGATTACATCTGTCCCGGGAGTTGGCCCACACTGTGACGCGCGTCATGGCCTCCCATGCGTGCCCCGATGGCCCCTCCGCTCTCTAGTTACGGTGACAGTTGCTCTGACCATCTCCACTACTGGGTCTTTCCAGCGCACTGTGACCGCCGTGGCGGGGATCAGTCAGACCAATCAGTTGCTGCTCCTTGCCCACAGCGCATATAAAGGGAAGGAGAGGCGTTCATTTGATTGGTGAAAACAACACTCGGCTGTGTTAAACCCACTCATGCCTTTTCTCCTCCCTCTCTGGCACATGTGTGCGGAGGGGCAGGGATGGAGGCGTGGGTGCACCTCTCTGCGCCTGGAGTCCACCGCGCTACAGTGCAAGAATTCCCTTTCTGAGTGCATTAACTCTCCAGAAAACTAAATATTATCTGGAACTAGGATTACTTGGAATGTGAGTCAGTTTATTCCAGATAAACCTTATTTTTCCTAAAAGTTAATGCACTCAAAGAAATTTCTCAAAAGTGTACTCTTAAACTGTGGTACTATTTTTTGATGGGAGTTCTTGTATCCTTTGTATTTGGTACAATACTCTCCTTGTTAGGCGGCTAGTTCTGCATCTCAAACTTTCACAAATTCAGCCCTACTGAGGGAGAGGAGAGAAATTTCTACTGCATCTGATGTACTTAATGGCCATAAGGAGCTCTTACAACCCCACTTCAAAAAAATGGAACTATCCCTTTAATTTCTGAAACATATCATATGCTACATTTTTCTTTTTTTTTTCTGTTTTTTTCTTCATAAATCTTTTGATCCATTTAAGTCCTGATCATACCTTTCAAGTAATCAATTACATTCACAATTTGAACACTTAGAATATTATTGTATGTGATGACATCACCAATTTCTAATAAAAATACCAGATAAATTAAATAATTGAAATATATTGGAGGCAAAGTTAAATTTTCTGTAAATTACAGTAATGCACATGTCAATGATAAGTAACAACATTGATTTTTTAATGGATTTGGAGTTTTATGCAAGGTCAGGTCAAAGAACACATTCCATAAACATTTATTATAGTAAATGAAGCAATAGGCAATGGGAGGTTTGCACAGACTCACAGGATTTGCTCGTTCTTGGATAATTTATGGAAGCTGCCCCCCTGCCCCAGCTTTTCTCCTTCATTTTGTCTTAAACATATATCTAAAGTAATCAATTAGGTTTTATTTTTATTATTGTTTTAGTAAAACATTTTGTGAAGGGTTGTTTTGAAGTTTAACTTTTCTGTTAGGTTCTCACAGTTTAATGCAATGTAAATATATAAATAATGAAACACGTCAAGCATATGACAGTTCAGAAACTTTCAGTAGACATCTTCAGCCTTTGGAAAGTGCTGTCCTCAAGCTTATCAAGGGACATTTCACATTCCTGGATGAAGCATGGATGTGTTTGTGTATTCACCTTCTACCTGATCAAGGCCATTATAATCTGTGGGAGGAGTGTAAACATGACTGCCAATGGGACCCTGGCACTTGCTGGTTCCTCGAGCCTCTGTGGAGAAATTGTAACAACACACTATCCATCAAACTGTCAACACATCTCTCCTTACGTCACACTCCCACTATCTTTAGTCCCATTCCTAAGCTGTTGTTGGTCAACAGGGTTGCTTAACATGCAGATGAATCCAGCACCCTGATATTGATCTCCAATAATGGAATAGGAAGCAGAGCTCGACAGAAGACAGGGCACTTAATGAAACAGTCCTTAGGCCTTTCTGTTTGCAATACAAATGCACTCATTGGCTGTAGAGACAGGGTTGTTATGAGAGTGATTAAGCTTGTAAGTACCTCATTGACTATTTGCCTGTGAAAATAAACTGTAGTGGTAATTAGCAGTCTAAATATATTTCTCTTACCAACATTTTCTCAGCAAGACAGGAAAGGTTAAACACTCTGGGAATAGAAAAAGTTAAGTTTGCTCCTCTAAACGAGTATTACTTTCCAGAAACAACCATAAACTGCTGAGAGTAAAACTCCTCACCCATGCCTTACTAGATATGGTACTAGTTTATATATAAGAGGACTCCCTGAACCTCCTCCTCTCTCTCTACCCTGAGCTGTTAGTGCTCTTTTAAACTGAGAGCATTTTGTGTTCATGATGGCTGTAAAGCAGGGCTGAACAGTTTATCATTTTAATATTACAATGTGCACGTGCCTAATAGCAACACACGCCATGAAATGTCAATGTCTAGAATAGCATTATGTTACTATCTGTGAATTGTTTCATGAACACCAAAGCTGCCAACGTTTTGGTTGCCTTGTCTTTTAATAAAAATACAATAAAAGTCTGTCCTGTATCAGTATCACTAGATCAGGATGTATATAGCGTTTTTGTGTTCTGCAGTGTAAATGTACACTATATAGACGACACTTGAAGTTATAGGGGTGTTACAGTTCATAAAGTGACCATGTTATATGACTATCAGCCGATTTTTTTTATTGACTCCTATTAAAATGATAAATACTCACTATTTGTTTCTTTTGTGAACATCTAAATGTAGACATTGAGCAGAGCTGTGGACTAGGCATAAGCAAATCTAGTGGAGAAGCTTAAATAAATGTACCTGTGTCTTCTGCTGGAATGTAGATCATTATTTTCCTATTTAAATTATCTGGAGTAAAAAATAGATTGATAAATGTAGTAGATGAAACTCACTGCAGAAGTGTGGGTAACAGAAGGATCCAAACGTCAGTGCAAAAATGTAGGATGATTGGTAGTGCTGTTTATTTGCATGAATTTTTCTTGAAATAAGGTCAAATCAAATAAGAATATTTGTGTTTGTGTAGCCTCAGCCTTACAGCTGTCAAGAAAGCCATTGTTGTCCTCATTTTCTGCTTTTTCCTAAGTATTGTCGTTTTGTCAACTTACTGTAGCTAAAGATGCACATTTTGAACAACCCATACAGAAGGCAAAAATAGGAAACATCTTAAGGAAAATTACAGTAGAGACAAAGCCCAAAAAGTTCTGACTTTTCTGTTTTTGTCAAACTTTGTTGTGCCACTGCCTCCCTTGTCTTCTCAGCAGTTGAAGCACTCTTAGGAAAATAACTTTGCCATCCCCTGGGGGGAAATGGCACAGTAATTAAGTGGGCTGCTATTAACATTTGAAGCACAGCAGAGTTCAGATTGTAGGTAATCAGTATGCAATGTTAATGCACAGTGTGCACACAAACAGCTTGGAATCTGAATGCACAAAATACATGTTAATCCATGATGATCCAACCAGGCTCATGAACTATTCCACATTGCAGGAGAGGTGTAACAGGGGTGAGAATAGAGTGATGCAGGGATGTCATGTTGTTGACTGTCCTGAGAGTTAGCATCACACTTTTCCTTCAACAAAAGACCTTTGGGGTTTTTTCCACTGAGTTTTTGGGTTATAGTTGATAGAAACATCTGTGCTGTTTTTTCCCTTTTTAATAAAACTCACATATTCAGCAATTTATAATAATCTTTACAAAGGAGGCCTTAACTTATAATTTTTGAACAGTCAATGTATGAGCAAAAGTTAAAGCTAATGTCATACGGATATGGATCTACAGGATGGCAGACTGACATCATTCCTAACTACCAAGCTCTTACTTCTAATACAGTAGACTTTTCTGATTATGTGACCTGATAAAATTGGTTCTCCGTTATTTGTCTAACACCTCTTGTTTTAAAGATGTTAAAAAAATGTACATTTACTGTCACTGGGAAACTCCGTGGTCCTTGTTAACTACTTGATAGCGACAGTTATTTGTTAAACACAGTAAGACTTTCAAGTGGGGGGACTCCAGATGTGTTCTATGTCAAGGTAAAAAATGTTAAAATATCTCCTGCGTGTTTACTAAGCACATTATCTTATACATTTTGTGGAAACCCTTTCAAAGCTTTCACAGATCTTAACAGCAGGAAGCCAGGCATGCTAAAATGCTAACCTACTTGTGTATTATGAGACTTGTTACTCTTTATCCTGCATTACGTTGGCCAGAGGTTTGCTTGTATCTCAGCATGCCTCTCCGCACATGTTCACATCAGAGGAAGTGATGACGTGTGTGTATATGGGACTGCTCCTGCAGAGGGTCAAAACCTCATTCTTGACATGGGCCAGCTCGCTCAGCATGAGTCCCCTGAGTGTTGTCACCCCAGAGCCTTCGACTCATCAGTCTAGGAAGGCAAGTGTTTTCGTGCATATCTTTTTGTGTGTGCTTATCACATGTGCTCCTTCAGCAGAGTTGCACTCTCCCATTCAGCCAAGTCCAATATTCAGTACAGCATGTGTGTTTGTTGATAAGTTACAGCTCTGGCGTCACATGACCTTTAGATCATCATGCTTTTTTATAGCAAAGCCCCTGCGGAGTGCTCACAACCCCCGCGGACATGCTGCATGATTTTGTTTGCAGAGAATGAGGCGTATCCTGCAAATGTGCGCTATAGCATACAAGACAAGTGAGGGTAAGGCTGTGATATTATCTTTCTTGTGCCAGATTTCCCTGAGACATTTTTTAGAAGAGACACTCACAGAAGGCCTGTCGCTGCTTTCACACTCCCTCCATCCATATGTAATGACCCCAGGGATGTTGTCGTCCATAATGTCAGTGCTGTCTCTGTGCCGCCATATGAAACTGGTGATTAGATGACCTCACACGTTCCATAGGGAGACTGTGAACCTCAGTGGGAGGTAGAAGCAACTCATTTCTTCTGCATTTAAGACTTTTCGAACAAATGTGCAGCAGCCACCTGCTGGCAAAACCTGAAGTTAGGAGCCATGTCTATAAAGTCAACATGTCAATGATAAATTAATTATAGAAAGACACAGCATGCTTTTGTGCTCATGTTTTAAATGATGGATAATTGATCTGCTCAGGCAAAAAACATCCTGAAAATGAGCCGTGGGAGCAGCAGAGAGATGCTCTGTGTTACCGCTCACAGCCTTTCATGACTGGAGAGCAACAACCAGCCTCCTCAGGGACAGTTGGAGATGCAGAGTTGTAGCAGGGGGAGAATGGGGGGAGAGAATCACACATAATGATGCCGCTTGTGTTCTAGTTTCTTTCATATCCTCTTCACCCTTATCCTGATTCTCATTTTCAGCCCTCTTATTCCCCATTCTTGATCCAAAGTGCACATATGCTGAGGTCAAGGTTGATGTGGAGTCTTCTTGCTGATGGATTTATCGATTAAGCTCTTGTGGCAAGTGTGCTCATCAGACAGTATGATGTTAAACCTCCTTCTATATCTTCAAGCACTTTGTTAATGGCCATCTTTCCAGTTTTAGAGGTACCCTGCAGTTTAAACATGATGATTCATTAAAACTAATCTAAATGTTTTGATTTTTTTGTGACCAAGATTCATTGACAGGCCAATGACTCAGTTTTGTTAACACATGAAAAACATAATTTTACACAACATATGACCTGCCCCAAAAAGAGGCAGACCAAAAAAAAAAAACCCAAAAGGCTGAGGTAGAAGTTAAGAGGGTAGAACAAAAACATCCCCCTGCTGAACTACTACACCTCAAAAGGCACTAACCCTCGTTTAACAAGCTAATGGCCCTATCACAACTGCAAATGATGTTGAATGCATTGTTCCTCTCCCCACATCTTTTCCTTTAGAGTGTCCATCAGAAATCTTTTTATAATTAAAAAAAAAAAATCTTTTTATAGCCCATTTACATATTTATAGATGGACACTATAAATAAGTAGTTGCTGACCTGGAGATTGTGAGAGCAATTGGATAGATGTGAGGAGGAATAATGCAACCGTACGACATCAGAGAGCACTTTACAGCAATGACAGCTCCAATGTGAATCTGAGTTTTCTCTAAATGCACTGTATTTAGTGTGTCTCCTTGTACAACATGCATATGAAAAACGCTGCAGTTCTTCTAATAAAGTCAACTAGTCTCCATATTCACCTCTGCAGTGCAGGAGAAAGTGCTGGTGTATGATAACAACATAGTGCAGAAAACAATGCCTGTTAAAGTAAGGAGAGTGAGAGACAAACGGATAAAGACAGACAGATTAGATAAGGTGAAGGGGTCGGAGTTTAGACAGATTTCACCTTGCAGGGCCTTGGGGAGAGTCCGTCTCTGGCAGGGTGACTCAGTAAGGCTTATAGGTTTAGTGTTAGCACCTTGCTGGAGGCAGCACAGGTCATTGTAGGATGATACTGGGGGGTGTGTTTAACCCGGACATTACCTCACACAAACACACATACACAGAACTAAACCCTGTTAAAATGGCAGTATAAGTCTTGCATTAAGACAGATGATAAAATATCTATCTATCTATCTATCTATCTATCTATCTATCTATCTATCTATCTATCTATCTATCTATCTATCTATCTATCTATCTATCTATCTATCTATCCATCCATCCATCCATCCATCCATCCATCCATCCATCCATCCATCCATCCATCCATCCATCCATCCATCCATCCATCTATCTATCTATCTATCTATCTATCTATCTATCTATCTATCTATCTATCTATCTATCTATCTCTTCTTTCATTCTTACACACCTGAATGTATCAGTCTGTTCTCACATTCATTAATGGCAACACATACTTCACTTTTTCATTTTTGGATTCTTTCACAGTAAGGCAACAATGATAACCAGTGTACCACCATACAGCCCCTGAGCTGCAGCTCATAAGTGGAGTTTATGAGTTTAAAAGTCAGATATACCAATGGAGACATAGACATCTCATTCCCAGACACTGTAAAGGGTTGGCTCTTTTTTTCTAAATTGGGTTGCTCAAAGCCCATGGCACTAGTAAACATGACTGCAAATAAAGCAACTTGCAAGTTTTGTCCCTGAGGGGAGGTAGACTATTTTGTATGCAAGGTGGTATAGAAGCCAATGGTGCCACCAGAAACCTTGTATTAGAGCCACTGAAAGGTTACAACTACACAGAAAAACAACACAGGCTCAATTAGATTTATCAGCAATTTTTTAGCAGCAGTTCACTTTACCTTGACTAAGCTTCTGTGTTGATAACTGTTTTGTAATGCAACTATGGGCTACTCAACCTTTCACCTGCAGTATGCCTCTGTCCTCTCATTAGCTGTTCAGGCCAAAGTGCTGCAGTGGGATCAGGTAGTGGTCATTAGAGCACAAACCAGCAGACATCTTACTTTGTGGTTATTGAGAAGATTGGTGGGTCCTGTATTTACCCGAAATGTAAAAACAGGCAAAACAATTGGTCACATTCTAATCTCCCCACATCAATTCACATCACATGACATGGGCATTCCAACTTTGGCCTGTTGTTTTAAATGTGGACAATCAAGACCCCCCCCCCCCCCCCCGCAACAACACAACATCATGTATGAAGTGCCCATTTTACCCATCAGGACTGATACACGAAACATGAAGATTTGCCAAGTGGTCCGGGAGAAGCAGTCCTACTATGTCCAACTTGTGACAATATTAGGCCTCAAGGTTCTGCAGCAGTCCCTCTTGCTACCAGTGACTCCATCTACATGTCAGTGTTGTTTTTGTGAAGTTTGTGTTTGTTTTTCATTCCAACCACATGAGCAGCTGGTGGCGGAGGGATTCATAACTCCTATGTTACAACACAGAAGTTCTGTCAGCAGGGGCTTTGTTAAGGAAAAGTGAAACACTGTGAAAATCTCTCTGAAGTACAGTTGAGGGTAGATTTGTATTTTCATGTAGAGTCAAGCGCATATTGGGGTAATCATGTGGATTATTGTGGCTTTTTTGTCTCCCTTTTTTCTTACCTAGCCATGTTTTACCCAGCTATCATCCCTTAAGGACAAAGCTCTTTCAAGTTGTGTTCTTTGCTCCCATATTTTTACCAGCTCCATAGGCCTGCATTCATGGTTCTTTGACTAATTTCAAGCAATCCAGTCCCAACTCCTGGTTTTAAAAACCTAGTGTAAAATGTCATGTATGCACTTGTTCAGATGCCCATTTTACAGCAGCATTACACAGAAACCTTGAGGTCTGTTTATGTCCTCATTGTAGAAGTGGCGAATTGCACTGTGCAGGGGTGAGCGTTGTTGCCTGACAACAAAATGGTTTCTGTTTCATATCTTGGCTGGGGTCTTTCTGGGTGGTGTTTGTATGTTCTTCCTGTGCATGCTTGAGTTCCCTCTGGATACTCTGGCTTCCTTGTCTGACTCGCCAGATAACAGTTCCATACATCTGTCATGAAAATATCTCACTAGGCAATCTGGGGAAGAGCTGTTGTTGATTTTCACATTCTCTCACAGTTTCCCAGCAGTGATCCCCAGCGTCCTGGCTTCTCTGATTTGATCATCCATGAGGCAAACAACTGAAGACATGATTCTTACAATGGAGTTTGAAGTCATCTCCATCTTTTTCATGACCAAAGGGAGCCAGTTGGTAGATCAAACTTTTACCGAAGCCGGTCATGAGAAGAGCAAAAACATTGTTTCCCATAAGAAAAGATTTAAGGGACATTTTTTGTTCTTCTTCTAAAGAAGAAATTGAGTCAGTTTCTGCTTCGGAATCTGCCATTGTTTTCAAACATACAAGGGAAATTATAGAGGATTAGACCAGGATGGACATGCGTAATTTCTGACTGTGAATCAGGCAGCTCCATCTGACCTATGAAGTTATTGGCTTCCTCCTACAGACCAAAGACATAGTGGTGACTCCTAAGTTGCCTGAAGGAGTTAATAAGAGGATGCTTGGTTGTTACATGTCAGCCTCGTGAATGGCAGTCCAGAGTGTACCTCTCCTTTTACCCAGTGACAGCTTGGATAGGCTCCAGCCCCCAGCCACCCTATACGGGATATGTGGAATAGAAAATTAACGACTCAGTGTAATTATTCATAAACATGGCTGTGGCTGACTTGCCTGACAGGTTGGTCAATTGTCGCAGTTTTTTGAAGACTCCAGACCCACCTCAGCTCCACTTTGTTGACTGTTAATTAGCCTAGCTGTTTGAAGGTTAATTTCAGACAGTGTACCAAGTACCATGCTAATTGTCAGAGAAGCTGAGCTTTCTCTGTATTTCCTACCCAAGGGGCAATCCAGTATTAACCTCCAGTTAAAGAACATCACAGAATTACAGGTGGCAGAGGCATCATCTCATGTGCCACCACAAGACAGATCATTAGTGATGTTTTACTTCCCTCGTTAAAGTGTCAATTCAGGGGCTGTTTTGGTACCAGTACTGTTTTAAAAGTATTGGTTTAGTATGTATCAGGAAAATTCGAACGATACCAAACCCCAGACTTAAATCCAATTTGCTCGTACCTTTTGGCAACTGTTATTACTGAACAGGAAAAAGAAGGTATTCCAGTGCAATTGCTCAGATTTAAGTTTTGTATTGTGGCTCTGACTTCATAGTTGTACTTGTAGTTAGTACTTGCTTTTGCATTACTGTTTAGACTGGTCTTTCCGAACCACCAGTATTTTGTTTCAGTTGATCTGGTTTTAGAGATGCAAACATGAGCAAACACTATCTGTGATGCTTTTTGGATGTATTGATCACTCTTGTTATTCTACAGTGAAACTCCCTTTGATGGTAAATCCTTTCCTGTGTATTGAGACGACATGTTTGTGTGTTCATTTGTGTGTATTTGTGTCGGTGTGCAGAATCCAATTTAAAAACTCTTCACGTGCTGGTGCATTCAGGGACCCGTGGTTGGATCTGACATTCAAGGATTAAAACTCACCTGCCAAGATCTTCAGCATGTTGTCAGGAAATCAATACTTAAACACGCCAACTTAGAAGACAGGTTCCTGTTTGCATCTGCATTACCTCATGATGGAAACTGAGATCAGATGAATCATTCATCTGAGGGAAGCTCAACGTTTCCACAAGATTTTCCTGCCTTGTTGACATGAGGTGTGTGGGACAGGAAAACATGCTTGTTGATGTCACATTGGATCACGTCAGAATTCTGACTTATTGACCTTGTTACTGCTTCCTTTCCAAAAACTGCTGGAGGGAAACACACCATGCTGCGGTAAAGGCAGAGGCAGTTTAAGAAATATGGAGGCCACAGGCAATATGAAGGATTCTGCATTTCTGCAAGGATGTATCTGATTGTATTTAGCTGGAAATGAGGATATTTTGGGGCATTTTGAGTGATGTTTAAAGAACAGATACTTCAGCCTTCTTATATAACAAGAGAATAAAAGACAACTGACAAGACTGCGAATAAGGTTACCTGCCACCTTAGATGTCGAATTTGTCAGGGGTTTGCTTTTTTTTGTTGTAAATTCAGTTAATTTATCAATTGATCTAATTGTCAATATAACTGGACAGATATGTTGGCAACATTTACATAAGCAGATAGACTGATGTGGAGTGAGGATACTGATGTTTCATTTATTTAAATCTTACCAATTTATTGCAGCTTGCAATTTATGCAGTTTACAGAAAGTTAGTTGCAATATTTCTAACCAAAAGAAAGATAGAGTACCGTCTAGATTGCACAAATAAGTCTTAAGCATTAAGGTTCTGCACCTGTACGTTTATATGTATACATACTTATGTAACAGTTAGCTGTGTGTTGATAAGTCAAGTCTTTGTCCCTGCCTGAGGGACATTAAGACATATAGTGGTGTTTGTTTGTTAACAAAGAATATGCCTGTGAATGTAGTGTTTTTATATAAGGCAAACCTGATACTTAAAAGAGGAATAATCACACTGTGGAGTGAGAGTTTATATTGTTGGTTGCTGTTTTTTATGTTTTCATGACAAATTGAAACTACAATATCTTTAAAAGATCTTTTTTGTCTTCAATTTTAACTGTCTCTGAGTTTAGATTTCAGGGACAGCCTGTCCTGATGCTTTTATTTAGATTATACAGTGGCGAATCTGCGTCCAAACGCGTCTTTGCATTGACTTTGTATGTAATCTCAATGCGCGCCTTTGCGAATTTGCGTGCAAAGTCATTTCAGCTTGAAGCTTTGAGAATGATCTGTCCAATGACAAGCATGGAATCTAACAAATCAAGCTCCTTTAAAAGAGTTTGGGGTACAGTTTGGTTGCAGACTTCTGCAGTTTTGACAGACAACAGCTCACCTGAGAAAAACAAAAAAAACTTAATATTCTCAGGTGTCTTGTACATGTTTGAAAAGAGCTTAAAGTGAATATTTCAGTATTTTTGAAGTTGTGTTGTATTAGGCACTCAACAATAGTGTGGAAATTGGCCGAAATGAGAAGGCACATTGCTGTTGGAAGGTACAGTTTTTTAGTGTAATTGTGTGTATTTTATGGAAAACAAGCCATGAAACTATGTTGGGTCAAATGTACAATTCGGAATAAAAAACCAGAGGACTTTATTTTTCCAGGATGTCTTTCTGTTTGGCACATGTTTAGGATGCTGCTCTATGGGTTTAGGAAGACACAAAAATGCCAGGGGAAACTAATAGTGAAACAAATATAAGTGATATATAACTCAGCTGATGAAAACATTCCTTTAACTGTGGATGCATGGGGTGACCTCCATGAACAAGAGTAACCTTGCAGGACAGAACGCTCAGCTTGATTTATTGTCTGTAATCCGGCAGATCCATCTTGCCAAGCTCCAATCTACAATGATCTGTAAAAACTGCACAAAATAACTACCTGCAAAAAAATGCTTCCTTATTCCTCTGAGAAGTCTCAGTGTTTTCCATTTTATGATGCAGCAAATGCGTTATAAAATTGCAGCTGTACCAGCCAACAGCAGTGTACCTTGCCTGTAGTCAAACTCATTCCCCTTAAAAGTAAAACACTACTGAAAGCTCTTTCATACACTTCATTGACTATCATGAAAAATCCTCATACAACCCAACCTCAAAAATACTGACAGCAACCCATTAAGAGCCACTTGGAGAAAAACGCTTGGACTTTTAGTCAGTTGTTTGAACCCAGTTTTGTGAAATCAAATATGAGGGCTAAAATTAAAACAAACTTTGTTCTCTGGTACAAAGCGAGGCTGCAGCGTTTGAGGTCTACTCAGTTGGGTCTGTTTGTGTGAACTCAAGGCTTGGAGGTTATTGTGTTATTTTAAGACTGCTCCAACAACACAAGGCTATCAGCATTCTTATGTTAGGACAGTAAAGCTGAAACTGTCTTGGTCTACAAACTGTCTACATTCGCTCTCCCACTTCTCTGCATCTCCAGCTCCTTCTTCCCCTCTCAGCCTCCCTTTTTTATCTATCTTCATCTCTCTTTTTGAAGATGAAAAGGATGCTCTTCTGCCATTGATTTATTCTCCTCATCCTCGCCCTCCCTCTGCTTCCAACACTGACTTCATCTTCAGTCTTCAGCAGAGATTATTAAAGCCTCTTAGACCCCAGTACATCCATCTCTTTGAACATGTTTGTGTTAGTAATGACTGCTCCTCAGATGCAGGAGAAGCCGCTGCATGGTAACATCAAGCCGGCATGAATAAAAAATCATAAGCACACACAGCCAAACACCTGACACCTTCCTAAAACACACACACACATCATCTCTGCCAGGACCAAGGCCCCCCTCACCTGCATGTGCACTCACAAACAAAAGCGCACTCCCAACCAGATGGCCGTCCAAATATACCAAAGTGTGCGTAAGCGGGCCTGCAGCATGGTTGATATATTTACTCATCACTCCAGGGTGGAAACATGCACATCGGCACGTTTTCTCACACACACTTGCACTCAAGCTGCCAAAAGTGTCCCGGTCTGACACCGCAGATCGAGTGTGACAGAGCATTCACACCTACACACACATGATCACATTTTCTTTAATGAGGCAGTGAAGTGGTGCTGTGTGTTTGTCACAGAAATATGCTTTGTTCACACATCCTTTCAAGCCAATACTGAAAAGGCTCCTCAGGAGACGGTGCTGTGATATTAAACAGAGTTAGCATTATGTTGCTATCAGGCAGTCAAACCGTTATATCAGTCACCCTTCATATCTGTGAGTGGGTTCATAAAAAGTATCAAGAAGAGCACCCAGTAAGGACAATGAACTATTTTTTTTTACTTGAAAATAAAAAATATAAAGATTTTATGTTTTAAGTAACATAGATTTAGCTTTAACCCTCTCTACTCCATGAGATCTCTGGCTCCTCCAAGCAGTTTCTCCCACATTGTTCACTAAGATCCCTGGAACTGTACAGCAGATCTTCCAGAAAACATTTGTCTTTAAAAGCAAACTATTTTCCACTCCATGAAGGACTTTGGCTCATTATATCCCTTCCAAAATATTTTCAATCCAGCTATGAAGTGCCATGTTTTTTGCAGATGGTTGTATTTGTGGATCCACAGTGATAAATCCATAAGTCTTGACTTTATCATCACTTTTTGTTGATAAAAGGAAAGCAGTGTTTTCACTTGACATATATTTAAATCTTTATAGATACTATATTCCCTGTCAGGCGGTAGACAATTCAAATGTGCCCACTTTATTCTATTCTTTTCTTCATGGGAACATCCCATCAGGAGCAGCCAGTGGTCAGCAAGAGACAAACTGTCAGGTCCTGAAATGAACAGAAATGGAAGTAAGTAATGTAATCCTGGCCTGTTATATTATGGGACAGCTGCTCTCAAGAGTGGCGCAAAGAACTATTAAGCGGGAAAAACTAACAAACAGAGGAATAATTGTGATATACGTATGTTAAAAATGTTGCTGCTCCTAATCCAATAGCCAAGGCGTAAGAGAACCATATTCAGATGTTAAAACATTTAGTCTTCATTGTTCAGTATGAGATTTGGTCGTATCAATCTCAATCTAAAGGTGCATAGTAAAATGGAGAAATTGTTGGCAACCGAATAATATTTCAATGTGATGTGTCATATCATGTCACATTTTTTAGTTATTACATTATTTTGCTATTGCAGTAATGACCATACCATACCCACTATGTTACTAGTTCAACAAGATTGAGAATTTTAAAGTGTATTTTCAAGAGCAACAACCCAATCTTACAATAAAACAGTTGAAGTATTTGTAGAAATCACAAAGTTTTTTTTAACAGTCTCATAATTTCAAGTATGTCTGTTGCATCTGTAACTGAGTAAGTGGTATGCTTATGTCCTAAGTTCAGCTGCTGTTTTGAACACTGTTTCCTGCTGTGATTGTTCAAATACTTTCAAAGTAAAAGCACTCACTCACAATTACAAATAAATATATATTTTTATTGTAAAAAAACAAACATGGTAGTCTCTTGTTCATCATGAAAGATTAACAATATATCACAGTTAGTTGATGAGTATGCAGTCTTGTAGCACTTTTTGCTGCTCCTTTAGGGTCATCAATAAAAAATTACGTCTAAGCTAAACAGAAATTTAACAACTACAGGGCTGAAACATGCTAATCCACATCAGTATTATATAGCACATAGTCCTTGTCAGAGCTATAGATGGACAACAACACTGTACTGTGGACACATTTCATGTTGCTGTTATTTACAGAGATCAAAGAAGGGACCACGTCTTAAACAAATGCAACGCTGTACACAGAAGGGACGCTACACTGAGCTGTTCTCCAGTTATGAGCCAAATAGTTACTTGATACAGACTGTTCGAGCTAAACTGGAGCCAATCAATTAGATTCTTAGTGACTTGTCATTAATGAAAAAATTAATAAGACACCTTGAACAAAAAAACAGATGTTGTAACTCTTCAACTTTTTAACCGCTCACAGTATGGCAGTGTTGAACGTGGTCATAGATGCACAGACGCACAGTGTTGCACTCTGCCTGTCATTCAGGCATACCACTGTAGAGCTGTGACCCCTACAATTTAACAACTTCCTTCACAGTGGTCAAAGAGAACATTTTGATGATGTTTTCAGAGAAAGCCTCAGAGTGTTTTATGTCATCACATGCATGAGCATTACCTGGACATATGGACCAGCAGATGTACTTATGAATGGATGGACATTATTTTTAATCTGTCATTGTCTATGTTCTTTTTTTTTTTTTAGTTATTTTTTGGGGGCTTTTATGGCCTTTATTGTATAGGACAGCTGAAGACTGACAGGAAAGCAGGTGAAGAGAGGGGGGATGACATGCAGCACAGGGCTGAGGCTGGGATTCGAACCAGCAGCTGCTGCTGGGGGTTGGCAGCCCCCGTACATGGGGCGGACGCTCTACCGACTGAGCTAATGTCCGCCCCACATTGTCTATGTTCTTAATGAAATTCTAATCTCACTCCTTGAACAGTGGATGGCAGTGTATAGGATTACTTGCTACAGCTTTTTGAACTTTATATGCCCATAGGGTTTTTTTTTACATGTCTCCTCTGTGTGATGGAGTACTTCTAAACAAAAGAGAAAAAAGTCCTACCATTGTTCTGTTGTCATTTAAAGTCCATTGACACTGGAAAGCTCAGAGCATAGTGAGTAGAATGAATACAGAAAACATGGCACTGAGCATTGCTCACAAGACCAACTACCACAGAGCAGAGATGAGAATACAGCTAAATCAGGACTGCTTAGAAAATGAAAACTACATTTTTTTAATGTTAGTTGGTCTTGAACATACTTTTATCAGACACTGAATTTATAAACCTGAGTTAATGCAAATATGGGCTCCTGATAATTTTTTGATTTTGAACTCATTAATAAAAGGGTTAAATCAAACTAAATAAAATGACGCCCATGAATTTAGCAAAGAGAGGAGCCACGTTTTAATTTTTTGACTTTTTTTTATCATCATTGAAACATTGTGGCTGATTAAAAGCTGAACTGTGTGAAATGCAGAGAGGAGACTTTTAGGTGGATTTTGTGTGTTATGGGATGTTCCTTTCACAGCCATGTGCTGTCTGCTTGTGTGTCATGGAGCTCCCTTCATGTGCCAGAGTGGCTGATTTGGTTCGAGGCTTGGCACGGGAGTGCTGCTGTGGGTGGGGAGTTGGCACTGACGAGGAAGCCCTAACTCGGGATTGTCGCAAAAATCCACCATTTTAATCCAGATTACTCCCATCATTTCTCTCTGGCACGCACACGTTTTCCTGTATTTCCCTTGAATTGACCCCCCCTCCCTTTCCTTTTCTCTTTTCTTCCTTCCTTTTCTCGCCCACACATTCACTGTCCCTCCTCCTGCTGCTTATTCTCCTGTTCATACCCCCCTCCTTCATCTAAACCTACCCAAAAACCAATGCTCCATGTCTGTTTCCATGGTGACTACTCGTGTCACTTCTTTTCATTCGTCTCATTGATCTGCTGTGAATGATCAGGCAGCGTCGATTTTAGAAAGTCTATTTTTAATCTGCGTGCTGCTATTTATGTCCTCCTCGCATACAGCTATAAATTTTTGCACTGGAATGTCTCTGAGCTCAGTCTGTTTGTTCTAGTTCTTTATAAACACCAGAGCAGAGGAAAAATCTTCTTAGTAGCACCACTTTCATGTGTGTGCTCATGTGGACATGCATGATACAAACGGTGCTAAATCCAAATCATTCTCTTCAGCTCGTCAGTTCACATTCATCAACAAGCCACTTGAATACCTTTGTGAGAGCATGCATGTAAATGCATGTTAAAGAGAGAGAGAGAGAAAGAGGTAGACAAGTGAACAGTATTTCAGCAGCTAACAATGGAACATAGTGAGTCCTGGTAACCACCACCTCCTGTTACAGCAGGAACATGCAGCGCTTACTGTGGAGTTGATTGAGAAGATTAAAAACATAGAGCTGACATGTTTATTTCACTTTTTACTGAAATCCTAAAAAAATCAAAATTTTCATAAATTTAACAGATATATGTGTTGTATCTCATTTGATACATTGGGTGTGTTTGGTAACTGATAATCCATTTGAGGACATATTTGTCATTTATCTGATTGTATTCAGATGTTTTTGAATAATTTGTTGATCTTATTGATGAGACAGATGCATTATAAAATTATATATCAAATACGATACAACAGGCGTCAAAGGTTAAGGGCTGTTTCCCACTGGGAGTGACAGCAGGGACACGAGCTTTGGATGCACGACATTCACGCTCCTGGTGTGAATGCCGTGACAGCACTCGCCAGAGCTGACGCACTGTAAACACACGTGAGCAACGAGTGAAACGTGTATAACCAAGTCCATCATAGTTTACCTGGATTTTGATTGTTATTTCCAGCAGGATAAAGTGGCTTGACAAAGCTCAGATCATCTCCGACTGTTTTTTGAACATGACGATGTGTTCATTGTAGTCCCATGGCCTCAACAGTCACCTGACTAATAATGCCTTTCATATTTTTTAATCCTATGCATCTTTAAATATCTGTGTTTTTACTGAGGGTTTAAGTCAAGAGTCTATTTTTCCTGATCAAAAAGTGACAGATCTGTAAGTATTGGGAAAAATCTGCTTTGCCTAACTTGTGACTTTGACACAGGTCTCAAAATTCTTTAGATTTCTATTTTTCCTAATAAGACAGAAGGCAGTGATTCCCTCTTTGGCGGAGTGCAGGCGAAGTTCTCTCTGAGGTTGAAATCTTTTGATCACACTTAACCACATATTCAAAGATAAACTAACAGGTTTTTTTAGTTTGTGTCAGTAGATCACGGGCAAGTAGTTCTGTTCATTTCTTCCATGGCCGGTAGTACATATGATACAGTACATTCAAGAGGAGGAAATTACTGTCATGGAAACCACGGTTACTGGTAGTTAAAGGTTTCAGTTTTTTAAATGGCCAGTAAATTACAGGCTCTGGAATTTATCAGACATTAACCTGTCATGAATTAAAAATATTGGGGTTCATTTTTTCACTGTGACAAATTTATGTTGAGCTAATGGAGATCTTTTTCTGAAGAATTTGTCCCTTTAAAGCAATTTGAGAGCAACACATGGGCTCCTGAAATCAGACACTGCTTGAAGATATTCAGGGAACCAAAGACTTCAGACATCAGATGTCACATAAAGAGGATTTTAAATTAAGACTTAGCCTTGGATCAGAGTAATAGCTAGCCTATAAAATGTAATTAGACATTTGTAGTGCAAGTACTAAGATAACATGCTCAAACAGAGCAGGAATGAATAGGCTGTAAAAGAATTTATTGTGTAGACTGGTGTCTAAATCCCAAACACTGCTGTGATTTTGCTGCTGAAAACACTCTCAACCTTACTTTCTGAGTGCTGCCCAACAGTTCCTAATGTTTCTAGGTTATGAGAGCTGTTGAGTTGATGGTGCATTTAGTTACATTGGATACAAACTATAAGGCAGTTTAAAATAGTATTGACAGCCACAAGTTTGCCTCAAGACATGAAAATATTACCAGGACAAAAATGAAAACAAAAGTCAAGAAATCATAGCTGCTATGGAATATAAGTTAGATAATTTCCCTTCTGCCATTTTTGTGATAAAGCAATGGTCAGAAGTATCATATATAAGACATTTTTTGTCTTATAGTATTAGCACCAATAAAGTATGTAAGTTAGCCCTTGGCCATAGTTTGAACACCAGGAATTTTTAAGAGACATTGAATTAGAGGCAGTTCAACAATTTTAATATTAACTAGGCTAAAAATCTTAAAAGTTCCTTAGTAGAAGTTTGTGCTACCATTCAATATTTGTGTCCCTAATCCTTATATTGTTTTGTAACTTTCTTTTACTTGTTTGACTCCAAAATACAGTTTGTTGGTAATTATTGGGTAAAATGCATTGAAGGAAATTAACCACAACTGCACTTCCAGTGTACACTCAAGGAAGTTAAGTCGTCATAGCATTATGTCTACAGAAAGTCAATACTAGTACAAAAACAGTCCCTCATTAAACTATAACCATAGCTTGATTCGGCTGTGCATTATTAAAGATCAACCAGCACAAAGGAAAACAGCAGTGCAGCTCCATAGCAGCGGAGGGAAGTGGCTGCTGTGCAATTATGGTGTATAACAAAGCTGTGTATTTTATTGTATTTCCTCTGGGGATTATTTATTTAAGATGCTTTGCATAAAATACTCCTTGTAGTATATTCATGTGTAAAGACCACAGTGGAAAATATTGTCAACTCCTCACCTGAGATGAACCTTAGAAACCATGATGCTGGAAGGCACCTCGACTGTGTAAAATCATTAAGTCTGATCAGTATGATAAAAATTCATCTTTGTCTGCTCCTGAGAGGATGAAACCAACACCCAGTCATCTCAGACACAATCGGCTTTGTGACGCCCTTAACAGCTGGAAGAGAGTGTGTGTTTGTGTCTCTGATTAAAATGTGTGTGTGTGCAGATGTGTATGGAGCCTGTCCTCGGAGACTTTACTCCTTTTTTAGTTTGTGCTCACTGCATGCACACACTGATATGCCCTGATAGTGATAGCATGTGTGATTGAAGGTGGGAGACTGTGCAGGATAAAGGTCTGTCAGTGGGGGAGAGTGCAGCCCCCTCACTCCTTCTGTTACTGGCGTGGAGCACCGGAACATCCTTTCTGTGAATTAAAGTGTGTTTGTGCATGTGTGTGTTTGAGGACTCCTGTGTGAGGCTGAAAGCAGCTTGGTCCCCAGTGACCTGCCATGAACCAGGAGCTATTGATAAACCTTGGCAAATGAAAACACAGACTGACAGAGAGATTATGACAAGTGTCCGCCCATATTTGATGTGACAGGATTAGATGTGTCGGAGCTGCTGGTGTGCTGTATTTAGGTTACCACCTGGGACCCTTAAGACATGAAACATACACAGAACATCAAAATATTCAGACTGGAGAGAATGAATGCAAAGGAGAGAGAAGGAGTCCAAAGGAAACAAGAGTGTGGATGGATTTAGGATTGACTACCCAGAAACATGTTCAAAGCTGATGGCAAAGCATGGCTGAAAACCTTCAATTAGTTTTAATGATACACTGACTGCAGATCTGTGGGCCATTCTGTCAGAAAACGTTGTGAAGTTTTCAGCAGTTTTGTGCGTGCTGTTAGAGCAGCATAAAAATGTCAGAGTAGAAGCAGTAATTGACAATAATGACAGTACTAGCGTAATCAGTGGCTTAATTACATTTTTTAGTAGCTTTGTGGTAGCTTTGTTGTTATCCAGTCAAATAGCTTTTCAGTAGTTTAATTATGTTATCGATGAAGTAGTGCAGTAGCATCTAAACAGTTATATAGCTTTGATTCCCCTAGGGAGAAAGGAGAGCAGTGGTACACATCAACATCCCTACAAAGTTCAAAAACAGTTTGGGGATGAGTTAAAGACCTTAGTGGACAGGCAGCATCAATATCATCAGACAGTGAATGTGTACACACAGAGAGCACTCCAACAGGTGTTTCTAGAAAATAACAAACACATTTAAAGTTAGCTATGACAAACGCTGTAAGTAAAAGTCAGCTCATAACATATAGCAGCTAACTATGAGGAGCTCAATACAAGAGGACACAATGGACATATTCGATCTCCAGAGTAGGGGAGACAGGGACCCTGTGAGCCCCTGGGGCAAGATGATTTATCTCCTACTGGGGCAACAAGGTTAAGTTTTTGTTTCTTTAGTCACTTTAAGGACTGATTGTTTAACTGTTTTCTGAGAAGCATATAAAACTGGTATGAATTAATTAGAACAGTCTTTCAGTTACCTTTATCATATAGAAATGTGTAAGTTTAAACCAACACTATGTAGCTTTTCAAACATATTTTAATCCTTCGATATTCATTGTGATGGTCCACCACTTTGCAATGAGTTCAATGAAACCTCTGTCGTGGTCTGGAGTGGTCTGTATCCCTTCAACTGGCGCTATGTAACTTCGAGGTGGATGGTAGGAACCCTGCCACACTAAAAAACTACACGTTTGGACTGTTTTACGGCATACGTCACTTTCCCCGATTCCCGATTCGTTTACAATACAGAAGTCTCGGCGAAAGCCAATCGCGGAGCTGTAACCATGGCGGAGGCAACAACGTCAGGAAGAGAAAAGTTTTGTCGGAGGATACAAACAAAGAAAGCGAGAGAAAAACAAGCTGAATGCTCGGACCAGAATAATCATCGGTTCGGCGTTCACTCGCTGGCGTGAAGTAAAAGACGAGGAGGGATGTCCGACTACTATCAGGTATGTTGGGCGACTAATTTATGATGAAGTTCCTCAAAAAAACTTGACAGGAAAAAAGTACAGCACAACAAATCCAGAACGTACCAGTATATAGTTTGGTTTAGACCTATTTCAAGTGTGTGATATCGCCAGCTCGTGTTTGTCTTTACTTTTATTCACATTATCGCTTCAACAGGACGAGCGCGGGGGCGACTTCACGGTAATAAAACCAAGTTGAACTTAGCGATTTTTAACATCGTCATTTAGTCAAAATAAATACATTACCTCGTCGCTATCCATCCTGTAAACAGCCGCCGAAGACAGAATACTTTTAGCGAAGTCCTGGCTTCTGTGATTCGCATACAAAACAAATGCACGCGACCGGCAGATCTGTATCCTTACGACAGTATGCGCGCGCTAGAGCTCATGGGTAGTTGAGTTCTCGCTCCGGTCAAGCGGAGATCTTCCGTAGTGCTGCTTTAAATGGTTGATATAATTTAATTTAAATTAAGGCAAGAATTGAGTAAGATGAATTCATTTAAATGTTTTGTCTAAGAACAGACATCATTTAGTGCTGCACAGTTTAAAAACGTTTAAAGACACAGTATTAATACTTGTTGCAATGATCATCAGCTGGCAGCCCTGGGCCCACATCAGGCCCATCTTGACTTCCCACCCTTCTCCCCAAATTTGGTTAAATGTACACAGCTTGAAAAGGAAAATCGGTTTTGTTTTGAAGGATATTTTTGTCATTAAAACTCCACAGCAATGACTACACTCCCCAAAACAAACTGGGACTAAGTCAGTTCTCCTGGATCAATAATTTTCACCAGGTGGGTCTGAAGCAGAAAGGGGGGTGTAAAAACTATAATCAGTGGGTTGCACCTTTTTGTAAAAAATCTGTGATGTACAAAAGCTCTTGACTGACATGGCTTCTTCTATCATTTATTATATTTTCCATAATTTTGTGATTTTCTTTTGTTTTCTCAAAGACCTACTTAATTCATCTTGCTATATTCCAAATACACAGCTGTGTTTTTTCATGATAAGGTGTTCGTATGTTGGGATTAGCAAACAAAAGCAAAGAAATACATCTGAAGCAGAGTAAGAGAAAATGACATGCAACATGCCTTTAATAGCTTCTCTTAGAGTGAACCTTCTAAACGTGTTTGTTTTGCTTAGTCTCCTCGTTTGATTAAAATTTGTCCCAGGTCCTAACTGTACTGTTTTTAATGAATAACTTGGAGTCTTCCAGTTTATAAAACATTTGGACCGCAGTTTCTTTATAGGAAAAATGTGGCGAGTCCTAAGTCCAGACCAGTTGGGAAGCACTGGTCTCACTGAGGGTGTGCTTTTCTATTGCAGCTCATGCCGAGGCGAACCTTTGTTATCCCACCCTGTGTTACTAACAACTTCATACTTGATTCTGTGTTTAAATGTGACTCTTTTGACCAATTCTCAGAAATTTTGGATAACACAAGTCTCTAATATAATTTTTAAGAACCAGAATGGAAAAAGCTTCATATCATTATGAAGAATAGGAAAAGCTTTTTAGTGGGTTTTTTTCAGTTCACTGAAATCCTACAAGAGATGTTAGGAGACAGCTTGTCCTGTAGCATGTAGGGCCATGGTTGCCATGTTTAAGATACAGGCAATCAAAATACAGTCAGTCTCTGTGGATCTTGGATGAATCATATACCCTGAGACCTCAATTTTAATGCTAAAGTCACCATATCAGCCCAGTACAGGGTTCCTGCAGATCCCGAAAAACATTTGAAAGTTCTCCTGTGTTTTTAAAAGCATAAAATATGTTGTCAGTTTCTGTTGTCAGAATCTCATGTGAAAGCCCTTATGCTGCATTTATGATACGGAATTGTTTCCACTGTCAATTGAGGAGAAAAGGAATGCTGTCCCACTTTTTGGCTCCTCTTTGAAGGGGCGCTCAGCATACCATACCTAAAGGATGGAGCTAAAAAGAGATGCAGTCTGTTAAAGGGTCACAAAATTTGTTAATTCCCATACAATCACAGGTAAAATGGAAAAAAAACATGTGGCATCTAGAATAGGCTGTTGATTTAGAGGGATTGGTTCACTGCTGTCACTGTAAAGAATATCTGCATGCAACAATGCTCTGGAGAGTATCCAAGAGCTCGAAGTCCTCAGTTTTTGCTCTAGTTTACAATCACGCTCTATCGAACATTAGAATACTCCACTCATAATCAAGTGTAAGCACAAACAAGATCAGGTCTGACTGCTCCAAACTGTACTGAACTACTAAACCAAACCACTCAGGGAAAGCACATCTTGGCCAAAAGTATGCTCAATGTTGAATCACTGTTCAAACTAAAAGTAAAAAAAAGGTTATACATTTATTAATGATTATTAAGGTATGTAGGGGTTTCCTTATTTAAATCTTTGGGTCCCTGACAGACACTGTCATTTTTTTCCTAGTGTGCAGTGCATATGTGAAGGTGTTTGTGGAGTTAAACAGCTTTCTGTTCTGACAATCAGCTTAAATGATGGCCATAAAGGATGTTTCAAATCAGGAGACACTAAGGGGGCTGATTGGTTAATATATCAGAGGTATTACAGGGGGTTAATTAAAGTAAGACACAGGTTATGCGCGTAATTAATAATAGAAAAAGAGCTGCAGCATGTACAGGAGCGATAAAAGGGGGGAGGGGGCTTCATAGAAGGCAGAGCTTAACAACTGAAGACAGGTATTGATGGGGGCCAAAGGTGAGACTATGGAAGAGATTAGCAGAACAGCCATAACATTGGACTTGTTTACCTCAGTGGCTGATAGACTCCCAAGCCTGCGGAGACAGGAGGTGGGAGCTGCTTTATACACTCAATCCCAAATAATGAGTCAACATCAGCAGAAGCTGACAATGAATCCATATTTTAAATGTTTTGTGTTCCATTTTTTAAGTGTCCCAAATCTGCGCTCAGATGTTTGGTCAGCAGGGGAAAAGAAACTCTAGTTTGTGTTTCTTTTGAGACTCAGAGGAGGTCACAATGCTCTATTTCTCCTCATTGAATTATCATCTGAGATACTTTAACGCAGCAGAAAAACTTGGTTTTCCTCGCTGGCAAAAAACTCTTCTGTGGTGAACTTTTCTGTAATTTTGCATAAAGTAAACCCACTTGGAGCCCTTTGAAGCACCTAAGCCAGCCTCAAACGGGTGCAACAAATCCTCAGCAGGATTGTGCCGCTCTGTAGTCAACTTACCTCCTCTCTCACTTCTCCCTCTCCACGTCTCCTGCCGTTTTCTGCCCCTTGCCTGTTGCCGTGGTAACTAGCAGAGGGAAGCTGGGTAGAGGGGAGATGAGAAGAGAAGAAGGGGGGTTGTTTGGGGTTTCTGGGTAAAGGAACCACAGCCGTTCTTTCCCCACTCTTCTCTTCCTACTCCCTCTTCTTTTATCTCCGACTCGTCTCCCAATCTCTCCAAAAACGTATCCTCCCTTTTGATCCTGGACCAATTAATTCTCTGTTTTGCCTGCTCTTCCTAATTATCCTCCTGCATTTCTCATTCTCCAGGTTTATTTTTGTCTCCTGTTTTCACTTTAGTTGGCGATTTCAGGATTTTGTGCTTCGCTGCTCTGTTTTTACCTTTAGCCCTTTTTAATCCCCTCTTCAATTAAAACCACTAAAAAAACGAAGGTGAGCATTTTTCTTTGCCTCACCTTCCTTAAACCTTAAACTCTAGCTCTACTTAAGAAGCTGCTTTACTCCTACTTTGTCTCCACTTCTTATATGTAGCTAATTTTCCTGTATCATGCAAACTGTGCTAAAAGTTTCATTTGGAAAGAGCCAAATTTAACATAAAGGCAGAGTGGAGGCACCTCAGCTGTTTTCAACATGCAGTATGACCATGACAACTCATCGTTGCTGGCCAATTTTTACAGAAAAACACTTGATCAGTTGTTCAGAGCTACTGATTTAAACCACTTATTATCAACACAGGTTACTTGTACAACCAACACTATACAGCTCAGAGAGGTACTATGTTTGCGATTCAGTGTTGTTATCAGAATTTGGGAGAGGGCAAAAATATTAAACTTCAGCCGTCCATCCCTTACTGATACCACTTATCTCTGTGGAGGCTGTAGGGAGCTGAAGCCTGTCCAGCTGACACTAAGGGCTCTAATTTCGTAGACCAGGCGCAGGCGCACCTGCCCTGCGCCGGCCTTCGCCGCGCGGACAGGGTGTGACCTGCGCACTTTGCAAGTTTCCTGCAGTGCCAAGAGAGGCGCACTCAAGGCGCAGAGGGGTGCAGAGGAGCGCGTCCACGCCCACGTCTCTGCCTCTCCGCGCAAATGTCAGAGTAGGAGGAGAATAGACGTGAGTGGGATTAACACAGCTGATCGATGTCTTCACCAATCAAATGAGCGCCTCTCCTCGCCTTTAAATGCGCTGCGGCCGAGGCGCAGCATCTGATTGGTCTGAATTATCCTCGCCACTGCAGAAACAGTGTGCAGGAAAGACCCAGCAGTGGAGTCGGTCAGAGCCGCTGTCCCTTCAGCATGAGAATGGACAGCGGGGCGCGTCACCGTGTGGGCCAGCTCCCGGGACAGATGTAATCTGTTCCTTTGTCATTAATAGGAGTAAAAAAAATAAGAGACAGTTTCACACCCACTGGCTTATCCATTCATAATAGTTGTGATCCACCTGCACTCCTGGTTTGTCATCGCCAAATAGCAGAGCCTTTAGTGTCTGTATGCTCTCCCAGTGTCTCCTCCTCATCCTCCTTGCAATGATGTACTCCATCTTTTTAGATCACGTTAAAAATAAAGACTAAAGGGGTGCTGGTTTGGCGGAGTGGTTAGCACCCCATGTACTTGCTTCTGCCAGTTCAGGTTTGAATCCCGCCTGTGACCAGTTTGCAGAGTGTCTTCCCCTACTCTCTCACCCCCTTTCACAAGCCTATCCGCTGTCTCTCTCCTATCAATAAAGGCACAAAATGCCCAAAAAATACATTTAAAAAAAAAATAAAATAAAAAATAAAGACTAAAATAGAGGAATATGGGAAATCACGGGTAAATCCTGAGTGACATACATTTATTTTCTCTCTTTTTTCTTTGTCTTTTTTCTCCCTCTTTTCTTTGAATTTAATGGAATGAGAGAAGCCAGATATATACTCAATATCAGATGTTAAGACTGTTTATTGTTGACTTGTAAGATGTGCATCAAACTTCCAGCTGCCGTCAGGTTAAGTTTCCATGATGACAAACGGCTTTAATCCGACATCAGATGTGACGGGACAATTAATATAGATATAAATGTATCTGCTGGTTCAGACTGTTACATTAAATAGTGATTGCTGTGATTGTTTATTGCATTAAAATGTGCCTGACACTCTGGAAACCTGCCTCTGAGGCGTGCGCACATGTGCGCTTGTCACCAAATTACAGCTGCGGAGGGTGCGCTCCGCCCTGCGCCGAGGTTAGACCAGGTTGGAGCTGGCGAGCTTTCAGCGTACTTTCTGCACTGTTTTTGGCACGAAATTGTCACTGCGCCAACATGAATCTGTCGACACCTCCCCCTGGTGCGCTGTCACCTCCCCTTGGTGCGCTGTCACACCCATCTCTGCGCAGACGGTCTACCAAATTGTCAAACTGGCAGCGCACGGCGGTGCGCCGGACGAAATTAACACTGCGCGGGGTGCGCCAG
This sequence comes from Scarus forsteni, assembly GCA_036419115.1. Taxonomy (NCBI): domain Eukaryota; kingdom Metazoa; phylum Chordata; class Actinopteri; order Labriformes; family Labridae; genus Scarus; species Scarus forsteni. The sequence continues at coordinate 7,506,250 of JAZDUH010000229.1, read as the reverse complement.
GCTTGCGCCCCCTGCGCTGCGCCACGAAATTAGAGCCCTAAGTGTGAGGCAGGGTAATCCCTGGACTGGAGACGAAAGAAAGAAACAGAGTTTATATCTCAGAAAGTAACTTTATATTCAGTTATTTGGGGGGGGGCTTTCCTCAGCACAAAAGGACTGCATCAATCACATAATGTAATTGACAATCTCTTGACACTTAGGTCGCTGTCATACCTAAGTTTGTTGGACTTGGTGTTCGGCAGAGGATTAAAATTGCAGCAGGGTTCCATGTTTTACTTGGTTTGCTTTGCTGTCACACTGCACCTTGACAGGTCAACCAAAATATGTCAAATGTGTAATCTAACCTCTCGTCAGCAGTTGGCGCTGTAGCTACAGTCTTCGATCCTGCCACTCAATCCATAGTTGAACAGTGACCCAGAAATGACCCTGTGCTGATTATTACATTGTTTAGCTTAAAACAGTCCTTGCTATACTGTGCCATAAAATAAAGATTAAGCTGGATTTTGGCTGCTTTGGGTGGCACTTACATATTGGCTGTTTTGATGTGTTGCCATTTTTTTTTTTTACAGATATGTAGATGTCAATCTGTAAAAAAGACCAGAGGTTTCCGTGCTATCATAGTTGACGCTAAGCCACAAATCGTTCAAGCCACATCAAATAGTTTTAACTTGATTTGTATTTTCAGTTTTGAGTAATATTGTGTGATTAACATATACACCATCCATAGTTTTTTTCTTAGCTAATTGTAGAATATCGCAATATATCACAATATTGAGATATTGTGATATATCGTGATACTATCATATCATGACTCAGGTATTGTGATACGAATAATATTGTGAGATTCTTGCCAATACTCACCTCTATTGCTGTTATATTCAGCCAAATATGAGCCATGATTTACAGTTTTTGATTTGGTTGCCTTGCTCGGTCCATTTGCAGTTGCTTAAATTCCCACTAAGAACCAAACTCTGGTCTGATTGGAAGTGAACTGGAGGTTCCCAATTTTTGGTAGCCCAGAGTTTGGTTCTGTGGTCTGCACCAGAAGTCATGTGAGCTTTTACACCATCCCAAATTCACAAAATCACCCACTGGAAGCAGTTTTTACGAGAAATCATGTGTTTGCTCTTCTCTCCACTGGGGATCACTGCTGGGAAACTAGGAGCAATTCGAAAATGCTGCATGAGCGATGCTGAAAGGGTAGACCAGAGTTGTGGTTACTTAATGATACCTTGTGAAATATGCTCTTCTCAGAAGTTGACTGAGAGAACTTGGTGGGAATTGTTATTGACAAGGTGTCCTGTAAGATGACAGAGGAAGGACTGAAATGTAGTTTAAACTAGTGGCTAACAACAGGGTCAAGCTGCTACGTCATACTGTGGCTTGATGTGGATTGGTCTGTGATGAGTGTGACTGACGGAACAATCGTCCAATCACCAGCTGCAGTTGTTTTTAAAGGTTCCGCCTCAGAAAACATTTTCTATGAGCTCTTCCCCAGATGGACTAGTGAAATATTTCTGGGGTGGATATATGGAACTGTCTGTCTCGCGTGTCAGATTACAGATCCCCAGTCAGACCTTCACAATAAATGGAATGCAGCATTTGTTTGACCAAATAATGAATCATCCATTGTGTAATCCAACCAGTAAAAACATGTTGAATGAATATGGCTGACATTTGTGATCAATTCATTAGATCAAGCTGCTATCTGTAAGGGTTCTCAATACATTTCTGTGTTAAGTTAATCACCAACTATTAAACCAGCCGCTATAACGGAGCACAGAGAAATGATTACGATGATAGCGTTGGTCGATTTCTCTCAAAGATGATTAGTGTTGGTTTCTGCAGCAAAAAACGTGATCGCAGAATCCCTAAGAGACAATCAGTAATGTCAAGGGAGCTGTTCTGTGAATGGGAGTTTAATAATGCAGACCAGTGATGTAACAGCATTCACTGTGTGAATGACTGTGTTAGTGTGCGTGTGATCACACATATGCATGCATGTGAGGGCAGATGGGAGTAGGATTTCCCTTGACAGGTGCAGAAACCATGATTATTGTTCACATAGCTCTGCACGCTTAATTTTGAAAAGTAACTGGTCGTCCTAAATGAGCACTTTGAGCATAAAAAACACCCCCTCAGAGTAAGAAATCCACCATCAAGTAATCTGGAAGAAAGGAAGCGGAAGACGGGTCAAGGATTCACAATAGGCAGAGGAGAAAATGTATTTTGAAATTGTTTTTCCTTTTTGCATAATCATGAGCGCCTGTGCTATGCTCAGAAAACATATTAATCAAAGGGAACAACAGTGCCAGCTGGGAATGGAGGCTGTGAGTGCATGGGGAGGTGAGCAACAGAAAAAAAGAGCCAAAGGAAAAAAAGAAAACATGGTTTGCACTTGTCTGTTTGTAAGATAACTTAAAATTTATTGATGGATTTTGGTGACCTTATCTTGAAATGTTGGTCATGGAGCAAGAAAGAATTGATTTGATTTTGGTGGTAATCCTAATCCAAATCAGACATTTTTTTTAAAGGATTCGTTAACAAGATAGGGCAGTTACCAAAATAGTACCCCGCTAACAGTACCAGTAATGCTTTGAAAAAATCATGCAGATGTACGTCATGGGTCCATTAAAACAACAGCTAAGTTTGGATCCAGATAAAGGTTCAGATGCTTTGCATTATTTCTGGACATCTGAAGCCACTGGATTTGGTTGATTTCATGTCATCATGCGGAGTTTTGCAAAGCTTCAACCTGAAAAAAAAAGGTTTTTTTGTGGGTAGAATGTGCTGTGCACCAGAACTGAATGTAAGCGTCCGACTGGCCTGTAGGGCTGAAACCATTCCTTGCATAATCCCGATTATACGACTACAAAATATCCTCGGGGCAAATTGTGTGCCTCGAAGTCTCGTTTAATATATAATCATACGTATAAAATATATATCTGGACTACTATGCAGTGCACGGTGTTTGACACAGACGGTCATTTCTGTGGCACAACGCGCCTGCTAGCTCCGCTGCTGCACCGCTTGTAAAGGAAGAGACAAGAGAGGGACAGAAAGGAGAGAGTCCGCAGAAGAAATGGCAGAGAGACTCCCAAGTGTGTGGTCACTACAAGAAGGGACGAAAAGAAAACACAGTGCAGTGTGTCTGATGTCAAACGGAGTTAGCTTAGCACATAGCTTAGCATGATAGCACGTCGTTACTGCTGCAGCACGTCAACAGTAAACATCCGGTCTGTGCGTCAAGTCCTCAGAGCGACACAACAGGTTGACACTCACGATACATCAACAGAAGCAGCTAATGTGATCAATAACTGAGATATGGGCTAGTAAATAACCTACTTTGATTATGACTCTGTGTAAAGGCAGGTTCAGAACGTAAATCAATGCGGAGGCTACTTGCCCAGAATTATGTGTATTTTGTTCACATACTTTTCACATCCAATAACTTTACATTTAATTTGATTGCAGAGAGTAGAACAGGAAACACTGACAGTGAGTAGAGGAAGCAGGTGTAGGGAATGCTATCATATGTTATAGAAATGTACATTAGCTAGTTAAATTATCTTAGTATCTAAGCATGGTATTATTTGGTCCTAGAAATAAAGTAAGCAAAATAAGATCATCAATGTGGTTCAGTAGTAAAGGCAATAATTTAGCAAAAAGTGACAAGCATGGACACAAAATAAAAATAACCATACTTAAAAAAAAAAATACTGAAAAAAAGCAAGATATGGCCCAGAGTAAAAATAAAAGTATAGATTTTGAGATCCCATTTTTGCTCAGAATGTTCAAAATAAGAAAAATAAGTTGTTAATTTAAGTGACCTGGCTTTTCTGTTATGTGTGTTACTAATAGTGTAGTGTAAAAAAAATAGCTGTGAGCGCAATGTAACTGTTATCCGACTACTTGATTTATCGGCAAAATATTTGATAGAGTAATCGATTATAAAAAGAATCTATAGTGGCAGCCCTACTTGCCTGTAATAAATGTGACAGAAAAAAAAACACCTTCCAAGTTTTCATTAAAGTTTATGCCCTTCCTGCACTCTTTCGTTTAGAAATTGCCCAGATGGACTTGAAATATATTTCATTGTTATGTGAAATAGTCCTTTTTATACGTCTAGTTACCAATACCCACTTTGTTTTAACAGTCCCTGTGCTGTTCTTTGATACAAAAGAGTCAGACTTACAGCTTTTACACATTAGGTTTGAAAGCACTTAAAAACACAAACAGGGTGGTTCTGCAGAGTTAAGTGCAGTTAAGTTGACATGCTGTGTTGTCTGCAGAGACTGTTGGAGCTTGCATTGGCCGGTATTTTGCAGGATGAAATCTATTTTAGTGGTACACCAGCCGCACTGCCTTGTCTGTGCATTGATTCGTAGAGAAAGGAAGCCCTTCATAGAAAACTACAGACACAATCTGGAGATTATTCATGGCTGAGGGAGGGAGGGGAGGGGGCTTGAGGGAGTAGAAAAAAGCAGGAGCCATGAGTGCAAATAAAAGTGAAAAAATGATACCTCGGAGAGGAGAGAGAAAAAGCAGGTGGGGGTTGCTGTTTGGCGTATGATAATCTACAGCTATTCGATGGCATTAACAAAAAATCTAATGCAAGAATCCTCTCTTGGCCCAGCCACAGATTACAGCAGTGGGTTTGCGTGTGCGAGCTATTATATAATTCTTTCTGTGTGATGAGATTTCCCTGAGTTGCTGGTTTTCCTACCAGCGCTCTGTCCCAGAACTGGCAGGTTTCTCTTTTAATTTAAGGGGATGTCCGAGCCTCACTGGGTTTTTTGGTGACTTTATAATCTTTTTATCCCTGTCTGGAACTAATTCATCTTCAAGTAATTTAACATCTCCTGTCAGTGCTCAGTCTGAGATTGTCTCTGTCTGGATGCTGTTTTGTGGCATGGATATGAATGCGAGCGTGCATGTGGGGGGCCATTCACAATACATGTTTGCGTGTACACGTGCGCACATTGGGTGCACAGGGGTATTGTGAATTCTCTGCACACTAAGCTCCTTAATGGAGTCAGTACAAGGGCAAATGCATTTTCATCTTTTTTTTATTTTACTTTTTTGCAGATATTTTCCTCCACACACATGGGGGCTCATCACAGGTGGGAGGATTGTAAATAAGTCTTTTATTTTTTTTTATTTTGGAGGTCATCAGTGCCGGCCTGCAGTTTTGATAAGAGGTACATGTGAGCCACACGCTGTCAGACTCGGGAAAGGATTAATGCTGCCCTCTGACTCCGCACAAGACTGGCAAAGCTGCGGCGCGATTGGTAGATTACCCTTCACACAGCCAAATGCCATCTAATGATTATCTGGCAACATCTAAAGTGCAGTGGCAACCACCCCCTCCACACTCCCGTGCTCTGCTGTCCGGATCTGCAGCTCAGTCACAATGGTGCACAGATAAGCAGCTGAGTTTGTTTAATCTCTACTGAATCTGCATAAATTGTCTTTGAAAACCAGTGGATTAGCTTCAGGCAATTTCATATAAGAGCTTCTTGATTGTGTATCATAAAAACCCTGTTTGCCTTTTTTGCATCGTATTGCTCAAACATGAATGTGAGTTTGTTTGAGTTTACAGAACAGATTCTGCTTTTAGAGGCAATTAGTATATTATTTCTCCATCTTAAATATTTGTTCATTGATTACATTGAAATGTTTTCTCTCTATTCCACACAGTGTTCTCCACCTTTGCTCTTATGGCTTCTTTTAGCCCTGCATACTTCAGTATATTTGTGTTGGGTTCTTTTACTTTTATCTATTTACTCAAGTATTGAAACTCCAGTTTAGAAATACATGTCAGCTTCACTAACTCATATAGTGAGAGCAGACCACAAACTGATTCTTCACTTCTCCCCATCTTGAATGGTCACACAGCATCAAAATGTCAAATATGCCTGTGTGTTGTTTCCTCCCCTCTTTACAGGGAATATATTAACAATGAGGAACAAACAAGGCCAGTTCAACATACCTAGAAGTTAGGGGTGGGCGATATGGCAAAAATATCATATCACAATATTTTAAAAATAAAGTCACGATCACGATTTTATCACAATTCTTTTTTTACGTTGATTTTTCTAGACTAATTTGCATGTTTGACCATCTTTTCCTTATGTTTAACATATAAAACATGTAAAACCCTAAAAGAAAAAAGACAGTTAAGCCAAAGAAACTTTCTGAACAGGTTTCAATTTAAATACTGCAGTTTTTAATACAAAATGTCCAATAAATGTAAACATAAAAGGTAATGAACAACATTATCAACATTATCTCTTAAAGTGCAACAATTTAGAACAAATGTTATCTAACTGCAATGTCTATAACCTGAGTGAATAATACAGCTTAGAACAGATTTTTGTTCAGACATCTTCAAGCTTTTATCTCCTTTTCTCTTTCCGCCATGGCTTCACGCTACATAACCAAACAGGAGATCCCACCATGCACTGCACGTAATGTGCTACGATTGGCTAGTCGGGTGTGCGTCAAAGTCTCTGCGCCCACACAGACGATCTGACGATCTTTCTGCTTTATGAGATCATCCCCACGTTATAATCCTTAACGATTTTATATCGTCATATCGCACACCCCTACTAGGAGTTGGTTCTGTAGCTGAAGCGATGCAAGCTGACTTCCTAGGGCATTGTTGTGGTTATGGTGGTTGAGAAGAGGTCCATTTGTGATCATTTCTCTTAACACCTTTGTAGGTGCTCGTGGTGTACAGGAAACAATTTTTTTCTTTCTTTGCATCTTAAGCAAATTTGGCCCACTGAGAAGCAAAAGTTACTTTCCCCTGATGTGGTGTCAATTACAGAAATGTACGTAATATGTGCTCTCTCGATCATTCAGTCATTAAATCAAACTGAATTGTTTGTTCTACTTGCACTGTTGTTGTCTTTACTCCAATCTGGGGCCTGTGGTAAAAGTTACTAAATATAACAATCCTAAATGTTCACTTAAAGTGCTCTTGTTAAGAAACTTACAGTGCATTTGTTGCCATGCTTTATCCCTCTTAATTTAAATGCTCTGTTATGCATGTTGACATTTTCTCTGGCATAAGCCTCTCTTCATGCAGCGGGCCGTAATGCCCATCAGCACCGCCACCGAACTCATTTTTATATGTCAGCATCTATTGACTTATATGCACAAACTCCCCCATAAATCCATGATTAATGTAATGAGGTCAGGTTTTGACGGGCCAGTGTAATGATGTGCGTTCTGCATTCATGTGGAGTAACGACAGCGATTTATCATTTATGGGATTATCATTAATATAAACATCAGTGATTAGTGAGAGTTGATCTTTCAGTATGCAGGAGTGGCTCTGAACTCTCTCATATATGTCTGACCGCAATGCGAGGCAGCAATCAATCAACAGATTAACAGCAATGTCCGCTCCTGTATGCAGTCTGCTGCCCGGACCCAGACACGGTCTAGTCGCAGCTGAAAGCAAGAACTGCTTCTTTCTGAAGTGCTCACTCAGTCTCTGGTCTTAGAAAATGAGATATGAATAAAGAAAGAAAAGAACAAAGAGAAGGATATCTGACGGACAGGAAACAGAACAATGGTGTGCAGATATTTTGCCTAAGAATAGACATGCATTAACATGCACACACTGCTAATTGAAGTGTGTCTAATTTTGGCAACAATAACCTAACTGCATGTCTCAGCCAGAGCAGGCATGGCACCAAGTCCTCAAATAATGTTTTACTCAGTCTCACCTGTTGCCATGGCTGTCAATGGATAGAAATAGCCTGAAGCCTGTTGTTTAAAGCGACATGAGGTGCGTGTGTGTATGTGTGTGCATCTGTATGTCAAAACTGATCACACCACCAACTTGAGCAACTCTAAGGTTACTATGGTAACTAGGGCCTAATGATGCAGAAGACACCAAAATTGCAGGAGATGGGTCGCCTCACGTGTTTTTACCTGCAACCACTCAGACAAAAACACACACAGACAAGCACACACAGTTGAATCCCAGATAACAGGCTATGAGTTATGAACGCCGCAGACACATCCAGGCTCCGCTCATAACAAATCTTCTCCTGGGGTGTTTACTCACAGGCAGATGGATGAGATTTGGAGCGTTCCTTTTCTTCTCTGGGTCTTATCAGGAGAAACACTGACTTCACTGTAACACAATGTCCCTCTCCATCACCAGCCGGGGATTTTATTTCCTCTGGCACTCTGCCCAACTCTCACGTCTGTTTTCTGATTAAGGAGTTCAGCATCCTTAAGAGGCGCCCCGCTGTGATTTCAATTTCAAATCTCCCGTCTTAGACTTGATTCTGACTAATTTTTCCTCTTGTGACTGGTGACCTGTATCAGATTATTATACTAAGCTCCAGACTCGCTTACAGGTTTGCTTATACAGGTTTTGAGGGCACTTGGTTCATTTTGGTTAAGCACTAAAGACAGCTGCATATCAACTGGAAGGTTGGTGGTTTGGTTCTACTTCTAACAGTCTAAATGTAAAAATATCCTTTGGCAAGAAGGACACTTGACCCATAGTGCTTCCAAAGGCATTTGCATTGTATCATGAATCAGGGCTATACAGTTGAATTGAAAATTGAGCATGTTATGCAATTTATGCAGTTCAGTCATTATAAATTTCAGTCGAGATACCTTACTGCTCTGCTATCCTTTTCCATGTACCGTAGCACCAAAAATATGTATTTATTGATGGATATATGTCAACTTTGCTACGATAGTTGGGGATGTGCTAACAACATGTGGACCATTCTATATATTTCCCTAGCTTGGGAAAGAGCCCAGTAAGTATTTGGGAATGGGCTGAACCTTTTAAAAGCATACCTGCCAGGAATATTGATCAATCAGTCATATTCATAACAGGCCAATCAGATCATCTAAAGTGCAAGCAAACTACCATGATATAAAATACAAAATGTAAGCCACATCACTGAATAAAATGTAGTGTTATTTGGTTTAAGAAATGTGGTACAGGTCTGATCAAATTGCTATTGAATCTGTTAGCATCGCTATCGCCTTGTTTCTATCTCCCACCTCTTTCTGCTCCAAAGGACGCTGATTAAGCCGTCCCACTTTAGGTGACTTACAGTCATTGTTGATTGGAGCTTGGTAAGAGTGATCTGCCTGACTACAGACTTTTAATCGGACTGATCCATCTGCACTGCAAGGATATCAACACACACCCTTCCAGACGTGCATGCCAAGTTTCAGACTACCTATCAGACTACCTATCTGAAACTTGGCATGCAAGCAAAATCAAGCTAGTTGAATAAATACTCCTCTACAAAACGTTGGGAAATGTTATTTCTCCTTTAATAATACCAATTGATATTGTATTTTATATTGTTGGGAAGTCTAATTAGACACCTTTACAATGAGGTACAACACGTAGAGATTGTGCATTTGTGAAATTAGCAACACATCTAAAAATGTGGTACTGCCCCAAAAAAATGTGCAGTCTCTAAATAAATTGATGCTCCCTTGGTGCAGTTTTACAGGGACAAATGCCAAACATAGTTAGATTCATATTTTAAAAAGAAATGTAAACACACAACTGGTGTGCTGTGTTCACCCAACTGTTAGATTACCATTTCTCTTTTGTAGTTGAAATATGTTTGAAGTATGTCTGGTGAAGTTAATACCACTGGAAGATGAAACAGCTAATAAATATTTTGATTTGGACTATTTGGCTCCTGCACTCCAAAGGTTTACGCATCCAAGGAAACTCTCCTAGCCTAGATTTCTCTATGGAGATGCAAAGGTCACTTATTTTACTCTGAGGTTTCCACAGGCTACAGCTGTACCCTGAAGTTATTTCTAAGTTTTCTTGCCAAAAAATCTGATCAAATGTCGGAATTTGAAATGGCCCTTTCTTACGCCCTGGCTTGAACAAGCTGATTTGGTGTTCGTGCTTGTCCATTAATTCTGAGGTCAAGAGTTTTTCCCCAGCATCGGGTGCCACATGTAAACGTGTCCTTAGAAAGACACTTGACCTCACGTTTTTTTAACTGTAAATGGGCGTTTACAGTTTAGTGCTAAAAGCATGGATGTGATTAGATATTGATGGGCTGAACAGACTTGAATTATCATTGAGTAAATACAAAAGTGATTCGGTGTGACTTGGTAGGTGGGACCTGCGTTAAAAGCTCTTCGAGTTGACGGAAAGACCAGAGAAGCACTATGCAAGCTTAAGTCCTCTCTCCTAGCTAGTGAACTTATATCAGCTTTATTTTTATTTTCCAACTTTAAGTTTCAAAATTGCCTGGTATCCTCAAAAGGAAGTGCTTCCATGGTTAGTTGGTTCAAGTACCATGAAACCATGGCAGTATGTCATGGCTGAGTGATGATCATAACAGTATAAGTGAGTATAACAGATGAAACAAGAACTTGATGGGTAGCTAGGAAGAAGAAAAGAATGGCCGATCAAGCAAGAAGCCAAACTAAAGAATAGGAAAAGGCCACACTGCCACTAAGCAGATGTTGCATTTTTTAAAGATTTCCTTGTGAACCCTTAAGATGGTGGAGCACAAAAACCCCAGTCCATCAGCAATTTCTAACAGACCAGCCTCATGAAAAATCTCTTGAGTCAGGCTTGCTGTCATGATCATGTCTGCTTGGCTGCATGCATTGAGTTGCTGCTTGGTGATTGTCTAATTAACTATTTGCATTAATAAAGAGTTGCAGGGGTGTAATGAAGTCATTGTTGACTGTATGACTCATCCCAGAAAAATGAAAATAAATTTGATTTCCTTTTTACTTTTCTCTTTTTTGAATAATAGTAAGATCACTCGTTTAGTCCTGTCTTTAAAAGCCAAAAATAACCCAGGATATTTTTGCAAACTGACATTTATTATAGTCCATGTCATATTGTTTTATGATCCATTTTTACTCTTTCAAAGCCTCCCTCGACCATTCATCCGTTACCATCTCTTTTATTTTGAGTTTGTCTTTGCTGTTGTCTCTCTTCCTCTGTCGTCTCACACTCAGCACATCTGATGTACCTTTTCTGGGCAGGATATCTGAGGACATTTGATCCTTCCTAATAGAGTGAATTAGTCTGCATTTTCCACCATTAACCTCATTTATCTCCCCTTATCTTGCAGGATCCTTCTCACAGTCGTGGTGATCTTCCGCATCCTGATCGTGGCCATTGTTGGGGAGACGGTATATGAGGACGAGCAGACTATGTTCATATGTAACACTCTACAGCCAGGCTGCAACCAGGCCTGCTATGACAAAGCCTTCCCCATCTCACACATCCGCTACTGGGTTTTCCAGATCATTCTAGTGTGCACGCCCAGCCTCTGCTTCATCACCTACTCCGTTCACCAGTCGGCCAAGCAGAAAGACCGGCGCTACTCTTTTCTTTACCCCATCATGGAGAGGGACTATGGGGGAAGGGACGGGGCGCGAAAGCTGCGCAATATAAATGGGATTCTAGTTCAACATGGTGGTGATGGTGGAGGAGGAAAGGAGGAACCAGACTGCCTGGAGGTAAAGGAGATCCCTAATGCTCCAAGAGGCCTCACGCACGGGAAAAGCTCAAAGGTGCGCCGACAAGAAGGCATCTCACGCTTTTACATCATCCAGGTGGTGTTCAGGAATGCACTGGAGATAGGTTTCCTCGCAGGCCAGTACTTCCTTTATGGCTTTAGCGTGCCTGGGATCTTCGAATGTGATCGTTACCCATGTCTGAAGGAAGTGGAGTGTTATGTGTCTCGCCCCACAGAGAAAACAGTGTTCCTGGTCTTCATGTTTGCAGTGAGCGGCATCTGTGTGGTCCTCAACCTGGCTGAGCTCAACCATCTGGGCTGGCGCAAGATCAAGGCCGCCATCAGGGGTGTCCAGGCCCGCAGGAAGTCTATCTGTGAGATCAGGAAGAAGGACATGGCACATCTGTCCCAGCCACCCAATTTGGGACGCACACAGTCCAGTGAATCAGCCTATGTCTGATGGAGAGAGAAACATACAGGAGGAGTGGGATGAATGTGCAAGAGAGAATGAATTAATTATCATTTTAATTTAATTAAGCTGATGATGAGGTAGAAAAATGATGACCTCTTCTCTGTGCTTATTGAACGAAACAGAAAGTAAAGACCAAACCTGTGTCCTGAGGATTTTCAGAATTATGAGAGAAAAGACAAAGAAGACAAAAACAAAGCATGGAGCGAGGATTAAAGAGGACCAAAAGCTTTACCTTCTGCAGATAAGCATGACGAAGACTTTTGGCTCTCATTGGGAAAACTTTCAACTGCCATTTTATACTTTTATTTTATTTTGACTTATTCCCCCTTCCCCTGTCTCTTGTTTTCTTTGAAAGCGAGGAACTAAATCCTCAAGGAGCTGGAGAGGAAATGACTTAAGATGATAAAAAGACAAAGTGAGGCTGTTTTGCATTCTTTTGGGATATTGGAAGACGATGGTGGTGTTTGATGCATCCCATGGTGCTTTTCTTCTGGACTGTGTCAGCCTCAATAAAATAAAAAAAGTCAAAGACAGGATAGGAAACGGGAAAGGGAGGATGAGTAGCATCATTAAAAGGGGAGCGGAAGAACTGTCACAGCAGTGACGGAGTAAAGAAAATGAAGGTGAGTTTGCAACAGTGAGGGTTGGAGACATCATGCTCTGGAGAAAAACAGATGATGAAACCAAGGAAGGTTTTTCTTTGCTTCCTCTCCACGCCGGAGACTCTGTGCCGACTGACGCCAAGAGAGAAAGAGCTGCCTCTGATCAGTGTCAGCCTCTCCTATGTCGAAACATTGTCACAAGCCAAAAACCAAGAGAAAGAGACTGATGATCATCTTTTGTCTCCTGGCAAAGAGGATTTTAACACAAACAAGTGCGAGCAAGTACCACAAACATTTTCTCCCCCTTCTCTCTCTTCGATCTCCCTCTGTTTTCCACGGTTGGCAGCTAACTGGAGCTTCAGATGCTGATGATCCATACTACTCTCCTTCTGTGAAAACTTTGGAGAGGAACTGACAAACTAATGGATGACGACAGGGTAAACACTGGTCTCCTGAACCACAAAACAAACTTCAGTACTGCATTCCAGCATGCTGAGAGACAAAGGAGAGATTAAATGAGGGGAGAGAGGGAGGAGAACAGATCACTTTATTACTTTATAAATTTTATAAAAAAAAATTATCACCATGAGTTATGTTTTTTTCTTTTTTTGAGAAAGCGATGGTGCCATCCTTAATATATTCAATTATTGTTGCAAAGTTATATAGAATATATCATGGTATTAATATTTATCCATTTAGAGTATATCCAAATAGATTTTTATTTATCTCTGGGTGGGTTGGGACATTATGTTGCTGTTTTTTTTTAAATGTATAACTGTCTGTTGTTTTTCATCTTTTTGTTTACTTTGATGCATTTTTCACTGTTGGAACTAATTAACAACATGTACAGGGTGGGAAGGGACAGGTTTGTGAGCTTTGCTCTTCAGTAGAGTGGTGCAGCAATGAGACCTAAAACCTGGAAATTAATCAGCATTCAAGCCTTTCAGGCTCTCGTGTCTCAAATTCTATGGGACCTTTGAATGAGTTTTTGGTTTGATGGTTTTGAAATAAGATCTGTGGTAATAAAAGCTAAGAAAAATGCTATTTATGATATAAAATACACCGCACAGTTGTGGATTTAGAAGTGAGGGTGTTACAAAGAAGTCACCGACAAGATTACAAATTTGTTTTTGAGATATATATGGTCATCATTTTTTTAACATCTTGATAAACAGTGTTAGACTCCACAGCCATGAGAACCTAACCTGACACACCAGATAGATAGCTCAATATTTTTGGCTAGTCCATCTAACAGACCTTAGATGGTGTTTGGAAATGGACAGAGCCTTTTAAAAGTCATCAGTTGTTTGAAAGTTCATTAAGTCTATCACATTTATTAAGGGCCAATCAGATGATGTAGTAGGTGGATGCTACTGCCGCAAAGTAAAGGACATAAAGTAAGCCACTTCGTTAAAACAAGCTGTTGACAAAACATGTCGTAAATGAAGTGAAAATATCCTTTCTATAGAGAAGTTTGTAGTGTTTTTTGTTTATGAAGAAATACGGTGAAGATCTGATAAAACTGTTACCAAAGCTGTCAGCATCCACACTAACCTCTGTCCGTGCAGTCTCTTTATCTCACTTGTAGCTCCCACCTCTTCCTGCTTTAGAGCACTCTGGTTGGGCTGTCCGGCTTTGGGCCGCTCACAATCATTGTGAACTGGAGTTTGACAAGATAGATCTGTGTGATTACAGACATTGAATCATTGATACAAATCCACTGTGTTAAACCCTTACCTTTATTTGTCTTCCCCCAAAATCACGATGAATAATACTTCAGTTTAATGCTTTACTTATTGAAGTGCTAAGGTGCTTTTGCTATTACTTCTCAACATTTCTCTTAGTTCACTGAGTCATCACAGTTCCTCTACCACACATCAAAATGGCAGAGATACTATTTCAGACCTAGTAGTTCACAATCATAGCAACAACTTCTTCCTTTTGCTTTGCTATTCTGAATGTTTACATATGCGGCTGTTGAACATCTCATTGGTCAACGTCTCTGACATGACAGAACACATTGTAAGGAGATAGAACAAAATATCAGATGTTCTAGACTTTCTGTTGAGATCTGTGTGGCATCCCAGTTAGGACTTTATAGTTTATTACTATGACACACTAGACATGATGCTTAAATCATAAAGTCTGACTGTTGCATCTCAAGTAAAAACCTTTTAAAAGAATTATTGAAAATTGGATGCTTTCCTGACATCCCTAAAGTCAGCCGACTGGTGTAGTTTCTTTATGGCATAACATTAGCTTTTCACATTTAATTGTTACATTAATGCTACTCCAATATGATATTAGTGTTCATTTGCAAAAGATGATCCGGATGAACAAAACCTAAAGTGTCAAACTTTTCTTTGCCACAGCGCTTATTTTCAGCTAATAATCCAAGTACTCATGAAAATCTTAAAGGTTTTGTTTTTGATAATTAACCAGTGCTATGGCAGCGTCCAGGTTGGCCTACTTACTAAACCTCCTCTCTGCACCACTCTATGGGGCTGTGCAGCTGATTTCTTTTTTAATATGCAGCTTTTTAAAAAATATTTATAGCAACTGTTCATACTACTTAACTGATACACTTCTTTGTTCACGTGTTTTCCACCTTGAGCCTTGGTTTTCTTCAAAGATGAGCTGCACAGCTTTGAGCCGCCGCAGCCTGTGAGCCATTAGAAAAGGCATGTTTACACGGCGTGATGTTTCTTGAATGATCGAGCTTTGTAACTGATGTGTCTAAAGGGAAAAGTTGTGTTCTTGAATCTCAGTGGTATTAATTTTGCATTTCTTCCCTGACTGGATTTCAACATGCATGCCTTGTAAGAGTAAAGAATGACATGAAAGAAAAAGAAAAAGATGAAGGAGAGTGTTGCACCTTGATTAATGCAGACAAGTGGGAGAGTGGCAGACTGGGGGAAATCATGTGGGGATCACACACCAACAAATGCATTTTTGAAAACAGAAACAAGTCACTCCACTGGCTGCTGAAACCAGACATTACAATGGACTAAATTTGGAAACAAAAGAATGTTTTAACTTTATCTTAGGTTTGCTTGATCTGGTCCTCTCTAAAACGCGGCTTTTGTTTAAGAATAAAGAAAAGGATACAGTAAAATGTATTCAGACTGGATAAGAGCAAGTGAAAACCAGATCCAAGCTGTCTAAAATGTTTAAAATTAAGTGATCTTAATTTATCCCAAGAGCATAGCATCTGCCTGTAAACAACACTTCCAAGTTTTAGCTGTACACTGTTTTAGCATAACATCTCGATGTCTTTAATGAATGTGGTCTTTTGCTGTCTTGGTCAACACAGCTTCAATACAGTATAATCTCAAGCTTTTAGATGAAGTAGCTCAACCATGATGCTACTACAAGACACAGCTCATGTTATCTGTTTGTCACATTGCACCCATACAAATGTTCATTGTTTACGTCAGGGTTTTAAGGCATTTGGGCAAAGAGGCAGTAACCATGACGCAGAGCTACAGTGGTTGTTAGTGGTAGGCAGCTGTGTTTTTTTGTGCCTGTATTGGTTGAAAAGTGTACAGCTTTAGTCTCCTTGATTTGTAAATCTAGTACTGGCTTTTTTTTTTTTTTTTTTTAACAATTCTAACCATTTAGACATTATTGTCTAATGTGTATTCTTTGCACTCTCATTATGTTCATTACTTCTTATTTTGAAAGCTCTATACAGTACCAACTGTATGATATTGTAAATAGTGTTGCTATTTATCTTTTTGTTGGGTTTGATTACAACTTGCCTTATTCTAGATTGTTTTAAATAAATGGGTTTCCTACATTTCCTATAAGGCCTTGAGATGACTGGTTAGTCCTTTTGTAAAGTATAGATAAATAGAAAAGTTGTTATAAACCATCTGATTAAAAAAGATAGGTCGAAAAAAGTTTTAGATCAAAGCAACTACTTAACTTTAAACAGAAAAGATTAACTTAAAAAAACAGGTCAAGGAATGCATCAATGACTATTGAATATTTACTAACAGAGAGTACAAATATGAAACGTAATAGTAATATTATAGTTTTTTTAAAGGTTCAATTATTTTTGAAAGTTCATATTGTTTTTTAGATGATCATAATCTCTCCTACTAGCGATTTAAAGCAGCAATATGCAAGAATTTGTTTTAGGTACTCTTCACACATCAATAATTACATGCAGCTTTTTTATCTTCCACTCATAAACAATGTACATTTGTTGACCTTGCAGAAGGTTGCTGAAGCTGGCTGGAAAAGAGAAACCACTGAAATGCACTAATCAATCAGGACAGTAAGATTATTTACCTTTGCAACAATAAGTATGTGCACATGTAGCCAATCATTACCATAATGTCTGCTGTCTGCAGCCAACAGGCCACATTTGAGAGATTTACTTACACATTTTGGAGATGGGCAAACTCCCTCTCCTCCCAGTGAATTGACTTCCTGTGGCTGAGTTTGAACTAATGCAGTAAAGCAGTGTGCACTTCTTGCAAGATGTAAGTCATGTATTGCCAAACTTACATAGTGCTTTATTTACCAAGCCACTTGCCATTCTTTCTCTTGATATAACTCTGACTGTTTGACTGACCTCAAAACTGCTATTTCACTTTTAATCCTTATTTATGTCAAAATGTTACAAAACTACAGACATGGCTCCAAATGTCCATAATGCTAAAACAATAAAAGGCTAACATCATGCTTTTAAATGATAGTACTTGCAATAATGGTCAATCCCTATGGTCAATCCTTGTAATGTCATTGGTACATTCCTTAACATGCTAAATATGCTCTACAGTAGACCTAAATGTTAACCTCTTTTATTTCCCTTGGTACTTTGTGTAGCTTTACTTTTTTAAGAAGTAAAAATGGGGCTTTCAAACATCATTGTAGCTGCTTTGG
Organism: Scarus forsteni; assembly: GCA_036419115.1. NCBI lineage: Eukaryota > Metazoa > Chordata > Actinopteri > Labriformes > Labridae > Scarus > Scarus forsteni. The sequence continues at coordinate 7,488,779 of JAZDUH010000229.1, read as the reverse complement.
GAATACCCAGACAAGACATGGTGTTATGTAATAGTTTGTACGGAGGATAAACACATTCTGCAGAGCTGCAGTGCATCTTGAAGCAGCAACAAGAGCTGCTGTAGCAGAGATCCATCAGATTCTCTTTCTCCATTCACTGGCACTGTCATAATCTCTGTGATTCTTACAGGTGATTATCCCCAGATTTAGACTCCTCTGAGGATCGCTGTGGCTCAATGGGATCCGGCACTCTATTGTATGTGCTGAGAAGGACAAATAAGCTCACGGGACACGCCAGAGCGCCTAATACTACAGGCTGAATCAAGGCCTCCCTCATTTACTGAGACCCTGTGCTTCGAAAAGGGCTTAAACACTGACCTTGAGCTTTAAGGCCAAGCCAATGTCCTGTGCTGTATGCAGTCGCTGTGCAGGACAGATCTAATCCCCACAGGCCTCAGGTCAATGCTGGGGTGAGGAGTATTTTTAGAGAATGGCAGATACAAACATGCTGAACATATATCCATTGTAGGAAAAACAGACAAATCTTCAAACAGGTACAGCAGTTTTGTTTTCACTACTTCCTGTTGGACTCTTGTTATGTCTGGTTTCATTCAGGTGACGTCAAGACTTAGACAGCCATAAATGTGTCCTGTTCTTCTTTGGTTTACATTTATAGGCGTACATAAGTGACACACAGATGCTGATATTTTTCAGCACATTGGTACACAGCCATCCAAAGAAGAAGACAGTCCCCACTCTTCCAACAGTCCACCACTCCCCACTGTCTTTTTTTTCTATTTGTCAATGTGAAATGAATTATGCAACTTTTTTCTCATTTGCTTATCTTTTTTTGACTTGTGGGTTCATTTTGTTGTCTGTTGCTCTTTTTGTGCAGTGACATATCAAAAAAAGAAAGATGTTTTTTCTATGTATTGGATCAAACTTTTTTTAATGTGTAAAATCAAGGGTAGAATGTTGAAATATAAGACTAGCAGAAAAAAAATTCTTCCCTTGCCAAAGTGATATGCAAATTTTCTTTTGTTTTCAATGATTTTTTTAAACTGCATGTGTAATGGCTATAATAGCATGTTTCTATGTTTTCTTCTACAGAATCTTTAATGAAAGACTTTTTTTTAGTTCAACTGTGGAGCAAAGCTATAACGTCTTGATGCCAAGTGTGTATATTAAACTACCCAGATCTTTAGACTATTCAGATTCAGGCAAAACACAAACTCAGTGATACTAAAACTTCCTACAAGATATTCTCAGTCACACTTACTAATCCAAGAAGATTCTGTAAAGAGAAGTTGTTCCAATTTTATTTTAAAAAAATTGCACATAAATAGAAATATTTATAATATTTTAAGAATATTTTAATTTATAAGGAAATCAGTCACATGATCTGTAAAACACAGGGTATACAGTGACATAAGCATACAGACTGACATGAGATGTCAGACACTACAACATTCCGGGGTTTAGTCCCCAGCACAAGTTATTATAACCTGTGATTAAGAGCCTCAAACATTTAAACACGACTAAAACCTCAGTGGATAAATTAATAGCGTAGTACACTGACCTCAGACTCAGGAAAAGAAACAATGCTGATCTTTTACTCTGATCTTTTCTAGTAAAATACTTCTTTCTACATTAAAAGAAGATACACTTTTATAGTAAAGCAAGTACAAAAGTCACTATCATTGAAGCTGTATTTAAGAAGTGGATACTGTCACCTAAATACCAGCCATTTATTTTCAAACTGTCCTTTTAGGCCTCCACTTTGACAATTTGTCCAACACTCACTATCTGTGTTTACCAACACAAGATTTGGCCATCGGGAGATTTTTTTGATTTATACCAAGGAGCAACTTGTGGTGATAAGAAAAAAAGATGATGCATGTTCAAAGTGTCCACTAGGGCAGCAAAAGGTATTACCTAACAAATAACCAACCAGTCGATATATTTAACTATTCCATTCTTCAGAGGCATACCTGGTAGTAGATTGGACAGACGATCCACAATCACATACACTACAGGCCAATCAGATACAGCCATAATGCACAGAACACAAAGTGAGCCACTTTGTAAAACAAACATGTTGGAGGCGGAGCTAAAAGAACTTTTCTAAAAAGAAGTTTATAGTGTTCTTTGTTTTCATTTTATAGAAAAAAGGCAGTCCATGTCTGATAAAACAGCTGCTGTTAACATCTAATTTCATTACACTTTTTGGCTCCGAAGGATATTGATTGGGCTGTGTTGCTTTGTGCCGCTCACAATCACAGTTTAGAGATGGGCAACACGGACCTGTCTGATTACAGACATTAAATCAGGCAGCTCCATCAGTACTACAAGGTTATCATTCCTGTAGACATCCACCTCCAAATAGTATAGAGATGATATTAACCAACCTTATAAATCTTCAGGTGAGAAATATCTGAAAGCCCTAGCTGGCCCCTGGTGGATGTGACTATCTGTTGCTCAAGTCAGGGGGGCTTATGAAAAATATCCCATGAATATGGGAAACAGTCCAGCTAGTGTGCCATGTTTAATGTTTACAACTGGCTTAAAAAAAATTAGATTTGGCCTTGGAGGCTTATGTCTTATCAACACAGTGCAGGACTGATTTAAGGTTAATTCTTGTATACATTTTTAGCATTAATTGATCAAGAATAAGAGTCATTCTTAGTAAAAGGTGTGGCTGACTACCTGCTGCGATGTATTTGTGTGGAAGCTGAAGTCATGCCTCAGCCTTGGGTCCTTGCTCAAAATAGTACCAACATTTTGTTCCAAAATGATTACCATCAGAAGGGCATCAAAAGTCTCTTTTAGTTTCCAAGTAAGAGGTGTCCCTATGATTTTGGCCACAATAAAGTCCATTGTAGGTGCACAGTAGCCCATACACATTGCACTTCTGCCACAAAGTCATATATTCATTTAATCGCTGTGAGCACAAGTCAAATCCACAACGGTATTCCAGTGTGCGGAACTTGCCACTTTAAAAACCAGTGGACTCTCCCCCTGCAGTTTTCAGAAGAATGCATCACGTTTAAAATCAGAGAGGCTGAATCCACTTCTTAAATAGAGTCTATCAGCACACATTCATACTACTAAATATTAAAGCCCTCCAAGTAAAGTTGTCTTTGAGCCTGATTATTTGTCTTATGGTGCTGCTGAGGTTCGACTTTTTACCAAAAACGTAAATTCAGACACATTCCCTCATCTTCAGCAAATAACTGCCCTGCAAACATACAGCAATGTAGCAATGCAGATTTTCTAAAATAAGGAGAAAAAAATCATGAATGTTTAAAAGTAACATGCTAGCAGCAGGTGTGATAACATTTTTTATGAATCCAAATACAAGCAGATGCGTAGCAAACAATTTGTTTTCTCAGGATTGCAGTGTGTATTCAAGCTCCTTCATACATTAACACAGAGCTCATTAAATGGCTACATCCCTCTTCAAACTGCTGTCAAAGGACCTTTGCTTCATCTAAAAGTTTGAAGATGAAGCCAATGCTAGGAGCCACTTTATGCCCTTTTAGAAGTTTTTGGAAATGTTGTTTTTTACATTCAAATTCTTCTTAATGATAAATTAAAAGCCATAGTTTAAAAGACAGAGCTGCATTAGAAAATAAACGTGGCACTTCTGTAAAAGAGTAAAATGTGTATTCACAGGTCAAGACTGATCACATTTATATGTAGACAGTTAGATCGACATCTCTGTATTTAAATTAAACATTAGATTATATTATATTCAACATAAAGCTCTTCACTGTGTTCAATGAAAGAGAAAAATCTAAGTTATAAAGCTTCTTTTATCCAGATGTGCAATGTAATTTCCATTTAATCTAAAAATAGGCCTATGCTCCCCCCCTCCCCTTCTTCCAGCCCTTTCGGGTACTGGTGCTGCTTTCCTGTGTTCTGGATTAAAAACCATTTCTGGGTTCAGAGAAGGACCTCTGAACCTCCCGCTAATCTGCAATAATATCAATTGTGATTACTTCATCTAATTACACGGAGTGGCTGACACTGGTCGACTGGAATGAAGCCAAATAGCCCTCGAGCATCCCTCGCTCTCTCTCTCCACGGCCCTGCCACTACCTTCTGGCAGACAGGTTTGTGAATTTGAGAACCTCCCAATTTTACAGGTTTTAGTTCAGGGGAGGGGTGAGTGTAGACATGTAGCACAGAGGAGATCATACCTCAGATCAACCTCTCACCTTTCCACTTATCCTTAAAGACCTCTTGAGCTAAGACCCCACCTCCCTGTGTCTGTAAGCTGTGTGAGAGGGTCCATGTTACAGTGAGAGGGATGACACTCAGGGGCGGCGGCCTGTCTAGGGACAGGGGGAGCAATGTCAAGTTTAGCCAATATTTGGCATCATACTGTGGTTAACATACATAATAGAGAATTAGTCACATATCCCTGCCCCTTGAATTCACCTCTGAGTAGCTTCTGCTGTATCTGTATGGATGTAAAAGCATGGACGAAAAAACAATGAAACACACGCTCAAACATGATCACGCTTTGTAATCCTAAAAAAATCTGTCTGCTGCAGATTTTACAGTGTAGCTGTTGGACCTTCACTGAAGGTTCTCTGTATATTTCTGACTGGTGTACTGTATGTAAAGACTGAATAAAACTTTGAATGTTACATTGAGCCTGAACTGATCTCCTGCCTCTGATTTATGGCCTGTGTGTGTTCATCTGTGTCGTTTCCTGTACAATAGGACGTGTGTATGGAAACGTGAGTAGGTGGATTTTAGAGGATGTGGGAGTGATGGGATTTAGAACACCAAAAAAGCACTCTGTGGTGCGAAGGATGGCGAACAAAGGTGGCAACAATTCCTATTGATACATGGCTAAAAATAGCAGCTTGTAAACTATGTTTGCAGAGCTGTGCGTGCAGCCCAGCTGGTTGGTGTAATGACATTTCTGAACTCAATAGGTGACACTGAAACCTTTCGGCGGGATTAAACCTTTGGAGCACACACTGATGAAAGTAGAGGAACATGCATGTGCATGTGTGTGAGTGTGAGCACAATCATATTTTCTCCTAAATCCCTCTCTTGGTGAAGCACAGTTTACGTAGACAGTGTGTGTGCCTGTGCACGGGTCCATCACGTTACCAAACCTCTGTGATTTTTTTTCTGGTGTGTCCAAGCTGTGTGTAAATGTGTGTATGGTTGTGTGTCCAACCCCCCCACCCCCCCACCTTCTTCAGCGAGGTCACATGGTGGCTGCGCTGGACTGGGATTGAAGGCTTGTTGCCACGGCGATAAGCCAGTCGGTAATATCTCTAAGCACAGCCAGGATTAATCTGTCGACAGATGGCTGGCTGTTCAGCGTCACTTCCTGAAACACACATTACAACACACACATACACACACACACACTCAGTGTTCATATTCACCATCATCATCCTCATCATCATTGTCTTACTACTACCTTTATTGCGTGCTGCCTCACACACGTGCAAGCACACACATACAATCATCATCCCTCCTCACGCCAACGCCATTATCAAACCCATCCACCCAAAGCTGCATCCTCTAAAGCATCATGACAGCATCATCACCATCATTACTCATCATCCTCATCAAAACCATCCTCCTCCTTTCCATAATCACTGCTCTTTGTGTTCTTCATCACAGGATCCATTACAGTTACTATCATCAAAAACGCTGTGGCTATTATCCAAAACCGTCCCCCCTCTGCGGGATCAATACACCACAGAGACAGTTAAATCACCCTCGTGCCTCGAGAGCAGCTTCCTCATTCATCAGCAGTCATGATCAGAGGCATGACTGACTTTGTGGTTCATCGGGTCTGCACAGCATTATTTGGTGTCAACCCAAGTACCATTTTCAGATTTTAGGCAAAGAAGGACCAAGAAAGCAACAACAGATCTCAAAATGGTCGTCTCAGGAACACAACACTCCAAAAAGACCATCTCTTCACCTAAATTTAAGGCAAAGAAGGACCAAGAAAGCAACAACAGATCTCAAAATGGTCGTCTCAGGAACACAACACTCCAAAAAGACCATCTCCTCACCTTGGTACACTGAAGAAATGTACACCTTTTTTCAGAGAAGAAGGGGGTTTTAGCACTCTTCTATTTTTTTTTCAGAGGGGGTGCTGCCCACACGTTTAGCTATGTTACTCATTCCACAAATGCACAATTCTTAATGTTTACCCCATTGTATGAATAATCAGGCTTTCAAGCAACACAAAGTACAAAACCAACTCCTACCATTGAAGGGGAGAAATAATCAACCAAATTAATGTTTCCAAACTTTTTTTTGATGAATATAGATAGGATTATAATCCTGGTGTCATTTCTAAACCAGTGTGTATCCAAACTAAGAGTGTGTATGTGCCAGAAACTGGTGTACAACTGGAATAATTCAGACATATTAAACACTGTGCATGAAAACCTTAATGCAATGTTCCCTTTAAAAATCTCAGTACACCTGGTAATGGGATCAGGGATCAGACCTCTGTTCGTTCCCCAACACGCCCACATTAAATCATTAGCAGTTTATGTGAAACACCTCACGAATAAAAATACAATGATGAGCTGGCTGATCACAGGGATTTCAAAGGAAAACTACAAAGACATCTGAAAGACTGGCAATGAAAAACTAACTGCTAGATATGGTGATCAAGTTTTTTATGACTGAAAAGACAATTTAATTCAACATATTATTTGAATGCTGTAACATATTGTATAAAAGAGAATCAAAAAGGGACACAATGCTGTTGCTTTGTACATGGGCTTCTTCTCCTGTAGTGTCAAAATACGCACTTTTCATCATTATGCATGAGTTTCATATCAGTGTATGTATGTTTACAGGACAAACACTGATGGATTTACATATTGTCAGAGTTTTTGCATAATTAAGTGATCTCTGCTTATTTTTAAGTGTAATTTAAGAGGAGTTTGATTGCTGAATGGGGCTTGTATTTATATATTTGTATGTTTTTTTCAGTATAACTGAACCAAAATACAACTGATACTATGAAAATGGCGCTACTGCGTTATGGCATGCAGAATTATTTTTCTTATTTTGCCTTTTTGGTGTTTAGATTTCTACTTCAAAGAGCAACTTCTTGGTTCAGTTATCTGAACTCATGGTGAATGGATGTAAAGTAGTGCTGATGATACACTCTGCTATTGTTTTTGGGCAAATATAAACTATTTCAATATTAAGAAGTACAATACAGCTTAGTGCATGCAGAGCTTTATGTTTGATTGTTCATGACAGTATGCTTAAGTCTGATATTTTTTTGTCATCAATTATGTCAGAGGTATAAAATGCAGAATCTGGTTTAGATCAAGGTCAATGTCATTATTCCCCTTCCTTAAAAAGACCCATGTATGCATGGGTCAGGGTTTTCTTACAGATTTTCACATTTCACTGTTAGGTTCAGTTTCAGGCCCTGTTTTATGCACAATCAAAGCATCTGAGTGAGAGCTCAGATCTATAACAAAAAAAATCAACATTTAGCATCATCACATGCCAAAAATGTTCAGGAGTTTGCTGGATTTTGTGCGTTTTTAATAGGGTTTGTTGTATTAGGGTGTCTGCATAACAAGCTTTGCAAATGTACTTCAGGATAATGTGTCAGATTATTAAATAACTCCTTTCCATATAAAGTTAGCATAGGGACAATATCTGTATCAAACTCTAAGCTGTGTTATGAATGATAACCCCCACTTGACTGGCTGAGAAAATCAAGGCTGCCTGATACAAAATCTCAAATAGTACCTATCAAATAATTACAATCAGCAATCCTCTGTGGGGAGAACACCAAGGGCAGCAAGCATAAACTGTCTTTTGGTAGAGCAATAGCCAATCAGAAAACAAGTTGGCTATTGCAGAAAGCACACAGGATGTAGAAATGAGCCGTTCTTTCCTTTAGTTAAGCTTTGGATTTAACTTTATTAAACAGAAACTCCATTGATTAAGTTTTATGCCGTGTTTAAGAAAAAGCCACGTTTCTTTATTATAAACTTTTTATGTGATTGCAAGACTTGGAGCATTAGGAGTGTATGGTAATGATCAGAAGTGCAGCTGGAGTGGGATTACAGAAAGTGAATCCTGACTTATGGGTGTTGAAGTTTTAGTTGAGTGAAATGTAATTTATGATACTGACAGTTTGAGTCAATGGTAATCAACATAGTGACCTGATTCTGACTTGAGTCCAAGTCATGTGATGTGACCATAATGAACTAAATAAGAAGAAAAAACACACCTCAGAAAAGAAGAAAGTAAAGCAGGCGCACAGAAGTATCAGATGAAGAATTAAACAGAGGACGTCGGAGCTGGAAACAAGACAACAGTCATGAAGCCCTGAGGTCTTCTCAGTGATGAACATACAACTGCAAACGACTTGGACATTTAGTGTTAACATGGTAAAAGTAGAACAAAGATATGTAGATTATACCCTCTTACACTTACAAGCCAATATTAAGTGTTAACACATTAATTAATATATAAAACAAGTGATTAGTGCTGTGTTTTAAGACAGTGAGGTTTATGATGCAACAAAATGCAATGCTATTGCAGGCTGTTACACATATTTTGGCTGTCACTTAATCAGAATCCTCTCTGGACCAAACAGTGATGATCAGATTGATTCTGCATTGCCTTTGTTTGCTACTTCTTGAGCTGAATGGTAAAGTGATGTAATGAAAAGTTTTTTTTCAGCTTCATTCTCCATTTTATTTTGTCAGTGTGGCAAATGTAAACTCGAAGTCAGCTAATTAGTGCACCTTGAGTCATAATACTGTGCATTAATAATGCACAGTATTATGACTCAAGGTGCAGTCATTATACTGGTGTGGACGACAAGGCTTTTGCAGCTTTAAGGAGAGCAAAATTAGGTTTACATATTTCAACTAAAACAAATGATCCCGAAAAACAATGACTGAAGCTGGGAAGAGAGAGTCGGGAGTGACATGCAGGGAAGAGGCCATAGACCTGATTAAAATCCTTGCCACCAATGTCAGGGACAACATCCTTTGTGCATACGTTGCACAGATATTATTGTGAGGTTTTGACACCCATACATATATTATAGTTGTATTGATTTGATACAACAAAGTTTCACCTTTTTGCACATGTCCAGGGATCTCAGGGGAAAAGCAGGCTCAAGTAATCAAGGGAAGGTAACCAGGCTATGTGTACATTTTCTACCTTATGATGTTGTGATCAAGCTGCACTTCACTCTGTTTGTGTGCGTGTGTGTGTGTGTGTGTGTGTGTGTGTGTGTGTCGTTGGTCTGGGCAGGACCTTGGTGCAAATAGATCAGTGCAGAAATGCAGCCTGTGGACAAAGCAGATAGCTTAAAGTGCTTTCATAGTCTCTGGTGAAAAATGACCTATTTGAAACTTTTCATTCATTAATTTTCTATACCACTTACCCCTTTCCGGGTCGCAGGGGCTGGAGCCTATCCCAGCTGTCATTGGGCAAGAGACGAGGTATGCCCTGATCCAGTCGCCAGTCGATTGCAGGGCCACAAAGAGAGACAACCATTCACTCTCACACTCATACCAAAGGGTACTTTAGAGTGAGCAATTAACCTAATGAACATGTTTTTGGTCTGTGGGAGTGCCCAGAGAGAACCCATGCACGGGCAAACTTCACTCAGAAAGGCCCCCGTCCAACCCAGGGATAGAACCGGGGACCTTCTTGCTGTGAGGCATGTGCACTACCTGCTGCACCACCGTGCCGCCCCCTATTTAAAACTTTTATTATATATTTCACATAATATGTAATTATACAATTACATAGTACTGTGTAAAGATCATACAGGAAGAAAATTAAATCAAATTTGAGCAAAACAAAAATCTGAGTTTACCTTTGAGTTTTGTAGTGAGTGCAGCCATAATAAACTACAATGAAGGTCTAATCTGGGACCCCTCAGGACAGCATGACAGTAAGTCTATCATAATTTAACTTTGACTTTTCCTGTCCTGCCTTGTTCTTTCAAATCGAAGATGTTGACCATTGAGACCATGGATCATAGAAACATATAGAAAAATGAACAAACCAGAATTGTTTCCTGTGGGGATAGAACTAAAGAAAAACAAGCTTGTCAAGTTTGCCTTTATGATGTGTTGTAGAAGGACTATCTTCACAGACTTTAACAACAACCAAACAGTAAATAACTCTATATTTGTGTAGGATGAAAACATAGTTAATATTATCTCATGATAATTTAGATAAGAATAGGCTTATGTAATGCTCTTCAATTCAGTCAATTCAATTTTACAAATGCTTGTAAAAAGATTACAAGCATTTTTAAAATTGAATTGATTTTTTTTCCAAATCCAACATTAATCCACTGTGAGTACCTCACATTGTCACAACTGGGGTGAAAAACCTTCTTTATAGCTGCAGGATGTTGAACAGAACCAAACTCATGTAACATAGTCATCTGCCAAAGAGGTTGTCTGCATGTAAGTCAGCACGTGCATGTAAGTGTGCAAAAATAGAGAGGTGGGCAATAACATAGAGACTAAATGAGAATTTGAATTAGTGATTCGCTTCTGGGTGCCCTGACCATGATTTCATCTTTATATTTTTCACTGTTGAACTGGAACTTAATAGAGTATAATCCCTTGCATCTTGCCTTGAAGAGGACCCCCTCTGTTTAAAGGTTGTTATTATGGTAATATCTTGCAAAGCAACTAAGGAAAAGAAATCCCTGTAATATTAAAATTAACATCTATAGTTATAGGAAATGAAGAGCACTAGTTTTGATTAACAAAGCATCACACAGTTGATCTACAGCTAAATTGGGTTGAATTGATTTGAAATTCAGAATTTATGTTAAATGATTTCTCTGTTGATTGTTGTAGGATGAAACAGACAAAGTCAAGTAGGCCCACAGCAGCAGGTTGCCTATGTTGGTAGTCATGACTATAGTAATAAATCTGTGATGTCTGAGGGAACTACTATGTATTTTAAGTGATGTATCATTCTGAATTTGATATTAATAGCTGTAACGATAATGTAATAGGACAAAAAAAGTTATGTAGGTCTACAGCAGCAGGCTGTCCTTAACAATCAGGTGCAGCATACAAGACAAAAATTAGAGATGAGAACAGGAGCAAAAAGAAAGAGAGGGAGATGGAGAAGCTCAGTGTGCCCAGCCCCGGGCAGTCTAATTCTATTGTAGCTTGACAGCAGATCCACCTTTTCATCTTGGTTGGTAATTGCTACCATTTAACATCAAACTTACATTCTGTTTAATTCATTATGATGACTGCAAGGCCACACCAAAGTATTAAACACAGTTTTTGCCAATCATCAGTGTAGCCTCTCTTCCTGCATCATTACACTGGTTACAAACAAAACAACCGAAACTGCAGACAAACTATAGATCTCTGGTCACAGACTTCCCTGGGAAGAGAATAGTGTCTTCAAGATTATATTAACATGTTTGTCATGTTTCATGACTAGAACATGTTCACATTATTAATGCAGTGTGACAGTGTGAGGGGATTACTCACAGTTTTGTCAAAATAAAAAAAAGCCAAACATACAAGACAAGAATACTGGGTGCTTTTAGATACTATATATTTTTGCCTTAGAATTAAAACTAATATTATTTTATCTGTTTGTCTCAACTTCCATTTCAAATATCTGTTGTAAACACCACTGAACACAAAAATACCTCCTGCGCTTCTGTAAATGTCATTCTTGGTTTAAGTTTAAGTTATAACATCATACTAGACCTTAAAACTATTTCTCTGAACATAAATCAAACGTATATACACAATTTGGATCTAGGTGAGCTCAGAGGAATGTTCCCTCTTCATCAGATACATTTATAAAACAGCCCCAAGAGCAAAGATGTCTCATAAATAATTCTGCTAAAATAACAAAAGCTAAAAGTGAAACACATGTATGGGTGGAGGAGACTTTTAAGTAGGTGATTCATTCTGCTCCTACAATGATTCACAAATTTGCCTGAAACTATGATCAGACCATGACTGTTTCTTAATTAGCTGCTAATTACCATAAAGAACACTGCATGCAATAATTAGATCGGTGTTTGATAGTGTGGTCAGTATTTTGTATCTGAAAAGCAAACAGAATTTAAGAGTAAAAGTAATGAGGTGATAAAGGCTGCTATTACAAAGCATAGAGTCCCAACAGAGTTAATAGTGGGGTTACATGATGACTGGAAACATCAGACATCACCTCCCAAGTGATTTTGATGAAATCACAGCTATACTGTTTTTTTGGTTTTTTTTTTTACAGGAATGTAGGACTTTCCATTTAGCTCTCAGTATTTTCTAGTATTGTAGTACTACAAAAGATGTTTTTTAGATAAACTTAACATTCATTGATTTTCTATACCCAGCTATCCCTTTCGGGGTTGCGGGGGGCTGGAGCCTATCCCAGCTATCATCGGGGTTCACCCTGAACCGGTCGCCAGTCGATCGCAGGGCCACATAGAGAGACAGACAACCATTCACACTCACACTTAAGGGCAATTTAGAGTCACCAATTAACCTAATGAGCATGTTTTTGGTCTATGGGAGGAAGCCGGAGTGCCCGGAGAGAACCCACGCATGCACGGGAAGAACATGCAAACTTCACACAGAAAGGCCCTCCAGACCCAGGAATCGAACCAGGAACCTTCTTGCTGTGAGACACTCTACCAGCTGCGCCACCGTGCCGCCTAAACTTAACATGTTTTCAAATATTTTTTGCTCAAGTCAAATGTCCAATTATCTAAAATTTCAAGGCACGGCCTGTTTGTATCATAAAAAATTGCGTCTTAACAAGGGTTAGTGTGCCTTTTCAGTCTGCCTGTGTTTATTTCTATCAGTACGGCCCAACCATATTCTACTGACAACCAATATTACCCTTGAAATATGTTTTTGATGAAGAATATGTTCTTACTGCAGCATTTTGTGTTTTTGTCCCAATGTGGGTACCCTGGGGCTCCAAGTAAATATTGCTTTGGCTTCCCAGCACTGTGCTCTAATGTTTACTGTGGCTGCACAGACATGCCTTGACATGTTTCTTTCACTAAAGGTACCTTCAGCAAAAAAGGGACACCTTGCTTATGAAGTATGTCCTTTGAGGGTTGATGGCATAACCCCTATGGCAAGATATCAAAAAGGTGGAGCAAGCATCAGAGAGAGGGGAGAATATTTTTTTTTGTTGTGGGGGGTGTAGACAGGCAGTGGACTGACATTTATGTTTGAAAACTTTCAGTGTCCATTCAATGGACACTTCATTAGGCGCATCCCTTTAACAGCTAGTTAAAGGTGTAGTCAGCAATCTTCTAATCTTCTAATCTAATGCAGTATTTGTCAAAATTCACCGTATTTCTCCTCTCCATCCACAAGATGTCACCACTGACAGCATATTGAAAAAAAAGTCCGGTTTCAATACACAGCCCTGGCTCTGAATTTCAGCAGGTAAATACTGTGGCTCGGGCTGAGTCACCAAAACAGAGTACACCCCCCCCCCCCCCCACATCCAGGGGGCGATCATATTCATGCGCAGATCAGACAGGGGGAGGAGGGGGAGTCGTAGGTTGCGAAGCGTGCGCAGTTAGCGTAAGAGGGAGATACAATAGATGCAGTAGCAATGGCTGAAAAATAGCCTAAAAGAAAAAGGTCAGAGGAGCAGAAAGTGAAAAAGAAGGGCTATGACCATGAAAGAGCGAAGACCCGGGCCAACATTGGTGTTGCTTTCTGACGGTGGAGGGAACTCCACAAACTGAAAGACCTGAAAACGGACGTGGATGTCGCCATCTGTCTGCTGGATAGCTAATCAACATTAGCTTTGTGGTGCTTCACATAACAGTAACAGCCGTCGGGCATTCATCTTATTGTCTAATCTGCCAAAATGTACTGTTGTCGTGATGTTATCAATATTGTCAGTCGTGTTCTCTGACGAGTCAGGGTTACCTTAGCTAAGTTGGTAAGGTATGCAGTTTCTACGGCCGTTTCTATGAAACACGTCCATCAGCTTTTGGTGGTGGAGTCAGGGGTGAGGTATGAAGGGAGAGGCGGGTCTAAATTTGTTTATCAACAAGCTCTCCCACATCGCTACACCTTTAAATTAAGTAGCTAATAAGCCAGTTACATAGCAGTAACCCAACAAAACCAACATGTAGATACTATGAAGATAATCAGCTGACATTAAAATCAAGAATCAAAATGGGGTTTAGAGGTGATTTCAGTGACTTTGAACATGGCACGGTTGTTAATGCAGGAGTTAGTCTTTCAGAAACTGCTGATCTACTGGAATTTTAATGCACAACCTTATATAGAGTTTGCAGAGTAGTTGTTCCAAAGAGGGAAAATATCCAGTGAGTGGCAGTTCTCTGGGCAAGAATGTCTTGTTGATGCCAGAGATCATGGGCAGAATGATTTGAGATGATATCAAGGCATCTGTAACTCAAACAACTACTGGTTACAACCACCCAGTGGCGGCAACAAATCTGCAGCAACAACTATACCAATTTTATCCCAAACTATTTTTTTCTAACACCTGTTTAAGGTATGGCATGAAAAATTAAGGCAGTTTTAGGGCATAAGGTGGTCCAAAGGCAAACCTAAAGAAGTAGCCCTGCAGTGACTGTAATTTGTACAACATGTAACCTTTAAAATGAGACAATAGACTCATGCAGTCAAAACCTGAAAGAGACTTGTGAAATTAGCTGTCTTAACATAGGAAACAACAGCTGAAGACTGAAAAATTGAAATCCTTGACACTTTAAGTAGTTTTAAATTGTATAGGTGTTTCATCTGCAAAGAAACCGCATTTCACATACCCGAAAACACATACTTTGAAAAGGGTCACGGATTGGATGAATCTGAAAATGCCAGCTTTGCGTGTGGAAAACAAAACATATGGATAGCTCAATACACTATGACATCATAGTCCTACCTACCCACTAAAGTTGCATGCATAAATCCTACAGTCTTGTTCTTGTGCTGCAGAAGGAACTGAGTTTGTCATGGCTTTCAAAAAATCTTCTGCTCCTCTATTACCACCATGAGCAACAAGAGGACATGGAGAACAGTACATGCCAGTGTTAGTAGACATTTCACATAAAGTATGCGCGCCTCCATGTCTTCTTCTCTGTTTTAAGTGCATATCTGCAGCAGCATTATGGCACTACTTAAAGGCCTGGCATATATACTAAAGTGTTTTCAGTGTCTTTATGTGGACGGACACATTGAAATGGTGCTGTCTTTACAGGGAACATTTTGAAAATTAAAATGTTTTGTCTCTGTGTAGACAGGGCCTAAGACCTGCTTTTTGTCTCTTCCTTTATCTAAATTAGCTTCCTTTTATTCTTTTTTTAAACCCAGACAATTCTCTTGAAAGTGCCTCTCTACGTGATGTGACAGGCTGAGGGCAAAGTAAGCGAGCAGGAGAGTCATTACCATAAACATAAGCCCACTGGTGACACTGATGAAAACTGGAATGTAAGACACAAACAAAGGTAACAAAAAAGTAATTACTGGAGATGTGTTTTGATGATGAGCAGGAAAAAAAAGAAACTGAGAGAGAGTGAGGAAGCATTTTAAAAAAAAATAATAAAAACACAGGGGGTAATGATAGGAGAGTAGGGCTTGGGAGGAAGGAAACAAAAAAGGCCTGGGGCATTCAGGCAGGGAAGTGGGATAGAAGGAAAATGCAAAGACTAAGGATGGAGCCTGGAGGCAAAGGATGAGGAAGAACAGCAGAGAAGAGGTACAGTACAAGAACAGAATAAAGGAAGGAGAGATTTGGAGAGAGGAACTGTGAGAATATTTGGAAATATAGGAGGCAGAAGAAATTAGATAGTAGGAACTAAACTAAGGTTGAAAAGAATTTATTGAAATAAAAAAAAGGAGAGAAAAAAAAGGTGTGATGGAGAGAGAAATTGAGAGGTTTAGGAGGACTGCTGCAGCCACAGAGCTGGAGTAAGAGAACATGGGAACATGCTGGCTGTTCTGCCTGGCTGCATCTGCTCTGTCTTCAGGGAGAGCAGCTGAGGAGGAGGAGAGGAAGAGGGTGAGGCAGAGGGGGAGGAAGGGCTGCTTTAGGTTTGAATACAGAGCAAATACATCAGGAGAAATTGGTTTGAAAGACACAGACAAAGGGAGAAGTTTCAGGGGTGGATGGGGAGAGGAACCAGAGGCGAAAGGAAAAGAAACGCTCATTGACAATGATGAACTGGCTGTCAAGTTTTTAGGACCAGTAGTTTTCTTTTTAGAGTTAAAAGGGAGCATGAAGAGAGATAAATGGACTCAGACTGCTTGGGAGAAGAGCTCTATGATTGTTGAAATGTGATGGATGGAAAGACCAAAAATAAGAGAGCAGAAGAAAGAAAAAAGAAAGAAACAGAAGGAGAGTTGCAGTCGATATTTTTAAGGAAAACTGGGCAGAAAATAAAAACAGACCCAGTAAAGAGGGACAGTAAGTCACAAGAGGAAACGAAGAAAGAGAGAGAGAGGAAGATGAAGAAAAAATAAGGAGAGAGAATCGTGTCAGAGTGATTGTGAGATGGCGAGGCAGTAGCTCTGGGCAGGGTGGGAGGAAGTGATGCGTGCGCTAACAGGAAGGAGCAGATCTCGGCAGCACGCGCCAATCAAACACCAGTCCTTCCAGGCGCCCTCCTTGACCGCCAGCACAAACACACATAACATAACCAGCACGTGCACACTCCCACATGCACGGAGACATTATGAAGTAATGAGGGTGGTCCTGCTGACAGACAATGGTTGGAGTCACATTTGAACATGGGATTAACTGGAGCATTGTGGAAACTCACATGAACTGAACACACACACATAGATACTCACACAAACTCAGTGGACGCAAAGAGGTCAGCTGGCAGGTCCTAAGTGGCATGACATGGTGTCCCTGCGATGTCTGATTAGCTGAGCCACAGTCTCTGTCCCTTCACGTTGATTCACACAATCCATACAACATATATGATCGTGAGATGGTCATCCCACTTAAGTTTTTAAGTAGAGTGTTCACAAACTTGTATCTGGGCCTTTACATGCCAAATGGCCGGCTTGCAAAAGCACATTGCTGGATCCATAAGCTCGAAATGCATCCATACATTTTCTTTACTCCATTGATAAGTGGTATTCTTGGGTTGTTGTCAAGGTCTGAAGTTACAGCTTTGAAAGCATAAAACGTGCACTGATACCGCATGAAATATCCTAATTTGGAAATTTAAGTGTTATTTCACAATAGAATTCTCACAACTCTGGAAGTGTCTCAAAAAGGCATGTTAACTTTTCATCATGTACACAAAATCTTAACTTTGCTAACTGGGATCATGTGTAATATGTAGATAAAAAGAAATTTGCAAAAAAAAATTTCACACAGAAAACCAACAGGAATCGATAAGAGAGTTGTTACAGAATCATTCTGAAACATACTTTGTCAGGGGGAGACAGATCTGGACTTCATGCAGGCCAGCCTAGTACCCTTACTCTTTTACTATGGAGCCCTGCTTTTGTAACAAAATTCAGAATTTGTCTTGGCATTGTCTTGCTGCAAAAAGCAAAGACATCCATGACAAATACATTGCTTGAATGGCAGCAGTTATTGCTCCAAAACCTGCATGTACCTTGCAGCATTAATGGTGGCTTCACAGATGTGCAGTTTACCCTTGCCATAGGCACTCACACACACCTACACCTTCACCAATGACAGCATTTTAGTCTGATGCTGATAGCAATCTGAAAAGTCCTTTTCCTCTTGAGCCACATCCATGATTTCCAAAAACAATTTTAAATGTAGATTCACTAGACCACAATAAAATAGCCCTTATACCATATCTCCATCAGCACGCCATAAAAACCATGAAGGCAAGGCAAAAGAGATTCAAGTCATTTACACCAAATTCTCACCCTACCATTTGGCTGTTTCAGACTCATCAGACCAGGCAATATTTTTCCAATCGTTTGTTGTCCAGTTTTGGTAAGTCAATGCATATTGTTGCCTCAGTTTCTTCACTTTTGCTGACAGGAGTGGCACCTGGTCTTTTCTTTAGCTGCTGTGACTCATCTGCATATCTGTTATAAGGGCAATTGAATGATGTTCCCTTTATATCAAGGCATCATCTTTTTTCATGTCTCGTGCTTCCTGTTCTATATTTAAATCACAGACCCTTGTTTCTGTCTGCAGGTTTTGTTTGCCTTCATGTGAGTCACACCTGCTCCTGATTGTTTTTCCGCTTCTGTTTCCCATCTACCCTCATTACCTTTATATATTTAACCTTGTGTCTCTCTCACCCCCAAATTTAACATTTTGGACATAGCTGCAGCCTTGAATCTTACTGCACAGCACTTTGCTCCCACTCTAGTCTATCAGAGCAATTCCACTGCCCACGCTTCAGTGTGCCTGCTGAAGTACTAGTGCACACCATGGTGCTGGAGATTTGCTTCAGAGGGCTTTTCTGTGGGCCGCTCCAAACCTCGCAAATTCATTGTCATTAAGAAAGCCCCAGAGAGGAATTAAATGTGTGAATTATCCAGTGCATTCAAAATTAAACACAATGCACAGACTCTCGAACGTGAATTTCCTTAGTCGGTTGTCATTTTGTACAACCAGAGGCACGAGCATCAGTCAACAATCGGTCATAAGGTCCCAGAGGCAACACAACCCCATGGGCGAAGAAAGTGAATCGTAGAGGTACAGAATTATATTAATCATTGTATTTATGACATCCCAAACATCCTCTCTACAAGGATATAGGCAGATAGAAGTGAAATAAATCACAAAGCTGTATGGTTGGGACCAAAGGGACCTTAGAGAAGTAAAGTGAGGTGTTGTTTATTTCTTTTCTCAGTCTATAACATGTTTTGTTAACGTGTTACATGGCTATTCACACGAGGGCTTGTGGTTCTCTGGGGATCAGCCCTACCTCCTACAGGGCTGTGTGCAGCAATTTGGCTCGGTGTGGCTCGGCATGGCACAGTTTTTAAAAAATCTGTTTAATCTGTCTAAGACAAAATGTGGAAAACTGTCCTGTCTCACAAAGTTAGCAAATCCTTGAAAAAAATTCAAGATCTGCATCAGTATTAGGAACATAATTTTACCATATGCCTTTTGAGTCATGACTTACATTCCCTGCATTTTTTTTTTCAAAAGAATTTGTTCATAACTTTTCAAGTAATCTTGCTAACAGACATTTAGACAGATACATTCTGGCAAAAACATAACCTTCTTGGGAAGTAATTTTGTTGTAAGTATGAGAAGGTCAAAATTATGGACCATTAACTTGGTTGTTGAGTGTTGATGAAATCCACACCTTCATACTGTTGGCTGTGAGCTATACTGACAACTCAACCGAGTAAAAATAAGCAGATGTTTTAGTTTTTGGTAATGTTAAATTTTTCTAACCTATCATTAGTAAGACAGTGACCCAGCAGATTACTTTTTAGCGTAGTGCAACCCAACACCAGTAATAGGACATAAGCACAAAATACTACAGAGAACCAAGATATACCAACCCACTTTTAACCATGAACGTTTTTTGACTTTCTTACACTGCTCAAATACCAGCTCAGATCAGGGCAGTATTCCAGAAAGGGTCTTTGCCCCTATAGGCATAGATGGCACAGTCTGATGGTGGACATTGTTGGAAGGTTTCAGGTACAAGCCTAGCTTTGGCTGTCACAGGGTGACAAGACACTTAACCACAAATTGCTCCTACTGCTGCATCAGTGGTGTGTGCATCAGTGGTGTGTGCATGGATATGAAAGGGAACTAATGTGCTAGCTTCTACTCATGGACTACATAGAAACTGTAAACCATCAGTGAGTGACTGTAAGAATGAATGTATGTGAAAGGGTAGTTGTGACCGACAAGTGCTTTTAGTAGTCAAAGAAATTACAAGTGAGCCATCAGCTTCCCCTCGATTCTACACAGAGGGTTGATTTCAGTCTAAACAAGAACAGGTCCAGAGGTTTCAAAGGCCATCTGGGGCCACCATAGTCTAATCAGCTACCCTACAGTTCTTTACAATAAGTGGCTTTTTGTTGTGTGAAGCCATTCATGGAATGCAAGTATTTAGGGATGTTTTTTTGTGTGAAGTTTGTTCAGTGACTACAATGACATTGCAGTGACCTGATTTTGTTAACTTTAGTACATGGACAGTAGGCTCTGTAAAGATGAACCAGTACTTTATCATTATTCCACTCTTGGGGAAATAAGCTGTCTCTATGAAATCCACTTGTGCAGCATTCTGTCTGTTTTATAGTTTTGGTCTATTTGATGGTGGTTGTCCCTGCTTAATGTGTCTGTTTCAGTGCAAATAGTTTTGGCTCACAGCAGAGTGCCAAACAATCTGTTTATTCATCCACGTGGAAATCAACAAGTAGTGCTTGCTGGGAGTATCTCTCAACTCAAGTTCACTGGAAATTCGCAGCAAATATATTTTCTGCAGAAACACTTCAAGCCCATTTCGGGACAAGACAAGAACTAGATTTAAGTGTCAGCAATGGTCACAAAAGAAAATTCTTAAAAATAAAACACTGGTTAAGGACAGACATTCTGGGTGGTTTTCTTCAGTAATTTGCTATGCAATTTGCAATATTTTTCCGCTCTTTTCCTGAGCGACACTTTGTTCAACTGCTGTTAGAGTCTGGGACAAATGCACTTGGGATCTTATTAGAAAAGTGCAGCTGTCGACTTCACAGCAGTAATGTCTCTTGCATGCAGCTTTCAGAAATATGACAGGAAACAACATCCTTCAATGATTTATATTGTTTTTGTAGTATTCAGGGATCCCAAATCAGGCCGGCTGCATTTACTTTGCTCTACAAGCAGAGTTATTGTGTATTCTAGAATTTCTAGTCACAGAAAAAAATACTATTTCCAGCAGCAGATCAGAGCTGAAAGGGGATTTTCCATGACAAAGAGGTTGTGCAGAAAACCTCTGCGGAGATGTGACCTCAGACGGAGGCGACAGCTCACCTTTGAGGAGACTAAGACCTGAAGCAAACAGTCAAGAAAATGCTTGAACTTAGATGTCCTTGGAAGTTGGATTGTGAAGCAAAAGCAACGAATTTCAAACATGGGAGAGGAACCTGAGTGTTTCCCATTGAATGTTTCTTTTGGTGGGTTAACTATTATTACCTTTATCTTATCCCCCTTCATCTCATCCAGTATACTTATTATTGGATTTTGTATAATTGTGGCACTGTTTTTTAGCAGTACACTATCAAGAAGCTTGTATATGACATCCTAACATCACTAAAATATATAAATAGATATTTTGCCCAGCATATGACTTGAAATTTCAAAACATCTAACTCAGAATTGAAACAGTATTACTTTGCCAACATGATGTTTTCAACCACCTTAAATCCCTCTTTTCAAGCTGCCGTTTTTTAAAAAAAAAAGTACCCCAGTACCCTTGATCTATCTGTCTTCTCAGTCTGTCTGAGATGCTCTGTTGAAACCATCCCTTTAAAGCCTCGATTGCTGCTTGGGCCCAGTCTCTTCTAATTGGTTGACTGATCTAATCTGTGGTAATGGTCGGTCTCTGCTCTGCTCTACGCTGGGCTTGCCACTTTAATATCACTTTCACACTAAATTAGTGGGTCACTGTGGGTTTATCAATGCGGGTTAACCCGCTAACAATCAGCAAGTGACTCCTTTCCCTCTGCCAGCAGACTTGGGTTTTATTTACAGCAGAAGAGCTGCCTAGCTGTTTGTTTTCCTCTGGTGCATCAAGCTGATGTCATCACGTTGATGACATCATCCATGCGCCAAAACATGTTCATGTTAAAAACAATAGAAAGGAGCGTGGAAGCCGTGGACACATTAGTCAACTGTTTTCTGTACTTTGTACTTTTGTCCCTCTTAAAAAATGTACACACTCAGCGCAGACTGAACATTTGAGTGCTGATGATCTGATCTGAGATGGCAAAGAGTTACAGTATGTAGGTAACAGACGGAGAGGACAGGTGCGATGTTATGCCGTCGGTTGACCCAGGTGTGATTTTCCCACTGAAGCCGAACAGAGACCAGTTGATAAAAAACCTGTATCACTTGCAGGGTCAGTCGACCCGGGTCAAAATGCCAATCAGACCCTTTCATACTGCCTACAGGGTTTAAAATATTAATTCAACAATGGCAGGGCGTCACACTGATATGTCTATTTGGGACAGGAGAGAAGTCCAGATGCCACAGATTTGTTGTATTGTGCACAGAGGTCCTTTATCATCAAGAGGAGACGTGAAATACAATAAGCTGCAATGTCAACATAGTCTATCTGTGCAGCTTTACTCTAACACACGGTGCATTCCCTTGTTCACTGGAAGCATATTTATAGTACTATGCAGCCTTGATCAGCATGAGATCACAGAGAAAACTGCAACCCATGAGGTAATTGTGAGACAACATGTTATGTTGCCTGCCCGGCGCTGATTTGCTGTCTACATTCACATTACTTACATTGGAAAACTCTGCCGTGGTTAGACTGTCAGAAACTCAAGTTGGATGTCTCAGTGTGGACTAGGAAAACTGTATTTTGGACCTACATTGTCATTCTTGCTGATTTCTCCTTGGTGTAGCATCACACCATGCAACATATTTAATACAGTTTAATTACCACAGTCCATGTACTTGAGAATTGTGCTGCAGCACATGTTGCCAAACTTTTGCTGGTTCCGGTGTTAATGACTATATTTACATTTTAGATGTACTTTCAATTGCAGCATCACTATGATTCTTCTTCAAACACACCTTCATGATACTGACACCACTTATTTTCTGGATGAGACCAGGTGTTATTCTTTCATATGTGACTGTGTAGCCTGGCTTCCTGAGTCTGTGGCTGCTGTAGTTGAAACAAGAGTACTAATCAGTGTGCTTTAATGACAAGTTGATCTGCTTATAAGACATGTTGTGAAGCGAAAACCAAACAAAAGTGATGGCCAAAACAGATTAAGATGGTATAAAGTTAAACTGCAATACCAGTTATAGACTTGTGGTGAGAATAGATTTAATAAGGAAACAGCTCTTGCACAGAAATTGCATCAAAAATGCAACATATCTCAGACATCATTGCATGCTTTAAAACGGCATTTACAGAGCATTTACGTGTCCTTCCATTTTCATGTGGACGCAGAGACACTGCCTGTCT
This sequence comes from Scarus forsteni, assembly GCA_036419115.1. Classification (NCBI taxonomy): domain Eukaryota; kingdom Metazoa; phylum Chordata; class Actinopteri; order Labriformes; family Labridae; genus Scarus; species Scarus forsteni. Next base: position 7,465,651 of record JAZDUH010000229.1, on the reverse strand, counting down.
GGCACTGTAGTGAGTGCTAATGATTTTTCTTTGTGTCTTTTTTAAAATCCAGTTATTGTATTACAGTAAATTATCATTTTATTTTCATCAAAAAAAAATAAAAAAAATAAAATAAAAATACATTTAAAAAAAATATCCAAATATCCATCAATGTGTGTAAAAATAACAATTTTGCCCATTAATGTTATTGAACCCCTTCATGTGACCTTTGTAGTGTTATATAGGCTTCAAATGGCAGGTCAGAATGCATTGCATAAATAGCACACATTCAACCTGACGTGCCCTTTAAAGCAGGCCAAGTGTCTCCAGCAGGCACTTACACCACATGCTGTTTCAGTCATGAATTTGAATTCATCCCTGAGATAAATGATTTTTTTCCCACATCATTTAGGGGTGTAACATTCTCTTTTGTTAAACAAATAATGTTTTTTACTTCTTCTAGTAAGCATTGCTTTCAAGTAAAAAAGTAAAAACCCAAGTAAAAATATTTAATATAAATGTTTAGGGTCTGAAAGCATTAGATGCTAAGAAGTGTTTGATTATTTTTAACCTTTTCTGTACAAACTTGTCTATTGTTGCTGTGGTGACACTTGAGTCAAAGCCAACTGTCAGGATATGACTTATTTTGTTATTTTGTATTATGTTACCCTTTTAGACCTCCTGGTGTTACCTGTTTTAATGTCATGTCCCTGTTTTTTTTTATCCTAGTTAAGCTAACAGTTTTGTGTCCTGTTTCCCTTGTCTCTCCTGTTTCCTGTTTTATTTTGAAATCCCTTTGTTCCTCATGGTGTTTCATGGTGAACACTAATCAGTGCATGAAAATAAATAGTAACTGAATGAAAGAAAGGCATAAATGGTTAAGATCACAATCTAATTGTGTACACATTATTAATGCTGAACCATGTTGAAAAAAAAATCAACATCAAATGTCTGATATCCTGCTCTCTTCAGAGAATCAGACTACTGGAAAGTTAAAGGAGACATATCATGCTTGTTTTTCCTTGTCACTATGCCAGACTAGGATGCCTGTAAAACATTTCTGCCCTCAGTACAAGTCATTTAGTTCCTTCATTGCCCCACAATTGCATTCTCAAAATCCTCGTTTTAGGCCATTAACAAGCTCTCGTTGAAAAGCTCGGATCTCAGGATGACCTACAGTTACCTCGCAACATCACAACCCTTTGTGCTGTGATTGGTCAGCTCTGTCAGAGCTGCTGAGAGGGTTGAGCCAGCCTGTCCTTCTTCTTCTACTGTATTTTCCGGCAGGCTCAAAGCAGCTACCGCGTATTGAGTCCCCCTACAGGCCAGAGCTGGTAATGAGTGAGTGTGAGCTAGGGAACGATAAGCTGCTGCTGGTGGATGTGTTCCTCGGTGACGGTTTTGTGGCTAACGGACATCACAGAGGAGGAAGTGTTTTATCAGATTACTCCAATAAAAAGAAAGGCACCTCGTGTCGTCACGACGATTTAAATCTCGCGGTCATCTCGCAATGACCTATTTTCAGAGGCATCAAATCTTGTTCTAGGATATCAGAAAAAATACAATATCTCATTTTTTGAAAATTAAGGGGGTATAAGGTCTTGTTTTCAAATGTGTTATATTATATGTAAGTATTAAATCATGCATCAGCATGATATGTCTCCTTTAAGGCACATTTTGGTAAACTTTTGAAAGGATCGAACAGCAGTGGTAACTCACATGGTCTGCGTGATGTGTTCGACATTATTCAGTTGAATTCGGAAGCAGTCGGAATATGCACTGTTTATAAAAGCTGTTGCCGCGGAGAACTGTGGGACAGAATAATCTCCTCTCCTTTCGTAAAGGATGGTCCGGTGTATCCTATGCTGAAGGAGATACTAAAGGAAGCATTGAGCCACCTTTCCTTTGCATTTTCGAACAGCTCTAATCACGAACTACTTCCGGTTCATTTCACTCCGTTAGGAGCCTTCCTAAGCAAAAATGACTATTCGACCGCAGCCTTAGTCTCTGTTTTCCCTGCTCTCTTTGTTGGGTCATTCGTCTTCCTCCTCACCATGTCCCCAGTGACTCCTTGTGTTATCTCCAGAGTTGAAGGTAGTTTCTGTTTTTGGTTGTCTTTTGTTGTGACTTTGTTTTTGTATTTTGGGAGTTTTTTTATGTTGAGTTGAGTCCTTCACTTTGTATTTTGTTAGTTTCCTTTGGGTTTATTCCTCGACACATACATCTCTACTGTGTAAGCTTTACTCATCTGTCCTCAGTTATTTACTGTGTTTTTCATTTTTCAGAATTACATCTGTCTCCAGAATATGAGGTTATCGGAAAAATGCAAAAACACACTAAATCAAGTGTGGAATGAAGCAGAGATGACCAAAAGCCATCCGTTTTTTACATTAAAAGGGCTGTAATCAGAGTAATAAGGGTAAAAAGCAGTCTTGTAATGGGATTGTGATAAAATTCATATCGATGATGCTGATCAGCTGTGGTCTTCTTTTGTCGATAAAACACATGGTAACTGCTAGTTTTTTGGGGTTTTTTGTTATTTGTAGTAATTGTTGCCTGTTTTAAAAACCCTCTCTTTTAAAATTGTATTATCCATTATTTTTGTCACATTAATTTTATTTCCGGGCTTTGTGATTCGGAACCTAGCTATGACTCCCAAAGTGTAGGTTAGTTTTGCTTTACATCAATCATCCAACCCTCCAAAAGCAACTAATAGACAGGGGTATGTAAAAGAGGGGGTGGGGGGTGGGGGGGGGGGGGGTGAAAACCAGTTCTGATTGAGAATTGATTCAAACTCAATCAAAAATCCAAAGTCAGAAAGTGTTTTTGCTTAACAATTTCCTTATCAGTTCCTTTCGCTGCATGACTTGACAGTCAGAGAATTCACAGTCATCAGAGGCACTCTTTAGAAATGCCAGTGAAGAGGTCAAAAGTGTGATCATGGTAGACAGGAGATGGAAGTAGTCAAGTTGTGGCTTGATTTTTAGCAAAATAAATGCTTACCTGCAGTGGTTGGAAACAGCAACTTGCAGAGTCATTCATCTGTGTAGCATGGCACTGACTGTCCTTCACAGAACATTCACAGGACTCAATGAGAGAATCATCAAGGAATTGGATTGATAAGCAGAATCAATAATGGCAGTGGTTTTGGTAAAATTTTGTCAATTCCCATTAAAGACAATAAAAAATAGTCAGTACATTGACAAAGATACTTAGTGGCACTTTTACATCCTTCTTTGGCTTTTGGTGACAACACAAAAACATGTCAAAATGTGACACAGCTGAGCGTTACTTTTATTGTTGGTCTCTATTGTCTTTATGGGGCTATGTTTGGGAATTAGCATAGTGCTAAATCCAGCACAATCCAGTATGTTTATTAAAAAGGATACAATTCTAATACCTATCTGGGGCTTTTCAGAGCCGTGCTAGCGCTTCATTTGTACTTATAGAAACTACTGTTGGATATTTGAAATTTAGCTACTTTTGTTTAAATACAATCACTATTGACAAAACTTGAATAATGTGTATTTTAAGCATCTTTTCTGCATGTTGACAGTTTTTGACAGCTGTTTGGCTTGAATAGATCAGTTGAATTTGGCAACACTGTTTGCCGTTTCTCAGATGTCTTTTTTTCCCACACTGACCTTAGAGGAGCACATCCCAAGAGCTCACATCCTGTGGTATTTATGGCTTTGATAAGGATTTATTCAAATATAGTGACCTATCAGAAGCCAGCATCTAAGTCTAGCCTTGCCGTAGGAACAATGCTGCATTTCTGCAATTTATGTTTCATTTTGTTGTCATTACAGTTGTGGAAATGACGGCAGGATAAAATCCAGGATAAAGTCAGTGAGCATGTTTTATAAATAAGGCCCCAGTGTTTCCTTACATAATTCCCAGGAAGAGAGGGACTCTGGACATTAGACAGGAGCTCCTTTGGTGGACAGTGTCTGCTAAGTGCTTGCACAGAGACAGCAGCAAGGTGACTTACACTGACAGGCACACGTATACAATCGTACACACAGACATTCATCTCTGTACACAAACACACGTGCACGCACACATCCCTGCCCCTGTTTGACTCTCTCTCACCCTGGACCTCCTCTTCTTCTTCCTCTCTCTCAACCCATACACAGACCAGAGAGCTCCACCATCCATCTACATGACACACTCTCCTTATATAATCCTTGCCACAAGAGATCATTACACAGGCTTTAAAGATCCAATCCGTCACTTTGACCACAACTCCAACCACTGCCACTTTGTTTAGGGTGAGCTGAATAATGTGGCACAGGCAAAAAAAAAACAAATCCAGGAAGTCTGTTTTATGGACCATGCCAAGAAATCTGCTCTGATGATGCTCCTAATGCTTTGAAGTTTGATGTATTGTGAAGGAAAGAAAGCCACAAACTGATCGGTCATCTTCCACAACTGGACCTTTAAGTCACGACTTCCCTTCAGACCTAATAGGGTAAGGCTCCTTTGCTGCCCTATGCTGCACAGAGCTGGCAATTAACAAGATGAGAAATGGGGTAGGGGTGGAAAAAGTTTACAACTTGACAGATTTGTGCCCCGACTTGCCCCTCTGTTGGACGGTTGGGGAGTGGGGGGTGGAGGGGTGTCTGGATTTGATGCCAATGACAATTACTCCAAATAGCCTCAAGTTAATTTACTGCACCCAATCATGTTAAAGCCTCTCTGATCTTAAGTCATAAATATCTAATGTCTTTTGTATTTCGGGCCCCAGGTTATGCTGCCCAGTGCCAACAGCAGCATACTTGCCAATGTGGATGAAACTGGTCAGACCAGGAAGCGTCACTAATCCTCTGCTCTGCTCTTTGTAACCCACAGCCATGAAAGCAGATATAAAATGTTTCACCAGTTTCTCAACATATATGTTCATATTTCTTCTTGTTTCATTATTTATTATTTTTGTTGCAGAAATCACACCAGAACAGCCGGTTTAGGATGCTGATTGTCAGAGTGTGTTAATATAATCAAGCAATTGTTTTACCATGTTTGGTGACAGAGCACCATTTAGGAACAGATTACCCTTGTTTTTTTGTTTCAAATCAGGGATTAGTACTTGTGTTTGGCAGTGTTTAATAATGCAGGAAATTATTATTGTAAGCAAAAGAATGATAACTGAGAAAACAGTCAATTTCTGCTTGTGTCTGCTGCTAGATATGTGGTCATAGTCTGGTTGTATCTTCAAGTTTGTTTGGAGGATTGTCAAGTTTAAAAAATATATATATGAAAAAGTCTCTCTGGCCATGTTTTTACATAATTTTAAAATCAGTCAAAATCTGAAAATCTTTTTCCAGCTAAAGTGCAGCATACACTGAAAGATAATCAGCCAGATTTTTGGCTCCAAATATCCACTTTTAGCCAAGCCAAAGAAGACCCAATTATTTGGTGGTCCTGGAGGTTAGATTAGTAACATTAGTTAGATAAACCTTAATTATGAGAGATCACCTTGTTTTTATACTGTATGTAAAAAATGCCTCTATACTTGCAAAATGTATCATAACTAACGTGACAACAAGAGAAGTTGGGCTGAAACTGCCTTGGATGTACTGTGGTTAATAAACAATATTGGGCCATTTGATCAAATAAGATCACAAGGTCATAAAACGGTAAAATATGTTCAGATTTGTCCTTGTGTGTTGGATCTCTACCAGTTTCAAAATATTTTTTAGATATCTTAATGTATGTGCGTTGTATGTATGGGCCTAAAGGTTTGTTCAGGATTTTTGTAGAAGGGCTGCATGAGTTACATGGAAATTATCAATACATTAGCCACTAGAGCTGGGACGATTCACTTTTCTCCCGATTCGATTTATTACGAATTTTTAGCTGCCAATTCCATTTAAATTGCGATTCTACGATATTGCCAATTTTTGCAATCTTTAGTTAGCTTTTTTAACACCACAAGAAAGATAAATGATGATGCCTACAGACTATATCAGGAAAGATACACATCACATGTGAGTCTGTTTTTAGGATTTATTCAGCAATATATTTTAGCCAGCTGTTTATACTCTCCCTCAAAAGCCTGGATTGCATATAAAAAAGTGGCTTATTATCTCTTTAGGCACCAGAGTTTTTTCAAGAAAATATTAAATGTTGCTATGAAGATTAAAAAAGGCTATAGATTCAAAGTGGTTAGTTTTCCCAGCCATCATCATCACTGTAATTTACAGGCTGACCATGAACGCTTCTGCTGCCTGCATTGTGCTTTTTACCCCAGGCTTCTCCCTCGTCTGACCAGAGCTCCGCGGTCTCATTCCCGCTAACACCATCACTTTTCGCGGTGTTTTGAGCTTCCCTGCATCCCAGACCCAGACCATGCCCCCTCTTCGGTACTCACTGGCCGCGGAGAGGCAAAGCATCTGCCTCGGTATGTGCTGCTTGGGCACACGTATCGCCATTTTCGTCCTCACTGGACCACTGACCGTCATCCTCAGAGAGTAAATATTCCTCAGATTCAGAGTCAGCCAGTACTTGACAAAGTACTCTGAGCATCATGAGTACTCTTACTCAGTCTCTAGCAGTGTGTGTGTCTCTCTCTCTTTTCCTGTCTCTCTCTCTGCTCCGCTCTACAGCCACACTCGCGTCCCTCGGTCCGTTGTGTGTGTTTCAAAAGAAATATACGCCAAAACTTTGAAAAGAAACCTGTCACCTGTCCACTATCTGCTGGTGAAAAGTAGTAACCCTATTCAGCACTATTTTAACAGCTATGGCCTGTTTTATTCAGCAATGTCGCTTGCCGCAATTTTGCGACTTGAGCGCCTATAGAGTGTGTGTGTGTGTGTGTGTGTGTGTGGGGTATCGATTTTTGACCAAAAAAATCTATTTCAAAATTGGCAGACAAAACGTCGCGATACTTAGGTGAATCGATTTTTTCTCCCACTCCTATTAACCACAGTGATGCAGTTAGCTCCGCCCCATAAGGAGAAAACCGACTCAAGAGTTATCGGTTGATGCTGTTCTAAAAGCTGTATTACCCAGAGTGTCCACTTTCTCCACTCATATTATTGTTATGAAACATAAAGATTTTAGTGTAACAATTGTCACACAGCAGCTAATATTCACCAGATGTTACTACTACAAACACACATGCCCTGCTATGGCCTACTTTTCAGAGTTGTTTTAATGTTTTTGTTCTATTAAAAAGTAGAAATTATTATTGCGTGCATCCTGAGTTTTTTTCTAAAACTAGCTGTCACTTTCCTCTCTGTAATTACACAGTAAGTCTGTCAGCCTCTGCAGTTAGTCATCTGACTTTGGATGTAGCTACAAGCCAACACTCCATCAATAATTCTGCCCCTTTAGGGAGAAGGCAGTGACTGGCTGTACAGACAGATGGACAGATGAGTCAGCTCTCTCTTCAATGGGTAAAAAAAAGGCTGAATGTCAGGCGGACCGGGGAGAACCATTCATGGCAGTTGTATGTGGTTGACCTCAGAAATCAAGGTGAAATGAGCCTGCGTAGGTTACTCACGCACGCTCAGTCTAAATACACACTTTGTACAGGTCTTGTTTTTGCAAGCATTTGCCAAATATGAAGACAAAATGATAGAACATTTTTAAGAAGAGATATATTTATTGAAAGTTTTATACACGTAATGATAATAGGTAAAGTATTATGTAACTTGTAGCATGAACGGATAAGTTCCTCTGTGAGTGCAGTCTGCTCCAGCATATGCTGCCCTCCCAGCCCCCTCTGAATCAGCGGGTCACTTTTTAGGCCAACAGCAAGGACAAAGCACAAAACAGTCTGACTCCAAAGTCAGTCATACACCTTTACACTGTGCCTGCATACCCAGCAGATGGTGTGTGTGTGTGTGTGTGTGTATGTGTGTAAGGTTAAAGGGCTGTAGATGTGGGAATACATGCATGGATGCATAAATGAGCATGTGCTGTCATCTGTCTGTCTGTGTGCCACTTCCTCTGCAGGATCAAAATATTATTTTATCATGTGTGTATTATACCCCTGCATTAAAAATTTCCATTTTTCCTGCTTTATTTATGGAAGTGATGTTTGTAAAATTGAGCCAGGTTCATCTTGAAGTCACTGCGTACTGAGGGCACTGTTGTTTGACACCAGAAGATACACAGATAAGTGGAGGAGTAACAGTTTATGTGGACTAAACATTTGGTTTCTTCTAACTACTGTATATAAACAAGTTTGTAGATAGGCAAAAGCAGGGGGAAAGTTGTCCTTTGCCATATTTGTTAATGTTCAAAGATAAAGTTTCAGTTCTATAACAGGGCAGAGTGCCTCAGAATAGGCCGGCTTTTGTTGCAGCAGGATAATCCCCTTTTCCCAGAAACAAGAAAACCCACAAGATTTAGGGTTTTTCATGGAGCACAAAGCTACAGCTATAAAAATTTAATATACACTCATGACTGTCATCAGTAATTATGTTCATAGATAATAAAACAGGCTGTCCAGTATATTTCACATGAGCATGAAAGAATAGAGTCAAAGGTTTCTGGGTGGAAAATAAAGTCAAATGCATTAAACTCACAGCTATTTGATGCACAGTAAACAGGTTTATACTGAACAGAAACAAGTGTGATCCTGTCCATTGTAACTACAGATATTAACAATTAATGCAGTTTTGCTTTTAAAGTGCAGAGGTGTCTGGCTGTGTTCAGTGTTCTTTGAATATAGTGGCACCATAAAAGGAGAATTTAATAATCCATCTACATTTTGAATGAACAACTAAACTCATTGTGTAAATAGTAGGACAGTCACCTTTTTCCAAAAGTCTCCATTGGTATTCAAAGGTGCTATGAGGAGAATCTATTTCCATAAAGACTCTGCTACCCATGAGCACGCGTGGCGACTGTCGTAAAGACATGACCCAAGCCAAAGTGTGCGTTTGTTGTTATGCTAATGAATGCAGCTCAGACCTTCCTCAGAACTCTGCATTGCTTTACAACTTCTTCTTTCAACAACTTACAGGATGCAAAGCGACAAGGTAATGCATCTCTTTCTAGTTACGTAACGGTAGTTTTTTAAGAGTGTCAAGAAGCAGTTTTTGGAAAACTTAGTATCGTAGTTTTGTAGCCAACTATATATCACTACTTACAACCTGGTGCTCTAAGACGTGCCCAAATAATATAAATTTGCTCTAGTTTTAATTGTCTTGTTCCTAAAGTTGAGTATCCAGGCCAGTCCAGCCCTGTCTGACCCGACCGTGAAGCTAAGGAATAGTATTTATAGATAACCTATTTTGATGCTATAAAATTCATCTTAGAGTGTGTATTTTGATCAGGCATATATCTAAAATATATGGCTGCAGCCAGCCTCGTACACTTCCTTTACATCATTTACTTACATCACTGTTTACCTCTCCCAGGGCCACACTACTGTACCGCATGTACGAGGCCTTGTCCACGTGAAAATAAAAACATTTGCTTTTTAAAACTTTTTAAAACTTTTTTCTGTAAACAAATTGTTTCAAGAAATGTTTCAGTTCACATAAAACTAACCCTGGTGTATGCTGTTGCTGTCCTCCATGTCCACTTTTTGCTCATGATGTTTGTAGAGGAGCAGATGATTTTACTCTAAAAGCCACAACAAGCTCAGTCACTGCTGCAGCATCTATGCAACAGTGTATTCCATCATTGTTTCTGTTGTTGTCAGGGTTTGTCTCTGCAGTTTTAGGGAGAGGTGAAGCTATAGAGCCATCATTTCTAAAAATATCCATATTTCTTGTACACATAGAAATGCTAAGATAATGTTTTCAGATTTATCCACCCCTCGGATCCATTTTCAAAAATACATGTTTTGGGCACCCAAAGTGCTGTTTTCATCAGGACAAAATGCCTAAATGAATAAAAACTTGTGTGGATATGGCCAAATTTGTCTTTGTGTGGATGGCCCATTATGCTTGTCAATATAGACCTTTTTCTGTGTGTCTTCCGAAGGAGGACATAGTTCCACTGAACTCTACTTGACTTAGTCAACAAACTGGCCCATGAATTTGTTGTGGATAAGGAGTGGGCCAGCTTTTTTGCACATACATACACTGTGAAGTGCTTTGACACTGTGCTCCTCAGATATTTCAGTATTGCTATTGTCTGCTTGCAATGACTTTCCCTGTGTTTCATTTACTTGATGTGTCCTTCCTGTTGTTAAGGTAAAGAAAGCATTGGACAAGATGCCTTCTGTTGGTTCAGGGGGGTTATTGCTCCAGGTGCCCTAATATGCTGCCTGTCTATAGCATTTCTATTTGAATGTATATATGACCAATTAGGTTTGGGATTTTTACTCTTTACTAAAAGTGATATTTCAATATTTGAGTGAAAGATTGATAAAAAGTGAAATGCAAGCTGCACAGCGCTCACTGATTTAAATCAGGAAGTGAAAGCTGATCAGATTGATCTATACTCAAAGCTCGGGCTTGGTCATGTATATAACCTAATGTCAATATTTATCTAGTTCATTCCATTCAGCTCTTTAAACTGTCAAATTGGACCTGTTTTGATTAAGCTAGTTAACAATAATGCACATAGCTCACCTCACTCACCCAAACAACTGCTCAGACTGTGAGCTTGACCCTGCAGAGTTGGAAGAGGAGGTGAGTAAAATGAGATTGGAAGGTGGGGAGGAGGTAAGAGAAGGTAATAAATGGGTGGTGAGGAAAGATGCAATCATGAGATCACAGACGGGATCCGCTCTGACCTTCTGTGATCTTCACAAGGCCAGTGACCCCCACAGAAGCCAATATATTTTCACCAATGCATAAAAAACCTTCTTATGTAACACTGAGAACATAAAATGCTCAAACTTTGATTTTGCAAGATATATTTCCTGTGAAAAGTTAAAAAAAACAAGTAGATTAACATGCATTGGACAATTATTTCCCTCTTGTGCAATTCACGAAACGAGTGAAGAGCACAGAAATGATGTAACCTCCAAAATACTGACGGCAAAAGGACAGCTGGGGGTGACACGTACAGTTGAAGAAAATGAGAAAGATGAGTCAAACAGCTGATGGCTGCAATATGTGCCTCCTCCATTGTGTTGTCAGACTCACATGACATGAAAATCACGGCTGAGCTCATATTAAGCATGAGTCTCGTTAATTAGCTTTCAACCTCGGTGCTTCAACAAGATGAATTAGACTCTGATGGCACACATGGATGGAGCGTACACGAGGGGACTGATGAAGAGAGAGATGTAGAGTGGGGAAAAAACAGAAGGAAAGAGGAGTTCATAAGGGAAATTGAATAGCAACCAAAGGGTCATTATTTTGTGTTGTTACATCAAATCAAACTCCCGAATTTGCATACTGCTCGGACTTCAGCAGTATAAAAGCACAAGTCAGAGAGACAGATGCAAAGGAGGGTGAGGCAGATGAGTAGGGTTGAGCTGCATAGATGGATGTGTGCACGGTCGGGTGAAGGGTGAGAGAGGAAATTGAAGAGACATTATGGGGATGTCAGAGGGAATAAATGAGCAGAGGAAGAGGAGGACAGGACAGTGATAAAACTGGGAGGAAGGGGTATGAAGAATGAAGGCAGATTGATGAGAATTTTGAGAGATGAAAGGAGACAGCGTACGTGATGTGGACATAGTTTGATATTTTCATGCTGTTCTGTTTGCAGAAAAGCAAATTACATCCTCAATGCCTCCTCCTCTTTCATTGCTTTCCTGAGTAATTTATTTAGAGAAATAAATTGTAAAAATAAGAAATGCATAACAATTCAAGAGTATTGCCTAGACAAAGCCATGGAGCCAAGACAAATACATAAAAAGAACTGGTGTAGTTCTGAAAAATGTACAAAAGCAGATCATCACAACATCTAACCAATGGTATTATTCACCAGAGTTCATGACAAACAAAAAACACTACAATAATAATGCTAAATAGGCCTTCTGTGGCCTCCGCCCACACATTATTTTGATTCAGAGGTTACAGGTGCAGTGTGTAGAATTTGGCATTTTAGCGACATCGAGTGTTCAGATTCTATAATGCACCTAACCATAACCAACACGTCACATTGAGCAACGGAACACTGTGAAGACCAAAAGGAGATCGTGAACACGGCATAATTTAGTAAAGTAACAAGCTCTGTAACCATTATTTTTATAGATTATTGATCAGTTGTTAGCTGCCAATTGTAGGTTTTGCAAACTTGTAGTAACACAAACAAACATTATGCAATTTAAACATGATAAACACTGTCACAAAACATTATAAAACTGCCTACTGCACCCTTACCTGTCCAGAAGAAAACAAGCAACTTAGGCATCAGTCTTCGAACATAACTTTGTAAACAAGGCTCTCCACCTTGTAAAAGCGACACCAATGTTTACCCTTGTTTTTTTTTGACATTTTCTATCACAATTCCGCTTCATTTCGTCATGCTTTCTTTTTTTTGAAAGAAGTTGACTCTCGACTCTGGAGTGATTTGGAATAAATCTTTATAAAATAAAGCTTTAACTGTAAAATACACACAATTTAAATCCCTAGTGCAGAGTAACAACTGTCCATACATCCACCGTCGTCCTCTCTCCTCTTCTTAAACTTGGAGTTCAGTCTAGAAGCAGAATCTACAAATTATGTATGCATTTAAACATCAGAATTTCAGTAACCATGACTGATATGGTCCCTAACATATTTTGAGACAAGGGAAAAAATAAAAAAAATCTGGAACAAAACCACAGCCATACAATCACACCATGCCAGGATCACACACTCTTGACCACGGGCCATCTGAATCTCCGCTGCTCATTTCCTCTCATCCATTCTCTTGTTTCTTCACAGTCTCCAGGGTGGCTGAAACTCTGAGGCAGTTTTCAGCCACCTTGTCAAAGGTTTTTAAAAATGTCTTTACTCTTCACTTAAAAAAAAGTTTTTTGTCATTACACAAAGTAAAACTTCAGTATTTTTTGCATATTTTTCCCCTTACAATAAAATTAAACTCCCTTTAGAACATTTGTAAGCGGGTGTTGTTTTAGTCTATGCATTTTGCAGTTTTACATACATCCAAATGTCTAAATGTCATTTTATAGTATTTGGATCTTTAATACTGTATAACAGATAATGGGAGAAACCAACACAACCTTAAATCATACATATTTATCTTTGACTACTTTTGTATATCTATATATGTTACGTCGCCAGGCTACTCAGCTAAGCTACTTACCAAACCAAAACCTAAGGCTAGCCTAGTGGGTAACGTTACCTACCTACCTTTTCCCTGCCTGTTGCGTTTAATGTGAACATAAAACTGCTCATCCCTGAGTGAATGCGAAGTTTCCCTGCTCTGAAGGGTGTTTGTTTGTGTGGAAACTCACCCAGCCAGGTCGTCACCCGCGTTCTTGTCTCTGCGGCCTGCTTGGCCTCGACCCGACCGTCTCCCTCATCGTCTCGTCGATGTGGTTTTGTCTCGGCCAGCCCGCTCTCCGTACAACATATACGTTGTTCAGTTTTTTAAAAGGTGTATATACAAAAATCTTTGTGGAGGTTGTGGGATCCACCTTAAAATCAATGCTTCATTCTTCTGGGTTTCCTTGCCTTCTCTCATTGAGCATGTGGCGTCTCCAGCCTCATCAGCCCCTGTCCAGGTGCAGCTTCTTTGAGCAATCCAACACCATGCCCCCCCTCACGTGTGCATGTCAGTCTGCCCCTGTCAGTCATACTTAGGCCACACCCACTTCCTCCAATAACACTATAGAAAAAGGAAACCTAGCAATATCTCTCTCTCTCCCTCTCTCTCCATATATATATATATATATATATATATATATATATACAAATATATATATATATATGTATATATATATAAATATATATAAATATAAATATAAATGTGTATATGTATATATATTATACAGTGTTGGGGAAGTTACTTTTAAAAAGTAGTGTTTGCTCGTTACTCGTTACATCTGAAAAAAGTAACTCTTTACTTTACTTAGTTACCCTCTATGAAGAGTAACTTCTCAAGTTCCTTTTCCGTTACTTTTACATTGCTTGATCATGGACAGAGCCCCATATCTATTCCTAAATGTGAAGGCCTACAAAAAGTTCTACTACAGAGAACATAACAGTTTTTGTGCTCTTTATTTTACAAAATGTCACATACCCGGTGGAATGAGAGCTCCTGCCCAGTGTTTCCACATTTTGCTTCTGAAATAAGAAACCTGGTCAATAAAAATAAGCCCAAAATAAGCAACCTCCAGCTATTTCCTTTCCTCATGTGATATACTACTTTTTAAAAAGAGAAGTCTACACAAAGTGTGTTAATTTTCGTCTACATTACATTTCAATATCACAGCGCTAAGTATCTATTCAAGAAAAGACCGTCACTTATAACAAGCAGACCTGGCAACTTTGGCTCTGGAGCATGCGCCATGTGCGTGACTGTGTTTGGGGGCATGCATATAGCCAGGAAACGAGGAAGTGGACAAACTGCCTACCGCAGTCGTGTTTTCCTTTATGTTAGGAGCTGGAAGATAATCAGGGGGATTTACACAGACTTAAGAGCCCCAAGAAGCAACTTCACGTCTAGAAACAAGCCAAAAAACCTCAACCTGCGGCCGTGACTCACGAGATTTTCAGCCTTTAGACGCTTATAACAAGCGGACTTGGCAACGCTGCTCGTGTCTGTGCGAGCAGCTGAGAAGGCAGCTTCAGCGTCAGATCTGTCCGAGGGAAATGTAACGTCGCGCTGCATTAAAAAAGGAACTACGTTTCGTTACCAAATTTTCAACAGTAGCGCGCTACTTCACTTTTTACCCGAAAAAGTAGTTTCGTTACTGTAACGCGTTACTTTCTAATGCGTTACACACAACACTGTATATATATATATATATATGTATGTATATATATATATATATATATATATATATATATATATATATATATATATATATATGTATATAGATATATATATATATATATAGATATATATATATAGAGAGAGAGAGAGATATGCTCTCATAGATTTAAGGTTGTGTGGATTTCTATATAACTTCTTTTTCTTTTAGTCTCTTCGTCGAACTTTGTGTTCTTGGTGCTCTTCTGTTGTTCATACAATATCTAAATATTATTAATGTCTGACTTTCTTACTAAGCCTATCTTTTCAACGATTGCTTCATGCAGGCAGTGGGTGCCACTGACAACTTACTCTGCACACAATATAGGATTGTGATACTGGCATGCACCAATGACAATTGAAGCATGATGTAGTTAAGTATATGCTGTAGATATAAAGGTTGCTAAATGGGGTA
Organism: Scarus forsteni; assembly: GCA_036419115.1. Taxonomy (NCBI): domain Eukaryota; kingdom Metazoa; phylum Chordata; class Actinopteri; order Labriformes; family Labridae; genus Scarus; species Scarus forsteni. Next base: position 7,450,416 of record JAZDUH010000229.1, on the reverse strand, counting down.
CAATTTGCTCTGTGCAAGGCCACTTGCAGAAATGACTTGGTCCCTGAACAGACTGGTAAACAGACCCCACTTTGACATCATTAAATAATATCAGTGGGTTGCTGAGTGCCTCATTTGAATACCCTATGTAGCCCATAGGCTGTAGTCCATGAAGTGGCTGCCCAATTTAGATCTGGCCTGTGGTTCCTCTATTCATGTCCTACCACACTCTCTGTCCCCAAATTTCAATGCACTGCACTGTAGTATCACTCAATAAAGCATATAAAGCTCTTAAATAAAATATAATCAAAAAGGACAGCAGTGTCAAAAAGAAAATACTGGATAAGGAGCACTGGAACTGGGGACATTCACCCTCTGGACACTTGGAGCTGACAAAAAGTTTCAGGTCTTAGCATAGCTAAGCGCACCATAATTAGAATGCTATTACTATTTACTATCAATGGTTGATTAATACCACAAAAATAACGATTTTTAGTTTACTTTAAATAGAATTTGGGGGAGTAAAAAAGCTATTATTAAGCTACAACAACAAGTTGGAAAAATGCAATGTATTTTTTTACATGATAGCCTACAGAAAATTTACAAAATCTATGACACCCCCAGTGATTCTGAAAACCTTGAATCACATTTTCGCTAATCTTTTAACCCTGTTTGCAACTTGTAAATAGTTTTTTTGGATGTGCTATTTTCTTCATCACATCCTCCAAAAAAAAAATGATAAGGGTAATTTTTCAAGTGGACCGTCTGAGTGAACATTCTCTTATGTTGGGGTCTCTTGGACACATAAACCCCTACAGTCCTGAGGTTTCATGACTGAAGGTGAAAACTGAGAGAGGAAAAGAGTGGCTCACCTGATAAAAAAACAACAACAACAAAAAAATTGTGACACTGTTTCACAAGGTCAGTCAAAGTTTTACTTTCAATAATTCAAAGTGAGTAAAAGACCTATTTTAAGCCTTATTAGTAAGTCGCTCTACCCTGAGGTAAAACTAACAGCTGTGTTTCGACACACTTCAGTCAATGGTGTGTTCCTAATCACTCCAGAGTTCAGTGAGGTTTCACTCTGAACTGAATGCACAGAGCTCATTCTGCACTCACACAGCAGCAGCAGGCAGAGCTGTTGTTGTCAGCCCAGATATACTGAGCTCCAGAATAAATTAGCTATTTTTATCATGTTTCACATTTTTTGTATATTTTTGTGAAAGGATTACAAATTTAGCAATGCACTCCTATAACAATTTTAAACGCATGATGGACAGTTAAAAAAGTACAAAGGGAGCACAGTCATTGTCTTTGTACTTCTACACTGACTTCTTTCTCTTGCTGAATATAAACATCACAACACCAGTGCACCCTCTTCTTTGACCCCTTAAAATAGACACAAGGGTTTTTAAATGCTCTAAATATGTAAAAAGAAATTTAAACATAGCAACTGAAGTGAGTTATACACACACATTCACTCAGGCAAAATGGGAACAATATTCATGTTAAAATAAAAACAAAATTTGTTTTTGTTATATCACTGCAGATGAGACACAAATTACAACATTAGTTTATCCAAAATTAATTTAGCCTGATACTGATACATGAGAAATTTGCAGGTTGAAATCTCTTTTAAAAAAACATAACTTGGAAAAACATTATTCCCACAAAATGTGTGACTTTATAAACTCCAGTTAGCTATATTATTTTTTTTTTTTGTTGGGGTTTAATTCTAATTTAAAAAAGGACAGCTTAAAAACCAAACATCCAATCAAAGCTGGCTTTTTCATTAAGGGTGTAAAGATTGAAATACTGACATTAAATACCTTGGTGTGGTACTTGATTCAAAGTCTCATGTTAAAAAAATGATAAAACCATGAAATATTTTTATTTGACACAGGATAAATGGTCTTTTTATGTTTCAATGTTCATTATGTACTCTATCCTTTCTAATATTTACAACTGTATCATTTGTTGTGGACAAGTTGGAAACATTAACATTACTTCTAGAATCTAAACAACTAAAGCTCATAAGATATAACAATTACCTACAGTATATGTTAATAGAGGATCCAATAAGAGCTGTCCCTGAACTGAGCCCTGACTGGCTGAAAAGTGTGATTTTCTAAAGGCTTGATACAGAGCAAGGACGGGGGCACAGACGTCTAATGAACTGCTGTGTGGCTTCAGTGATAAGGTGTTGACAGGTAGTCATTTTTCCAGTAACACGAAAACATAATAACATACATATAACTCTGGTACAGTGCATCAAATGGGAAAATGTATGTTAATAATGAGCATGGTCTCTTTGCAAGTAAAATTACTAAATAAATAAAGCATGTCACCTAAAGTGGACCCTTTGTGTTTGACTATGTTCCGTATTTACAAATATGTGTCTTATACAGACCTGTGTCCATAGGAACAGGGATTTTTGTGCTGTCCAGTGACAAATAAATGTGGTGCAGTGTTTAACATTCTGCAGGGCTACAAGCAAAAACTCCCTCAGCATCGGTTCTTTTTGTCTTAGTACACCCAGTGCTCTATGAAAACATTTAAACTTATGGAACAGTGACCCATCTGACTGTCCCATCCCTCACTGTGAGTCTTTATCAAAGAGGACATATCATGCTTGTTTCTCCTTTTCACTATGCCAGACTAGGATGCTTGTAAAGCATTTCTGCCCTCAGTACAAGTCATTTAGTTCCTTCATTGCCCCACAATAGCGTTCTCAATATCCTCATTTCAGGCCATTATTAAGCGCTTGTTGAAACGCTTAGTCTCAAGGATGACCTAAAGTTACCTCGCAACATCACAGCCCTTTGTGCTCTGATTGGTCAGTTCTATCGGGGGCTGAGCCAGCCTGTCCTTCTTCTTCTACTGTATTTTCCGGCAGGCTCAAAGCAGCAACCGCGTATTGAGTCCCCCTACAGGCCAGAGCTGGTAATGAGGGAGTGTGAGCGAGGGAGTTTTATACCCCTGCTGCTGGATGTGTTCCTCGGTGAGGGTTTGGGGCTGACGGACATCACAGAGGAGGAAGTGTTTTATCAGGTTACTCCAATAAAAAGAAAGGTACCTCGTGATGTCATGATGTTTGAAATCTCGCGGACATCTCGCAATGACCTATTTTCAGAGGCATCAAATCTCGTTTTAGGATATCAGGAAAAAATCTAATTTTTTGAAAATTAAGGGGGTGTAAGGTCTTGTTTTCAAATTTATTATATTATATGTAAGTATTAAATCATGCATCAGCATAATATGTCCTCTTTAAGATTTGGCAAGACCTCTGCTTCGTAAACAGTAATGGCAGAATAAACTGATCCAACCTGTGTGCAGGGTAAACAGCTATCTCCATCTTTTATCAGTGGTAGGACATGAATTATTTACTTTGTTTTTTGTTTTTTAGTCATTTTTACATGAACAATGGCAAATATGAAATTTTAAGAGGCCTCTTACCTAGCTTGGCAGTAACAGAACAAAGGAGATTAGAAACAGATCAGTATGAGAAGCGGAAATGGGCAAAAGAGAGTAAGAGAACAGAGTAAATGTCTTATTTAGACGTGTGGCTGATAAGCACTTTGCTTTAACAAGCAGCTAAATGGGTGAGCCCAATCAAGTGGCCAGTGAGTGTATTACACGAAACAAAACTAAAAGCAGGGAGGCACAGTGGCGCAGCAGGTAGTGTACGTGCCTCACAGCCACAAGGTCCCCGGTTTCGATTCCTGGATCAGACAGGGGCCTTTCTGTGTGAAGTTTGCATGTTCTTCCCGTGCATGCGTGGGTTCTCTCCGGGTTAATAAATGACTCTTAATCGCCCTTAGCTATGAGTGTGAGCGTGAATGGTTGTCTGTCTCTCTATATCTATCCCTTCAACTGGCAACCGGTTCAGGGTGTACCCCGCCTCTCGCCCAATGACAGCTGGGATAGGCTCCAGTTCCCCCCCCACGACCCCGAAAGGGATAAAGGGCTATAGAAAACAAATGGAAACTAAAATCATTCATTTAATATTTACCCAGTCCTGTCCCTGGCATCAAATTCAGCTTGCAGCCAGTCTGCATTAGACTCTCTGATGAGGCCCAAAAATGTCAGTTGTCAGTTTTTGCAACACTGTCTCTTCTTTACTCTTTGCTCTTCATTTTTATATCAGTTGCAGCTGCCACACTATTTCTATCATACAAATCTGTGTAAGCTCGTTCACACTTGAAAAAACAGAAATTATCGAGCCAATATTTCAGAGAGCCTTATGTGTGAACGCCAACAGCAAATTATCCGGAGCAGAAGTATCCCAACTAAACAAAAGACACGAAAAGACATATTATTTATAAACAAAAAAAAAATCCCAAGTTTTTCTCGGAGGGCCTTTACTGACGTCACTTCTAGTTGGTGCAAAAACATCTCACTGCTTTTTACACTCTGATTTGGGAATTCTCTGAAGTGACGAGGCTGCAGCGATAGACAGAAAGCGGTGATGAGAATCATCCGGGCAGTTGTTGCTCCAGCGTTCTCCCAAGTGACAGCTCCAGATGGTGACTGTCAGGCTAACATATTAAGGTGAAAATGTACTGAGCTGCAATAGGAGCACAGCCAGGTTTTTAAGCCTTACCTCTTCTATGATGGTGTTTGTTAAGTTTAAGGGTCCTAAGTCTGTCAGGGAATGTTTCTGAATATCTAGAGCAAGGGTGGGCAACTTAAGTAACCATCAGGGTCACAAAAATGCCCTTTATAGTTTCAGAGGGCCATGTAGTTACAAACCTGCCTGATTCTGAAATCATGCATATCCGTCTAGCCAGCCTCCAATGTTCAATGACTTGACTCTACTAAATACTTAACGGCCCAATCAGGGAAGAGAGGTGGGAGCTGTGGGAGCTGCATGACATGGACATGATGACAACAGGAAGTGATACTTCCTGTTTGCGAAATATGCTCTCCACAGAAGTTTACAATCAAGTAAATTTACTTTTTCCATTTTTTGAACTGGTATATACTGGTGTATGCTGTTTTCTTAACTAAGTGATTTGTGTTGTCTTTATTTACCAGTAAGTCAAATCACAATAAACATGTTTTTTTTGCAACATAAAATCCCTGTTATAAATGATTATTTAAGAACATTTTACTCACATTTTCCCAAATGCATTTAAAAAATGTAAAACAATATCTTGTAACAAACTATGTTACAAATAAAACAGATGCAATAATACATACATACAGTCTTTAAAAACAATCTAAAATGTTTTTTGTTGTGCCTGTGTAAATTATGCCATAGTTGCAAGGCAGTCACTTACTGGCATATATATATAAAATTTAATTTATCTTTTATCATGGTAACAGTTTTTGGAAAATGAAAACTTACAGGTGGGCCACAGAAAATAAGAAGAGGTCTTGCATGTGGCCCCTGAGTCACCAGTTGCCCAATTCTAATCTAGAGAATTTCATTTTAAGATTTACGATAATCTCTCAAAACAAATTCATGTACTTGCCAAAAAGAAGATGGGTTTAATCTGTTTATTTTAGGAAAATGGATTTGGTAGACAGGGAATTCAATCTGTACTTCAGACAGAGGTCTGGTTTGGATTCACCAGACCTCCTCCTGTGTGTCTCTCTGCACACTGGGATGTTGTTTTTATAATCAGCTTATCACCTGAAAGAGCAAAGGGCTCAGATTTCTGGTGGTAGACATGCCGCCGAAGAAGACAGACGGCTAGGTTATGATTATAAAAAATCCCTTCACTCCCCAAAAAAAAAAAAAAAAAAAAAAAAAAAAAACTACCAGATTTAGTGCAGCAATTCATTTGCTTACAGTGTGACACCAGGCTCAGACTGGCAATCTGGCAAATGAAAGATGTGCCGGACCCCAGCTGTGTGAGGAATGGAATTGTTGGCAAAAAAATTGTTTGCCATCTGTGGACAGGTTGATGGCACTCTGGGTGAGGATTAAACTCAGAATCTGTCTGCAAGATACCTTTGGGGTAGGGGTTGTGATACAAGATGAGAGTTAGAATATATTTACAATCAGAAATGTTCACCAACTTTCTCATTTACACACACTTGGCACCCCTGTTACTGTATTCTCAGTCTGAAGTTACCTCAGACCTTAAGTTTGGTTTGGTTTTGGTAGGGCTTACAAAATTGTTTCATTTTTCTTTTGGTATGATTTTCTTTCATACAGTACCTTGTCACACATACCAAAGCCTGTACTAGTGATGCTGTTTCTGCAGTCTTCATTCCTGCAATCCAACATTGTTCAAAGAAGACCAGAAAGACAAATCTGGCTTTCAGTAATAACACTGTTAAGCTCAGAACAGCTTGGCAGTAGGTAGCGAGATAAAGTAAAAATAAAGTTGTACTTAGACTGCTCCGCTGAAACTGGAGTGACCATATTCTGCACAGACAGTTAGGAGCACCGGAAACTGCTCACCAAGCGAACGTAAGACTCTCTCTGCTTGATATTATCATGGAATGCTACGCTAGCTTTGGTCGCTTTCTCTGTTTGGTCCTTGTTTGGTTGGGATGGTTTTCACAAAAGGGCAAAATGAACTGAAACCTGCTTTTTCAGGTCCACTAGAGTTCGGTTCTTTCGTGTGCACCAGAGTTTGTTTGAGCGTTTTCACACGCTCAAACTGAACTAATGCGCAAACCAGAGCCCTTTTGGTCTGGACAAAATGTGTTAAGAGTATGAGAGCAACCTGAACCCTTTTTCAGATCTACATCTTTAGGTCCCTTTCCCCTGAATATGTTTAGTCTACTCTGTGGTAATTGGTCATGTCGCACTGTTCATGTTCAGCACTGCACCATGTTGTCACCTCTGCAGTCATTCTATCGTCTCTGCTCTGCATTGGACTTGACACACAAAGCCAACAGGCTTAAACCACTGGTTTCTTAAGTTGAGTAGAGGGACTCACTGATGTGCTATGAGATTAATCCAGGTGTACCTTAAGAATTTCTATAACCATGTGTTATTGCTACAGTTGTTCAGCAGCTGATAATTACCTCCGCCAAGGAGGTTATGTTTTAGGGAGTCTGTCTGTCTGTCCGCCCGTCCGTCCGTCTGTCTGTGAACAAAATAACTCAAAAAGTTTTGGGTGAATTTTGATGAAATTTTCAGGAAAAGTTCAGCATGGGAAAAGGAAGAAGTGATTCAATTTTGGTGTTGATCCCGATCACCGTCCGGGAACTGTGCTGCTTGGCAGAGGTCTGCGCTCTCCGAGTGCTTTTCTAGTTTAAGTTTTAATTACCTCCGCCAGGAGGTTATGTTTTCAGGAGAGTCTGTTTGTCCGTCTGTCTGTGAACAAAATAACTCAAAAAGTTATGGATGGATTTTGATGAAATTTTCAGGAAATGTTCAGCATGGGAAAAGGAAGGACTGATTCAATTTTGGTGTTGATCCGGATCACCGTCTGGATCGGCCATGACAAAAAAATGTGATTTTCGTGAATAACTAATGAACTTGAATAGATATCATTAGGAAACCAATTGCTAATGGTATGTTTTCATGGTCAAGGAATTTAAATATTTGCATGAAATAAAGGTAGGACTCATTTTTATGGTAAAAATCACAATATGGGAGAGGACTGTGGTGCTGGTGGAGGTCTGCACTCTCCAAGTGCTTTTCTAGTTTACTATGTGACTTTTCAATATAGGCGGCACAGTAAGTTAGTATGTGTACCTTACAGCAAGATGATTGCTGATTTTAGTGTGGAAGCTCACTCTCAAGAGTCTTACCTGGGAACTCCATTTTCCTCCTACATGCTTGTAATGTTAATTGGAGACTTTTAATTGCCCTATGAGTGTGAGTGGTTGTTTGTCTCTCAATGTTGCCCTGTGATTGATTCAAGGTGTACCCTGCCTGTCACCGTAGGCTCTAGCTTCCAAATCCTGAAAGGGACAAGAAGTATAGGTGATGGATGGATAGCTGTAGTTCTCAATAGGCTTTCATATCTGAAAAAGTAATGAAAATTCAGTTATTGAGATTTTTCTAAAAAAAAAATCCAGTTTACAGAATGAGTAGGTTGGAGATTGTAAGAAACCCTGTTCAGCATTTTTCACTTCTGGAATACATATTCTATGTTATTAACACTCAAATTAGCAAGCTGTTTGTTAATAGTACTAATTATTTAAAACATGATAAGCAAAATCTTATTTTCTTTATACATTACATTATGTTTGGTTACCATGTGACATGTTTAGTGTCAGCTCAGGAAAAAAAGGTTGGTGAGTTTTAAAGAAATTATCATCTTGATGTGTTTTTGTGGCATGAAGAGAAAGACAATCAGTGTTTGGTAAGAAACCTTTATACCATTTATACAGGGTCTAACTATGGTATCATTTGTAGCCAATTGTGCATTCCCAGTTGCAAGAAAGCAAGAATAGGTGAGATTTAGGGAAAAAGGCCACAGCTACAGCCCAACTAGTGGCAGGTGGCAAGATTATACATCATTTGACGGGCTTTGGTCTCTTTGACAAAGTGCAGTGTGGCAGATAACCAAACCAAAGGAAAATTGCAGCAGTTTGCAGCACTTCTCCCACAACACATCATATGGAAAATCCATGACAGACGCGTTTATCAGGAAAAAGTAATATTGCTGCATTGTCTGAAGTCCTGTCTGAGAGATCTGCGTGTGACTTACTGTGCCCTGACTCATAGTGTTAAAAAGAATTCATCAGATAGATTATGTGAGAGCAAACACAGTGTGGAGTGGGTTTGTCTGCTCTGAGAGGTTATTTAATCAGAGTTTGAATGGAGGCAGATATTGCCTGGTTGACGTGCAGCCCAGAGTCCATTATCAGCTTAATGAAGCTACAGCGCAGCAAAAAAGACACAGTCATGATTGATGACCCCGTGAACCAACAGCAAGAATATGAACATGCTATTAGTTATTCATGATTCACAGCTCGATCCCCGAGTCATTTTGAGTCATCCGTCTCCTTTTTCACGCTTGCTTTTTTGTTGTGAGTTGTATTTAAAGTCTGTGTGTGTGTGTGCTTCTGACCTGCACATGCGTTTAATAACACACCATGGGCTCAACTCAATATTCCGCTGACAAAGACAGAGGGAGAGAGAGATTAGGAAGGAACGTGAATGGAAATGATAACGCGTGTGCTGAATTTATGCATTCAAAGGGCCCACTGGCATATGATGGTACAGGAAAAAAGGTTATAGAGTGCAGCAGTAAGCTGGGAGGGGGAGTGAATAACGAACTGGCGAGAGGAAGAAAATGGAAAAATGTCACAGGGTATATAATGACTCCAATGTATTATACATTAACCCTAATTTAACATCTATTTATAGCCTTAATGTACATCTTATATTTCCAGAAACAGTGAGTGAAGGTCCAATGGAGCAACTTGCAATTTTGGCTGTCTATCATACATGTTTCTCTTATTTACCTCATCCCTTTATGAAACACAAACCATTGTTGTGAAGCGTCATTCAGAAGTCCCACTGCAGAGATGGCAAGCCAAGCAGACATTTTGAGGTTAGCATCAGTTTACAACTTACATCTGATGTATCATAGCCCATGTAGCTGCTGTGCAGAGAAAGCCTTTTATTTCTGTTGCATTATTCATCTGCTGCTGTGTAGCTGACACTTTGAAAACTCTCTAATCTAAAGGGAACACTCATACAGTGTGTACAGTCAGTGTCTGACAGAGAGACAAGGAGGAGAAGGAAATATTCAGAGAGCTCTTTCAGCATTATGGTTACAGTGGTAGGATTAATGAGGAGTGATTTGACAAATTCTATGGGGCCAGTATTGTAGCAAAACTATTTACAAATGCGTATTTCGATCTGTGTGTGTTACCAGATCCACAAATTTGTAACTAAAACAATTTACAAATGCGTATTTCGATCTGTGTGTGTTACCAGATCCACAAATTTGTAAAGAAATCTGTCTGTGTGTAACTACATCCTTAAATGTGAAAACAAAATCTGTGTGTGTGTAAAATAAACTGAGTCTAATTTTTAAAAAATCTGTCTGTGTGTAAAATAAATTGTGTGTGTGTAGTCAGATCCACATATCTGTAAAATAAATCTGCAGCTGCGTAAACTGATCTGTATGTGTAGACAGGGCAGAAAATACATTCATCACTATGGAGGTGTGTGGTCTGTGAATTTCTGGCCTCTACATTGGATGTTTTCTCACACGTGACTTTTGCTACACTCCTGCCGCAGCAGAGGAAAACATTCGTGCAGCGATTTGTATCTGTATTCGGAGACTTGTCTGTTAGCCTCCGTGAAGGTCCAGTTCAGACCACCAGGGGGTGCAAGCACCAACGATATTGTTCACCTCTACTGTTTTTAGCCTGGCTGGCTCAGTAGACAGCGCTGAGACACACACAGATCGAAATACGCATTTGTAAATTTTTTTAGTTACACATTTGTGAATCTAGAAACACACACAGATCGAAATACGCATTTGTAAATAGTTTTGCTACAATACTGGCCCCATAAAATTCCTTTGAAAAATGAGTGAAATTACAGAATGTTTCGTGGTGAGTTTAATTTTATCGGAATCAACAAAAGGTGATGTCCAGGTGGTTTCACCTTTTAGGGCTGCATAATGATGCAGGAAGCACTGTTACCTCAAAGAAGGAGGGAAGCTGGTTTGAGTCAAGGCCATAGCTTCTCTGGGTCAACTTTGTATGTTCCTGCATGTGTAGGTCCTCCAGCTTACCCCATAGAGACCAGTCCTTTCAGCTGCTTGTAAGTGTAAATAACTAATCAATCAATGACATAGCAGCAACTCAATGCAGAACTGAGAATTTTCAGAATCTGCTGATCTACTGGGATTATCACAAACAACCATGTCTAAGGTTTTCAGAGAATGGCCCATAGAGAAAATATTCAGTGAGCAGCAATCCTTTAGGCAAAAATGTCTTGATGACGCAGAGGTCAGTGGTTCTGGGTAACAAAAAGGCAACAGTTGCTCAAATGACCAGTTGTTAATACCGAAGTATGGAGAGGACCGTTTCTGAAAGCAAACAAAAATCTTCTAATGCTTCTAGCAGGACAACACACCACGTAAAGAAGCTCAAATCGTCTCAAACTGGTTACTTGAACGTGACATCGATTCACTCAAGCAGCTCAGCAGTCACCAGTTTTGAATCTTATAGAGCACCTTTGGGATGAGATGGAACTGGAAATGTCGTTTTGGATGTGCACTCAACAAATCTGCAGCAACTGAGTGATGCTTATATGTCAGTATGGACCAAAATCTCAGAGAAATGTTTCCTCTGCGGCATTGTTTCTGAATACTGACTACTGAAGCTGCATATGGTCAAATGGCATACATGTCCCTTTTATATGGTGGTTTTTGACAACACGTTTGTACATGGCCATCAGGGCTAAGTTGTGAGTTGAGCATGCTACTCATGCGTTACACCTACACTTGCAAATATTTTTAAACCGTTAGCATTAAGTCATAAGGGGGGCTTAAGGTGCTGTTTGTGAAGTGTCTTATTCCACCAGCACAATGTTTCTCTTCAGTTCGGATACCTCAACGTGCACTCAAAAGAAAACAGCAAAAGTGGTCCCAAATATGTGCTTCACCTGGGATTCAACCAGGATCTGTTTTTAATGGTCACTGAGTTTGCCCTCCTGCATGGTCTAAAGCAGTGGTTGGCAACTAACGGCACGTCTCCAATAATATCTGGCCCGCTAGATGAAATTGAAAATCTGATTTAAAAGGGGCAGGGACATGCTGGCCATCGGGGAAACTGGGAAAGCTCCCGAACGGCCGGCACACCTAGACGGCTGGTGACCGCAGCGTGCGCCATTGAAAATATCAACACAAGCCACCGCAGTCGCGAATCAAGGCCGCACAGCGGACAAAATAGTCGGTCGGCGGCCACAGCGGTGGCTTGTGTTAGTCCAACTGGGGGAGGCTGAAAATATCAAGCAGCACCACTATCACCCCCCCGTAGTGTTAATTTTGTCCGGCGCACCGCCGTGCGCTGCCAATTTGACAATTTGGTAGACCGTCTGCGCAGAGATGGGTGTGACGGCGCACCAGGGGGAGGTGTCAGCAGATTCGTGTTGGCGCAGTGACAATTTTGTGCCAAAAACAGTGCAGAAAGTGCGCTGAAAGCTGGCCAGCTCCAACGTGGTCTATTCTCGGCACAAGGGAAGCGCACCCTTCGCAGCTGTAATTTTGTAACAGGCGCACATGTGCGCACACGTCAACAAAGCCTCAGAGGCCGGTTTTCAGAGTGTCAGGCACATTTTAATGCAATGAACATAATGGAAACTTAACCTGACGGCAGCTGAAAGTTTGATGCACATCTTATAAGTCAACAATAAACACCCTGAACATCCGATACTGAGTATATATCTGGCTTCTCTCATTTCATTTAATTCAAAGAAAAGAGGGAGAAAAAAGATGAAGAAAAAAGAGAAAATAAATGTATGTCACTAAGGATTTACTTGTGATTTCCCATATTCCTCTGTTTTAGTCTTTATTTTTAACGTGATCTAAAAAGATGGAGTGCATTATTGCAAGGAGGATGAGGAGGAGAATATACAGTGTATCACTAAAGGCTCTGCTATTTGGCGATGACAAACCAGGAATGCAGGTGTATCACAAGCATTATAAATGGATAAGCCAGCTGCTGTGTAACTGTCTCTTAATTTTATACTCCTATTAATGACAAAGGAACAGATTACATCTATCCCGGGAGCTGGCCCACACGGTGACGCGCTTAGTTGCCCCCGATGCGCGCCCCGATGGCCAGTCCGTTCTCCTAGTTGCTGAAGTGACAGCCGCTCTGACCGTCTCCACTACCGGGTCTTTCCAGCACACTGTTTCCGTGGTGGTGGGGATCATTCAGACCAATCAGACATTTAAAGGCAAGGAGAGGTGCTCATTTGATTGGTGAAGACAGCACTAGGTCTTGTTAAACCCACTAACGCCTTTTCTCCTCCCTCTCTGGCAGTTGCGCTGAGGGGCAGGGACGGAGGCGTGGATGCGCTCCTCTGCTCCTTGAGTTCGCCTCTCTTGGCACTGCAGGAAACTTGGGAAGTGCGTTGGTCATACCCTGTCCGCTTGGCGCAGTCCGGCGCAGGGCCTGCATCTGGTCTACGAAATTAGAGCCCTAATAGTCTGAGAAATAAAGCTACTTTATTTAAAACAAATTACTTTCTTAAATTAGCCTACATTTTGTATTCACACGATATAAAAGTAGCCTTTATTTTGGCCCACCATTCAGTTGCTTGGAAAAATTTTGGCCCAAGGCCAAACTTACCTGCCGACTCCTGGTCTAAAGCAAGGTTTGTATCTTTACAGACTAGAGGTGTCAGTTATAGTGTGTGTATATTTTCAAACAAACACACAATTTCAGATAAACAGAATTAATTAGAAGGAGTTCTAATCTTTTACAGTGTACTGCATTCTCCATCTCAGGGCATGCTCTGCCAGCTCAGTGCTATTATTGGCTGAGGTGATACTCTGAGTGACATCTCCCTACAAGATAATGGTTGCTGTATAATTGCACAGCAAGTGTAATGATGGGTGGAGTCTGCATGCTGTTCATCAGAATGATAAGTATTTCTGTCAATGGGAATTAGTACTGATGTGTGGAAACGGAGATAACAAGGACATGATAGTGTGCTTTTGTGCATTCACAGCTATGCACACACGTACACATACAGACATGTTTCTAAATAACGAGGGAATGTACTGTACAAAAGATAAAAGGACACACACCACTTAATGGTCCAGAAGCCATGTGGTTATGAGATAGAGAGAGTTCTAGGTTGGCCTTTATTTTGAGAGATAAAAGCTTAGGTAAAAGAGAAGTGGGTGATAAAACACATCACTCACAAATCGCTTGAATGCACACAAATTCTATCAGGATATGTGCAGTTGTTGTTACCCAGTTACTTTTCAAAATCCTTACAACCTCTCTAAAAACAGCCAAATTATTCTGTTTCATTAAATACATCCTTAAATTCATTGGTCTTGTTGGGAAAGTTTAAATTTGACTAAGCACAATAAACCCAAACAGCTGATCAGCTTGTTGAGGTAAAAGTACACAATGGCTATGCGGCGTTCCCAAACTGTACCAAACATAGGGGGATCTGTGTGACAACTTTAAATGTGTTGTGATTAGGAATATTTTGCCACATTGGCAATGCATATTCTCTTTAAAAACCCAGGCACAGAATGCAAGAATAATGTATTATGTGCCTTGAACATACATGGGTGTTTTGGGCTTAACATAAATCAAACAATCTGACAGCTCTCATGCCTTTTAAATTAGTGTGTGCAGAGCGGTTGATGTTTTCCTGTTTATACAGAAGGTTTAGCTGTTTGGTCATCATTTCAGCTGCAATTAATAATTCCTCTCCTCTAATAGTTCTACAATCCTCAAAGAGCACACAGAACACTGTATGAAATGCTGTATGTAAATACTCACATGTAAGAAAGGTTAAGAAACAGTCAAAAAGATGAATCAGAAACATCCCCATGAGCGCAAAAGTGAAACCTCATTAATTATGAAAATTTCCACTTATAGTATAACCGACAGGGTCAAACTTCTATGTATGAATGATCTGTTTAATGTGTGTCACATAACCATTGGCATTTAACAATTTATTTCCTATTGTTATCTGCAGGGATCCTTGGTACACTGGACAGTCTATTTCGTTATCTGTGAGCATTATTATCAGTGACATTCATTAGTGTGTTTGGAAATATTATAAACATCTGTAATTGTGGTTGTGTTTGTCTTGTCTCTGGAAGTATTATGTTTGCTTGAGCACATTGGAATATGCACTAAAATGCACTCACATGGCATATTTTCCACTTTTTTAGAAACAAAAAAAATATTTAATATAGAACCAGTTAGTAAGATATAATGTTCAGAAAACAATTTTAAAAAATACACACTCACTGTCCACTTTATTCTGTCCCCATTGCTACTACCAGGTTTCCCCTACCTTTTATTCTTTGTGGCATTAATTCAAGGTGCTGAAAACATCCTCTGCAATTTTGGTCCATATTTACATGATAGCGTCACACAGCTGCTGCAGATCTGTTGGCTGCACAACAGTGACACATATCTCCAGGCTGGTGTTTAAATAATGTTCAATGAGGGGCCCAAGTGTGCCAAGAAACCATCCCACATACCATGACATTATCACTGATACCATGCAGGATGAAGTGTTCGCAACAAACTCCAACCCTCCCAACCCAGCAGAAATTGAGACTCATCAGACCAGGCACCGTTTTTCCAAACTTTACTTTTTTTTCCAGATCATCTGTTTTTGTCAGCCAGTGCATGTTTTAACCTCAGTCTCCTGTCCTTATAGCTGATTGGAGTGGCTCGCAGTGTTGTCTTCTGCTGCTGTAGCCATTCTGCTTCAAGGTTGCATGTGTTGTGCACTCATAAATAGTCTTGCACATACCTTGGTTGAACAGGTGGCTATTTGAGGGACTGTTGCCCAACTGTTGTCTTTAACCACTGGCCATTCTCCTCTGATTTTTGGCATAAATGAGGCACCTCTACCCAGAGAAGTGATGCTCACTGGGTATTTTCTCTTTTTTGACCATTCTCCATAAACCTGTAAAAGAGGTGTATGCTGAATAATTTTTCAGAAATCTTTAAGACATTAAAACTTGCATCACACCCATTAAAACAGCTCCCTCATATTTAGACACTGAGGTTTAAACAATAGCATAAAATGTCCATAAAATCCTCAAGAACAGCAGTGTTCCAGTCTTTGTTGCTGTTTTTGCCCTCCAGTTGCCCTCTCAGTGACTGTCCATCAATACGCGCTTTATGCAACGAGCTCAGTATGACTGCCCACTAATGGCTCTCCTGCCAAGACCATGGAGATTTACGGTCTTCGCCGGCCCTATGGGTGCAGGTCGAAACAAAACAGCCCTGACAGCCGCTAACGGTCTCAGGAAAGTCACAGCAGTTTGTGCATATGTGTTTGTGAATATCATGTGTGCTTTTGAGAGAGTGGCCCTGCAGAAAAAAAGAGGTAAGAGGTGGGGGGTGAGATACAGAACGAAAGAGACAACCAGCGGCTAATGGCTTCCCCACAGGGCCATCACTTCCAACTCAGAGTAAAACGTGGGAAGCCGCAGAGGAGCAGCTATTAGGAAACCTCAGACTTCTTCTTCTCCTAACAAGCCTGGGGAGGTAACTCTGCCTTTTCCACTTTACAAGAAATAATATAGTCGTAGTAATGGGCCTTGAAAAAAAGTGGCCAAAATGATCTTCTTGTTCATATTGAAATATTTGAAACATTTGCTCAGTGCTGTCAGTTTATCGCTCAAAAGCAAGGAGAAAATGCAATTAAATTATGTCTGAATGTCAGGACTGCGTTTTCAGGTGCATTCAAAGCAGTGGCTGTTGCTTGAGAAGCTCAACAAGTCCAGTAACTTTATGTCCTCCAACAGTTGTTCTAAATGTTATTAATACCTTGTATTCAAGAATGACATCTTTTTTTAATTACCTAAGTTTGTTTTGGTTACTGTTTATTTTTCTGTCCATTCTTCTCAGAACAAGTCAACCCAAAAGGCTCCAAACAGATTTGGGTGAATTTTCATGTAATGCTGGTCATACCACAAAAAAAACAAAAAAAAAACAGGGGCTCAGATGTTGCTGGTATTTAAATAAAGTTTGTCAAGTGAGGATGGCTTTAAAGGATTTTTTACTACCCAGACTTAGCAGTTTTCCAAATTTTGGCTTATAACTAAAAAAATCAACATGAATTTGATTTTTTTTTTCAGGGAATTTTATTAAAAATGCATCATCTTCACTTCACAATCAACATAGAAAAAAATACAGTAACGGTCTCATTGTTGCAGTGATTTGAAAAAACGACTGGTATTGCCCATCATTTATACGTATTGGAAAACACATCAGTTGTGAACAATAATCACTTCTTTTGGAGACTTTTTGTTGTTGTTGTTATACTTTTTAGAACTAAACCCATTCTGTAGAAAAACTTGGAATGTGTGCTGCATTATGTAGAGAAGCTACTTCTGACACTCTACGTGATATTTACATGTTTTAGCTGACTACACCATGAGTGATCTTACTGATGATGAAGGTGCCTCTTAAAATGCTGTCACAGAATTTTGGGCTGTGTCAATACTGTAAAATCCATACTGATGAATACAATAGCAAGAGTGCGCTATATTTTACTGTATTTTTCAATCAAGGTCTGACCACAATCACTATTTCTCTATTGTTTGGTGGAAAGAAAAGACTAAAATATTCCATCATATTCATGCCCAACGGTGCAACTGCAAATTGTCCTCATGAGATGGCACTTACCACACAAGAACAAGAACTGGTACCTCCTAAAATAAGCTAGTTTTAGTACCTACTCCGCGAGCTGAGTTGATACTAAAAGATGACGTCACCGACTGCCGGCTACTGATTGGTCAGACAATGTCGTCATCGATAAGTCATGAGCGCGATGACCTAGCATGCTAGCGGTAGCTACCGTTGGCTTACTCTCAAATGTCTTTTCTTTGCAGCTTGATTGCTCTCGTCCTCGGCTTTATTCTGTTGTATAGCTTCCAAAACTATTCTCTGCTTCTCAAGGGATATTTCTTCTTGAGCACCTGCAGCCTTCTTCTGCTTTCCTTTTTACCCGGTTTGTGAAAAAAAGCCACGGATTGTTGTGTCGTGCTGAAAATGGCGCCACTGCAGTGCTGTTTACAGCGACACTGCACTCCATTGGGCAGGCGACTGGGGCTTATGGAAAAGCAGCAAAAGGGGAGTAGAGTAGAGTAGGGCTAATGGAAAAGGGCCATTAGAGTCAGAGTTGATTTTTTTGTGTGAGTAATGTTAATGCAATTGACATGTCCCTCGGACATTATATGCTATTGACATGTACTTCAAACTTTTCTTCCTGACTACCACTGCAGATTTGAGTAGACAATATTATTTCAGCTCTACTGTTACCATTTAAAATGTTCTGAAAAACATTATTACCTGCAGGGATGCAGTTATGTTGTTGTTTACCTCATCTTGATTCCTGCTGACATGTGTACTGGAGAGAAAGAAAATAAGTGGAGCACACAATGCACAGCCATTTGTGGAAGTGCTGCCTTTCCTCTGGATGAACCATGCAAATAAAGTCATAATTGGTCATGGTTGAGGAAATTGATTAAAGCTTTTTTGATGAGGGATTTGCCCATCCTGTTATAAATTATTTAACGTCGCTTCAAGAGGGGCTTTTGGTTCAGAATTTATGATGAATAATAAAGTTCTAGTTGCGAGTGCACATTACTGGACAAAGTATGGCTCCTGAGATTGAGGACTGTTGACCTCAAACTTTCAACCACAGCATGGTTCACTTTCAAAGTCCATTAAGAAAAAATGAAAAATTCATGAGAATAAACAAACATTTGGGGGTTTGAATATGGTGCATCAAACCACACTTAAATGGTATGAATTCATCAACAACATGGCAAGGTGAAGTTCAAAGAGAAGTGCTTTTGATTTGAATAAATGAATATTCTAAAGGGTTCATGGTCAAAATAAATTGGCTTCCATGCCTGGAAATACATTGATTTGTTTGGAGTTTTTCCCAACCAAAGCTGCATGCAGAATAAACAATTTAAAAATCAAACAGATCAGGATTGATGGTCATCAATCTCAAAGTGGAATGAAGCACACACACAAAATAGTACCTGAATAGAAACACACACACACAAACATACACACATCAGCTGCTTTGTAAGGACTTGCACCACAATAACAGTCTGTGTGGTCCATTCTGGCATTAAAATTCTGATCAAGTAAGCAATCTGTCTATTTTAGCATCTACTCCCACATCAATTCACTCATTCCTTGTGCAAATCAATCTTTACTTATTGGCTCATATGTTCATCCAGCCAACCCTTTAGTAATTTGATCGGCATAGGCAGCACGCAGGCAGTCAGCTCCCATGCCCTTTTCCATTTGTTAGCATTCTCCCAGCTTATAAGCAAAAATCTAAAACAGTTTTTCTTTCTCTTTTGTTTTGCTTCTGCTGAGTTTAAAAGGGCAAAGGGAGTAAAGAAAATGTGATACAGGAAAAAAAAGTCAAAATTTTAATAATAATTCCAAAAGACCCTCAGTGTAAAAGTTTTGGAATACACTGATTGATTATTGTGGTTAAGTTTAGTGTTTTTATTGATATTCATATCTAAATTTTTCTGCACCCTTTTTCTCAGTGAATAGATTAGCATCTCAGAGGTTTGTCTGATATCAAACTAATCCACTCAATATGATTTTTGAATATTTTTCATGATTTACACATACTTTTTTATTATTTCAGGGCTCCCTAGTTTTGATCTCAGGTCAGAATGAGATTTTTGCTGACTTCCATGGGTGGGGGATGGGGACGATGAACCATCCTCATTCACTTATCATATTTTAAAATTTAAATTGGGTAAATTAGTAGTCGGGTGCTTTTTGTTGCTCCCACAATTGCCAAATGGGTTTTATTGTTACTTTGTGATGTTGGAATATCAAATAAAGAAATAATCCAACATATAACAAATATTGTACTTTTCTATTATTTACCTCCAACATTTGACCATGCTGTTTACAAATAAAAATGTGGTGTTTAGTTTAAATATAGCCAAACATTTCTCGTGTCCTAAGTATAACTATTGACTTAACTAACTTAACATTGATGATTTGGTTTAACATAATGCCTGGTCACAGTTTGTATATAAATGTGGTTAAACTTTGTTTTGCTGTTCAATGGTGGGTGTGAAGAATAAGTATAAATTGTTGTTTTCCCTTTGGACAATAATAATTTCATGATTTAGTATGCTACAAAATCAAATGATGAGGGATTATAGTAGCCATGTGATAAGGACTCCCATTGTGTCCCACCTTATCTTACCCGGATACAGCAGTGCTAAAATATTTTCTAATTGGCTGATAAGTAGCTGTATGATTTTTTTGGTGGGTAGTTGATCATATTGATTTGGTCATTTCAAGGTCCAGTTGAACTCTGATGCTCAGAGTGTCTTGTTACACGTTTCAGTGCATATATTCTTATGTAACTGTGGCCGTTTTACAAAAAAATTAATGCATAAGAATACCAGGTGTGGTGTGTGAGAGTGTGAAATAGGGTTGAATACATGAGATTTGAGAGCACTGTTTTTTCTTACAAAATTATCCAATAGGCTAAAAATGCATAATAAATCTATATAATAATTAATCATGTTCAGTAATGTCTTTCTTATGTCCTCTTTTCCTTTCAAATCTTTGGCAAACTCACAGCAGCAGAGCTAGCCTGGATCTCTGGCTAATTGTTTTTTACAGCAGGTGTGAGCCATCCCGTCTGTCACCTCCCACTCTCTGAGAACGCTGGAGCTTTTGGTCTGGGTGTGAGGAATCTAAATATGTGAGTGCAGTAGTGGGAGTGGTGTAAGCATGTTTATTTTTCAGTAACACATCTGTCAGATGTGTGGTGTTTCAAGCTGTCTTGTCTCCCTGTGGTATTAAAAGAAAATCTCAAGACAGCCTGGGGTAAAATCCAATAAACAAACACTTACAGCCTGGAGCTCCAACACAACATATGTGAGTATCAGAGTGAGGCTGTACACTAATACCTCAAGGTTATTGATTCAGTTGGTGCTCAATTATTTCTGAACCGAAGAAAAAACCTGCACATTATCAAACTGAATCTATGACAGATTTAAATTTAGGATTTGATTTTTTTAAAGACAGATAAGTTATCCACAAACACCTTTCAACAGTGAGTGGCTGACTACAATGTAACCAAGCATTCACTTCAAACTTGAACCTTTAAAGGGAACATAATATGCAAACATCACTTTTTGAGGGCTTGTCAATACTTTTGTGAGTATTTGGCCTGCATCCCAGCCCACATGTGAGAGTAGACAACAAAACCTGTATTTAGCAGGCTTGTTAGAGTCCGATATGTTACGGTGACCCAAAACATTATTTATGAAATGTCACAAAAACCAAATAGTATAACTGCTCAATAATGTAACAAGATGCTCAGCCCAAAATGTAATAACTTTTTGCCCAAAATGTAATCATTTGTTATATTTTTTTATGTATATGTTATGCCCCATAATGTTGTATAGTTATTACATTTTGGGCTAAGCACTTTGTTACATCATCAACCATTTCTTCTGTTTTGGGTTTTATTTCTGTTTTTAATTACATTTCAGGCTTAACTTTTGTTACATTATTGACCAATTATTACATTTAGGGTTTTATTACATTTTTTTGTAACATTTGTGTCATTGTTACATTTCGGGTCATTGCTACATATCAGGCTCTAAGAAGGCTACATAAAGGCAAATTGATGTTATTTGTCAAGCTGTTGAGTCTGTGGATATACGTAACAAGCATTTTCAGTTGCACAAGCCTACCTCTACCTGAGTATCCCCACCCCCGACTTGAGAAGTTTCGCCACTGTTATTTTTCGTGTTAGCAAGAGATCAGCGCACACCATGTCTAGACCTAAAATCTATCACTGTTCGATTGTTGGATGTAAACAGCCACATATATTTTCCCAAATAGGCTACCAGCCACAGGTCTAGAGCATTAATTTTATGTGCCAGCTACAGTCAGCAAAAACCTGTATGTGTATGTCAGTCACTTCACATCCGACTGCCTCTCCAGCTTCGGTCAGTTCAAAGCAGGACTGGCAGCTAGACTTTTCCTGAATCCGGGCTCAGTACCAACAACCCATTGCCAACCTGATGATAAAAATGGGATTAGTTCATGCTGTGTAGAATTTATATTTGCTCGTTGTTACGAGCTAATTCTAACAGCAGGGGGAAGTGAACAGTGGTTAATGCACAACATGTTAACGTTACTTGTTGAAAGTCTGAAGGGTAAATGTCAATGTATGAACATTCCTATTTCAGTCAAGGGAAGTTTCACAGTTGGCTAAATATTGACAGTCCTTTACCTACCCCATTACTCCTCCATTTCATCTAACAATAGCCCGGAAGGCAGGCTAACCTCGAAATTCCACATTGAGCGAAAGTGCCATGCCACACCGCGGTCATGAAACTTTGCACTTCGCTCCAACTCTCGTCTATCAGAGAAATTCCACTACCTTCGCTAACGTACCTGTGTGCACCATGGCGCCGGGGTCTATTTTCTGTTGGGCTGCTTCAAAACCTCATAAATCCACTGTCGCTAAGAAAGCACCAGAAAGGAAGTCAACGTGTGGAGTATCCGGAACTTTCAGTATTAAACACAATGTACAGACTCTTAAACGTACATTTTCCCAATAGGTTGTCATCATGTCACAACTGGAGACATGAGCATCAGGTCAACAATTGGTCAAAAGGTCCCAGAGGCAGCACGACACCATAGACGAAGAAAATCGAATCGTAGAGGTATAGAAATATTTAACATTGTATTTATGACAACAAACATAATTTCTACAGGGATATAGGCAGAATAAGTTAAATAAATCACAAAGCTGTATGGGTGGGACCCACAAAGAGACCTTAGAGAAGCCGAGTAAGGTGTTGTTTATTTCTTTTCTCAGTCCATAACATGTTTTATTAACGTGTGACATCGCTATTCTCAAGAGAGCTTGTGGCTCTCCAGGGATAAGCCCTCCTCCCTACAGGGCTTTCATTGGGGTTTGTCGGGGGAGCAAGACCACAGCACTGCACAGTGCTTTCACGTTCCGTGGAATCTGGGGGTAGTCGTGGTTGTGTCTCACTGTGGTGACTTGTAATTTGTACATTTGATTTTTACAGGTAACTTTTTCTGCTGTTAGCCTCAAATGGCCACTTGAGAAACTGCATTTTCTGATGCTTTTGCATTGGCTTCAAAGTGTTCACGAAAGGCTGCACTTTAAAAGAAAACTACACTGAGGAGATATGACAGTTCATCAGTTAGTAAATTTATGGAAAATTGCTGAAACCTGCAGGAGAATATCTTTTATTTAGAATAGGGATGGGAATTGATAAGATTTTATCAATGCTAACGCTGTTAACAATCCTGCTAATCGATTCAATTCTTTAACGATTCCCTTATCGATTCCTGCAGATTTTGCAAGTGGGCAAATGTGGGTTTGATTTTTAGTGGCAACAATGTCAAACACGTCACAGCATAGATCTCTGCTTCTGCAAGTTGCTGGTGTTTCCACTCACTTAAGGTTGTGTAGTAGGTGCAATGAAAATTAAGCTACAATTCTGATGCTTCTGAACCCTGTCAGTGGAAGGAATTGATAAGGGAATTGATAAGCCAAAAGATTAATGATATCAATTCTTTGATGGAACTGTTAACAACTTCAACTGGAATTGGTTTTTGATTCCCATCCCTAATTGAGAATCTTTCAAAGTCGTTATTTATTATTTTAAATAAAGTAATGTCTCATAATTTCCACCTCTTCACTGAAAAGGGAACTATTTGGGCTGTGTCTTTGTTGACTTAGGTCAAGCTTTCCAGCTTAAAGCTTTGCAAGATGGATCGACCTGACAACAGATATGAAGTCTGGCACATACAGCAGTTTTGCATGTCTGTTTCAACAGACTGTGACAACAGTGGGAAAAAAAGTCAAGTTTTCACTCTGGGATTAATAATATCAACCTTATACCTTTACAGAAAAGTTTTGCTAATTCACTCACTCTTGGCTGTATAATGCAAAACCTCAGAAGTAACTGAGGGTCCACTGATGCTTTTTCTGTGTGAAGCACAGATTTTCACACCTTACCTTCCTCTTTTTCTCTCTTCCTGGCTTCCTAAGCCTATTGGGCAGTTGGTTTCTCACCTTGAAAGCTGACGCTGGTAAAACAAAATGCATCCTGGCAGACTTGTGGCCTTCAAATACTTCAGTCCCTCAACTGTCAGGCTTACCCTCACTTCACTTTTATTTGTGTCCAGCAGAATGTGTGTGTTTTTGTGCCTGTCTCTGCTATCCCCTGTCATTTCGTGAATTACTTTGAGTCCCACTCACCTGGAAAGTGCACAAATGGCAGCTGATTACCCAACAGCTGCCAAGCTGTTAGGTAACAATTATCCTATTTTTGCTGCACCTCTTTCTGTCTCATGTTTTGTTGCTTTAATCTGTTTTTTAATCACAAATTGTTTGATTTTACCTTGCCTCTTACCTGCAGTGACTTCCCAATTATTCTTCAGAGGAAAATAACTAGGTATCTTGTTTTGGATAGAGGATATATTAAAGTCCCATTTTGCTAATTTTCTGCAGTTTAACAGTGACCCTTGATGTCTTCATGAAATATTAGTAACATGTATGTAACAGCTGCATTCTTTCCATTGCTCACATAACTCATCTGTTTAGAATGGCTGGTTTAGAGGGCGGTCATCTTAAAATGCTCATGAGCCAGAACAGAGGAGCGTACATACACAAATTCATGGTGGATTTGCAGCATAGCTCGAGTGAATTGCCACTTTCAGTCCTGAACACACACAAATTGGTAATTCATGTAAGTAACCAATATGCTAACCACAGTGTGAAATCTGCATGTTGGCCTACCTTCCAGGCTAATGTTAGCTCAAATAGAGGGATCATGAAGTGGGTAAAGGACTGATTCTATTATATTATATGATATACACACAAAAAGTTGTGCTGATTACCACAAACAGCAAATGTTCCCCCAAACATCACAGTATAATGCACAACATGCTAACTTTGGCCTAATCACTGCAGTGGGACACAGCCGTGACTTAATCTATCTTCCAGACCAATGTTAGCATAAACTGAGTGGTACTGGGGTGGGTAAATGACTGAATATATTCAGCTAACAGTTAAACTCCCATTGACTATTTTAGGAATGTTCATATATTGAAGTTTACCTTTCAAACTTTCAACAAGTAGCATCAACATTCACAAACATATGAAGTTACCTCTTGTTTATTCCCTCTGCTGTTAGAATTAGCTCATAGCAATAAGCAGAATCAATACCACACAGCATTAAAACACTCACATTTCCATCATCAGGTTTGCTGACTGTACCTAAATCATTTCCTTCAAAAATAAAATTAATCCACTGGACCCTTTGGTCCTCTAAGGCTGGTAGCCTTTATGTGAGGGGATTCATCCTCTCTGCAGCCAGCTCTCTCTCCTCCCCATCCCTTCCTGCTTCTCTCTATGCTGTGGACGTGGTCTCTTCCCTCACCTTGGTTCCCTCACTCCTCACCTGTTGGAGATCAGCAATCAAGCTCTCTAAATAAGCTGCCAGGAGTCATCTACTCTTCACTGGTGGATTCCCTCACTTGGTTTGTTTCAGCCAGCATTCTGTCAGCCTTTCAGGCTCTCCGGCCATTTGCTCTTTGTTGGATTGTTGCCTTTTTATTCATGCTATTTTTGGAGGTACTCGGTACTAATCTCTGCTTTTCGGTTTTTTCTCGCAGTGATCTCCTGGAGCCTGACCCTACCACTTTTGTATGCATCCCCTCACTCACCTCGTGCTCTGTATTCACTTCCCCCTTTATTTGTGACTTTTGGAGCTGTTAATAAAACCTATAAACCTGTCCTCTGTCTCCTGCTTCAGCTTTGGGTCCAACTATAACAAATTTTGGGACTGTTACCTAACACTATGTGAAGATAAATATGGATGTTTACAGCCAACAACAACTGTTACGTAACAATAAATCCACAGACTCAACACCTCTTCAAATACCATGAGTTTATATTTATGCAGACTGCTAATTACTGGTTTGCTGTCTACTATCACATTTTGTTGGCTGGGGGAAAAGCCTATTACCCAAAAATGTGTTCAAAAGCCTTAAAATTTTTTTTTTTTTTTTTTTTTTTTTTTTGCATAATACTGTGTGTCCCAATGTTTAGGGGCCTTATTCCTCCACCTGGAAACAAATAAAATTCACAAGGTTCAGGCATGAATTCCTCCTTTTTCAAGGCCATTTTGTCACTCCTCTTGTAAAAACACCATGTATTTATGGAAAAAAACAAATGTTTACAAAGTGCTTTGACAGACAGGAACATTCACAAGACACAGAACAAGACTTTAAAATGAACTGATCTACAAGAAGCACAAGTCAAACCAGAGACCCCTTACAAACATACACAAATGGCATAATAAACCCAAGCACTATAAGAACAAAAGATGAGAGAGTATGAGTGCTTCTGGTGTCCCTCAGATCAATGGTGTTCATGGGAGGGAAATTTTCAAATAATGTGAGGAAGGTCTAAGTCCACAAAAGTGGGCACAGCAATCTAGACCCAGGCGTAGTCTGAAAAACACAAAAAGGACTGAAGACTCTTAGGGCTAGACACTCCAAAGACCATACCAACAGGCTTTGCCTCCCAAAGCACAGTGACACATTGAATGATGCAGTAACTCAGTGTGTCACCATACCCCAAAGAAGCAAACCAAAGACCCACCATATTCCCTAAACCTTACCAAGTGGCCAGACCCAGACCACCCGTGCCCACTCCATGGGTTCCCAGCTTCTTCTGCCCTCCTTACAACAAGAACCTGTTCTTGTGTCATAAGAACCCATGTAAAGGTCTTGAAAGGGCCTTAAGAGAGAAAAAAATGGATGTATACACCACTTTTCCAGCTATATGTACAATACATGTATGCAAGTGTATTCATGTAACAGACTGTGCCAAGCTAGAAATAATTCAGTTTTTGTTTTTGAGCACAAGAGCTTTGGGACTGTCATACCTGACCACACCGACACAAACTCCACCTCTCTCCTCTGGACAGTCTACATTGTGTCTAAAACAGAACATAATGTTAGCCAGCTTACAAAACTATTTCAAACTGTAACAGAGTTTGTTTGATAAGAGTTTGACTCCAAAAGGCTGTCACAGTGTTTTCTTCTCATTGTCTGCTGTTAGAAGAGGATGTAAACTGTCTCCTTTCTCTGCTCACACACACTCTCAGGTGGTGACCTGGGTGTCACTGTAATCTAGCCAGTTGTCACCCTTGCCATCCTGGTTCTCATCAGGGTGCAGCTGGTCACTCATCTAATGTTCTTACAGAAAGGAAGCAAAGTTATTTACATTTAGAGTAAATGTCTGGCAGTGTCAAGTTGGATAAAGTGAAACTATGAACAACATGCCATGGATCAGCATGTGATGGCTTACAGCCCCCATAAAAGTTACACTATTCTATAATGGAAGGGGAAATTTCTCTACAAAAGCATGGGGATTTTTAAAATATCTTTATTTTCATTAATTCATTTTCTACACTGCTTATCCCTTTCAGGGTCCTGGGAGACTGGAGCCTATCCCAGCTGTCATTAGGCGAGTGGCAGGGTACACCCAGGACTGAAGGGCAATTGAGAATCACCAATTAGACTGGGTTTACATGGCGCCGAAAACGGTCAAATCCGATAAGTTTTCATTGCATTTTGGCCTTACGTTTACACTGAAATGCGTTGAAAACGGTAACTTTTGAAAACTGGCTCCAGGGTGGAAAGTTTCCAAAACGTTCTCCATGCAGCTCTGTGTAAACCCGCATCGGAGGGTTTCAGGGTGAATTAGATTTTAAATTGGATTTATATCATCGTCAAAATGTTAACTCTTCTTCCTTGTGTCATGACCAATATTCTCTGAAAATTTCAGCAAAACCTGTTGAGAAATAGGAGAAAAGTGAGCGAACAACAAATTAGCAACAGACAAATGCTGACAAGAGAAGGAAAATTAGAAATTTACATTAATGTTTAAGTTCACAGTCTTATTAGATGTTGACTCAATAAAAAATACTCCTAGACTGATAGAAGGTTGATACTTTTTAATTTATATATATATTTTTTCAAGATAAATGTCTGTAAAAGATCATGTTAAATCCATGATGGATTATTTGGACAAGATTTGAGTCTCTGATAGATCATTCCCAATCTATAATGGATCATTTCTAATGCTCAGTGTGTCTTTTTGAATTTATGACATACATTTTAAAAGCTCAGAGTCTCTGATAGATCATAGATCATTTAAATTTATCATAGATCATTTTTTTAACAAAAACTCTGATATATCATTTTAAAATTCCAAGAGTCTTTCACTTAATATCTTTTAGATCATTTAATATCTATTATAGATCATTTTTAAAAGCTAAGAGTAGGTGATAGACCATTTCCTGATGTATTATAACAGAAAAAGCTGACGGAAACATCACAATAATCATGTAAAAGATGATGAAAAACAGACGTCAGTCCATCCAGCACTGTTCAGTGTAGGCACTAGACTGGTTCAGATTGTTAGTTTCTAGGATCTGAGCCAATCCAGTGTTCACTTCATTAATTAAGTCTTTGATTACCTTGACCTGGATCACTGAGGACCAACAAAGTCAGGCCCTTAAACACAGCTATTATATAGTTAAGGTTGTGTTGTTACTTGTTAGTTAGTTGTGCATTTTTGTAACTATTATATAACTATTGAATATTACAGTATCTGAAAATATGTTGGTAAAACATTTGAACTTCACCAGCCTTCTTTAACAGCTCTGTATGCTCTTCTTTTCAGACACAAACTTCATTGTTTTTGTCATTTTATTGTTGAAACTCACATCTGAAGGTGTAGTTTAGGTCAAAATAAACTAGCATCTTAATGGTGTCCAGGGATGGACTGCACCATTGCATCAGTTTATCCAAACACAGCTGGAAGACATAAAGCAGATTGAGAATTTACAAAGAGCAATATAGATCGTAATGTGTGTTTACATTGATTAATACTGACCAAAGAGAACTGAGAGGTTCTGGCATTGATTCATCAGTAAACGAAGGAGGAGATAAATGTATAAAAACATGTCCGCTTCAGCAGCAGAACCAGGCATGTCATAATTATATTCATATTATATATATTGTTAATGTGATTAGTGTTAATTCTTTGGCCTTGCTTTTGATCTCTTTTTTTAAAACTTTTTTCCCTATAATTAAGGCATTTTAATGTATTTCTTGGGTATTTTGTGCCTTTATTGATAGGAGAGAGACAGTGGATAGGCTAGTGAAAGGGGGTGAAAGAGTAGGGAAAGACACTCTGCAAACTGGTCACAGGTGGGATTTGAACCTGGACCGGCAGAAGCAAGTACATGGGATGCCTGGTTGCTAACCACTCCGCCAAACCAGCACCCCTAATTAAGGCATTTTTGTCTTAAATATATTGCACATTGTATTTTTCACCTTTTTAATTACTTTGAAACTCATATATTTGAAAGTCTATCAGTTTGAATCAGTGCAACTGAAACAACCAAATTTGTACTATATGATTCATAAAGTATTTCTTACTCTGATATATTTATATAAAATACTGTTCAAAACCAGAGAGGGCAGCTTTATTCAAAGGGATAGACATAATTTCATTTGTTGGATGATTCAAAAAACTCTTAAATGTGCAGTTTCTGTTGGTGGTGTTATTCTCTGGAACAGCTTGCATGCCACTTGAAAAATGTGCAATAATATACAAACATTCAAATTACACAGTGGATAAGTGTTAAAATGTAACTACAAGTAATTTGACAGAAATATGGTGCATATAAGTAGTTGACCAACCTGCTAATGGGACTGGGGATATAAATTAGGCACTTGGCTACAGTTCCATGCCTGTACACGTAAATGTTCATTAATGCATACTATCCCATAAAAAAATTAATATTAATTGTGTTAATAACACTAATTATTATTGACATATGTAAAAAATTACTTTAAGTACCATAAAATGTAGCTAAGAGATATATAGTGTAGGTGCTCATTAAATGGATATCTACTTTTGTTATGAAATGGATGTTTAAGAATATAGAAGTGCGCATCTAAATTATTATTTTTATGTTTATGTTTATATAAAATATACTTTTTGTTTGTCCTCTCAGGCATTGACATGAAGAATGGGGAGATTTATCTTTCTTTGAAGAGTGACTGTAGTTTATAAAATGGGGCTATTAGCCATTTATATTGTTTCCATGAATAATGGAAGCTGTAATTTGAATTCAGTACTGTGATCTGATTTGTAAGGAGGGGGCAGGACTAGATAAGTTGCATTCTGACCCTTCTCAAATGTGTCGACATACATGTGTATGTGTAAATATTGATGGACACGTGCAGTTGTCTCATGTACACATGTATTATTTTGCTTTGACTTTGTTGTTTTTTGTCTTTTTTAAGTATTTAATTTATTTTTGTTTTTATTTGAGGTGATAAGAAAAAAAGAAATATATATATTCTGTTTATATGAATACTGTACTAAAAACCTGAACTACAAAACATTGCACTAACTGCACAAAAACCATATGAACCATTTCTGCCTTTTAAATGTTATAGTCAGTGTTACATATAATTTCTAATGTTTATATATACATATACACACACACACACACACACACACACATATATATATATATATATATATATATATATATATATATATATATATATATATATATATATATATATATATATATATATATATATATATATATATATATATATATATATATATATATATATATATATATATATACATATATATATAATATTAACACACTAGTTATTTGGAAAATTATTTTTTCACAATAAGTTTTTTACAGTTCTGTGTTTTTTAATCTTTGTTTTTCATTTGTTTTAGACTCCTCTGTAATTCTCTTGTCTTTTGACAACAACATGAACTCGACACTTAAAAAGGAGACTTTGATTTCAGTTGTTAAACTAAAGGATGACCAGGGATACTTTAAAAGATCATAAAAATTGTATGTAACTCAGGTCTTCTAGTTTTTCACATCTTGTCTGGTGAGAGTCTAGTCCACATCAAAACCGTTTCTGGGGTCCAGAACCACAATTTTTACCTTTGACACGTAAGAAGCGCATAAGAATAAAATAATAAGTTATCCTTTTCATTTTTAGTTAGGCTATAAAAAGGCGACTTCAAAGTGGACTGGAGAAAAGTATCCACAGGTGTAAAGTTAAACCTCACAGCATTTACCCTCCAGCCTTTGCACCTGTAGGGCAAAGGCTAATTACACCTGTTATAACTAACTAACTAACTCACTTAACCTGGTTACCACTTACCAGGTTTTGATGGGTTAGTTAGTGACTGACCATTAAAGCCCCACCAGAGTCTTGAACACCATGAGTCCTCTCCACATGCGCTCCTGCACGATGTCCTGAATGATGTGTTTAATTCCATTTTGTATGTGGGCTTGAGACATTTTACTGATCAATAACCGATTGATGAAGTGACTTAAGTGATCAGCTTTACAGACTATTGATGGAGCCTGTTACCATGGTGACAGAGGAAGCATTACACACATGACTGATCACTGGAGGGCGCTGCAGTCAGGCTTATTCACATTAAAACACGATTTAACAGGCCTGTTCATTAGATGCACTTAAACTGCTCTTTAGAAAGATAAGCCAATCACATGGCAATAGGTAAAAGCCTTTAGACATGCAGACACTGTTAAGACCCGCTGAAGTTTAATTTCAAAATCAGAACAGGGAGAAAGGTGACTGAATATAAAATACCAAGAGACTTCAAAGCTGTGAAAAAACAGCATCTTTTGATTGATTGATTGAAACAAGCATGTAGTAGGCTACTTGCTGGTCTCTATTATTAAAATATGTCATTGTTTATGGTGGTGAGTTTTTTGCAACTTTAGATATTTTGCAGGTAAATGACTGTTTTCTCCAAATGATGTTTTTTTGGAAATGTATTTTACCTTCTAACTTTAAAATAAAAAAATAGGCTATGTTTACTACTTATTTGATTACCCCCAATACACTATCATAATTGGGTGCTAAATTAATGGCAATTAGTGACCCCTTGGTTACAGGTTTTCCTTAGAAATGTTTCTGTGTGAAGGAGTCAATCAAATCAACATAAAAACACTTCAGGTCCTTTTTCAGTTAGCTCTATCCTCCTCCTTTGATAGGGCTTAATTGAGCGGGACTCCTATTTTGACTGATTTCCAGTATTTTTGTCTATCTTTCTGTCATTGTAGGCTAGCATATTTTGTACCATAGTCTGTAGGACAAGTCATATTTCTCTCTGTCTCTGATCTCTTTGGCTGCGTTGGGCAGTGGTTCAGTCAGAGGTTCAATGCCAGCTGGAACTGGAGAAAAAAAATACACTTAAGACAAACTCTGTCTATATCAATTAATGATTGTAAGAAGATTTATCTTAAATTCTAAACATGTTTTAAACTATGTATCATTTATTCAGGCTTAATGAGGGATAAATTTGCATTCTCCTCAAAATATGTCATTAAGGGGGTTGGTGTTATTTCTATGCTGTCTGACAAACTCACTGAAATGGTTGTACTATTCAAGATATTGTGTTTTTGCTCATTTTTAAAGATATGAAAATGAATAACATCTCCATATTTTCTTTCCTGGTCTGTAAATACAGCAGAAATGGTAATAGATGAAAAGGAAATCAGGTAGCACTCAAGCCTGATGTCTCTTTGGGTACAGCCAACAGACTCCATGAAAGCACTTCATTTGACCTTAAAAGGAGATGAAAAACTCGTCTGCAGTTTCCTGTGTGTTTCTGAGATGTGTTGCAACTTTTGTGTTTCAATGGTTTCTGTAACGGGAGGAACTACCTTCACGACGATCCCCAGCGCTGTTACATATTGGATCCAAAAAAAGAACAAAAACAAGTCCTTTCATTAAACAATATCAGAGGCACATTTTAATAAACCCTTACATTGCACTCATCAAAGTCCATTTGCTGTTGCCTTTAAACTAATTTATGGAAGCAGTAGTTTACATCTTATAAGAAATTGCTTTTTTACTATCCCACAATGATGAAAGTAGTGTCACTACCAAAAATGCTCAAAATGTTTGAATTAAACTGATTTTAAACTAAACAGTTTAGTAACTGCAAAGTGCAACTTTAGTTAACCCTGCTAAACAAAGTTAAAAAAGAAAGCAAAATAGCTTCAGTACCAGCAAACTAGACTCACAACATTAGTTAATAAAATGAGGGACCTGACTCATTGTTGGAATATTGATGGTTACTTAAAAAACATCATATAAACCATACTTTTTTAAACGTTACTTTTCATAGAAAAGCACATTGTAAAATTTATAGGTCTGATGTTTATAGGTTCCAAATTCTATTTCCTTTGCCTTTATGAGCAGGAGACCATGCTACCTTTTACTAAACTCTCCAATCATAAAGGAATTCTCTATCCTTCTTTAAAAAATAAAATCCTAAAAATACTTGATTTCACTTCCTGGGGTTTTATATGTAATATACCACTTCCACCTGCATGTGTGTTTTCTAATTGTCACAGGTATAGACGCCATGACTGTTCTGTAAGTCAGCTTTGGCCTAACTCATCCTCTCCGTCCTCAAGACAAGCTTGAGGTTATGAAGCCACAACATGATGGACATTATAAACAAAACAACAATATTCCCAATGTATGACATTTAATTGTGACCTCTTGTATGACAGTTTCCTCATGATAGAGTGACCTGATCAAGTTGGTCCTTGATGCTGTGACATTAATGCTTGGTTATAAAAGAACATTAGGAATGGTTGCTTTCAGTCCGGACATTGTAGCAGCTAAAGCAACAATTGTTTTAAAACATAAGGTCTTTAATATTCAAAAGCAGGCAACATTAGATTAATTTTGTTATTGAACCATGAACCTTATATCAGACACTAAACTGAAACTGGTATTCAAAATCCCTATACTCTGAAAGGTTGGGGGCCAGGAAGTACTAAAACTACCTCAGTATTTTTGATCTTATTCCTCTTTGGACACCCAAGACATGATATAAATGGTCAGACACACCAGGTCTATTAATTGTCAATAGCATTAGGCTACCTTGAATTAAATGAGAAACTTATATAGGTCTAAGCAGTATGAATGTACAAGGGAATTCAAGTAGCCTACTTTCAAAGTTTTTAGAAACTTTCTAAACAAGAGTGCATTGTCCTTCTAATTAAAAGTTTTCATAGGCAATAAATGTTTGATTTCGGCATGTTGGCATTTCTGTTCAATATATCTGCAAAAAATATAAATATATATATATTTTGCATTAGCTATATATCCTGTGTATAAGTGCAAATTAAGAACACAAAGCAGTGAGATGTTTGGCGTGAGGCTGAGAAGTTTTAATCAAATCTTTTCCATTTCGTTTTTAATTCTCTCGAGTCAAACATTCTGAAAATAAGTAACTGACATCGGTATCATAGCGACACTCTGTGGTGGACACATGAACTACAGCGGACTGTGTCAAACGCGCAGCTGCAATGTTTGTCCCTCCCGGTATACCGTAGACTCCTGGCGCTGTCATGTCGGCTCCCGTCCTGGTGAGTTACCCTTCAAATACAGAGTTTTTGTACCCACACGGGAGGCATTAACTCATTGGTGTAGTTTTGGTCAAATTCTTGAAGACTCTTTTAGCAGCACTAAAACTTTAGCTGCAGAGCTAGCTGCATATGGTGTTGCTATTTTATTTGTCGATATAGGCTAGATATTTAGCTTACGCAGTGTTACTGAGACCATGTTAACTGATGACTTTCAGCTCCATGCCTCTGTAGTTGTCAAAAGAAAAACAGTCTTTGTCTCTTTTTTTTCCCAAGTATCAGTTGTACAGCGATAAAACAATTGACATGAAGGCTTACTTGAACAAACAGAACAGCATTCATCATCGCTCCTGTAGTTTTCACCTACGTCAACCACAGACTCATTCACCTGAGGGTCTCCAGTTAACATGGTCACCGTCCGAACCATAACAGCGGAAAGCTCATGATTATTAAAGGTTATATTTTCTGTTTTGAGACGTAATGTTTATAACCATAATTGAAAGACCGTGAGGTTGGACAGTTTAAGCAGTGTTGGCGTCAGGGCAGACACGCTTTAGCTTTGTGAAAAAATGTTTTCTTATCCAAAACAAATGAAGAGCTGAATGAACTTGTCATGATGTGTAAATCACGTGTTACAGGTCATCCGTCTGTTTAGCAGCTTTTAATATTCCATACTCTTATTAAGTCAATCCTTGCATTATTATTGTTTTATATAGTCTTCAATGAATGTGGCCAGAACTGTTGCTGATATGACATGTACCAGGGCTGCCAACTATTCAAAAAACCTTGGAGTGAGATTTGGTGAAGGCAATCAAAATTTTGCCCGCATACACTGCGACATTTAACACAAAATACCTAATTTTGTGCAGGTTTAATCAGACTATATAGCACTCAGAAGTAACAAAAATGTGCATGTGCAATCAACTTAGGTTAAAGGTAAAAAATAAAATTAAAGCAAATGCTATATTCTGCTGTGTCTGATACTCAAACTCTTTAGACCTGCATAGTGATATTTAAACAATAATGTCATTGTTCCTCTTAAGTCTATGTCCTACCTGTCTACAGGTTTGTGTTCATGCACAACCAGTAGTTCCAACACCAGGGTTTACTCACCAAGAACACTGGTCTGATCACCACTACAGCAGCTTTACAAGAATTAAAAGCTCAAAACAATATATAAATCTAAATGACATTTTAATGGAAAGCTGAACTAAATCAAACTACACTTTGATTTTATTTTGAATATCAAACTGCAAGCAGCAACAAAACAAAATCTGAATAAATCACATAACTTAACAATACACAAACCTTTACATAATTAACCAATTAAAGCCTGTTGTGTCTTATTTGATACATATTTATTTGATACCTTTATCAAATCAATATGACCTACAAATACAAAAGAAACATCTTATTCAGGTAAATGGTAAAAGGTGTCTTTAAATGGATTATCAGTTACCAACAAATATACCAAAAATATATGTGTTAAATTTTATATATATATATTTTTCTTTGATTTTAGTTGAAAGTAAGATTAACAGTTCAGCTCCCAAAAAGTAGAATTTTCTGGCTATTATTTGTGCATTCATTTTTTAAAGGGTTAAATTATGTAATGCAATTAAATATACAATTAGCATAGATTTAATTTTCCTTTAGTAAATGAACAAAGATTTGGTATCAATTTGTAGGCTATAAGTCCACATTACTATGAACTATCTATTAAAAAAAAAACTTTGAAAATATATGTAGTAATTTTAATTGGAGGACAATAAGGAGTGAAAATTAAGAGTCAGAATTTATTTAGAAACTTGATCTGTTCAAGTTAACATCTAATATTTGTGTCATAAATGAGAGGATGAGGATGTCACAGCCAGGAAGAGGGGAGTGGGAGTTGGGGTTAAAATCTTTCAAGAGTTTAAATTTTCAACTAAAATGTTTATAAGACCTGACTGGTATTGTACAGTCAGAAAACATAACCATACAATTGAAAAACCTTTATTTGTGTTTACAGTGGGGATTTTGGGGGACAACTTTATAGAAGGCGGGGACACGACCAGTTGTTTAATTTTTGTTTTATTCTAGTGGATAAACTCTGACATTATCGGATGAATGTTTGTCCTTTTAGGCCCCCACACACTAAAGACATTTTTACCTCATTTATGCACTGTCCACTAATAATGGCCCTGAGACCCACTTATGGGCCTCCAGCCACAGGTTGAGGACCACTGCACTAGTAGATTGTATTTGAAGCTTGATCCTTAAAAGATTGCTCACATAATGAAGAATATGTGATCCAGGGAACCTCAGGATGAATGTATCATAGAAAACAGTGAGTGAGTGAAAACAGCAGCTCAGATGGACTGATGAACAATGTTGACTTTTGATTCATCCGAAGGTTGACTCGTCTTTTTTTAAGTCTCTGTGTTCATTTAAAATGTGCTCATGAGCTATCAAGACACAGTTTGAAATATAAAATCATACATAGTGACTGACGATCTCTCACTGTCTGCTTGGATGTGCGTCTCTCTGCGCCTTTACGCACACCGGCACAAAGAGGAGCGCGCGTACACGGAACGTGAAAGTTAAAGTCATATCACCATCCTGTAAGTATGTTTTATAGTGGTTTTATGGTATTTCTTGGTGTTTTCTAGTGGGTACAGGGTGCATACCTGCATATCTTGTACATTACACCACACGACCTCTGCCTTCTCTCTGCGCTTTTGTGCCTCTGACTTGAGCGTGAGAAATCGGACATGTGGCGTGAGTGCGTGTGAAACCAACCAAATGTGTGAGTCTCACGGCTAATGCGTGAGAGTTGGCAGCCCTGCATGTACCATGGTTGACTTGATACTTCTCATTCACACCAGTATACTGTAGCTTGATAAACTGAATTGTAAAGTTCCTATTAATCAGGCAAACATTCTTTGTGAAGTCTCTGCACAGATGTTTCCATCGGTCAGCCCTCCTGTATGTTGCCACCACACGAGCATGGAGCTCCAGCTCGGTGTCTCCTCCACCTCTGCACAGAAGACTGCTCCTCTTCCTCACCCAGCGTTTCTATGACATAGAGCTCCTCCTAAGCTGGAGGTCTCGCATGAAGAGAAAGAGCATTGAGAAGAAGAATGCGTAAGAAACCTTTTAGTTGTACATACTGCAGTTCTGCTGCAGGACTGATAGCAGTGAAACTGTAACAGGTGAACAATGATATTCAGGTGGGATCAACAAATGTTGCTACAACTGCCCTGTTCCAAAACAACCTGCCAATACTACAATAATCTAATATTGTACTAGTAGTTTCCTGGTCTGTAA
Source organism: Scarus forsteni (assembly GCA_036419115.1). Classification (NCBI taxonomy): domain Eukaryota; kingdom Metazoa; phylum Chordata; class Actinopteri; order Labriformes; family Labridae; genus Scarus; species Scarus forsteni. The sequence continues at coordinate 7,412,920 of JAZDUH010000229.1, read as the reverse complement.
GGACTGCTTTTGCGTGTATACAGGTATGAATGAAATGAATACATAAACCTTTTTGCCTGGTGTGGACAGTCAGGGAGTACACATGCACTGAATGAGCCCTAACATACACTTGGCTTGAAACTCTTTATTGTCCTGAAGCACAACTGGTTGTTTTGTCTCCAGGCTGAACTACACATTCAAGTCCATTACAATTTTTTTTCCATCTTTCATAAAAAAATACAGACGTGTGTTTTATATGTCCTTACACAGAACCCTACAGAGCAGCTCTATGAGCGAAGGAAGGGGGGAGCGTCTGCCACATATGATGACAAACATGCCGTGGGGCCCTAGCATTGTCTCGTGTTAGTTACATTGTTTTTGTGATCGTGGAATGCTGTAATCGTAAACGTTATTAAAACTCAATTGTCCAGCAGTGCTTTAAATGTGATACACTTTTTAAATGAAGTTTACAGTTTATATTCAAACTCATAAAGGTAAATCTATTTCAGTTTTGTTAAATGTGACTGGTAGGATGTAAGCATAGAGAAGTGGGAAGAAGGTTTTCGAATTTTATACAGTCTGAAATATCAAGACATAATTGTAGAAAAAAAAGTGTTTTGAAAAGTGGTTGCTGCATTGGACAGACACAAACAAATTAAAATGGTTTTCTTTGTTTATTAACAAGAAACAATAAAAGTTAACTTATGGTCTCAACATGTCAGGTCACAACATTGTCATTATTAAGTTGGTCATTAACAGAGGATGTGGTCAAAGCTGAACAGACAATAAATGAAACATCACATCATTAAATTAATATTAAGTCCTGCTGTTTGCAGTACTGGAGATCTATCCTTGCTGGCATGTTCTGCATGAGCCTTTTACAGTGTTAAGGGGCAAGCTTGTTTCATTCTTCTTGAATTATTCCCTTTAATTCTTCTAAATTATTTGGTTTACACTTTGAAACAGACTTTTTCCTAATCCAAACCAGATTTTCAATGGATTCATGTCCAGGGATTGAGCTGGCCCTCCTGGGACCTGGATGTTGTGCTCTTGCAGCCATGTTGTTCTTGCTCTGGATGTTTGGACATTATCTTGCTGAAACATCCAGTTTTGCCCTCAGTGGAACAGTGCATGTGCAGAAGAAAGCATGTGGCTTCTGAGAATGCCACAATACTTGGCGGAGTTCACAGTGAAATGACTAAAACCAGATCTTGGGTTGCCTTCCAAGCTGTTGGTTTGTTTGTAGTTCTGCAGAGTTTTACCAACAGCTGAGTGACTTTGTTTGTATTTTCTGGCTATCTGGCAGCAGCTGTACCCTTCCTGGCTGAGAATCAGTATCTTCAGGCATGTTCCCTGAGTAAGGCTCCTTGTTTAAGCAATTTTTTGTCTCTGGGGAACTGAAACATGCCAGTTTTGTATAGACATGAAGCACAATAACAAATTAGTGTCTTCAATTTAAAGGATAATCTTAGTCATTAGTTGATCAGTAGTAGTATTTTTTTCCATTTGTTTGAAGTTTTTTTTGTTATGATTTTTTTAGTGTTTTGACTGTGACTGTACGAAAAGAAATTGCACTGGGAGGCTTAAGAGTGTTTGTTGTTGCAGCATATCACAAATGTACAGGACCTCCATAAATTTTCCACCACTGGAACTTTCAAAGCCTTGTTCAAAGCAAGAAAAGGAAATCCACCAGTTGTATTTTGTAGGAGTAATATAAGAATTTGATCTTAAATCATGATGCAAAGCTCTAATTTTGACCCATTTCCCCTCATTTTATAGTTATTATGGCTACACCAAGAGATTTCATGGACCAGATCTTGCAGCAGCCTATTACATCTTGAGCATGAAAGGTGGTTTCAGGTAGGTATTTGGTTTTCCTTTCTGTGGGTGTTTGTCATGAAATAATCAATCGGCGTCTAAAAGTTTCTTCCCTGAATTTTGACCATGCAGCATGCTTCACAATACATGCCAGCATTGAGTTAATTAAACCGTATGGGTATTACACTGTAAGGATACAATGACAGTGTGGTCTGCTAATGTGAAAGATTTGTGCTGTGTTTTCAGGTATGTTGGCCAGCCAGAGTGGTTTAAAACAGACCACAGAGGAAAAATGTCTTGGGACTTCTTAAATTATAAAGACACACAGCTAGAAGAGGTTGACATGAGCTACACACTCATCAACTACACTGGTCTGCAAAACCTGGGTAATAACCTTTATCCATCTCTTCAGTTGGATTGTTCTTTTCTGACATCATGGATTTGAGTGAATTTTTGCTACTTTCTTTGTCATTCCTCAGAGGGGCAGAAGTCGTTACGCTCTCTGTTCCTACGAGGATGTCCTGAGGTGGACGACTGGTTCCTTGCCAGGCTTCATATATTCCAGGACACACTTGAGGAACTTGACATCTCTCACTGTCCACGCATCACTGCAGGAGGCTTGGCTGCACTCAGGAACCTCAAGTAATTTTATATGTTAATCAATTAAATTAATTAAATGAGGAAAGTCCACACTATTCCACACCTCAGAAAAAGTCTTTCAGGAGGTCGTATTTTGCATAAAATTGGGTTTTTATATTCATTTTTAATTACTGGTAAAGTATGTTCACAATCACTGTTTAAAAGAAACATTTAGGTTTTACATCCAGACTACCCCTGATTGTGCTGTACTCTCTGGACCAGATCCATAAAGAATGGATTGCTCCTGCTTATAGCGCCGTTATTTGCACAGAATTAGCTCAAGTAATCTGCCCTGTTTTAGCGCCTTATCCTCAAAAGAATTTGCTCTAATCATATGCCGGTGCTAACACGCCCACACAGTTTGGCAGCTGAGCGCACTTTCCACCTTTGGCTGCAAAATAAATGCAAAAAAATAAATATAAAAAAATATATACAACTCAAATGACCAAAAAGTGGTCAAGGGGGTCATAGGGGCTTTTAACAGACTGTATTTAGACAAATTATTCATGTTTACTTAAAAATGGTGGAATGCTTGCAGAGACGGACACAGTAGGCGAACACAGTAGGTTACTGTCATCCTTCATGTCATCTAGTAGCACAAGGATCATGCGGCCTGGCATCTGCTATCTGCAAAACAATAATTGACACTTAAATCATAAAGTGATACTCTCGTCTGATAAATCCTTTCTTGTGCGTGCCTGCCATCACTCCTGCCACGGTGCCTTCGCCTGGCTACAATCACTGCTGCCATGATTACCGGAGAGTCCTGGCATGACAGGCCTTATAAAGGCTCTGCTCCACAGTTACCGTCAACTCAGTGCAATTTCCAGTTTGGCAATTAGCACTGGTCTTTGTGGATTAGGTGGTATTTGCAATGAGGCTTATTTGCACAGGAAGTGGGCAATTTTATGCTGAATTTATAAATATTCCCCAATTTACATGCACGCAAATTGGACCGGCTCAGCTAGGAGTGGCAGTGCAGTTTGTGTCCAGTTTGCATGCATTTCAACCTTTGCATATGCTTTGTGGATTGCACACTATTTTTTTCTGTCATATGTACAGGTTTAGCGGTCTCAAAAGCAGTGCAGTCCTTATGAGGATCTGGCCCTATGTGCCTAAGAAGCTGTGTTAAAGCTCCTGCCACCTTAAGGCTCCCTTCTCAACTTGGACCCAGTCCACTTTGATTGGTTTTCAGGTGGTCAGTTCAGCATGGTTTGGCGCCATGTTGTAAGCAACTCTGAAATCATTCCAATGTCTACACTCTGCATGGGCTTTCTACCACAAGCAAATGATCTTAAATTAATATCACACTGGGAGGCCTGACGAAGACGACTAGCTCAGATCTTACGTAGAACAAGGGACTGCAGGGAGAGGTACTTTCTAATTTCTGAAGTCTGTGCTGAGCAGTTTGTTACCACCACTCGCTCAGATAGTTAACATGTCACTACAATCTGGAACAATCCCAAAGGCCTTGGAAACTGCAGTCATAAAGCCTCTCCTAAAGAAGAGCAGTCTTGATGTCACAGTATTGAACAATTACCGAAAGAGTTGTTTACCAACAGCTTACTGACTAATGACAGTTTTGTCACTAACAGTTTTAGTCCTGCTAGATCTGAGTGCTACTTTTGACGCTGTCAATCATGAAATCCTCTTACAGAGACTAGAGGTCTGGGTGGGCATTTCTAGTACTGCCCTAAATTGGTTGAAGTTCTATCAAGAAGACAAGAAGTACTTTGTTGAAGTTGGTAACTGTGTCTCAGACCACATGGCCTTGACTTGTGGGGTGCCCCAAGGGTCAACTGTGGGGCCCCTTCTGTTCAGTCTCTACATGCTGCCTGATTTATGTCTCACTGACAGCAGGCGAATATGGACCAGTGGATTCATTCTGTCTCTGCATGCAACAGGGCAGTGTGTGGATGCAAAACAACTTCCTCCAGCTCAGTCATCATATTTGGTCCACAGAAACAAAGAGAACATGTCAGCAGTCATCTCCTGCCTCCCTCTCTAAAACCCACAAATCAGGTTAGAAATCTCTGGGTAATAATGGACTCAGACTTGAACTTTAACAACCACATCAAATCAATAACATCAGCAGCCTTTTACCATCTAACAAAACTTTGCCTAAATCAAAAGTATAGTGTCTAAACCTGACTTGGAGACGACTTATCCATGCATTTGTCTCTAGCAGGTTAGACCACTGTAACAGCCTGCTCACTGGCCTCCCCAAACGAGCTGTAAGACGGCTACAGTACATCCAGAATGCTGCTGCTCGGGTCCTGACCAGAACCAGGAAGTATGAGCACGTTAGTCCTGTGCTCAGGTCCCTACACTGGCTTCCTGTGGCTCAGAGAATAGACTTTAAAGCAGCTCTGCTTGTTTACAAGTCTCTCCATGGCCTTGCACCAAAGTTCATCTCTGACATGTTAGCGCCATATGAACCATCTTGGACTCTGAGGATCTCAGGGACCGGCCTCCTGCTGGTGCCCAGAGTCAGGACTAAACATGGGGAATCAGGGTTCCAGTTTTATGCAGCTAAAGTCTGGAACAGTCTTTCTGAAGATGTGAGACAGGACTCGAATCTGACAATGTTGAAATCTAGGCTAAAAACAGCTCTGTTTAACTGTGCATATGACTGAAAGGATCTTATCTGCACTCTTCTCTTTAAAGTTGATAAATAATTGTTATTTTTGTTTTTGTTTTGTTTTGTGATTGCAATGCATTTTTCCTGTTCTGTAAAGCACTTTGAAATTACATTGTGTACGAATTGTGCTCTACAAATAAACATGCCTTGCCTTTTTTCACTTTTGTAAGGGGGCTCTAACAGAGTGTCTCAGACAGGCTGAGAATAGGGGTGGATCAGGGATATTTAGTATGTCAACATTAGAAGATTTTTTGAACAATAATGATTGGGAACATACCCTTGCAGTCATTGTAAATGAATTTATGAACATGAGTCAAGGCAGCATACTTTCAAATTTGCTTTCAAATTTTCTTCTCTGAAGTAGCACAGTGTCTGCTATTTATCCAAACATTCAAAACAATAATTATAGGACCTCTCAGGACAGTCCACAGAACAGCACACAACAAGGAACTTATGGTTTAACCAACAAAATCAACACATTTAGGGCAATAATAGACCCATATACAATCCATTTGTTAAAAAGTAGGATATGTCAGATGACCTAGGGTAATGGTCTTTGAGGAGTAGAAAAATTCACGAGTTAGTAGAGGTGGAAATAGATACCAGTTGTATTGATACCAATGCCATTATCTACATATTGATCCAATTCTTTATTAATTCCTGTAGATTTTGCATTTGAAAAAGCAGGTCATGCCAGATTTTTGGGGTCAGCAATGTCAAACACATGAACAGAACAGCATGTGATATCCAGAGCTGTTCTGTGCAAGGAAATATTTTAGCTTGTTTCTAGCAGTTTGATCCTTTGTTGAAACTACACAGATGCATACACAGGATGTTGTGCAGCTCATGCCAAAACGTAGAAAATGAAGCCACCAAAAGTGCTTTTATCTCCTGTCTGCCATGATTACGTCTTTGAATTGTTTGTTGTTGTTCATGCTGACTGCCTCTAATAAGAGCATGACCTCCTTTATTTGAAACATCCAGAAATATGTGGAGGATTGAAAAGAGACTTATTAATTATTAAGACTAATTATAACGATTATCGTAGCAACTGGAAATGATTTTTTAATTCTCATTTGTATGAATTAGTACTAGTTATACATGATGGTGTTTGAGGTTCCTTTTCCTCTCCTCTGTCATCAGATTCTCAGTTTAGATGGTAACAAAAGCCAATGTCTCAGCTTCTCGCTCCTCTAAAGCATACTTAATGTTTTCAGTTCATAATTTTATTCAATGAAAATTTTTACTTCTTTGGGTGTACTTACAAAATACTGATCAATTTGTTCATGGCTGAATTTGCACATTTTGCAAGGGAAAGCTATTATAAAGTGGGTTTCCTTAAGTTGCAAGCTATTAAAGCATTCTATGAATGTTTGTAGTGTAAAACATGAAAAGGTGGCTTTGTAACATTTTATAATTCTCACATTGGAAAGACTTCTTAAATTAAGACAGACTCTGATAATGATTTATTTCACAAATAATATTGTTCACAGCAGCTCTCCTCATGTGTTTATATGTACAGGGGTCTGCGGCGGCTGGACATGTCCTCACTTCCTCGCATTACGAGCCCTGGTTTGGTGGTTATCCTGCTGGAGGAGATGTTGCCAAAGTGTCAGATCATTTCTACAGGCTACGACTTCAGCCTGAGACAGGAGGGTGAATTTGAAGCAGACAAGCATGTGCAGGAGCAGAGGTAGCATTTCAGCTTTATTTGAAGTGGAGTGAGAAGGGGAGACTAAATTGAAAAGGAAGAAGAGGCACATGATTTACAGGCCTTGTTCACCTTGCCCATGATCAGTTGTCTTTGACCTGCAAATTGCTCTTAAATGTTTAGTGTGTTTGTGTTTCAGTGCAAACTTAAAACAGGTTTGGATCAAGTACTGTTGACTTCATACGGAGGTGGTCTGAGATGCTTTCATAGTGATTCATTGTGTTGACTCACTGAATGCTGACATGCTTTTTCATCCAAGTGTCTGAAATTGGATTCCTCTTCTCCATGTCTTTCTGGCTGATGAGGCACTTTAAATGTATACTGCCACCTGTTGGGGAAAACGGTATGGATATGATGTATTGACTGTGGAAATCTGAGCTCTGATTGCAGGCTGCCACTGGAAGGGCATGTTAGTGCATTGTTTGCACACACAGAGTCAGATTGGAAATTGATTTGTGTTAATACACTACTCCCCAGTACTCACATGAAAAAATAATATGTTGTTATTCAAAGTTAGAAGCAGTTTAAGTTGTCTTCATTGTCAAAATCCAGATAGATGCAGTGCTGGTTTGGCAGACTGGAGGGCAACCATGCACGTCTCATACACCCCCATCAAGCCTATCTGCACTGTCTCTCTTCCCTGTCAATAAAGGTACAAAAATGCAGTCTACACTTAGCATTTAGACATCAACGAATACAGACTGCGAAATCATGTCTGCTCCACTTGTCTCCTGCAGTTATGACCATATGAACTGAATATTTCATGATGTAAATACTTTTGTAAATATTCTGAATAAAGATACATTTTGAAAACCATGATTATCGTTCTTTTTTTTTGCTTCTCTCTGAATCTCAGTGAAACATCGGTGACAGCACTGCCACACATCTAAGTGTGTCTGCATTGCTAGTCTTCATTTTGGAGACTGCAGCTGCTGAAGTGGGCAAATAAAGTTAACATAAAGCTGGGTGACAAAAGTCATCATCCTTATAAACATGTGAGACAGTTTTATTATATTTTTCAAAATCAAAATTCCAGAAATGTTCATACTTATCACTAATACCAATATAAATCTGTTATTTGTATACATTTTTTATTTATTTATTTTTATTTTTTGCTGCATCTCTGGGCAAAAGTGATCATCAAACAGGATGATAGACATTTAATTTTACAAAAATGCAGATGTATTGAACTGTAATTCTGTAATATGAAACAAAACAAGGTTTTACATAGCAGCGGTGGCTCTCTGAGGCCAATTTTGTCACAGTGCTTGAAATCATGGAAGAGTTCAAGCAAAACTTATTATTCAAAGAACAGTTTTATGTTGTCCAGCACATTTTGGCTTGTGACCATCAGCACCGTCCACCTACCCGTGACCCTGATGAAGGTGACAAGCCTAATTGAGTTTAGCTGCATTTGTTTGATTGAATTGTTTCCTGAACTAAGATATTTTGGAGCTTTTTTATATATTCAAGACCTTTTCTCCCTCTGTGACCCTGGAAAGCTGTGCCTGATGTTTGTGCTTGAAATAACAGTCTTCTTTTGTACATAATGTTCAGCCAGCTGCAGTTTCGACTTTCAACTTTGGCTCTTAAAACACACCATAAACTGAACTTTAGGAATAGAAATGTGGAAATGAAAAAGAACTTCAGCTGAGGTAGGTCTTTTTCAGAGGTAAATTATTGACTTGCCAGCTGAATTTAGACCCAAGCCCTTTTCTTCAAATACACCAAGTTCCTGCCCCTTATGCATAATCAGCATAATTAATGAAATCACACAGGAGAATGGAATTCACACCGCTTACAGTTTGAGGACAGAAAGACATGGATTGTCTTGCTGCTGTAAAAATGGGCATTCACCATGTTGTGCGTGTAACTTAAGTTGCAGCAAGCCTCAAGCAAACCCTCAATCAAACAGTTTTCAAACTACTGCACTGGGATAGTTTTTTAGTAGAGAGGTTAAAATTGAATCTTTGCCGAAAGTGTGCAGTTTTTGTGCTGCAAGATAAAATCTGCAACTCAAGATCATCTCTGAGTACATCTTAAAGTATTTTGAGCACGTTTTGTATTTCCTACCTTCAAATGTGAGAAGAAAAGAGAGACCACACTGCAAGGTTAAAAAAAAACAGACCCACGCAGCTCTTTTGAGAACAGGCTGTGTATTTTCAGTGTTGAGCTGTGAAGAGAGCTGGGTTAACCACATGCAAGCCTGAGAGGAGGGAAGGGTGCACAAGGCACTGAAGGATTTCACACCAAAAGTGAAAGCGCATAAGATGCCAGCAAGCACAGGTGAAAGAAAGAGGTACTCAAATGACCTGAGCTGAAATTTAGTCAAGATTACAGCTAAAATCTATGTGCAGATGAACTCAAGAAGAGAACCAGAGATTCACTTTTACCTCTTTGTGTGTCTTAGGCAACATCATGAGTGGTGCAAAGAGGAAAGAGTTCGTAAGAGAGGAGATTGCAACATGTACGGAGATGTGCTAACAGAGTAGTTGAGAGGAGATACTAAACCGACTGAAGCAGCCCAGCACATGTAAGTACAATGCAGATCATGCTTTTTGTCACCAAATACAGGGGTGGAAAGTAGCTAAGTACATTTCATTTTAGTAAAAAATAATGGTTAAAGATCATTTACAATACTATGCAGTATTTTTACTTTTTGATTCTTCTGATGTCAAAAGGAAATACTCTTTATACATTACTGCCTCTATAGTTAAAAGTGATTCCTTTTGGCCAAGTTAATGTTGATCTGTGGATCAGTCAATTTATACTTGTGTGATTTTTTTATTTAAAAGACCTATACTCTTACTCACAATATTCTGAAACTATTCTGACCACTTACAAATCATGATCTAAGTTGATTCAGTTCACCAATCAAGCAATGTTGATTTGTAATGCACCAAATCATTACAAATGTTGTTCCAACTAACTTTACAGAAGAGTAGGTGAAAGCCATCCTTTATTTTTTTAAATTTCTTCTGTTCATTTAATTATTTATTTTTTAATCATTAATATGTTCACGGTTCAGGGGCCTGGCTTAAGGGGCGAAAAAAACATGAACTGTGGAACATGGCTGATGACGCCACAGCTAGCCTGTTAGGCACCATTGGAGGTGTGGCAGGCTGACTGTGGAGCCTAGCAGGTTTTAACACCTACCTGTGATAATAGATTAATACAGACCCAACACGAAATTAGCATAAGTACAGCACTATGCTAAGCGTAGCAAAAGCTGCCGTGGAAAGAACAAACCTATTGACTCCTGTTAGATAATGGTTTGTAACAGCACATATGTATTTGATGTTTATTTGTCTGTGTTCAGGGCAGTTCACAGTCCAGTAAACGGCACCACAGCCATACCCTGGAGGAGCAGCAGGAGGAGGCTTACCCTTCTGGAGCAACTGAGGGGGTGTCAGGATGCCTGGGGCCCTGGTGCACCCTGGGATAAAGAGGGGGCCCACAGAGCTCTTTGTGGAACACCTGCAGGAGTGAGTAGAAAGATATTAAAGGGACTGTGAGGAGTTTCTAAGTAATTACAAAAAAGTCTCACTTTTAGATATATGCCTGATCGAAATACACACTTTAAGATGAGTTTTATAGTATCAAAATAGGTTATCTATAAATGCTACTCCTGGACTGGACTGGCCTGGATACTCAACTTCGGGAACAAGACAATTAAAACCAGAGCAAATTTATATTATTCCGACAGTTGCACCGGGCTGTAAGAAGCGATATATAGTCGGCTACAAAACTATGATACTAAGTTTTCCAAAAATTGCTTGTTGTCACACATCAAAAACTACCGCTACGTAACTAGAAAGAGATACATTACCTCGTCGCTTTGCATCCTGTAAGTTGTTGAAAAAAGAAGTTGTAAAGCAATGCAGAGTTCTGTGGAAGGTCTGAGCTGCATTTATTTGCATCACAACAAACACACGCTTTGGCTTGGGTCTTTTGGTGCGTTCCAGTTGTGGTCAGAAGTAGGAATTTCCGGATTCTGAGTAGGAAACTACAACTGGAACGTCTCCCGAAGTCAGAATTTCCTACTGAGAACTCGGTGAAACCTTGCCACCCCCGAGTTGACAATCGAAGATGGATGCCCCCAGTGTGAACAGTTATTTAGCTCCTGTAATAATCCATTTATTTGCACTTCTGACTGGGGTGTGTCGCTCTAGATCAGCTGTATACATCGTATTGTTAGACTTATATTTACAAAAATGCTGCCATAGTGATAATCACATTCTTCATGTGATATTTGTGAACAACAACTCAGGGCGTGCTAACAACAGCTAACAATAGCCTGGTATATCGGCATGTTTTTTACCAACTTCAACTGAGACGCCGATAAGTCGGAGATGATGTAACTCCCAGTTCCGAGGTTACTGGAACGCAGCATTACGACAGTCGCCATGCGTGCTCATGGGTAGCAGAGTCCTAATGTTGCCGCAAATAGATTGTTCTCATAGCACCTTTAAATAAGGAATCTTACCATTATTATTATTATTTTTTTTTTAAATGTATATTTTTGGGGCATTTTGTGCCTTTATTGATAGTAGAGAGACAGTGGATAGGTTTGTGAAAGGGGGAGAGAGAGCAGGGGAAGACACTCTGCAAACTGGTCACAGGCGGGATTCGAACCTGGACCAGCAGAAGCAAATACATGGGGTGCTAACCACTACGCCAGACCAGCACCCCCTTACCATTACTATTGACTGTGAAATATAGTAGTATCACCAAGTAGTGATGACATATAATTACCACAAAATGTATTATCATAATTGTATTAGATATGTATTATCATAATAAATGTTCAGGGCGCTCCACGGATGTGCAACCCAACAGTCTACAGTCTGAATCTAATCATTAAAATAATAGTTATTATTGTTATTTTTGAAACATAAAACTATTATTGTTTTGATAAAAAGATACAGATACTTGTTTATTGTACTGTGGTTTTAATGTGGCTGTAATCTCGACGGCATTGGAAATGAGGGAAACCTCAATGTCCTTTCGAGAATAAATAAAGGTTTGAAAATACAGAATATCTATCTACAACCCAAAACCAGTGAAGCTGGCATGTTGTGTAAATCGTAAATAAAAACAGAATACAATGATTTACAAATCCCTTTCAACTTATATTCAATTAAATACACAGCAAAGACAAGATACTTAACGTTCGAACTGGTAAACTTTGTTATTTTTTGCAAATATTAGCTCATTTGGAATTTGATGCCTGCAACATGTTTCAAAAAAAGCTGGCACAAGTGGCAAAAAAGACTGAGAAAGTTGAGGAATGCTCATCAAACACTTATTTGGAACATCCCACAGGTGAACAGGCTAATTGGGAACAGGTGGGTGCCATGATTGGGTATAAAAGCAGCTTCCCTGAAATGCTCAGTCATTCACAAACAAGGATGGGGCGAGGGTCACCACTTTGTGAACAAATGCGTGAGCAAATTGTCCAACAGTTTAAGAACAACATTTCTCAACGAGCTATTGTAAGGAATTCAGGGATTTCATCATCTACGGTCCGTAATATCATCAAAAGGTTCAGAGAATCTGGAGAAATTACTGCACGTAAGCAGCAAGGCCGAAAACCAACATTGACTGTCCGTGACCTTCGATCCCTCAGGCGGTACTGCATCAAAAACCGGCATCACTGTGTAAAGGATATCACCACATGGGCTCAGGAACACTTCAGAAAACCACTGTCAGTTCGTCGCTACATCTGCAAGTGCGAGTTAAAACTCTACTATGCAAAGCCAAAGCCATTTATCAACAACGCCCAGAAACGCCACTGGCTTCGCTGGGCTCGAGCTCATCTAAGATGGACTGATGCAAAGTGGAAAAGTGTTCTGTGGTCTGACCAGTCCACATTTCAAATTGTTTTTGGAAACTGTGGTCGTCGTGTCCTCCGGACCAAAGAGAAAAAGAACCAGCCAGACTGTTATAGGTGCAAAGCTCAAAAGCCAGCATCTGTGATGGTGTAGGGGTGTATTAGTGCCCAAGGCATGGGTAACTTACACTTCTGTGAAGGCACCATTAATGCTGAAAGGTACATACAGGTTTTGGAGCAACATATGTTGCCATCCAAGCAACGTCTTTTTCATGGACGCCCCTGCTTATTTCAGCAAGACAATGCCAAGCCACATTCTGCACGTGTTACAACAGCGTGGCTTCGTAGTAAAAGAGTGCAGGTACTAGACTGGCCTGCCTGTAGTCCAGACCTGTCCCCCATTGAAAATGTGTGGCACATTATGACGCGTAAAATACAACAACGGAGACCCCGGACTGTTGAACAGCTTAAGCTGTACATCAAGCAAGAATGGGAAAGAATTCCACCCGAAAAGCTTCAAAAATTGGTCTCCTCAGTTCCCAAACGTTTACTGAGTGTTGTTAAAAGGAAAGGCGATGTAACACAGTGGTAAAAATGCCCCTGTGCCAACTTTTTTGCAATGAGTTGCAGCCATTAAATTCTAGGTTGATGATTATTTGCAAAAGAAAATACAGTTTACCAGTTCGCACATTAAATATCTTGTCTTTGCAGTGTATTCAATTGAATATAGGTTGAAAAGGATTTGCAAATCATTGTATTCTGTTTTTATTTACGTTTTACACAACGTGCCAACTTCACTGGTTTTGGGTTTGTATATCTATATATCTGTCTGTATCTCTCTCCATATATATATATATATATACACATATATATACACACATACATATATATATGTATATATATATATATATGTATATATATACACACATACATATATATATATATATATACATATATACACACATACATATATATATACATATATATATACATATATATACACACATACATATATATACATATATATATATATATATATATATATATATACATATATTTGTGTGTGTGTGAGTATATATAAGAAAAGAAAAAAGAAGCACTCTCATCCAAAATAAAAGGTTTAATACTGGCTGCTAGATGCAATTGTACATTTCTGTACTTGCTCAGCCTTATTTAGATCATCCTTTTAGTCTGTAAATGTTTTGCTGTTTATTCAATCAAAGTCTTAAATAAAGGTCAGAGGGTAAACACTGAGTCTTGGCAAATGAATAACAATTAAGTACAGGAGGAATGTGTATTTTTTTCATGAGATTTCATTCAAACAGAAGTACTCTTATATGGACTTCACTCTGGCTTGTTTGCTACCATGACACAAAACCAGTTCCCTTTTTTATTTTGATCTCTGATAACACTGCAAATACTTTAGGTGCTAAATGCAGAAGTAGTGTTGTATTTAAGCATGAGCAAAGCAGGGAAATGACATTACAAAGTGGATATATCTGCAGCAAAGACAGGATGTAAGTAGATCCAACAATCCGTTTTATTTTTCAAGAAGACATATTCAAAAAGTTGCAGAGTGCTTTGTTTCTTTAGAATAGTTTGGTGTTTTAATAATATGATTTTGTAAAAAATTTGGACTCATGGCAGATGTTGATCAGCTGAGATCCCAAATGTTGAGTTAAACAGAAATGGTTAGATCTTTGCAATTTTTAAATGGTTCACTGTTGAAATGCTCTAGAAGTGTGACTGTTACATTAATCTACAAGCAGGACTGGTTTAAACATTGTCTCTATTTCTGTGCACACTTAGCATGAAAGCCACTTCCTGTGTTTGTGTGTCTGAGTATATTTTTGTAACATGGCAGAGTTGCTGATGTGCTGCTCTGTGGATTACTTGTACTTATGTTTTACTCAAATTAGTAATGTCAAACTGCCGTTCCAGTTTTAGTATTGATTTCCTTAGAAACCTATGTGGTCAGTCAGGGGAAGAAGCTATTGAAAAATCCGCCCATGTGAAAAGCTTCGGCTTCATTAGCAAATTTGCTGCCAAAGTTGGGTCTTGTCATTTGTGCCTTTAAATTTAGAAAGGAAGTTCAGATTCTGAAAGTTTCCAAACTCTGATGGGGAATGGAATCATATGCATTATGTTTTAAGTCAAATTGCATTTTGTAAAGCACTTTTGTATGCCCTTTAGTGTGTGTCTTTACATGTCTTCAAAATGTATTCTGCATGTAAGACTACCTCTATACACAGGACAACAAAGCCCAAAGCATGTGGACCTCTTGTCAACAGCACCAGTAGCTGCAAGACATGGCTGATGGCCCTGGACTATGTTACATCAGTAGTTCAAGCCCATGAGCTTAGAGTGGCAAGCCTATTGCAGAGCACAGACTGTAAAACAACAGTGAATTTACCAATTACCACAGAGTAAACTGATCAGCCAACCAGAACAGACTAAAGCTGCGTTCACACCAAATGCGTCTTTGCAACCTGGGTGACCACTCTCCATGTAAAGTCAATGTACCGCTGCAACTGGGTGGGGTTACCCCTCCTTCCAACCAACAGCCACGATCAAAGCGACCTGGTTGCTCGCCGCTCCATCGCTGAGGTTCAGAAAGTTGATATTTTCAGGCAATGCCATCAGTGACTGTGTGGCAACAGCCAATCACCATTGTGTGATGGTACCCATAACAGTTTTTATTCGGGTTACCAGTGCCAGTCCATGTACGTGTAGGAAACATCAGTCAGTGAGTACATTAGTTTCACCTAGACAAAGAAGAAATTTTGCAGACCATGCTGCTTCAGGGCCAGCTGCAGTGTTTTGTGGTTGGTAGATGAGTGAAAAGGATACAGATGGCATAATGTCAGCCTTTACATTCTATTATATGAGACATGATATGATTGCGATGAAAGTCGAGTGGACGTGACGTCACTGAGCAGTCGTAACAGTGACAGTGACCAAAATGACATATTTATGGACACGTGACATGACTTCAGTGGGGGACGCAAAGTTGCATTCAGTGTGAACGCAGCTTAAGCCCATGTAGTCTTAAAGTCATGCCGGCATTAGCTGTCACAGAGCATCTCAGACAGAGTGAGAATACAGATGGATCAGGGGTACTCTGTTAATAAAATTTTTTTTTTTTTTTTTGCTTAAGTGACTGTGAATCGAGCTGTCATTTAAAAATTAAATGGTGTCCATCATCAGTACCACCAATCCCTTTTGGGGCCATGAAGAGCTGGAGCCTATCGAAGCTGACATTTGGCGAGAGGTGGGGTACACTCTGAACTGGTTGCCAGTCCATCAAAGGGCTCCATGGAAAGACAAGACTCACACTCTTACCTTAGGGCAGTTTGAGTCATTAATTAACTAATGAACATATTCTGGTCTGTGGGAGGAACTGGAGTGTCCAGTGCATTGTGTTCCAATGCAGGCATTGGAAGTTAATGCAAACTCCACACAGAAAGATCCTGGTCAGAATGAGGAGCCAGCAACCATCCTGCTGTAAGGCATGCGCACTAGCCTGCTGAGCCACTATGCTGCCCACTGATGACATTTGAGTCCCAAATTAAATCAAATTATGGCCGCTTAAATTCTTACCATACCTTACCTTATAAATCTATCTATCCATCTATCTATCTATCTATCTATCTATCTATCTATCTATCTATCTATCTATCTATCTATCTATCTATCTATCTATCTATCTATCTATCTGGTTGGTGTGGACATAGTGGTCAGAGATGAACAGTTCAATTAACATGGGACTCTAAACAAATGTTTCAATTCATATGTTTTTCGATGAATTCGGAAAATAAGCAGCTCTTGAATAACATTGCTGAAAAAGTGAGGGTTCTGGGCCTATTTGACAGAAAACTTGAAACAACCAGCTTGCATAAAAGGTCACCTCAGTTTTATTAGCAGAACAGTTTTTATGAACCTTGGAAAATGACACGATCGTGTCTTTCAGTTCCTCCTACAACCTGTCAGCAAGTCAGCAGGGCAACTGTCTTGTCATAGAACTATGACATAGAGGGTATTTTTTACTGCAGCCTCTTTGAAACCTTCATTTTTCTGGTTGCAGGGGAGCATTTAGGAGAAATTGCCTTCCTGTTTGACAAGTTTTTCGTAACCCTACAGAAATGAGTCATTGTGTGTGTGTGTGCCTCCTTGTAGAGTTTCCTGGTTGTGCAGGAGTCCGCAGAGTCTACGTCCAGCCTGCTGTGTGTGTCTGCGGGTGGAGAGGATGAAGCAGTCATTGATTTTGTGATCAAAAGCACAGAAACAGGTAACTGCATGCCATCAGCTTGTCCTTTCTCTTTCTTTTTCCGTGTGTGTCTGCTTGTGTGTGTCTGATCCAGCCACTGTGTCACTCTGCATGGTTGTAAGATGAGTCACTTCAGTCTTTCAGATTGTCATTTGCGTTCACCTGCTGATTTTATAAACTTTGCCTGACTGTGGCAAAAATAAAAACTTGTTAAATTCAAGGTCAAAGCAATGATCTGATACTCCTCTGTCTTTTCTGAAACTGAAAATTCTGGTTCCTTAATGCCTTAATTGCCTTCAAACAACTGATTTTTTAACACTGCAGATGCACAAACCGTTTGTTAAATCGTAACACAAAGAGCAAATGTGATATACAAGTATTACTTTATGCTCAACAGTAATTGTATTAGGTATACCTGTACAACTTCACATTCGCAAAAATACCTAATCAGCTCATCACATGGCAGAAACGGAATGCATTTAGACATATAAACACGGTCAAGGCAACCAGCTGAATTACAAGCCGAGCATCAGAAAAGGGAGGAAAGGCGATCCAAGTAACTATGAATGTGGGTGTTAATGTCATAGTAGTTTGTCTGGGTATTTCAGAAACTGCGAAGCTGCTAAGATATTCATGCACAACTGTCTTTAGGGTTTACAGAGTATGGACCAAACAAGGGATAATATCCAGTGAGTTGCAGTTCTCTATGCAGAAATGCTTTGGTGATGCCAGAGCTAAGAAGAGAATAGCCAAAGTGGTTGGAGATGATAAAATGGTCACAACTTAATCTAAATAACTATTCCAACTGAGGTATGCAGAAAACCATTTCTGAATGAACATAATGTCATGACTGAGGTCATGTCCCCCACTTTCATAAGTTGTCCCCCCCAAAAAAAATCCCTAAGAAAACACAAAGTTTTCTAATAGTATTGTTACGTTTATTGATGGTACAATGCAATTCTCATAACTTAAAAGCACATTGACAATTTTAACTTTTGAAAGATTTTAACCCCCTCCCCACGATCCTCACAGTTGTTTGGTGAAACTGTTTCTCACATCATGCACACACACAAGCAAACAGAACACTGAGGATCGTGATTAAGTAAATATATTCAAACCCTGAACAGTGAATAAGTTCTTTATCACCACACTTGTTCAACAAGCACACTCAGAACAAGAAAAGCAACATCTCAACACCTTTGTCCGAAGTCCGTCGGCATGATTTAAATAAACACAGCATGGTATTTAGCTAATTAACAGGGTGGTAATTATCAAGCTAAAATAAAATTTGCACTTAATATAGCACATTCTGACTGTTAACGTCCCCTCCTTCTTGTCCTCTTATTAAAATCATCAGTTTTTACATTGATTTTGTGACTCGGTCAGATTTTTTTGTTGATGCTTGTTTACATTTGATTAAAACGAATGGTTTGTTGTAGTTTAGTTATTCATTTTAGTATTCTTCTAGTTTTATGACTTGTATTAAGCTTTCAGTTCTTGTGAAACTGCCGAAGTGGTGATCAGACCGGTGTTTATGGAGAGCAAATAAATTCTGTTAGGTCAGTAACAAACCTGCAGACAGGTCTCTGAAATTTTACTGTTTGTTGTCCTCCTCAGCAAAGAAGAAATTTCGCCCCTGTTGCCGAGCAGCAGCAGACTACACTTAGGGCTCCTTAGCACCCAAAGTACTAAAGGAGTTTGCTGCTTCTTTTAAAAACCATTTTACTTTGAGAAATCTTGCAAACTGGGAGCACTGACAGAGTGGGATTTCTCTGTCCTCATATCTTTGATATTGAATTTCGTTGCATATCATGAAATTACTACTTTTCTGACATATATTATATAGGATTTATGTATATATTATATAGGATTTATGTGTCTGGATGCTTACCTTTCCCAACCAGAGCAAAAAAACCCTGACTTGTCACTGTCCAGCTCTTGTACTTTTTGTACAAACCAAACTTGCTTAGGAATCATTAAGATTATGAATCAATCCAATCAAAGCTAACGACAACAGAAATACAAAAATCAATATATCCTATTATTTATTTAATCAGGTGTGCATTTTTGTTAGTGAACATGTGTTCTTGATGTGTTATATTACGAACAATGTTTTTACACTTGAATTGGTACTTAAATTCATAAGTTGTGGACACCTTACTGGATCATAGCAATTATATTTAGGTAAGACTGTGGATTTAACCTGACTGTGTTAAAGAGTCCATAGACCCACTCAGACCTGATTAAGGATGCTCACATAAGAAACCACAGTTTTGTCAGGAAATAGACATTTAGTGGCTTCTGAGCCAAATGTAAAAATAATGTATGATGCAGTCACACTTGTCTTCTTAAAAAGTCCCCTTACAGACTTCTCGGTGGTGGCTCTGCTGGGTTTTAAATTTATTCTTGACGTACACTGACAGTAACTCTGCCCACTTTGTCTCTTTCAGTATTTCAGCTGTCTGAATCTCGTCTTTGTTTCTCTGACCTCGCTCAGCTGGTGCTTTTCTACTCCTTAACCAGGTAAGGGCCTGTTTTTACTTTAAATCAGAGGATTTAACCTTCATTTAAACTTAATCCTGACGATATTTCAACAATACATGACTGAACATCCTTCAGAAACAATGTTGGGCAGTTTCTTCACATGTAAGAAAAAATGCTCAGTAGTCATAACTCATTGAAAAATAATATAATAACTTTACTCAGCATTTAGTGGAAAATTTAAACAACTTCTATTAAATATTTATTACTTTTCCTTATTAAAAAAAAACTGCAACACTTAAGAAACTGGACAGTTTTTTTGAATGTTTGGAATACAGATGACCATGGTGCAGTGATCTGTCTCAGCACATCAAGAACACAAGAAAATTACATGAGTCTATTCTTGACATTTGGAGTGGTAAGAAACATGCTTTATTGAATCGAAGGAAAGCCACGCATTACCTGGAAATGAAATTGTTTAAAATAAACTCGTGTAAAAAGTCAAACTGAAACAAAGTTACTGCTTGACCTGTCATTTAATGACGAATAGCGCTTCTCTCAGAATCGCTAACTGCACAACCACAAAGAGGTAAATTCATATATGTCTATGATTAAATTAAGGATGTGGCTTAACTTAGTATTTGTAACTTTGTATTAACGTTAGTGGTTTTGTTATGTTTTGCTATGGGACATTGTTACCATGGCAACAGAAAATCTTCAGGGTAAGGATTTTTAAGAGGTGACGTACAGTTCTCTGAGTCACTACCAAACCCGACTGGATGCGTCTCAAATGCATGAATTTGTTTCCATGAAGCATCCCGTGTTGGTTCAACTGCTCCTGCAGAAAGACAGCCACATCCAGCGTGTCAGACTGGGCTCTCCACCTGAACAGTCCGAGAGATCTGAGATGTCTGTGCATTGTTGAAGAACTACTTTTAACACCATCCTCATTTTTACCAAACATCAGTATTTCCCGGTGTCAGAAACTGAGAAAATGGTATTAGCAGATTAACTGCCATAGCTCGTCATTGTCACTGTGAGGGGATTTACAGACGTTTTCTTTTCTTTATCTTTTCCTTACTATTAAAAGATCATGATCTCAAAATTAAGAGAAAAAGTGTCTCATTTTTTATTTCTCCAGTGAATGCAATCAGCAACCCAATATGTTGGATTTTTTTTAGAAATCTGTTGAGAAGTCAGAATTATAAAAACAGATTTTTCCACATAACTTCAACATTGACTGATTCCACATTTGTTTAGCATTTACATCAAACGTTATCAGATAAATCCTTTTTGTTATAGTTGTGATGTCACTTGTCATGGTATTAGCATTGACCAAAATGCCATGACAGACACAGCTTGTTTATTGTTGCAGAGGAAACATATATGTCACAGGCTGTTGAAATGTGTATCTCCATTTTGTTTTGTGCTGCTAACTTGTGATTAACACTATTGTCTGGCTATCGTCAGTTCTGTAACTGTGAAACTTCATTTGACCCTGTGACTGAACGCTCAAACAAGACAATTAAGCCATATAGAAACCTGCTGTCCCCTTCAACTGGCATTACTCCTCCTTATTTTATTTAATTGCTAATTCTTCTCATTAAAGGACTGACATTACAAAGGGCACTTACTTAATGGCTGGCCAACCTTCTGTTATGTGGTTAAAATGTGATACAAAGCTCTTAAAAGTGGACCTCTTTTTTGTTCACACTGTGCACAATCCCAAAATGCTTTGCTAACATCTCGCATCTTAAACCAGGACTTCTTCTTTTAATATTTATTCTCCCTCTTTTTGTGAAATAAATCTGAAATATAGAAACAGTGGTCTGCCTTTCAGTAAAAATACCCAAATGGGGTGGTGTGTTTTATTTAATACTGTCATTCAGTTTCAGTTAAAACAAAAAATAACACACTTTTGAGCTACAGTAAGATATGTATGCTATACCTGTGTTAAGCTTTCATGTCAATAATGTGATATAAATAATAAACTTAAATTTATTTGATGATATGATACAGTACATATTATCTATGTTTGTTCATGTTACCAGGGATGTACTGGCTGTATGCCTCTCTGTTCCTCGTTGGATCTACAGTGTAACAGAGAAGAACAGAGATCATCTTTCTCAACTCAAACCTGGTAAGTACCTACATACCCATTCAACTTTTTTCATGTTTAAGTGGAAAAAATGCATATTGAGAGCCCATTGTATTCATTTTCTGACACAGAGACCTGGCTCCATACTCCACCTGAGCTTCTCACCAATGAAATGTCCAACACAGGGCCAAGCAATGTCATGTGCTCCATACAGGTATTCTGTGTTTGTGTTTATGTGCAAAAAGGGAAAATGGAGAAAAGACTTTATTTTGGAGTTTTGTTTATTTCTGATTTCATTGTTTGTGACATTGTTCGTCACATGTTTCTTATTTGCTAATAAACATGTGACACAGCATGTTTCTTATCATATAAATGATGCACCAGTCATTATTTTTCCATGGCTGTTGGTGTTAACATATTAATTGTAAGTATATGAACATAATAATTAATACATTTTATTTTTTCTATATTTGTTTTATATTTTTTCAGGTGCAAATTTGGTGTTTTAGGCCACTGTAAAGCAGCCATGACTGTTAAGCAGCTTGATACTTTTTATGAAGTATCTTAAAATAACAGACACCACTGGTCTCATTTCACAAAAAAAACCATGAACATTTTCCAAATGATGAGCAAATTTATATGGTATTACTCTGCACTGACAATGTTGTGTTATACTTCATATCATTTTTGATCATTTATAATGCTCTATAATTGCATAATTTTAAAGCTATTTTATGGAATGATTTAAAAACATAATTGAAGTGAGTTATTGTGCATATATTGTGCAAGAATAAATCTTAGTGTTTGAGTCAAAAGTGGTTTTACCTATTGATTTGTTTAAGATTAAAATAGCATATTAAATGTAGACTGCTTTATAACCACAGATAATGAATATTCAATATTAACAGAAAATGTATTGTCTCAAACTTGAGCCACTTGGGCTCTGATATGGGGATGATCAAAAGTATGAATTAACTGTAAAAAAGAAAAACAGATTTAGAGCACTCTGTTTACTTTTCTTACATTTAGTGAATCTATTTTTTCACTTAATCTATGCAATATTTTTATAGTAATTTAGAATCACTGTAAAAAACGCAATACATCTGCTTGTAAAACAGTGGTATTACTTTACTCAGAACATCTAATGACCACTTATAGTGACTAATAATGGAATTGTAATGGATTACTGTAGTCTACATGTGTTATAAATTGATTATAATGTACTAAAGGAATGAAAGACAAGACAAACTCTATCTTTTTAAATGTGGTCTGTGACCTGCATGTATTTTGAATTAACACTCTGGTAGTATATCTGGGATGCTTTACAGTGTGTCAGATTTCTTGTTATGAAGCCTTATGAATATATATATTTCTCATACAGTAACTATTATCACTATATAAAACACTGTAAGCAGGATTAAAGCTCATTATAAGCACTAATATTATATTGACCATATTGTCTGGTTTGCCGGCGACACTATGGTTGATTGGGCTGGTCTCACTTTTCATGGCAAAGAAAAACAGACAGTTGAAAAAATACAATGTAACTAATGATATGTGAATTGGACAAAAATAGTTTTCATTCAAAATTTACAAATCTGACAAGAAAGAAATTGGCCCTTGGATAAATGGAGTTGTCTACTTCTGTTTTATTTGATGACCTGAGAGTGAAGACGTATCAGTGACATCATCTGGATCATTTTATACCTCATCGTAGTTTTGAATAACTTCATTACACATATCTGATTAGATTACATCATATTTAAAAACTATGCATGTGTTATTGTGTTTCCTCAGCTTACCTCTACAAACGGGGCCCTGTGTATCATCAACCCACTTTATCTCCGTGACCATGGAGATGATTGGCTCACCAACAGGACAGCTGCTACTCCGTGTGCCATACAACCATCATATAACAGAAAAGAGCGACGGCTCAGTACCACCAGATCCTGGACAGGGGCAGGGCTTCTGAATAAAAGAACCATATCACTGGATCAGGAGTCCTCTACTGCCAGTAATGAGATTTCTGGTGAGGACTCTTTAATTTGTGACTTAGAGCTTGATGTGACATTTTCCCTTTAGAGTGCTGCTCATCACAACAGTAAGTTTGGGGGTAAAAATATGATAAAGTACATTATGATTCAACACCTGTATTTCCCACAGGAAAATTGTCAGTTAAGGTGGTCGCTGACTTGTGGGTGTGGGGCAAGGGGAGCCTCATACTGACATAAATCCCAGATCTGATCCCTTTAGAATGTGATAAACACATTAATAATTCTCCTAAGTCAAAGAAGCTCTCCTTTAAAAAAAGATCTCCACTATTGTGAGTCAGTTTGTGTAGCCATGGGAATTCACAATCAGCATACGGGTGAAACTATGCATTATTTCCCACTTGAACCTGCTTGAGGCTCAGCTGTGTAAGTCAGGGCTTCCTTGATTCCTGCCACCGGTATGCCTGCTGCTTGTCAGTGCTCTTTCCAAATATGCAATCAGTCAACAGTTCAAAGTGTCTGCCATTATTGTTTATTTTCAGCTGTTTGTGCATAAAAATCTCAAGGTACGGCATATTAATATCCGTGCAACACAATTCTCAGTCTGAGGAAGTTTATTCATTTCGGCCCTTCTCAGGACAGGATGTTTGAGTGTGGATTCTCATGGGTTGTGTCTAACTGTGTCTAACTTCACCTCTTGCAAGATGGCCTCAGCTTTCTGGCACTGAGCTTTAATGTTTACTGGGGCCACACAGAAAGGCCCACACATGTCCCATCATGTAGACTGAACATACACCTGGCTCTGGAAGTTTCTTTGGAGGAGGTGACATATCCCCTCATGATGAAATGAAGTGAAAATTCTCCAACAAACTGTTTGAAAATACATGGAGCAAAACAGAGTAGGAGGTTTGTAGACAGACCTCATACACATATTCTTGCCTAAAAACTATTAAAACATGAGTTTAACACAGAATTTGACCTTCAGAAAAAAACCTCAGAGTCAGTCAGGACCATTAGAGAAGTAACTGAGACATTTCCATCACCAGCATCAGTATCAAAACAACTTTATTTATGATCCATGTTTTCTTTGATCAGGTATAACCAGAGCCAGGTCTGCTGATTCACCAGATTGCCCTCAGACTCCATCATCACCATCAACTCCAGCAGGTGTGGTCCTCAGAAGACCCAGCAAAGACTCTGTTTCCAGCCTTCCACACAGAGCAAGCACAGAGAGCTTGTCTTCATCAACGCCGTCCACTCCTGGAGGTTCAAATCGTACGTCATTGGAGCTGCAGCCTCATGGCAGCCCTGTGCCTCAGTCTCCTCACAGGGTGTCCTGGATTGAAGATGGAGTCTGGCTGCCTCCACCCAGGTCCTCCTCTCGTCTTCACCCACCATCCATGGAGCTGGACTCCCTGTCCATCAGCAGCATAGAGGAAGAGCAGGAGTCCCAAGTGCCAAGCCCCAACCCACACCACCAGTCAACTCTCTGGTTAGCGGACAAGGTCATAAATCGGCTCTCAGCAGTGGGCCAGGCTCTTGGTGTTCTGGTGTGTCAGAAGAAACGTCTGACCTATCGTGTACAGGAGCTGAGTGAGAGGAAAGGCTTTGCATTTGCAGAAGCTGTGAAAGGATTTGTGGAAACAACACTGAAGAGAGGGACTGATCCTGCCGGGGCCATGGGATCAGCATTTTTACAGGAAGTGAGGACGTCCCTCACATCACTGAGAGACACACTTTTGAAATATGGAGATATCCAGGCATTGTTGGACAGCATGACTGACCTAAATGACTCAGAGATAGGTGAGTAGAGAGAGTCGAAATTTGGATTTTTGACAAAGAACTCTCCTTAGATTAGTGTCTACTTTGTTTTCACAGTGCAGACACTTAATCTTAGGCTGCAAAAACGGCCAAATCCGATACGTTTTTGTTGCGTTTTGGCCTTGCGTTTAGATGAGAACGCGTTGCGTTTTGTCTGACAATGGAAACTTTTGAAAATGGGCACCAGAGTGGAAAGTTTTGAATCCACTATCCATGCAGCTCCGTGTAAACCCGTATCAGAGAGTTTCAGGGTGACACGCTGACGTTTCATGTGCAGCACTCTTTCACATGAAGGCTGTGGTGGCATACCAGTAACAACAACAGCTTCACCTGTCTGCCGAGTAACGTGTAAACCTCTTACCGTGCTCGGTTTGTTATTCAGTCAAAACTATTCAGACAGATTTGTCGTCCGAAATGATTTGTTGTCCAGAAAAGAAACTCCTGCGCCTATTTGCGTCTATTTGCCATTGTTGTTTGCGAAAAGTTTTTCTTCTTCGTTCGTGTGTTAAAGCAGCGCTGCCTCTCTGCAGACCTTCACCGCCATCTACTGAACCAGCATGCTTACTACAGTGGATTCACTTGTCTCTGAGCATCAGCGTCTGAACGCTGAAGAATTCTAAAACGCAAAGAACAAATCTTTGCGTCTTTAAGTCAGAAGTGTCCGTGTAAACGCAGCCTAAGTTAATGCAAGGAAGTCTTGCCAAAATATCTTAATACACTTGTTCAAATCCACATCCCCATAACAAACAATAGTTTGATTGGTGTTTTTAAGAGCTCATACATTTAATTTAAGACATTCAACAAGCAAATTTGGCCTTCCCCTCCGAGAGATTTGCTTTCACTTCATACAAGCAGTTAGGGCTTTAAAACCAGCTTTAAATAATTTGGGATAAGATTTTTTATTGATTTAACCACTCAGATCTGGTTATGTTAAGTAAAAAAAGTGAGCTATCAGTGTCAACATAATCATATGAAATGAGATTACTGGCTTACATAAACATTGTGTAGTTTTTCAATATTTTAATGATTATGTTTTGTCAAGTTATGAATTTTAAGCATGAAACACTCATAAAAACAACTCAACTTAATTTAGAAATAGAATTGGTAATTCAGATCAATAAAGTATTATTACACTTTTAGAAGTTGCATTTCTCCCTTAGTGTGTTTCACCTGCCTCCTCTGCATTATAGAGTACCTCTGTGCACAAGACAAAAATGTTGAGGTATCAGAACTCCTTTCTCCCCCCTTTACAGTGCCACTAGCTGCCTGAAATAGCTTGCTTCTCCATCTGCCTAGTTTATGAAAAGTACACTCCATGTCACAGTCTCCTCATTCAAAGCTGTATCACGCTGTGAATTAACAAAAATGGCACAGTCTGGCAGAAGCAATGCTTTAATGTAAATGCACTGTGAAAAGGGGGTGATTACATGTGATAAAAATTCAATTAAAGAAATTTAACCAGCTATAAGTGATAAAACAAAACAAACACACTTTAACTTTGTTCTTTTGCTGTGTCATTTTACCTTTTTTATCCCCTTTAGACTGTTTGGTGGAGCTCTCCATACATAAAGTGGCATTGAAGCCTGTCTCTGCTCATATCTACTCCTGCATTCATGCTTCCCGGACCAATGATGGCAGCTTGGATTGTTTCCAGAGCAACTTGCGTGTGCTTGAAAAGAAAGGGATGGAGGGGCTGGGGGGATCTGAGGGGGTTGGAGTTCCAGACTCTGCCAGCCTGGAGAGGATCCAGCAGAGGTGGATGAGCATGCATAAGGCCTACTCTCCAGACAAGAAGGTCCAGATCCTGCTTAAAGTCTGCAAAAGCATCTACCACAGCATGAGTGCTGAGTCGAAGTCAGGTAATCCAGACATTTTTATAGAATGATTTCACACATTTAACTCTCTCATAACCTCTTTCACACATGACTTAAACTTGCTACATTGTGTTAGTGTGATGCACCTCTGAACCTGTTGACTCTTTACCTGCAGGTAAAGTATTTGGAGCCGATGATTTCCTCCCCTGCCTCACGTGGGTGTTGCTCCGAAGTGACGTGACCACCTTACAGATAGACACAGACTACATGATGGAGCTGCTGGACCCCTCTCAGCTGCAGGGGGAGGGTAAGGCAGATCAGATCTCATAAATAGGCTCGCTGGTTTATTGGCTTCCATGTTTCCCGGACAGAATTGCTGAGCAATACTTTTTGTTATTATGATGGCTTACCGGCAGATAAAGTTTCTAACAGCCTTTTTCAAAATGTGTGCATTCACTCTGCGTTCTCTAACATCCTCCAACAGTCCAAAGACTTTTTTTTGACTGTTGACTCTGAGTGGCCTGTCAGTATGAGTGTGAATGAGTGATTTCTTTGTCCTTACATGTTAGCCCTGTGATAGACTAATACACCAGTCCAGGATTTACCCTACGTTTTGCTGGCTGACAGCTGTATTTTTAGCCTTAAGCTTCTTACGCTTAGTTTGTATCATAGCCAAGTTCTTGTTTGATTCACAACTTACGAGGGCCAATGAGGTAGCCAGTGTTAGGGTGAAAGTATTTTCAAACATCTATAGTTATGATTGATCTTTACCTTAGAGCCACATATGTGAGCTCATAACAAGATTTTGATTTTTCATTGGGATACCTTTCAACACCATGAAAAGAGCATTGGCAAATAAAACATAATATTTCCTGGATGAAAGGCAAGTTTTATTTTAAAAGAAAAAGAATAGATATTTGATAGAAATTACCATAAAACAAGGATTGGATTGGTGTGACGGGACACATTTGTTCTATTAGGTTAGTTTACTGCTGAGCTTTTCTCGCTGAAGTCAGTCCATTTGTCACTTTTGGGACCTTTTGCCTGAACCTAGTGTTTGTGTTTGCAAGTTCCAAAGCAATATCAGGAAAAGGAAAAATAGAGCACTCTGAGTTTTGTTTTGCCCAATCCTGCATTCGACCCAACATACAGACGTGGACAGAACTTTTGGTACCCTTCCTTCAAAGAAAGAAATCCCAAGTTGTTCACTGAAATATCTTGAAACCAACAAAAATAATAATAATAAGTACCACAGGTTCCTTCAAACTTGTAATCAGTCTGCCTATTAAAGGGTAAAAAATAGTCACTATGCTGTTTGGCTTCATGGTGTGTACCACGCTGAACATGGACCACAGAAAGCTAAGGATAGAGTTGTGTAATGACATTAGAAAGAAATTATGGAAAACCATATTAAAGCTAAAGGCTATAAGACCATGGCCAAGCAGCTTGATGTTCCTGCGACTGCAGTCACACATATTATTCAGAAGTTTAAAGTCCACGGGACTGTAGCCAACCTCCACGGACATGCCAGCATGAGGAAATTTGACAACAGATTGAAGAGATGGATAATATGAATGGAAACCAAAGAGCCCAGAACAACTTCCAAAATGTGCTGCCCAGTGTCAGCGAGCTTGGTCTCAGTTGCAGGTCATTGGTCCTCCAACAGGATAATGACACAAAACACATACTGTAGCTAAAACACCCAAGAATGGCTAAGAACAAAACACTGGATTATTCTGAAGTGGCCTTCTATGAGCCCTGGTCAAAATCCTATAGCACATTTGTGGAAGGAGCTGAAACATGCAGCCTGGAGAAGACAGCCTTCAAACCTGAGTCTGCTGGAGCAGTTTGCTCATGAGGAGTGGACCAAAATGTTGCAGAAATCACCTGATTGCAGTGATTGCCTTGAAAGGTTGTGCTACAAAATATTAAGTTAAGGATACTATCAGTTTTGTCCAGGCCAGTTTTATTAGTTTTTTGTTTTTTTTTTAAGATTATTCTATTAAACCACAATTCAAAAGCAGTGCCTGGCTTTCATTAGTTAGTTTCAGTAATTTTTTTTAATGTATCACTACTTTTGTCAATTTTAAGTTATTTCAGTGAACATTTGGGTTCTTCTTTCTGTAACATAAGGGTTACAACATTTTTGTCCATGGCTCAATTTTTCTTTAAAGGCACATAATTACACAAGTAACTGAACTCGTCACCAACAGTGCAACTGAGCAGTAGTCTCAACTTGTTCTCGTATGAGGAACAGTGCTGTTGGAAACCCTTATGGCCATTTCACTGACTATTGTCATACATAATACCTACTTTTGGAATTTCATTTTTGCTTAAGATGGGATGTGGAACGTGTTAGTGTTTTATAGATACTGGGGCACAGGACGTAGAGCCTAAAGCGGTGCACTACTAAATTGGATTCTGCCTATTCTTACCATGGCCCTTCAGTGTATCAACTGGTTGTATGCTGTCTTTGACATACCAATATTTGCTGTTTGTGTGTTAATTGATGAATGGGCAGACAAAGTAACTTGTTAGGTTAAAACAGAGTTCATTAAGTTGTTTCGATCTAAATCTAAATCTAGCTCACAGGATTTAAGGGTGACATTTTTTTACACTATGCTATATCTTTGAATGTTTTGCATTCTTTAAACAGACTTATGTGATAACCACTTCCTCATTTATTGGATTTAAAGTTGTTCCTAATTAAAATAACACATTTTTCTCCAAACCAACAGGTGGATACTACCTTACAACCCTGTACGCCTCTCTGTACTACATCAGCAGTTTTCAGCCACGATTGGCTGCACGTCAGCTCAGTGTGGAAGCTCAGCACTCTCTGAACCAATGGCACCGCAGACGCACCCTGCACTGCAACCAATCACGTCGCAGCAAGCACCGACGGACCATTCGCAGAACACAGAGGAGCTCACTGAACTCAGAGACAAGGGATAACGAGGAAAGTGAGAAAATAGATTCTTCTGTTGATGAAGACAGGTCACAGCAGCAGACTGAAAGCTTCACAGAGACTGTGTTGCTGGAGGAAGAGAAGAACATTGACCAAGGAGTAGTGTGGGGAGCACACTTGTCACCCCAAGCCTCTGACTGTGATCAGGATGTGGTAAGGTTCAAGCAGGAGGATGAGCAAACTGTTTGTATCACAGAAGAAGATGATCATAAAGGATTGTAATGACTTTCTGGAGGATTAAAAGCAATCGAGTACTGCTGCAGAAACCATCAGCCTGCTTTACATTTCTCAGGACAGGACAATTTTTTTTTTTTTTTTACATTTTTATAATGCAGCAAGAGCTGAACTCTGACTTTGTAATAGGTAAAGTTCTTTTTTAGTGTTCTTCAGCAGAAAGTTGTGATTTCAAACAACAGACAATATGCAAAAACAACATCTCCAGTTCATTTTAAAAGTGAATCCTTAAAGTTGCATTGTCAGTTACAAACAGGCCTGCATGCAACAGTTTGCAAATATGTTACATTATTTATTTTTTCACCCGCTAATGTTATTTTCTGTTCACTAGAGATTGTTTTCACTTTTGTTTTTCGATGGATGTCATAAAGTCATGGTCTTTTGTAAAGTGTTTCTATTGGAAAGTTTTGTTATTCCAGTATCATTTTGTCTTGTGTGTTTACAAGTATGACTTTGTGTGTTTGCAGAGCTCTCACTGGGCCATGCTCTCTAAACTGTTGCAACACCGTAACGCAATGTAACTTCATATCATGATATTACACGCTAACTACATCATACTAATCACACCAACTACACTCTAGATGAATTTTATGAGGTATATAGACAGTCATGCTTTGCCACAGTGCTGTAACAGAAAGATCTCCCTCTAATAATTATTGAGTGGTAAAGTTTAACCATTTACCTGACCTGCTGATTGTTGAGCTCTCTATGGCTCAACTGGCTCAAAGCAATTTGGCGTGCTGCTGGGGTGTTTTCGATTTTCAATTTGACACTGGTGTAATTTTTACATCCAGGGCTTGTCAAATGGGTGTGTTTGCAGAGTGATTAGGCACAAAACTGGTGTAAAACTGGTGAAAGAAGGGATAAAATCTTGTCTAAAGTCCTGAGTCCATAGCCCGTTGTGTTCTTTCTGTTTGGAGGACACCTAAAAAAATATGTATGTACAAGCACAAATCCCACTGAAGCTGTTAGACTGACATGGAATGCACAAAAACACAAACACTCCACAGTGTAATATTGGCATATTTGTTACCTTTAAAGTTACATTTTTAATGGGACAGGGGACTGCTGAACAGTGTGAACTTTGTCATCAGACTCTCAATAGTATGTGCTTCCATATTTGTGCGCACCACAAGCACTTGTCCATAGTCACGTAGACACACAAACATTTACATCAGACAGCCATATTAAAATTGTCATCAGAAGACCAAATGTTTGCAATGCAAGACGGGTTTTTTTTCAATACTTTTCAATACATCATCTGTATTAGCATGAAATCCACAAAACCCTGATCTTGTTACTGTCAAGTGGATTCTGGAAACAGATGAAGTATGATGCAATCTAATGAGCTTAATGCGTAACACCAGTTTCAGCTACTTTTTGATATACATTACCAAGTATTTACTGGTTATTGAAGTATATTTTACAGATATTATAATTCTTTGGAAACAAATGCATCAGAGAGGGTTTAAAACAGGTGGTTACTGCTCTGTCTTTTTGGAACTTAAGCTATTTTTTATGTTTCCAAGGCAGGTTTTTTTCAAAAGTTCTTAAAGTTCAAGCATATTTATATTTTGAGCTGACTGGTGGGCTGCAATGATGCATTAATAGGGACATATTATGCAAAAATAAAGTAAGACTTTTCAATACATTTTTGTATTGGGTCCAGCTTCCAGCCTACAAAATGTGATATTAGACAACAAAACCTGTATGTAGCAGACTGCATAAATGTAAATTTGTGGTATTTGGTGAGCATTTGAGTCTGTGGAGATCAATGTTCAGCATCTCTAAGTTTAGAAGCTGTCACTGCTCAGTTGGTTGAAATGGGGTTGTATGAGCTCCATATGGCCACTAAGTACATTAGATGCAGTAGAAAGTTATCTCCTCTTCCTCAGTGCGCCACAGTCTGTAAGAGTCTGTTGCGCAGAACCAGCCGCAAACAGGAAGTATAATACCAAGAACAAAGGGTATTTTCTCAGCCTACAAGAACTCCCGTCAAAAAATAATACCACAGATTAAGAGTATGCAACATATGCATGTGTTTAAGCGCAATAACTTTTCAGAAATATAAAGTTCATTTGGACCTAACTGACTCACACCACGTGTTCTGTCCCGCTGAATCACTCTGCCTCCCACTCAGCTGATGTAAACATAACAAGCTAAAACACTGAACTATCCCGTTAATATAAAGGCTACCAGCCTCGGAGGCCCAGATGATTAATTTTGGTTTTAAAGGGAATGAGCCAGCAACAATCGGCTGAAACCTGTATGTGTGCCAGTCACTTCACGGCAAACTGCTTCCTAAACTTCAGTCATTTCAACAGAGGACTGACAACCTGACTTCACACACAACTTCCTGAATCCGGGCTCAGTACCAGCAATCCGTCACCAGACCTGATGAAGTGAACCAGAGGTAACTGCACAACATGTGCGTTAATTTAACATTACATGTTGAAAGTCTGAAGGATAAACTTAAATTTATGAAGAGAACTTTATCAGTTGGCTGAATAAAATCAGTCCTTCACCCTCCCCCATTACCCTAGCTGTTTCTAAGTTAGCCCAGAAGGTAGGCTAAGTCACAGCTGTCCCACTGCAGTGACTAGGCTGTGGTTAGCATGTTGTCTGTTAACCTGTGATGTTTGGGGAAACAAGCTTCGCCATGAATCCGTGTATGTGGTAACCAGCATGAATTAAGGGTTTGTGTGTGTCCAACAGTGTGTCCAACAAAGAGAAGTCCAACAGTTGGCTGTATATAATCAGTCCCGTACCTATCGGTTTGTGCTAACATTACCCCAGAAGGTAGGCCAAGTTGGAGCTGTCCCACTGCAGATAGCATATTTTGCGTTAGCCTGTGATGTTTGAGGGAATGAGCTTCACTGTTTTCACTGTGAGTGGTAACCAGCATGAATTAAGTTTTCGTATGTGTTCAGGACTGTAAGCGGGGCATGACTGGACCACCAGAGTGCTGCGCTTCACTTGAGTTACTCTGCAGGTCTATCATGAATTGTCATGTGTATGCTGCTCTGCTTTGGCTTATTAGCATATGAAGGCGACCACTCTCAAAACCAGCCATTCTGAACCAAAGGGTGAGAGTGGAAAGAATACAGTTGTGCTGTATTCATCGGCTTTTTGGTCCAAACCATGCCCCTTACATTTCATGAAAACATCAAGGATCCATGTTAAACTGCAGAAAATATGGGACCTTTAAAACAGACTGCCTGTGTACTTAACACACATTAAAAGCCATAAAGAATTTTGAACAGAAAATAGAAATCACAGCCAACATAATACCTGAGCCCTTTGAATATAATTTATAAGAAACACAGCTTGTCCAGACCTTTTGCTGTGATTCCATATTTGGGCTATTCTGGAATTTTTCTATGCATCTTGATCATTTCTGAAGTTGTGGAAATGTCTCAGTAGAAAAATAACTTTCATCTGATATCAGAATGCTTCATACATTATCCTGTGTGCATATTCTGTGTTTAATGGTACAATAACACACAATAGACTAGTCTAGTCTAGTCTAGTCTATTCTATCTATCTATCTATCTATCCATCTATCTATCTATCTATCTATCTATCTATCTATCTATCTATCTATCTATCTATCTATCTATATGATTCATGATTTTTTTCCCCATTTTTTCAAAGTATTGGATATGTTAAAGATTGTTAACAGCATTGATTTTGATGCATCTTTTTGTGCATTGTAAGTCTAATTCAGATTTACTTATTAGGCTTCTTTTCAGTGAAAGACACTGTTCATACTTGAAAGGAAAGATACTACACTTTATTTTTTTTTGTACCTGCCAACTATTTTAAGCATTAGCGCCATCCATCTTTCATTACTGGACTGTCACCTCAAGCACTTATGACTTGGAACGGTACAGTGGTAACATAATCTGAAAAAGCCAAAATCCCAAAAATTGCATATTCAACAGAAAGAGTTAAATAATAAAATAGAAAAAAAAGATCCAACAAGTGGGTGTTGAGATAAACTTTTTACTGCTTTTTTTTTTTTTTTTCAAAAAGAAAAAAAGATCCAACATTTGGGTGTTGAGATCAACTTTTTGCCGCTGTAGTATTTTTGTATTTGTGATGCAGTTACAAAAAGAACCTAAAAGAAACCTTTGATGAAAGCGTAAATGGTGGAATTTTAAACAATATGGAAAACTTTTTTTTTTTTTTTTAGCAAATTGTGTAAGTAAGCGGTTATAAGGCCAATCAAACAACTTTTTCTTGGTATTTCAATTGACCATCTTGCCTTCCTTTGAAAGTTTGCTACATTTATTTGAAGAATGTGTATTTTTCACTCGCTCACGCATTCAAAATAAAAATCCAATTCAGTAAAAGAAAAAAAATCTGCTCTGTAAAGCCTTTTAACAAACTGGCACTTCCTATGGTGTCTTGTATTTTCCCCCCAGCGCAGTGAGGTGTTTAATTACTTTTTAAATTAAGACATATACTCCTTTTATTTGGTCTTTTATTTACACGTAATTATTTTCCTTCACATGTCAATGAACTCAAACAGCCACAGGACCTTGGAGTAGTGCCTCAGTAGCAACAAGAATGTCAAAGTACATGTCTTCTCACTGTTATGCAGTAGAGGGCAGCATTAAACCTTCTGTGGGATGGGTGAATTCAGGCAGATCAGAAAATGGAGGTCGGGTTAGACAAACAAACCAGGACTTATCTTCACACTAATAGATGAAAAAATGTTTTAATCTGCATCTAGAGTTCAACAACAACGAAATACAATTAAGTGACTTCATTGCTGTTATGTCATGAAAATTAAATACTTAACAGCATTGTACCATTGTTCAACACAAGGTGAAAAAAAGTTTTTGTCAGTTATCATTGTAAAGAAAACAATGCCAACACTTGATAAAAGGTAAAACTTTTTTTTGAATTATAAAGTTATGCACTACTTTAACAAAAATAAAGATATATTTTGTTTTTATTTTTTGAATTAAGTTGTGCTTTTGGAAGCAAAACTTTCAATGAATGAGACAGTGCTGACAAGGCTTTTGATATGAGGAAAAATATCATCCATCCTTGAAAGGTTTGAATAAATGTGTCAATTCTTTGTGCTCTAAATAAGTGGCTATCGATGTTGCTGCATGTCACTTAAATAAAACAATAACCTAGTTAAAGGTGCTATGAGGAGAATCTATTACCGGTGACATTAGGACTCTGCTACCCATGTGATTGTGCGGCGACTGTCGTAATGCTGCGTTCCAGTAACTTCGGAACTGGGAGTGACATCATCTCCGCCTTGTCGGCGTTCCAGTTGAAGTCAGAAAAAAACATGCTGATCTACCAGGCTATTGTTAGCTGTTTTTAGCTTGGGGGTTGCGAGGTTTTACCTAGTTCCCAGTAGGAAATTTCGACTTCGGGGGACGTTGCAGTTGCACTTTCATACTCGGAACTCGGAAATTCCTACTTCTGACTACAACTGGAACGCACCAAAAGACCCAAGCCAAAGTGTGTGTTTGTTGTGATGCTAATAAAAATGCAGCTCAGACCTTCCTCAGAACTCTGCATTGCTTTACAACTTCTTTTTTCAACAACTTACAGGATGCAAAGCGACGAGGTAATGTATCTCTTTCTAGTTACGTAGCGGTAGTTTTGATGTGTGACGACAAGCAGTTTTTGGAGAACTTAGTATCGTGGTTTTGTAGCCGGTTATATATCGCTACTTACAGCCTGGTGCTCTAAGACGTGTCTGAATAATATAAATTTGCTTGTTTTAATTGTCTTGTTCCTGAAGTTGAGTATCCAGGCCAGTCCAGCCCTGTCCGACTTGACCGGAAGGCTAAGGAATAGCATTTATAAATAACCTATTTTGATGCTATAAAACTCATCTTAAAGTGTGTATTTTGATCAGGCATATATCTAAAAGTGAGACTTTTTTGTAATTACTTCAAAACTCCTCACAGTCTGTCTTATAGTAGTAAGGGCATTTGGACTCAGTGCTGTGTGTGTGTCTCTGCCTCGATTTATGGGGAGCATGTGCTTTGTCCTGCTCTCTCATGCTGCTCCAAAATCATATTGCACCACAAATATCACATCTTTGCAGAACCAAAGTGAACATCTTAAGGTGTAATAATGAAGAAAGTTAATTGTAGTTTTTCAGGTAAATGCACTGTGAAAATGACTTAAAACTTACTCTAAATGTTTTACAGCTGAATAATCATGTTACATTTATACATGTCGACATGTTTGGCCAAATGCAGTGTTCATCGCTCTCTTCTGCTGAAACCAATTTTAAGCTGATTATACTGTACATCCTTAAAAAAACTTTGATACAGTTGGAAGATTTCATCAAGAAGAAGTAGCACAAAGAGAGGAAGAAAGTAGTTTATATTTTCGTTAATTTGTTGTGAAATATATCTCAACAGCTTCCCATTTTCACAGCTTAACATGGTAACGCCTCTGATCGCTGTCTTTTGAGTAGACATTGTGTAAAGTTTGCAGTTTCACTCTGTTTTTGTTGTTGTTCTTGGCCTTACTTTGCAATTTCCAGTCTGTAGATTCAAACATGGCTGAAATTGTTAATGAATGCAAATACATCACGCATGTACACATGTAAATAGTTATACAGGGGCCTCTTATGTAAATGCACACACAAACACACATGCAGCGCCTCATGTACACACGCATATGGAACCGTATCATCGCTGCATTCTAAATGACCCGGCCAATCAAATTTGCCTAATGAGACATCTGGCATTCTGCCTGCATGTGGATGTCAAGCCCAGAAACAGCTGGGCCTATAGACACACACACATATACATACAAATATTTCCTCTTCTCCTCACAGTGTGTGCTTCTCTGGGACTTTGTGGTAGACCGGGGGAAACACAAAAACACACAGACAAAATGTAGCATCTTTGAGGAAGGATTTTGGTCCTGACTGTACAGTCCAGTACAAAGTGTCACACCCACCCTCTCCCACACACACTTCTTTCACACATGTGATATATTATGCATACATGAGTGTGTGTAACGCACTCACCACAGCCATAAATTAGATATATGGCAGCGGTGGCGGCAGTGGAGGAGGGGTCCTCGGAGGAGAGAAGAAGAGAGTGTGTATGTGTGTGTATGTGAGATGGGGGGGCAAAGAAGAGGGGGGCACAGATGGTTGTGGCCCGAGGCAGTTGAGGTACTGCAGCTAAACATGGAGAGTGCGGCACAAAAACACACACACAGAAGATGGAGTGTTAGGGTGTGCTCACATAGCCAAAAAAACGTAACTTGGACTGTACAGGATTGAACTGTGAAAACAGGAAATAAATGAAATGCTGTAGCTGTTTTCCACATGCACTCACTTTCCAGACAGTATAGTCCTAAATTTGCTAAGAAGGTTATTCACACATGTTCGTCATAGTCAAAATGCAGTTTGCAAATGCTGAATTTTTGTGTTAGTCTGACTAGAGCTGGATTGATGAAACATGTTACATCACAAAGACCCTGAACACCAGTGGGGTCTAGAACACCGACTTAAAGTTAAGACATAGCGTTCAACTACATTGTCTGTAAAAAAAACAACAAAAAAAACTCAACACTGTTTCAAATGTAAGAATACGCAGCGGTGCAAGTTCAAAATGACCCAGCAACAATAATCGATTCCATCAAATGTCACAGGATTGAAAAGTTGACAGAGTGGAAGTTCACTTGCTTTCCACGTATTAGTTAACCAATCACAAGAGTAGTTAAGTAATTTTTCTGAAGACACTGTTTTTGTTTTACTTTAATTTGCAATTAGCGCTGCCTTTAGCTAATGGCACCTTTCTTCCAAATGAAGTTTTTTTTAACTTTGCAAGATACACATTACTCTGAATTTCTTGAAAAAAAAATCATGTTGGTCTTGATTAAATTAGTTGTGGTTATTTAGTTGTGCACTGATACTATAGATAGGTAGATAGATAGATAGATAGATAGATAGATAGATAGATAGATAGATAGATAGATAGATAGATAGATAGATAGATAGATAGATAGATAGATAGATAGATAGATAGATAGATAGATAGATAGATAGATGACAGACCATGATTACAGTTTGATTGAGTGATTTATTTTACACCAACAGCACTAAGAAGGGAGGTTATGCATTTTCTTTTTTCACTGTTATTCTTAAAATAGTCTTAGTTACTTAAAATATAACAGTACATCCATCAGTGAAAGGTCTTCAATAGTCATCTATGAATTGCAGAAATACAGATACTGAATTGTTTAAAGAGCTCAAACTTCTGCAGCTTTTTTTGTCCTTGGATGAGTTATGAGCTAAAATGTGGAAAACTTCTGAGATGTTAATTAAACAAACAGACAAATGTTGGCAAAAACAACCATCTTGGCAGAAGTAATGGGATTTGAAACTTAAGTAAGAAACTTGTTTGCATTGATTTTTGATTGTTATGGAAAAGGGTCGACAATGTTTTGTTTCTGTCCATTTTGTCCTTAAGAATTTTGTCAGTCAACAACAACAAAAAAATCACTCTGTTACTTCATGGTGAAATGAATCGATCATTGAAATTTTTTAAAGCTCAGTTCAGCTGTGGTACATGACACCTAATCCTCATCGATTCTGGTTTGTGTTTCTCATCATTCAGCATGAAGACATGTCAGGGGATGTGCTAAACTGGGCCTGTTAAAAGGATAAATCAAACAATTCTAAAGGAATCAACAATTACATTTTCTCACAATTATACTTCTTTTTTCTCAAAGTTGTGCTTTAGCATTATTCCTCACATTTTATCTTTGCTCTTGATTTAAAAAAAGAAAAAAACTTTATCTGAAACTCAGCTAAATTCAACCACTTTTACAGATAATTTCAAATAAACAGAGCAATATTATCTTTCTTAATTAACCTGTTCATTTTTGTCACACATCATGTGCTGGTGTATCCCCATCATTGTGTTTATACTGCACTAAAGCCACCTCACAGCGCCTTGTCCTAACCTCAGTTATCATGTTAAACAGGGTGGATGATGTGTGGCGTTTTTGTCCATCTTTACTGTGCTGTCCTCATCTGTCACTCGTCCCCTATTAAACATGTTTGTGTCTTTGTTGTCCCTGAGGCCCTTCAGAGCCGGTCACCATCGAACAGCTTGCCTCTGTCATGGAGCGTTCACCCACAGCAGCACAATAAAACTTTCACCCATTCTCTCTTTAAACCCTCCTGCTCCTTCTCTCTGTTATCCTCTCACCCCGCTGCATTCCTCCATTTCTTTCGATCACTGCCCCACACCCTCTTTCTCCCTCCCTCCCCCGACCCCTCCACCCCCTCTTCTCTACCACTTGTCTGAACTCTGACAGGTGTGTAATTGAATGATTAATGACCACCAGAGTATCCCTCCTCCCTCACACACATGCACACACACACACACACACACACACACACACACCCAAACACACACAGTCTATATGTTAAAATGGAATCGTACATATTTATGCTCACACATATTCATGCTGATACACGCAGACATGAACATTTTCACTTAACACACATGTGTTCATTTTGCTTCAATTGCGCAAATGGTCAAATTCAAAGCAGTCTTGAAATGATGGAGACATTATAGTGTGGGGAGGAACACAGCGACTGCTGAAAATGGACGCATGGGCATCCTGCAGTGTCACAGAGCTGTAGTGAGGCTCATAATAAAAAAAAGTAAAAACATGAATGTAATTTATAAACCTATTTCTGAAATACATTTTTCATAAAGGTGTGAGATGAGGTTTTATTGTTGTGCTTCCAGACCTCAACAGAGGATCACTTCTTGGAGAAGGTGGAGCTTGACAAAAGTTAATTTCAGGATCTTTAGATTGCATAAAGTAGGCCTGTTTTGAAGTCATAATAAGTCTGATATCAAGGTCTTGGGTTACATTCTCTTCTGTTGCCAGTGTACAAATTGTCTGAATAGAATGCTTAAGTGGATCTTCCTCTAACGGCAGAATTTCCAGTCTGCTTCCAGGATGAATATGTTGTATTTTGGAGGTCAAAGGTCAAGGTGTTTCAGTTTCTTGTTCATACTTTGCTTGTAAACTCAATATCCCAAGAACTCCAAGAAGCATACATGAAATCTCAAAGGTCATCAGTTAAAGTTTGAGGCTGCTGTTCCTTATGTCCATTCCTTTATATAAACACAGTTTTTCAAGGGTGCTTCAATTAATCCTCCCCAAGGTTTGCAGAATTGAAGACTTGTTTTGATATTGGAGGTCAAATGGCATAGTCTCTTGTCTCATATTTATCTTTTGCCAGTGAACAAACATATACAACACTCTTTTATATACTGTTTATCTAAACTTTGTACAACTGACCCCTTGTCAAGCTCTTTCCAGGAGGTATTCCTCTGTTAAGACCCTTCTTTCTAACTGTTAGACACAATCTTTTGCTGCTGGTCTCTCTTTGAACTATTGGAAATTATTTACTTTTCTACCAGCTTTTATTTCTTTTAAATTATTTTGATCTTTTATAAAGGCTGTCCAGGTAAAGAACAGTGACTTAACTACAGTAGGGTGTTTGAAAATCTATTTTGATGAATCTTTTAAATAATGGATGAAATATATGCATTAATTTGGACTCTGCCTAAAAGGAAGTGGTTGACTGTGTAACTCTATATCTGCTGCTCTGACCAGGGATTCTCTGTTTCTGATTGGTTAGTCAGTTGACCAATCAGAAAGCCAACAGTGGGTCATACCGTAGTTTGACTCAAGAGTAAACACCTTAAATTTTGAAGCTCGAGGTTTAAGGTGATTCAGTTTCTTGTATATACTTTACTTATAAGCGCATTATTCCAAGAACTCCAAGAAGCAAAAAACTAATGAAATCCTAAAGGTAGGTTTAAAGTCACTTTGTTCTATGTTCATCCCTTTATATGACTGTAATGTTACAGGAATGTTTTTAGGGACCTTCCCAAATCTTTGCTAAAAAAAAAAAAAAATCAAGTCTGACTCAAGGAAGACATAGTGTGATGTTGGATGTCAAATGTCAAGGTGGCTTGTCTCATATTTATCCTTTGCCAATGAACACAACACACATACTGCTTTCACACTAAAAAATTTGCAGGTCAACACATTTTTTCAATGCAGGTTAACCCGCTAACAATTGGCAAGTGACGCCTTTCTTAGTGCCTGCAGTCCCAGGCAGCAGATGAGCTACGTGGCTGTTTTTTATTTCTCTGGTGTGTCAAGCTGATACCATCATGTTGGTGACATCATCAGCACGATGAAACACGCCCATGTAAGTAAGAGTCAAGTAAGTTACAGACGGAGGGGACGGGTGGGATATTATGTCACGGGCACGTTACTCCGGCATCATCTGGAAATTAATGGGTTGACCCAGGTGTGATGCTCCAACTGAGGCTGACTGGAGCTGAGTGATAAAAACCTGTGTTGCTTGTAGGGTCAGTCGACCTGGGTTGAAATGCCAATTAAAGCCTTTGAAACTGTCAACAGGAGCTGATTGTTGCCAGGTTAAAACATTTTTTTTTAGCATTCTGAAAGGGGTATAAGGCACACTTAAAAAAATAAATGTTGCAAAACTGTCAAAGTCACTGGTCTAACAGTCGTCCTTGCTCATAAGCATGATTTTCCAATATCAGGTTGAGAATAACAGAACAACAACTTTTCACAACTGCCTACTTTGACTTCAGGAAAAAATTATGAGATTTGGAGGTCATAATGTTTATCCCTTGCTGGTATGCATAATGTCATGTGGTTAATGTCCCTAAAATCTACACAAATGTCCTCACTAACTATGGAAAGATATGTTGAGATTTTGGAGGCCATAGATCATTGGTCAATATATTTAGTTGTTGTATGAACCCTTTTTAAACCCCTAAGCTGAAACTCCAATGTTCTGTTGCAGTGCCACACTTTTCTTCCATACACTGTTCTCCTGTAACCACAGCACACAATCCCTGAAACCACAAAAACACACTCATTTATTTTCTGCCTCCCTCTCCCTGTCTCCTCTTCATTTGTCAACATAAAGACAGATTTTATGCAGTCTAATTCCTACCGGCTAATGGAGTCTGTGCTGATGAAAGAGAGAGAGAGAAGGCTAGCAATTTATCTGAGCCAATCATAAAACTGAAGCCCTGACAGTGAA
This sequence comes from Scarus forsteni, assembly GCA_036419115.1. Taxonomy (NCBI): domain Eukaryota; kingdom Metazoa; phylum Chordata; class Actinopteri; order Labriformes; family Labridae; genus Scarus; species Scarus forsteni. The sequence goes on along the minus strand of JAZDUH010000229.1, from coordinate 7,370,504 downwards.
AAATATTGTGTGACAGAGGAATAAATACTGATTAAGAGAAAAGACAAATAATATATGCATTCAAATAGAATCTTGATGTGGAACCTTTAACCAATATGTCTAAACCATCTAATAACTGTCAAAAAGTCTATTTTTGTCCAGTATTATTTGCCAGCTGTCCTTTTTCCAAGAGGGGATGAATAGAATAGTAAGAGTAAACACCCAGGTACCAGCAGATCTTTGAATGAAAAATACCTTCTCAATGCCAGAGGTCATTGGAAAAATCGCAGAGTGGTTCAGGATCAGGGAAAGGCAACTGTGGTAAAACCATCGTTCTTGTCAAAGGGCCAGATTTTCACAATTTAAAGGGCACTAGTGTGGACAAATACATATAGCTGTCAAAGGAGTTGACATACACTGTACAAAATTCTATCTATCTATCTATCTATCTATCTATCTATCTATCTATCTATCTATCTATCTATCTATCTATCTATATCTATATCGATAGATAGATAACCGCTCTGTTTCCTTGAAATCATTGCCGAATTTTTGTGGTCATAGAAAATTTGTAGGTTTTCTTCATGAATAAAACTTTTTTAATATAAAACTGCTTGGACTGTATTAATAGCAAAGGTGGGGCACATGTGTTCCGAAGCCTCCAGTTATTCACTGTGTTCTAAATGACAGACTGGAAACATTGATCCAAATGTTACAACTGTTGGGCAGACATTGCTGAATGTACAATGCATCAAGATATGGTATATAGCAGCAGAAAACCACACCCTTTGCCATTCCTCTTAGCTAGGAATGGGAAACTTAGTCTACAATTTCCCACCTTCACCACAATTGGACAGTAGAAGATTAGGGATGTTGCCTGATAGGGACTCTCAATACCTGCTTTGACATTCAGATGGTAGGGTCAGAATTCAGTGCAAACAACATGAAATGGTATGTGGGACATTTTTTGGCACAGTATGGGCCCTTGAGTATCAATTTGGTATTGCCACAGCCCACCTGACTGTTGCTGCTGACCATGACCCATCCTTTTCATGACTACAGTGTACCAATCCCCCTACAAGGAAGAAGTGGTTGAATTTTGGTGGTCATCCAAATACACCTGCAGACCCACTGTTGTCATTGATTTGTTACCTTTGTGCAAGGGTTCAGTTTTTCACATTTCAGTTACCTTGCCATGTAGATTGATCAGCCTGATTCATGGCCTATAATCAATTAGATCCATCTTGCCCAGCTCCAATCTATGGCAACCGTGAGAGGCCCAAGTGGACCGGCCCAATCAACGTCTGGGAAGATGTGAGAGCTACGAGTGAGACGACAGTAGGAAGTGACTGCTGTTACGGAGATGATCAAAGATGCTTTTATCAATCTGGATCAAATTTTTAATACAATGAAAAACAAATAAGAACACTTGAAACATATCTCCAGTAAGCCCATTTTTGCTCCACTCCCAACATGTTTTGCCTTGAGTTGAGTAAGGTGTCTTATGTTCTATCCTTCTTACTCCCAAACACTTTCTATGGCTCTTTGCCAGATGGACTCATCCAACATTGTTAGAAATAATATGATGGAGGTTTGAATGCTCTGAGCACTTAAATGTCGATACAGAAATGTTTTCTGTTGTTTTCATTTTCTTGGGGCAGATTTGACATGTTTAAATGCTTATAACTAACTGATGTCTGAAGAGTTGTTGGCCTCTGAGGCTATGTTTACACGAAGACTCTGTGACTCTAAAACGCAATGGTTTTTCCTTTGTGTATTCAAACTTGTCCTGCGTTCAGACAGAGACGCTGCAAACGAACAAAACCACTGTAGTATGCATGCTGGTTCAGTAGATGGCGGTGTAGGTTTGCAGAGAGGCAGTGCTGCTACAACACACGAACGAAGAAGAAAAACTTTTAACAAACAACAATGGCGAGTGGACGCACAAAGACGCAGGAGTTGTCTGAACAACAAATCAGTTTGATTAGTTTTGCCTGGATAACAAACCGAGCACGATGAGCGGCACACACTTTGCTCAGTAGACGGCCGAGGCCATTGTTGTTCCTGGTATGCGCTTGCAGCTTTCATGTGAAAAAGTACTGCACATGCAGTGACGTCAGCGTTTCACCCTGAAACTTTGGTTTACACGGATTCAGGCACTCCTTATAGTGTGCTCATGTAAACGTGAGGCCAAAACACAATGAAAACTTACCAGATTTGACCGTATTGGACCTCATGTAAACAGCCCCTGAGTGAGGTGGGCCGCATGTGGCTGCAGGTACCCCACCAACCATGTTTGACACATGACTCCTCACAGAAATTACTGCGCATAGTTTGTTGTCTTTGGATCAGCTTTGGTTTTGACTTAAGAGTAAGAAAATAACAAGAACATTCAAAGAAATACAGCAGAGTCATTTTAAAAATATTGTGTTTAACAACAAAAAGAAGTCTCTCAAGGAGAGTACTATTATCCCTCTTAAAATGTAATTAAGTTCAAAACTCAAGTAGATTTACTCAGTTTCACCAAAGTAGGTGACTTAAGGACTGAGGGGTAAAAGTGAAGGTCTCATGGTGACCAGCATGTCCTGGCTGAGCATTGGTGTTGGGAGCCACAATGAGAAATGAAAAGCGAAGGGGTGCTGGGGTCAGGACCCATGTACAAGGGAGAAGAGCCATTTCCTGTTGACCTCTGTTTGCACTCTGGCCCCTAACCCCCTCCTGCTCTAGGCTGTATGGGGGCAGGGTGAGGGGAGGGGATCCTGTTTTTTGTATGTGTTTAGGGTGCTGCTGGTGGGTGAAGGGCGGCCAAGAGAGGATTTAAATATGGATGTTTAGAGTATAAGAGGACACAGATCAGAGGAGAGGTGAAGGTTCCTGACAGGAACATCAGGAGGACAAACATAAAGACAGTTATAGTTTTGAGTGTTAGAAAATCATTTTGGCTCCTAATATTGTCTCTGACTCTATTTTTTACTTAATTTAATTGACAAAAGTTGACAGCACTTTACATGCATCACGCATGCATTTACCTTTAACTAGACAGCACCCTCATTGCTTTATTTACAACAAATTAAATTAAATATTCCATTTAATGCTTGATTATGAAAAAAGAGAAAGCTTTTAAAAGATTCACCACTAGTTTTTGGCCCATGGCTTATATCTTTCAATGATATATCAACCATGATTGAACTTTTAAGACCAGTTTAAAAAATACAAAAAAATTCCATTTTGCACTGTTAGATCTTAAGTAGGGTCTAAGTTCAGCTTCAAAATGTAAAAAGAAGAAATGAGAGTGAAATAAAAAAAAATGAGTAAGAAATTAATAGCAAAACAACCATTAAACTGAAAAAGGCTGATCATCCTCTGATCATAAGTTTAAGACCATAGCTCCAAAAACCTGAAAACCTCCTAAAATAGAAAAAAATAATCAAAAAAGGACCCAGTAATGAGTAGCTGCACCACTCTTATTAAAGGGGACATATCATGCTTGTTTCTCCTTTTCACTATGCCAGACTAGGATGCCTGTAAAGCATTTCTGCCCTCAGTACAAGTCATTTAGTTCCTTCATTGCCCCACAATTGCATTCTCAAAATCCTCATTTTAGGCCATTATCAAGCTCTCGTTGAAAAGCTCGGATCTCAGGATGACCTACAGTTACCTCGCAACGTCACAGCCCTTTGTGCTCTGATTGGTCAGTTCTGTCAGAGCTGCCGAGAGGGTTGAGCCAGCCTGTCCTTCTTCTTCTACTGTATTTTCCGGCAGGCTCAAAGCAGCGACCGCAAATTGAGTCCCCCCACAGGCCAGAGCTGGTAATGAGTGAATGTGAGCTAGGGAGCTATATACTGCTGCTGGTGGATGTGTTCCTCGGTGACGGTTTTGTGGCTAACGGACATCACAGAGGAGGAAGTGTTTTATCAGATTACTCCAATAAAAAGAAAGGTACCTCGTGTCGTCACGACGATTTAAATCTCGCGGACATCTCGCAATGACCTATTTTCAGAGGCATCAAATCTCGTTCTAGGATATCAGAAAAAATACAATATCTCATTTTTTGAAAATTAAGGGAGTGTAAGGTCTTGTTTTCAAATTTATTATATTATATGAAGTATTAAATCATGCATCAGCATGATATGCCTCATTTGATGACCTCAAAAAAAAAAAAGTCATACTTGACAATGATTGAACTGATTTCCATTTTTGTAAACTTCCCTTTCCACCCATACCCAAATGTTCTCAGTTAAACTGATACCAAAGAGAAGAATGACTTTGCCTTCAGGAGGTCATGACAGTATGAATACCTGACAGGAAATTCCACTGAATCCACATTTTGCAAAGCTTTTAGCTATTAAAGGCTGTGGTCTTAAACTTTTGATCACTTTTGACCTATTTCAGTTAAATGGTTGTTTGCAATTAACTTCTCACTCAATTTTTTTGTTCCCACCCCCATTTCTTCTTTTTGCATTTTGAAGCTCTACTTTGAGCCTTCTCATGAACCAACAGTGCAAAATGTAAATTTGTTCAATTTTTCAACTGGTCTTGAAAAAATTTGATCAGGAGTGTACTATTAGACTTGGATTACTTGAGTGTGTAAACCCAAGAGGCTTCTCCTTGACAGCTTTTTCTTACTTATATTCTCATAAGCATGCTTTGATTAATCAAAAGGTACATTCATGTTTTTATCTGTAAAAATTTTTTTTGCACAGTTTCTTTATTTTTCCAACTCAATTCAAAGCAAAACTTGACCATTTTCACTTGCAGAAATGTCCCTGAATTTACCTGAGTTAGAAGTCAGTTGAACCCAGGGTTGAGTCACTGCGACCTTACCCTGCTTTTTACATACCACTCACCTATTTGCTGCAGGAAAACATCCAGCTGCAAGGGCTTCGCACGAACAAGCAGGACATGGAATTTTCTGGGTGGGTTACCCAGGCATTTTCTGGGATATATCAGGGTGTGAAAAGGGCTTGATTTACCTCACATTTGTTGGTTATTGCCAGCAGCTTCACTGTACTTAGCATGCAGGAGGATATGCGCCAAGAGCTGAAAGGTGCCTCTTAAACAAGTCTTTCATGCATCCCAGTGTGCATAAGTGTCTATACAACTGTATCTGTGATGAAAGCATAAGACCAGCTCTATGTGCAGTCTGAGCTGTTGGATATCAAATTGACATCATTGCATGCTGAGGCACATTCTCACCTATCATCAAGAATTATCACTTGACATCTGTTTAGTGAGCCTTGATGTTTGTTCATAGTGTACACAGAGTCATTGACTTGAGCCGCCAACATGTAGGAATGATGTTTGGGTAGAAAAAAAAACAGATCTGAGGGGACATAACAGTCTGCGTTAACTAAAGATCTACTGCTTATTACTGTAGGAGCACACCAAGGCACTTTGATTATTTCAAATTATACTGTTACCAGATCAGAGACTTGTAATATCAGCCGCTGAGCAGATGATGCAAAGATGTTAAAACATGTCCTTTACAGCTAGATTATTTTTAATTGTTCTACCTAAAGTCAGTGCTGAAGTGGACGTTCATTTTTCTGTTAAACTTGTCAAACAGTTGTTTTAATTTCTAGACCAGGCCCACATTCAATCACATATCCCCTCTTCAAAAACAATGGCACTGAAATTGAACCGTAAAGACAAGACATATAGTTCATTAACACTTAATCACTGTGGGGTAATAATTGAAAGTCAAATACTTTAACAGTACTCAAAGATAATAATGGGCTTTCTTTTGCTAAAATAAAGGATGTTTTATACCTACAAATCAAATGTTTTGTCCATGCTTGTCTTCAAAATACTTTTGTAGGTAAAATGTTTCTCAACAAGGATAAAATATGTTTGCAAAAATAATTTCTTGTTTTTCCTGAATCTATTTCCAGTTGATATCTTCTTTGCAGGGGGCTGGTGGTTCTTTTTCTTTCTTTCATTTTTTTGCAGAATGAGGTAATTTGTTGGGAAATATTGAATATTTCTTTGAGGTTAAATTCCTTTATAAGAAAAAATGTTTTTTAAAGACAATGTGTATTCATTATTGTTAAAGGTAGTTTTGGCAGGTAGTGTGTAGTGTTGTGGCAAACAGGGGCAGGGTAAACCACAAACCGACCGCCAGCCAATCACAGAGCCACATAGAGAGACACACATTTATGGTCCCACTCAAGTGCAATTTAGAGTTGTTGCTTGCCCTATAGAGCATGTTTTTATCTGTGAGATAAAGCTGGAGTGCCTGGAGAGAACCCACGCATGCACAGGGAGAACATGTTAACTCCAAACAAAAAGGCCCTGAGTGCTTCAAGGATCTACCCAGCAACCTTCTAGCTGTCAGGCATGTGCAATACCTGTTCCCCCACCATGCTTCCCGATGGTATTTTTGCACAAAAAAAACCCATAATTTTTGGAAAGATTCTGAACATACTGATGTTTTAACCACAAAGGCAACATAGAAAAAGATTTTGGTACTTATCAATGCCGTTATTTTAGGGCAGCTGTGGCAAAAAAAAATCTAATAATAAATCATTTATTCATTCACTGATATTTTAAAATATTTATTGAGATATTTCATATTTTAGAGAAGAGGTAAGTTTTTCAGGGGCAGAGATTATTTTATAGCTAATATCCTATTTTTTATGAGGATAAAGAAACTTGCAGAAGTCTGAATATTTTTCCAAGTAGGCAAAATTTTTTAATGTTTGGCAAAAAAATTTACAAACTCGTAGCTGTGGGGGAATGTCTTTCAAACTATGATATATTCCAACCTTTGGCCTTCAGGGCTGTTAAACTTTAGGATGATCTCTGCTATTATGCCCAAACAGATGACTACTGAATTACAGCATGTCCTAGGTGAATAAACTCCTCAAATGTTGAGTCAGACAACACACAAACATATGACCAGCAACATATCTTATATAAAAAAACTTTTTAATACTTAACGGTATTTCCAAACATCATTCAGAAACGTTTCAGCAGTCTGAGCAGTGTGGAGGAGGAGCTGAATGTTTAAAGAGTCCTTTGGCTGCAGCTCCCCTCACACACCACAGTGACAGACAAAAGATGTTCAAGAAATGCTTACAGAAGTGTGTTCATGTGTGTGTGTTTGCATGTTTAGTTTGCTTTAGTGTTGCGTGTGTTGCTTTGTGTGTATAGTATGTGTTTATGTTTAGAAAGGACCAAAGGTAAAGGACGCCTGATGGCATCTTAAGGAGGTCAGTGGTCAGACAGCGAGGCAGAATGGACGTCATTCATAGTGTTTAGCTTCATGCTGAGGAAGAGCACTAATATTTCAACAAGTTCACGTGAAGCTGCATCTGCCTGGAGTGGCACACATAAATACAAAAATAGAATAAGAAAAACTAAAAAATCAGCTTTAAATAAAGTGAGTGAAGGTGTGTATGTTTGTCAGTCAACATGTAAAGGAAGACAGGGAGGAGTGAAGAAGGCGTGTTCACAGGATCAGGTCCCATCCAATGTGGTCCATGTACTGTCCAAAGAGTCTGGTGATAAGAATTCATCTGTAGTCTCCAGTCAGGTCCAGGTCTTCCTGTGGTTCAGCAGGCATGATAGGAAGTGTAGTTTAAAGCATGTGTCTCACCCACAGGGCACAGTGGAGACATTTTAGAGGAGGAAGCACTTCTACTCTGACAGAGGTATGGCTTAAAACCTGGAGGTCTTGACTAGGGCTGGGCGGCATGAATTAAATGTAAACAGGCCACAAAAAACATGAAGAGGTTATTTTGCCTAACATGACCTTTGGAACATTAAATCTAAATGAGGAGTTGTTACTTTTTATGATATAAGCCTTTCTATTTTTATTAGTGCCAAATGATGTAGCAACAAAATGGAAGTCCAACACACCTTTTTCTGGGTAATTTTTTGTTCTTAATTGTCTTATTTTCACTGTGTGTAAGCTACACAAGCACAAACGCTTTGAAAGTAGAAGAAGCTACTTGTCAGCAGTGTTGGCTAGCGCAAGTTCAAAAAATATCTGCTACATAACTGTATACCTCAAAGTTCTTAAGTGTCAAAGAATTAAAACCCTTGAATGTGTGAACTTTGTTGTCATCATGACTGAAAAACTATATATCAGTTTGTTTATTAATCAGTTTCTGTACCTTTTATTAACACTACTAGTTAATTTTGCCAAGGAGGTTTTGTTTATTGTCTGCTATGTTTATAATTCAGTTTTGGCCTTTTGCTAAAAGCTCTTTGAGTCCTTAATAGAGTTTCATAATGTTTTTAGAGGATGTTGGTCAAGGCACAAGAACAAATTGATAAGCATTTGGTGGTAACCAACATCAGGATGGGGTTCGAGGAATTTTTTGAAGGATTTGCTAACATTGAAAGGTACAGCTCATCGGGACCACAAAATAGGACAACACTGGCCCATATGTGAAGTCCATCTGCGAGTGTTTAGGAGGACAGAACTTGTCAATAGCATTTCCGTAGGTGATTGGATGTCAGCCACCTTCATTTTAGGCCAATCAGATAATGTAGTAGGTGGACGCTACAGCCGTAGTGTAAAGGACAAAACAAGAACCATTTTGTTAGACGTACTTGAGCCAAAGCATGTTGGAAGTGCAGTGAAAATGTCCTTACCACAGCGAAGTTTGAAGTTCTGTTGCTTTTCATTTAACAAAAAAATGTGGTCCAGATCTGATAAAATTGCTAATGCTCGTCTCTGTACGAGCAGTCACTTTCGGCTGTTGTCTCACTTGCAGCTCTAAAGGACATTGATAGGGCCATTTTGCTTTGGGTCGCTCACGGCGGTAGACTGAAGATTGGCCAGATGGATCTGCCTGATTACAGACATTGAATCAGGCTGATACATCTGCACTGTAAGATTAAGATAAAGCAGTTCTCCAAATTTTCACTGATAACTTGGCAAAGAACGTCAAATGCTTTGGCTTTGGCTGTGCCCTGTGAGCACTTCTTATTAAAACAATAAAACCTGATTAAGCCTAAAATTTTGTATTTGGAATTTACTTTTCATAACTATATTAGGTTTAAGATTTTAATTTTAATCATGTTTTTGTGCAATTTAGATGGTGAAAGACTGGCTGCATTTTTTAGGACTTTTTTGTAAGTTGCGGTGGTACTGAACAGATACCAGCTTTGTTTGCCCACTTTTTTAAATGACAGAAACACAGCTGTGCCATTTAGACACCTAGCTTTCTCTTTTTTGGTCAAAAACATATCTGAAGTTCACCAATACCTGATAAAAAAGAAATGTTTATAACCTATTTTTTAACACATGGTATAAAAGCAAGAATTATTTATGTAGAACTTTGACGACGTGGAGGAGTTTAGCTTTAATTTTCATGATCTTCAAATTACCCCACCCAAGGTGTATTGAACTCTGGAATCAAATCAGCATTAAACATGTTGGCGTCATTTTCTTATTTTTTCAATAAAACATTTTTGTTACAACTATTTTGTTTTCCCATTGAGCTAAACACACTAACAAGAAATTATTTCACCACCCAACCCTAGTCTGGACTGTGTGTATGTGTGGTGTGTGTGTGTTATGTTTATGTCTTCTCGTGTGTGTGTTGGTGTAACAGCTACATTGAGGTCAGTGTCTTTCAGTGGGGAATGTAAACCTTCAGAGCAGTTTGTCTTTTTTTCTTTAAATAGTGTTCTGTATGCATCATTACACATACACAGTACACACACACACTCATATACTGTATCTCACCATTCACTCTCTCACACACTCATTCTATGTTTCTCCCTCACACACACACACACACTCCCCCCCTCAGCTAGTGTGCGTGTATATCCAGTCCCTGGGCGAGGAGTGGCTCTGCGGGGTGTGCATGTGGAGGTGGGTGGAGCAGCATGGCAGGGTGGGGGTGAGGCCCGGGGTAAGGGTGAAGGGAGGGTCCTGGATGGGGAGGGTAGCCCGGTTGGGACAGTAGAGCGCCAGGGTAGTCGCCCTGGAGAGAGGACATCCCCTGGAGACCTGATAGGGAGACAAAAACAGGGGATTTACATGTTTAGAAAGAGGGAAATCTGTTTTATGTTTGCTCTGAATGCACAGACTGAAACACAGCATCAGAAGGCCGACTGACGCCAAAAATGCAAATTATAGTAGCTGGGAATAGTCAGTAGACACAAGACTTAGAAGCCACTTTTTCTTATTTTACTGTAATGACATGTGGTGTGGGCAGAACCTTTATGGTAGAAAAGGTATCTAGCAGTAGCTTCTAGTAAAACAACATCAGAGTCCTAAACCATCTTGGGGCCTTCTTTAAGTATTCTATATGGTTGGCAGGACAGGTTGTTGAAGAATAACAAAAAGCCACGTTTCCACCGAGTGGTCTGGTTTGGTCCAGAACATCTTGGTAAACCCTGATCTTGTTTGCTGTACTTTTACTTAAGACTTTTTTTTTAGACTTTTACTTAATCTACAGCTCATTTGAACATGTGAGGTAAATATTTATATACATTTTTGTTTTAGGATGTTTGAGGATTATTATTTTTGACCAATCAACAGACGGCAGCACTTTTACCTCTAACCTTTAAGTATGGCTCTCCTTCAGATGGGTGCCAGAAAGTGGGATGGCACAGGTCACTTATTTGGGGATCTTTTCTCCTTCTTTGAAGTGTTGACACTTGTTGACTGATCACTCTTGGCCAAGGACACACGGAAATGTGAGAGCAGGAGCTGGGCTCAAACCCACAACCATCCAATATCTGATGATGTACAACTAGACTGTGACACTTATAGTAGTAGAAACTCAGCACCTATGCTAGAAAAAAAGTGAAACATCCACCCTGTCATGCAGAGTGCATTTGCAAGGAATGTAAACTACTACACATTGAAGTGGTCTAAAAAAGGCAATTAAAGTAAATTGGTTAGCTCTGAAGAGCACCTTTGACTTTCTATGGCTTTGACACAGGCTACATGCTGGAACAAATCAACGTGTTGTGCACGTAATGTCTTAATTCCAGCAGTTTAAACAATATGTTATGACTTAAAAATGATATTTCATTTATTTTGATTCTAAAATAATTAAAAGTAGCAGCTTGAACATCAAGAGAATTTAAGACATGTCAGGAAAAATGTTTCCAGAAGCATTATTTTGAGGGTGAGGGAGGTTAAAGAAGGAAAAAATTCCTTTTTAAAACATGGCCTCTTTAAGAATAGTATACTGCAATCTGTGCCGTTACTGTAGAGAACAATAAGGAACTATAAAAAGTTACTGTGATTTGATATTTATGTCATATGACTGGCTCTATCATCTGGCTGCTTTTCCAGCATTGGTTCATGGTATATTTAATGTTGCAGTACTGTCCCTGTACTTGATTTTGATAACTAAGTGAAGAGAAACATGTGATACCTTAGACACCATTAAAAAAAAAAAAAAAAAAAAAAAAAAAACAATAAGGAACTATAAAACGTTACTGTGATTTGATATTTATGTCATACGACTGGCTCTATCATCTGGCTGCTTTTCCAGCATTGGTTTGTGGTATATTTAAGGTTGCAGACTGACATGTCCCTGTACTTGATTTTGATAACTAAGTGAAGAGAAACATGTGATACCTTAGACACCATTCTAGGATTAGGGTATCCTATTGACTGCAAGAAACACTGATAGGCTTTTGTACACCATGTTTTTTGTGTTATCTGCAGTAAAAACTGGCTATTTTTGTCTCCCATTTGTCAGCGCTGTAGGGACCGCCCTGACCTGTGAGACAACACAAACCATCAGACAAAAATACACATCCCACTCAATGACACAAAAACACAGAGTTTGTTCACAGCAGCTGACAGACTTCAAAACACCAACCTGAACGATTTGACTGGTCGATCATGGGCTGAACTATTCTCCTTCGGGCATTTATAAACCTGCAGAGGGAAAAGAGCAAAAGGTAGAGAGAGTGGATTAAACAAGAGGCTGAGAGAGAGAGGAGTGAGATGAACGAAGCCGACCTTTAATGGAGAAAAAGGCTGACCAGGAGACTATTAACCTTTTTCCATTTTACAACCACTTAACCCTTTCAGAGGGCAGAGTAAATCAACGTTAGGGCAGAGCAGTTATTGATCGCCTTGTGATAATTGATTGATCTGAATTGATTCATTCACTCTGCCTGTGTGTGCTGCAGGGACTCAAATAAAAACATGGAAGTTATCAGATTACAAAATCTATTGTTTAACAGCATGTTCAACTCTATTTACTGTTCTGTCCTTGAAAGACCTAAGATAAGTCTCAAAGTAATAGATGAGTCTTGTATTAGTAGTTAATAAAAGTACAAGATAATTTTTGTAGATCCTGACATGATCCACTTGCCGGCCAAATGCTGTAAATCCTGGGAAAGGGTAATTTAATTCAGGCCCTTTTTTAAAGAACACGGTGGAGCAATGATAATAACAATCAAAGTACATTTTAATTACTTCTGATGCAGCTTATAAGCTTGAGAAGCCTGATAAAGCTGCAAAGTATGCAATTCATAGTTTGTTATAAATAGTAATATAATTAAGATACTAAATTCATAAGGTTCCCTAACAACAGGTTTGGTTGTAATGCTCCTCTCTGTCAATATCACAGTAGCAGAAAGTGAATAAAATGAAAATAGAATTACTCGTCCTGTTTCGTCTGTTTAGTTACAATTGTGCAGAGGGAGTGAACGGGGAATTTGGGAGCTGTAAACTGTCAGTTTATTGGACATTGATTTGCAATTCTCTTTTATGAACATGAAGTAAGAGGATTTAACAGTGCTGCAGCTTTAGAAAAAGGCTGAGTAGAATAGTTTGTCCAATTTATAAATATATATGATTTATTAATTTTAGAATAACATATAAACAAATTGAGTTTGGGACATTGATGCAAGTAACTTTGTGTTCAAAGAAGGTCCCAGAAATGATCACAAAAACCCAAAAGATAATGAGTATTTTAGCACTTCCTGTTCCATCATCTCAATCTTTAGAGGACTTCAGACTCAGTTTACAAGTTTCCTTTATTTACACCTTACAAGGAATGGTTGCTAACAAGTGGCTGACTAAATTTCTTTCTAATGTACATTTAACCAACAGCAATGTATAAAAGCTTCATCAGCACAACACCTCAAGACAATCACATCAACACTAAAACTACCATAGTGGTCATTTTGACTCAGTGCATTTAAAACAGAGAATACGATCCTTATTCCTGTAAATGTTTAAGCTTGTCATGATTGCCTACAAAAAAATCTACCTACTGTATAGTTGAGCAATTTCACATCATTTTCCTTTGAAGGCTGAATCAATTGTTTGTATTACTTATATAAAAATGTGATCTGTACATGCTTTAATGGGGTTGTATTTAATACTGGAATATACTTCCCTTAAATAATTCTGTGTTTTTCAATACAACAGTTGGTTTTACATTTGTCACAAACTAATGTCCATGCTCTTAAAAATGTTATTTTATGAGCCATCAAAATTAGGGTGGTAGTTCATGTTGTTTAAAGCTCTGGTAGTTAAGAGTATAAATCATGCCACAACATGATTCTTGTGTCATTTCACAGCGCAATATAGCTTTGGAGAAGAATGGGGTACAAGAGTGTATGTTTTTTAGGTCCACACACAGGCAGATATACACATGAAGAGGGTTACTCTCCCCCGTTGGATCTGTTTGCTCCTCTCTCAGCATTACAAATGAACCGTCAAATCCTTCTTCCATTTAGTCCCTGTAGCATTCATGTTGGAGGAGAAATGTCACAGGGACATAAATATAGCGGGGCTGTAGTCTACAAAGTTTGTGATATTAGACTGAGTCACTTTGTTGCACTGCCCAGATAGAACTAATAGGTTTGCAACATCAGATTAAGGCTAAATAAATGTTCTCCTTAAAATACTATTACAAGCAATACTATTGACTCTAGATATGTGGGCAGTTTTGTGGGTGAAATGTGTGAGGGGTCAGTTTCACCTACTTATCCTGGCTGCTGTTCACACTCCACCTGTCCTGTTGCTGTTATGTTTTACTGGAAAAACAGATTTACTCATGTGGTGTTTCCACCAAGCCAACCGGTCTGGTCATTCTTGTGCGTCCACTATGCCTTTATTTGTTAAACTCTAGTGTGTCTACACCCTCTACGCTCAGAAGGCACCCTTGATATCCCAACATAAGGCTGTGGGAATGGTAGAACAGACTGATAATTTTGGTGTTTAAGTGGAAATGCCTGAAGTTTGCCAGACTTGATGGCTTGAAGGTGTTGCATGATTAGTTTCCTTAGTTTCAAGAGTAGCTGGAAAAGGAAATTAGAAATTTCAAAGAACAATATATTGTAAATAAAAACTGACAAATCAGCCATGAGGGAAGTTTACTTTAGTTGCCTACACAATACTATGCACAAATTAAAAACATTCTTTCACATTTTTCTCATAATGTTACACTACTGGTTAAGAGCCTTTTCCTTCTAAAGAAATTAGATAACATAAATGGCCATCAAAATCTTTACAAAGCATTTTTTTGTAAATAGAAATGCAAACAAAATGTACTTAAGAAAGAGTTAAATATGTTTGTCTTTTAATAGACTTTAAATGTGTCAAGCAAAAATAATTGACCATTTCACTTTTAATTTAAGCTTAAAAAGCAATATTTAACACTTTTATGAAGGAAGTCTATCTGCCCCATTTTAGATCGGGAGTAACTATAAAATGTGCCAATAACAGTATACTTTGATTTATTTTATTGTAACAAATTTGCCCATCAGCGTTTTGGCGTCAGAATGTGGTGCAAATGGTTTTGAATACTTAACAGCTAATGTCCTTTAGTCAGATCACTGAAAAAGTGCTATACCGGCTCAAGTCCATTTACCATGAACAAGAGGCATCAAGCCAGGACCTTTTTTTCTGATCATGGTCTACTTAAAAAAACTATAAAGAGCAGCCTTTCATTGAAAGAAACTCTAATAAACAGCATCCACCATAAAGATTTATAAGGTTAAAAAATGCAACTTAAGTGGGTTGTAAAACTCAGATACTGTTCATTCCTGTGGAAGACGTTTATGTCGATGTAGTATTGACGAGGCAACAGCCATGTTGTTAAATTGAAAGTTGATGTGTTGCATTCAAACATGACAGTTTAACTGATTATTGACAGAAAGCCGAGGAGGAATTAGCGTATTGATCCAGAGTGCACTGACCAGTTGTTGACCTGTAGGATGGTCAGTCCCGTATCCTGTGACAGCTGCTTCTTCTGCTCCTCAGAGGGGTACGGGTGCTGGGAGAGGACACATAGAGTCAGAGTGAGTAAATCCACAAGGTTCAACAAGAGGATAATTGACTTGGGAGTACAATGTTTCAACATTATTGTACTGAAATATTTAAATAATTCTTTAAAAAAGATTTTTAGTTGAGAACTTAAAATACCTTGAACATGTTCAACAGTTTTCAAAATTAATGAAACTTTTACCTCTCAGTTGATGAGTTGAGACATATTGATGAGACATAATGGCAAAATTATGACAAAATATACTTAAATTATATGTTTCTAAAGATAAAAGTGACTGTGGTGGCTGCCATGAATGAACTGCATCTCCTTTTCGAGGAGTCCAACTCTTACCCTCTTTGTTACATTTATTTCCATTCTTTCTGTCACTAGGACACACTAAAGTATTTCAATATTGCTTAGACCATGCTTTAAAAAATAACACGGCTTACAAACTGCATTTTTCATCCAATAATACTGCTGGTTAGCAATGCTATAATGCTATGTGAAGTATTGCCATGTTTATACTATTTTTAAATTTTGTGATCTATTACATGTCTCTAGATCAGTACTGTATCACCTGATACTTGCCAATACACAGCCTAATTAGTATAGGTTATGGGGCCACTTCAAAAAAACAAATGTCCGGGATGTTTCATGCACATCTCTTCTCTTCAGGAAGCAAGATGTTATCCGTATGAGGTCAGCAGATAATAGCCTCAAAAGCTAAAACTCGTTCTCAGCAAATTTAAGGAAAATCATCAGATGTTTTCTATCTTGTTAATTTGCATCAAGAATTTTTCATATCTATCTTGAATTCAAAGTCGAACTTCACAAAATACTGTAGGTCTGGCCCTCTGTAAGCATGTTTAAGTTGTCAAAAAAATGACATAATTCTTGATTTTATTGTTCCTGAAAAAAAAATTAAATATGATGAAGGTGTTATTTTGAAATAATTTCTTTCAGTTATTTATATATGTTGGTATCAATATAGGCGTTAGCCATACAGGTTTTGAAATACTGGCACATCAAATATGAGCAAAAATCCAACATTGTCCATCCATACTGTAAATGTAACAAAGGTAATGCTTATGCTAATGTTAATGTGCAATATTGCTGTCCATCATTTTGACATAAAAGCTGCTGGCACTTTTGTTTTACTTAGACTGGTCTGATACACACTGCTAAACTTTTCCAAATCGATATGACAGGCATTTATTTTTGGCTCCCACTGTCTACATCCATTTCTAAAATATTAGTACATGAGGCAGTTTTAAATGCAGCCAAAGACAGCAACAGAAGGAGGTGTGAACTGCTCCTTGAAACAGCTGTTCTGCTTCTATATCTTGTTCTGTGATCAAGAATATTCTTTGCAATTAGCTGCCCTCTGTCACTGGTTCATCTCTCTTCACAGAAAACTCCATTTCCCAACCCACAGCAGGGGGTCAGTTCAAAAGACAAAGAGAGACACACTGCTCACTGCCCACCCCTTGCTTTTTTACTATCCACACTCTATGCACAAAAAGGTAAACAACCATTTTCACGCAGAAATAATTCACTTGATATGGGAGAAAAGCTGCACAAAAGTGGTCCTTTTTTGTTTCAGGTGTCAAGAGTGCTTTGCTGATGACATGCAGCACTAAACAGAGTGATCCTTATAAAGGGGACCTATAAGGTAAAATCCACTTAGGTTCATTTTTTTCACACATTTGGGTATCTGGGGTACATACTGACCCACAAAATATCAAACAGGCCAACACAGTTATCTGTTCGTGGTCCACCTTTGTCTGAAAACAAAAATGCTGGTTCACTGTAACTCTGATACAGCTCGTGGAGCAAAGTGGGCAAAGCTGAGGAACAAATCTTCTCTTATTATTATTCTGAGTTTACACAAAATGCTTATAATGCTCCTTTAGCCTCAAGCTACAGGAGAGTAATGTATGTTAGAAATTTTAGACTGAATACTGATGACCCTCTGTTTGAATTCATATCTGAGCTCCCTTTTTCAGCCCCAGCTCTCCTTCACTCTCTCTCGATTTCCCAGCAATAATTGAAGTGAAGCAACATTTGACCTGCCTCATTTAGTAGCTAATTACCTCGACAACAATTACTCACTCCATTTCTATCACATCCATAGTTATTCAATAGCGAGCATATTCACATAATCACTTAATCCTCAGATTTTTCATTTAATTTAATTGACCTCCATTATACAGCCCGTTCCCCTCTTCATCTATTCTTGTCAGCAACGTTTTGCCTGCTGTTAAATCCTCTCTGTCAGTAATTATTCTCTCACACTGACATACACAAGCTTTCTTTGTCTTATTTAAGCGCCGCAGGATGGTTTAAATTGTTGTCCTGATTCAGTGTCCTAACTGTTTTACTTAGCAGAGATAAGAGCATGAAAGGGCTTCCTCACCGACAGATGCTGGAAGAGCCACGCTCTCATGATGTTTGTGGCCACTTTGGGGAAGATGCCTCTCTTCTTGTTGTTCCTCCGATCTCTGTCAGAGTCGTCCTCCTCACCTGTGCTGGGGGACGCCATCGCTCCGTCCAGACCGTCGCCTGCAGGGGTGCACATAAGATATTACAAAAGTTAATTTGTGTGCACTTTAATGACACTTAAAATCTCTAATCTACTCAAACCAGACCAGAGGTCCAGGTTCGAATCCCGCCTGTGACCAGTTTGCAGAGTGTCTTCCCCTACTCTCTCGCCCCCTTTCACAAGCCTATCCACTGTCTCTCTCAATAAAGGCACAAAATGCTCAAAAAATACATTAAAAAAAAAAACAGACCAGAGATGATGTCCAGGGGGATTTAAGATATTTGAAGCCCCAGGCAAAGTCCAAAACAATGTCCTCATTTGCATATGGAGACTTCTTAAGGCTTTTTGGCAGACTTCTGCCATAACTTCATTGAACTGAATCACCAATTACATAAAGATAGGAAGAACACTGATTACACTAAGGCTTCATGCCTGTATTGTTGAGCCATATCTCTGTAAACATGGTTTAATGATACTTAATCTCCAGTTTTGAAGGAAATTAAACTACATCTCCACACTCTGCAATATTTTATCCTATTTCCTGAACACTTAAGTGACATTTCTTTAATGCTAACATCTTCAAGGTCTGTTAACTTATCATAATTTCTAAATTATTAAGGAGCGTATACATTTTTCTATGCATCCTGACTTGCAATTGTCATTTCTAACAGTGGTTCTAAAATGGTGGTTTGAGACTCAAAAGTAGCCCAGGAGCTGTATTTTGTGGGTTGTTGATTGCGCCACTTTTGAGAAAAATGAGGTAAAAAGGTCCTTGGCAGAGAGAAGTCCTTCCTTAGTTTTGTTTTAATAAGGAGTACATTTGATGATTCTGTTTCTCAAGACTTTTAATTGTTAATCTTGTTTTCTTGTTCCAAGTCATACTACTCTTACCTCTGATATTTGAGAAACACTGCATTGTTTGGCTCCTTGTAATCTCAATCCCTGAATATAATATGGTGGTCTTGAATGGGAGGTTCTCTACAAAGCTATCTGTTTATGTTCAGATGTTCCTAACACGCATGCCTCTGTTTCACTGCATGCATCCTGTGCAGCGTTTTGTTCCTCACACTGTGTTAGTTTGTGTAAGCATGTGTGTATACCTGTGTCGCTACAGTTGTCTGCTGTGCTGAGTGAAGGCAGGCCACAGGTGCCAGGAGTTCCCAGAGGAGTGGTGGCACATTCGTCTGGCTCTCGTAACCATGATGCATTCTGCTGACAGGAGAGAGAGGCAGAGGGGAGGTGTGAGAGAGAGCGCTGGAGAGTCAGGAGGGATTCCCGGCAGGTGAGAGAACAAGGAGTCGCACAACACATGGTCATTGTTCCAGTGGACGCAGCTGGAGCTGAACACTGGAGCCTCTCACACAATGTGACCGCCCGCTGTTTGGCAGCTGGTCTCACCTGCTCCGACAGACTGGAGCATGATCCGTTGAAGTCCTCCATGTCGGACTTGGAGCCTCCCTCCCGCTCGTCCAGGATGAGGTCTGTGGGCATTTTCCCCTTCAGACAGGTAATGTAGCGATGGCAGAAGTTATCACACAGGTCATGCACCTTGAGAAACAGAGTAACAGTCAGTTAGAGATAGAGGTTGCACTTCACCATGGGAAATATAACTGCGCTTAGCCTTTCCCAAGGCTACAAAATTATTCAAGTGGATTTAAAAGGTAGCACATCTTAAATATTAAGTCAAAATACAAACATTTCAACACTCCTGTTTTGTCCTTAATAAATAATCGTACTCTGAGATGTGCTGCCTTCTAAAAATGATTATAAAAAATAAAAATTCATCAGTTAAGAGTCAAAAACATTTTCTGAACAGTCCAATAGATGAAACCACGGTGGTGCTATTAATAACAAAATGAAAAATCTTTAAATTCAGAAACCAGCAAACAAATGTTTTATAGTGAAGTATTTTTCAAACTGAAATAATCAGTTTTGCTTCTAAGAGTTTTTTTTTCAATTAGAGATTTTTGCAGATATTTAATATGCTTTAACTTATCTCTACTTTCAAAAGGTCTGCTCTGCACTAGAATTGTACAAAACGTTTGTGTTTGGGAGCGGGTCTGTTCAAATCTAAAAGAGTGGATTAACAATATTGGAGGAAAAAGTATCAGAACGTAGATGCTTTAACTGAAGACTTTTGCTCTGTGACTGGCATGTTTGATGATTTTGTTGGACACTCTGAAATGAGATTCTGAATCTCTTTTTTTCCGGTAAAATAAAGTTAAAAAATAGTGTGTTGGATGAAGTTATATTCTTTGTCTCTTAAAGATTTCAGAGCACTGAGCAGATGCAAGATGGCAACTTTTCATTTATTAAGTCAAATTTTCAGACTTTTTCTTTATAAATTTACAACTTAAAAAAAATCTGTTTGTTTTTCATAGTTTAAGACTTGATAATACACAGTCAGTGCTTAAATGTATTAGAATATCCCTAGATGTAAGGTTTATGCTATAAATGCCCTAAATTAACAGCTTTGGTAAGTATCACAATGATGTTTTATGTTTTTGTTATGATTAATACACCACTATGTAGAAGGTCTTTAACCAACATATTTTTGATGCTACAATACAGTTTTTTTTTTTAAATTTGTAATCATTTTCTGTTTTACAAAAACAACAGAAAAATAGTAAATCATATGATAATTTTTTTTTGATTAAGATAAGTTTGTAGGATTAGATGTTACTATCCCTTGCAGACTTGGGACTCTGCAGGATGGTCCTCCGGGTCATCAGGCAGGCATCCTCCCTCATTGTTTTTTTTGCTGATTAAGCCTACAACATCTTCGGAGAGTTCAGCAGTGAAGAAGTCCAATTAAAGTTTTTAACTTCTATTCTGTTCAAATGGTTGAATGTTATGCTTGATTAATTTCTGAATTCTCAGAGAAGCCAGTGATCAGGCTCAGGTTTGGGTTCAAAAAGGTTAATTCAATTTGGAGTACCTCATTCTTGTTCAAAATGTTGTCTAAAAACAATGTTTTACAATTTTTAAAAGATTTCTAAGACATTTGTGTTTTCTTGTTTTTATGACGGGTGTTCTAATAAATTTGTTAAGCATGTGTGTACGGTTTCAAAAAAAGGTATGAATACCATCTTATCTATATACAGTATTTCTAAGAGCATCCCAGTAATGCTGTTGTAAGCTCTACTGGTTCTGCTTAAATCTGTACAAACTTGATAATTTCATATTTTCCCACACTGATGAATTGTTCCAATACGTAAAGTCAGCTGTAATTATTTTCAAAGATTTTAATACCAACTCAAATGATATTTAACTTTTCATGCTGTCTGCTGATACCAGTATTTTACCTGCACTGTTTTGCATCATAACCATTTAATGTCTATCCCTACAACAACAGAATTAAATTTTCAGCATACAAATTAAAAGGCAAAGACAAAATTGAAAATGTTGCATGCTTCTCTACAAGTTACCTTTTCTAACTCCAGCAGATGAAAGCGAAGCACCTGAATGGCTTGAATCATCTGTTGAGAAAAGAATCCAGATTAAATATCAACACATATTCCTCAGTACATGTGTGTAAATGTTTGCACGTTTCACTCTGACTTTAGTAAACATCGTACCAAGTTATCCAGCTCAGGATTGGAAGAAAAAATGGGTTTCTCTGAACGTATCTGCAACAAAAAATAAGGCAATTTTTTTTAAAGATCTGAAACTTTCATAAATTAGTTTTCTGACTTTCTGATTGGCTCTCCTCGCTGTCACTCACCTGCTTCGCGAATGCGGCGATGTCATCATTGAAGGACTCTGAGGAGCAGACATCACTGTGGCTGGTCATGCCGGGGAGGTGGGAGGTGGCCGAGAGGGAGGCAGAGTCTCGGGGTGAGCAGGTGGCGAGCTCGCACTTTTCAAACACTAAGGCCAGCAGTGGAAACAGTGGGTGACTGCATACACACACGCACATACACACAAACACACACAGACATATATATACAGTTAACATACTGTACATAAACACAGTAACAGTTGACATAGTGTACACACGATACAGTCAGAGAACAGAAACTTTAGAGCACAGTATAGAAACAGACAGCTGTAAAGACTTCACGTGTGTTTAAATATTCACAGTGCAAACATTCACTTTGTTAATGTGTTAAATGTGTAGATGTAATTCAAACTGGTCTTCAGCCATCCACAGGACGCATAAATCACATCTCAGGTTCCACACACTCACCCATAGATCTGGTCTTTGTGGTGTTTCAGGGAGTCTGGGATGGCGGGTCCGTACTGTGGGGGAGGAAACGGCCTGACGTCGTCCCCATAGCCCCCCACCGGCATGGCCTCCGACCCCGAGTAGTGCACCAGCTCTTCATACTGAAACACAATTAGATAGAAAGACAGTGAATGTGAGACACGTCGGACATCTGTGCCTGTCTGACATCAAATCTGAGAGTGATTTTATTAAGAGGCTGAGATGTCAGGGGGCTTCAGAGACACGACGTACAGACCCATGGCCAACCAGAGACGCTGCTCATTTTTACACTGAAAGGCACATTTATCAACACAGCGCATTTAAAAGACAAGGCCAGTCAAAGTGATTTACACAAAGACCATAAGCATCATGAAAACAGGACACAAGAAAAAAGTTAAGTCATTCGCAACTAGAAAAATGACAAAAAAGGACTTAATCTACCTTTCTCATGACAAAAAAGATGGTAACACTTCTTCTAAAGACCCCCTTCATAAACACTTTTAAAAAGCATTATAACACAGTACCATTCACTTAAAATGTTTTATTATATAGGTATAAGAACTAGTTATATTTTATGATGCTTTCTAATAGTGATCATAAATAATTATAACAGTGTTTATAATGAGTCATAAACATAGATATAGTGTACATACTATATATTGTGCATATAGCTGTAAGAAAATACACATATCAATAATGATGAATAATAACATGTGCAATAAACAACAGGTAATTGCATTCACAAAGACCAGATTATTATGAATTTATTACAGACTCCGATCAATATTACAATGAATTAATGTCACTGTATATTACTATAAAAATCATTAGAGGCTCTGAATAAAATAACAAACCTTGCTTTATGAGCAACTAGTTCATTAAAAGCTGATTGTAAGTTAGTCTATAGGGTTGTTATATGCTTCAAGAAAACTTTTAATTCCACTTACTATATGCCCAATGTAACACAATGAGTATGCTTTTAAATCATCATGAACACTGAGGCATAATGAGTCAGGATTTCTGTTACAAAGTGTTATAAATGATCACACATGCTTACAACTATGGTTATTTAGCATTACAAGCACAACACATTGTAAAGATTCTTATAATGTGTTCATCATGCATCATAAAGAGGGGCTTCATAGAAAGTATTACCAAAGAGACAATAACTTCAAATAAAATCTTTGACAATGAAAATCCAGATAGGTATAATGAGGTTTCTTTTGTTACTGAAATACAAACGTATTTGTTTGAGAATTTGTCAAATCAATTTATTTCAAAATAAGACAATGTATAGGTATTCATGTTTCAGTCATGACCAGAGGTTGCTAGTTTTATGACCCCATCTGTCAGTGGCCTTTATAAGTGGGGTCTTCGCGTTCTCCATATAGATGTGTGGGTTTTCGTTGTGTACTCTGGTTTGCTCATGCAGACCAAGACCGTGCTCATTAGTTTGACTACCCTAAGTTGAGTGTGCCTAGTTATTTGTCAATACAAATCAGCCCTACAAACCAGTCCATGGTGAACCCTGCCACTTGTCCAATAACAGCTACGGTAGTTTAGATAATGGCTGGATGGACTGATACAATTCAGAGTTTTAAAACTATAACTAGTCTAAAAATATGGTCGGTGTAAAGGACTGAATTTCTCTTGTTTGCATGAAATATTGACACTTTCTTTTCTTTTTTTAATATATGACCAATCCGTGCAAGTTTTTACCCCAGCAAAGTCATTTTACCAATCAAAATGAAGCTTTAATTTTTTTGGACAGGGTCGATTTGTTTAGGCTTCCCATATAGCGAACACCCATCTATCCAATGAATACATTTGATAGTGGCATGTACTGTATATCACTGTCAAAACATTCAATATGGCAGACAGCTTGATTATGTTTGTTTCACAGCAACGGCTTTGCCAGGATAACTTCAAAACTCAAAGCAACTCTCTTGATGTTTAGTAAATTTAACAAGTATGTTGACAATATTTGAAAATGTAAGGACTTTTCTAATTTCAACAACTATTTCAACCACTGTCAACTTTTTCGACCCATTCAGACAGAGTCAAGTAGCCTTTTTAAGAAATCTTTTAAACTGATATTAGATATATATTTTTGAATAAGCTTAATTTATTGCCTTAAATGTAAAACTGACAACCTGGTCTTGCAGTTAGATGTTATTCTCTCTCTTTTTATTAAAAATATAGAAGGTCAAAAAAATCACATTCTATACTATTCATCAAATCAAATTAATCCAAGAAAACATCATTTAATTGCTGGAAAAAAATACAATTATGAGAAACTAGCTGTACTGTTTACATTGCACAAATATCAAGACAACATCTGGAACATTTTGCACATCTTGCAAATTGCATCCTAGCATTGTAAACAAAGGCAACATTTGAGCATAAGCTTGTCCCATTTTTGAAGTGTAAAGAGGAAGAGTTCTGTCTTAAAAAGACAAATAGGCTGGCAATATTTGATCATTTCAGATTCTGTCAGTTCTGCCTCTATCTGACAACTCTTTCAAATGCACTTGCTTCTCTGTAAAAATGCAGAGCAAGTGGTGATGAAAGAAGCAGCTTCCTCTGTTGTAGTGAATGAGAGGGAAAAAAAGAGAGAGATGAGACCCTCAGAGGAAGACAGTGAGCATGTTAATATCTCCTCCTCCCTCCTAAACGCAGACGAGACAGGAGCCGTGCTGAGACGTCCCTCACGACCCGCTGTGACAGCCTCACTGGGGCCCGCTCACACACTTCATACCCGACACTGTGAGTCAGACACACATATGGCACTGGCAGACACAATTACACACATACAGAGATAGATACACCAAAACAGCAGACGTACAAGCTAGGGCTGGGAAATACATTCTGTGGAGATTTTAACATAAGTCAGTGTAATTTCAGTAAACACTGCTCATGTCAACATGATCTGTATGTAAAAAGTAAATCTCAGAAAAAAACAGAGATTAAATATTGGTGGTGATCTGGACCCTGATATGGATCCGGGAGTTTTTCAAGGACTTTTAACCATGAGAGATGGGGCAGTTTAACATATCTTTGACTCTGTTGGAAATGCCTTGGCAAAGGTTCTTGCTCTTAGAACATTTCTAGTTAGAGAATTATATTTAATTTGTATGTTCACTTCTGTATTTACTTCAAAAAGACTGGGTCTCTATGAGAGACCATGTCAATTCTAGCATAATAGAGACTTGCTGTTTTTGATAAAGATGTGCGTACATCAGTATCAGCAATAACAATTTTGAACATATCATTGTATCAGTTATGCAAAATCAATCATGGTGCATCCTTAATATACCTGTTTGACACAACAGCTACAAAATAGAAGTCCCACATTAACTGTATTAGGCTATTTGCTGTTTTTAAGTATCAAAGTTGTTGAAATCCTCCAACTCTCAACTGCAAAAGGAACTGGCAGACAAACCTATGCTACGCAACATATTCAGCAACTATTTCAAATGTTGCCTGAGTATTAAGTTCAATCGGTTTAAAAGCAAAGTTTAGCGAAAAGGACTGAAAAATGCAAGCAAACTCCTAACATCATCGTACTTTCAAAATTTGGCAATTTTTGAAAAAGGGGATAAAGGGGGCATCCCTGGTGTGACACAATTAACTGATATTTCCAACATATTCGAGCAAATCATGCAGCGATCACTCCCTCTTGATTGAAAAGGCTGAAGGTCTTAATGTTTTGTAGTTTTTAAAGATAATGAAATGATGGAGATTTCATTTTTATCTTTATTTTTTAAGAGTTTTACAAAATCCTTGACAATCTCATTGTAAAAATATGTCAGTGTTTCTATGTCAACCTTTCAAAGTATCTGGATCCATGAGAGTCCTTGTCTGTGTCTGTTGAGTTAGAGGCTACAGATGTGGTTTAGCTGTGAATGAAGGAAAGAAAGACTGCAAAAAACAATACTGTGTGTTGAAGATTTTGCTTCCTGGGTATCAAACAGGCATAAATATGTGTAATTTTTCTAGCATTATATCAGGGTTAATTGTTCTAATATTGTTTTTGGTTTGTTTAAAAAAACATTTTTTTCTCTGCAAAACATCACTATATATGTATACTCTATATTTTCTCTATTTATTTACTCTATTATATATGTTTCATCCGACTCCTTTATTGACCACATTATAACATTTTTAAGTTTTCTATCTATCTATCTATCTATCTATCTATCTGCTAAAGAATAACAGGGTATGGTTTCTGGTCTGTCTTACCTGGCCCTAGCTCTATACAGCATCATGAATATACATGTGTGACTCCCGAGCTTCCACTCTCTGCGTCTCAGTGTTATTGAGCTCATTTGCTCTTCACTGCAGCTTCTGTCTCTGCTCAGGTCAGCACATCTGCCTCTAGTTTCTGGATTAAAGGACTCTGGGTGCACAGTGGCCATGATCACAAACACACGCAGCACCTGCTAGGTGGCCCAACCGGGGCACCTTCCACTTTGTTGTTATTTTAACGGAGCCATAAAAGTTATGATCTGCTTAGCCTAATTCTTCTACAGGGACTTTCCTCAGAGCAGGTGGGCCTAAGGAGGTTACCAGAGAAGTGTGACTGCATAGAGGCAAACAGAGTGACATTTTTTTTTTAATTCTTACAGGTTTGCAGTAATTTGATACCTTTTGAGCTGCAGGGCTCAACGGGAATGCTTTATGACCAACCAAAGCTTCATTAGGGCCAAGATTTTTAGAAAATGTCCCCCACTCATGTACAATTTAATGAACAATGTTGCAGTTTACACCTTAGATCAGTGATCCTGATGTGTACTGGGGCATGGTGGTGTGCCTTGTGGAAAGTCTTGGTGTGCAATAAGATTAGTATGACAAAAAGCCTCAACAATTGTACAACAATTATGGATTATGTTGTAGTTCACTCTATCAGTGCTTTCAGGACATTACTGTCCACATTCAGCTGCAATTTTTATAACTTAAATTATTCATATAAAAATTGTAACACAAATTGAATTTCAACTATGTGTTTTATCTGTCAAGTCTTGTCATATGTATCTGAATTCATAAAGCCTGTCTGCATTTGAAATCAAGTCTTGAATTATGTTGGCCTTGATATTTAAAAAGTAATAGATAAAGGCTTTTATTTTCACTGGCATGATAAGATATAAATGCAGACTGATATCATACTGCAACTTTGTTAAGAGGCCTTTTTACACAGATATAAATATGTTATGCTTTAAACATTTTGGCTTTGTTTACGCTGTTATCTGAGCAAAAGGGTTTTTATTTTGTAATATAATTGCCTCGGATGGAGTAACCATCTAATCATACTAAGAAACTAAACATGGACATGAAAAAACAAACATTTTTATTGAGCACAAGTTCACTGAAACCCTTGAAAGACATAAAAGCACACATTTAATTTTGATGCATTCATTGTGAATACATGCACATTTTGGTTGTTTTCAAAAATCTTTGGAAATTAGCGCATTATCAAGAGAACATCAACTTTGATTATCTAGACAGCATAAAACCAGTCACACTTTAAGGTGTGATTGTTTATTAGGAACAGATACTTGATGCACAGACTAAGTTTAAAAGACAGAGGTACATGCTGTTTCTCATTGATCACTTTTTATGCTATTTCTCCTTTATATGTTTGTATCTTCTACATAATGTGCAGTGTCTTAAATATTCTGAAAAGTACTTAATAAATAAAATTATTATTATTACTATTGCTGTTTAACAGTGACAAAGCAACAGAAAATCCTACATGAGTGAAGATTTGCTGCTGAATCATCCAGAAATGAATACATCTCTTGAATGAGTTCCAATATTTTTCTCTTTCAATAGAAAATGTATCAGAGCAAAATATGTTTTGCAGCATAAAAAGCTACAGTTAGTTGAAGCTCTTAATGGATTTGCTGGAGTTTCAAAGTATCTATGTATTTGTAAAAAGGTTCAGGAACATGTTTATTACACAGTCAAACATATACTATAAATATAAAAGAATTTCTCTAACTTAAAATAATATATTTACTTAAATACATCAGGGATGGTGTCTAAGCTGTTTTTGACTTAGAGTTTTAAGGGCCTGATTTCATGATTTGATTGCTAACTGAGTCTGAGACCAGGCAACAATAAGACAGATCCAAAAATGCTTGAAAATCTTACAAATGTTTAAATCTCTCAGTCTGTTTGTTGTCAACATTTTGACAGAAAAAGACAACAATATTTACTTTGCAAATCATAGTGAAGTAAAAGTTTGAATTAACTTTCTGATTTTGGCTTTAAAAATCGCCACATTTGACACCCACGTGCAGCTCAGCCAACTTTTTGGTAATTCTGTTCACTGTTTTCCCATGTTTTCTGCTCAAAAATTAATTTGAGTAGATTCTTGCTTTTGCTGTGAGGTGCTGATATAACTGAATTAAACCCTAATTCCCTCATGTACAGGCCCTGCTTTCCATCACTCCCATGGCATGATCTATGGAGGTCTCCACTCTTTGGGAACCACTGTCCTAAATGGCTTATCAAATTGCTGTATTTCAGAGTCCCATATGGCCAACTGGATCACAGAAAGCACCTGCTCTGAGGCCCTGCTCCGGGACACCTTCTAGTTTTTATGGAGGCCGGCTATTAACACAATCACCGCTATCGGATTGCGCGTCTCTCTTTACGCACGGCCCCTCTCCGGTTTCTGTGCGTCAAGCGGATCAAAGCGCACAAGTCGAGATGACAAATTCCGTGAATTTCCCCTTTTTGTTAAGTCACGGAGCGGGCAAACGGGCTTCAGATGACAGGACGACGTTTTCATAGCAACTTTTAATTATCATTGTAACAGGGCCTCAATGGCGCGTTTGGGCTGCTTCAGCTGGAAGGAGGAAAACACCCAGAGCCAAAAAAACATTAGAAGTGGAAAAATGCCATGGTTACGATCCGTAAGAGGGGATCCATTAATCTGAAATGTTATGAATAGATTGAAAAAAATGCGGAAATTAAGGAAATGACACAAGCTGGTCTTTGATTCACACGCTCCTTACAGTGTTTATTTTAAAAGTAAACTTTTTAACTATTGATAAGACGTGTTTCCTTAAGATATGTGTGTTCCTGTTACATTCAAAAGTTACATTTTAAACTGTGTGCAGGCTCTATGTTCTACTCCGCATGTAACTTTAAATATGAAGCAAATTTCAAGTACTCCGAAATGTGAACTTTTCTAGAATTTCATTCCCCAGTTTCAGCACAATAAAAAGTTAAAACAAACTTAAACATGAGAAAAACTGAAACATTGGAAAGACACGTGATTACAAAGCACGTTTCTACAGGTGCAGAGATTAAAATGCTTCAGGTGTATTAGATCAAAAAAATGAAAATATTTCTGTTTCAAGTCATAAAAATATTAAAACCTTTCTTAACAGTCATTGTGCCACAGTCCCATTTTTTAAATTATAGCTCAAATATTTATTTAGATGGCACAAAGTTTAAGAGGACATAAGTTCCTTTTCTTAATATGGCATTTGTTTGATCTGATTGAGGAAAAGTCCATTATCCAACAGAATCGTGCAGGCTGTTTGTTTTTCAGAGCGCTTGTAAGAATGGCAAAATCTTATTTTGAATGCTGCTTTTACTGGAATTGATGGCTTTGGTTCTTTAATGATGCCACTTCTGTGTGGTCCCTCAGTTTCTTGCTCTAAGTCCACTGCACTGATTTTCTGCCTGCATACTGTACATCTCTAATTGCCCTCTTCCACTCGGAGGTCTCTGTCCGCCTGCCTGCTGCCCGTCAGCCTCTGCCTCTTTCTCCTCCTCCATCTCCATGCCTCTGAATCACTGTAGCAAAAAAACTGACCTACTTACCGAGTTGAAGAGCTGTATCTCCTCTCTCCTCTGCCTCTCTTAATGACCTATTCTAACCCTGATGTGCCATTCCAGCGCCTGACTGACATTCCGCAACAATAAATCCACATTATGCTTGGGATATGGTTAAATATTGGATCCAAATGGGCGCACAGTTTGCTGTGGCGTCTGCTCTGAGTTATCATAGCCTTCACTTTAAGACTGATGCATTTAAAGGTGGCTTTAAAAGTTGTTTGTTCATATTGATTTGCAGTTATTGTAATTAATCATTAATTAGCTGCATAAAAGAGGAATCTCTGGGTCTGCTACGCCTCTGCTGGCACTGTACTTCCCCCTTTAAAGTCCATGCCAGTGCAGTCCACTAGTCTGTTTCCAGAGGGCCTTGTGTTTTGCATGGCTGCTTAACCTCCCCAGCAGTGTGCAATAAAGAGGATTCCCAACCACATGCTCACATAATGGAGCCTTTCTAATTAGCCCTCGTGTTATAATCTGCAGCCTTGGACATCAGGGTGATACACAAATGAAAATAACACAAACAAATAATTGCAGACCTACCCTCTTCTCCATGCGACTCGACAGCCAGTCCTACACCGTGGATGATGATGCGCGGCTCGGCTAGTCCAGCGAGCTTTGCCCCCTTCTTCTTCTTTCCCTTCTTGGGTTCTGGAAATAAAAGTCAATGCTTTTATTTTGAAATCATCATTTTTGCATTAAAGTTACGAACATGATGAGTGCAGGAAGGAAAGTAAAAACGCAGGAGTGTGCATGGAAACAGTGCAGCCCCTCTGTTTGTGTTTACTCCGGTCCGAGCCCATCTCGTTTTATGTTACATTGTGATGGGACTGGAGATTTTATGGACGATACTGTGATGTTCGCTTAGTGCTTTATAAAAACACTTAGCGGCGATAAAGCTACAGCCTATAAATGCGATATTGGCTACTGGTGTTCAGTAGAGTAGGAGCATAATAGTATAGGGTGTAAAATGTCCCACCGGAATGTAAATATCCGCGGTATCCAGTCCTAAAGTCCAGAGACCCGGTCGAAAGGCAGCAGCGGCTCCTGCAGCGCCTCGTCCCCGCCTGGTGTGCCTCTCGCGGTCGTCGGGATGCTCGGTGCCGAGTGGATGTCAGACAGAAAGCGTCCCTTCCCTCCTTCCTTTTTGGCTCCTTGCGCTTGCTGTCCGTGCAGCATACGGTGATGGGCTGTGAAGTGTCACGGTGGGAGTGAGCGATGGTGTTTTCAGTCTCACGAGGAGAGGAGAAGAAGAGGAGGGAGGAGGAGGAGGAGTGGTGATGGTGGTGGTGGTGGTGTGCAGGGAGGTTTCGGGGGGTCAAAACGCGACGGGGTCTCTTGCCCCCCTCCTCTTTCCCCTCCTCCTCTTCCTCCTTTACTCCTCCTTCTCACAAGCACAAAACACCAGAGAAGAAGAAGAACAGCTTTTCAATCGTTTTATCTTAGCTCTCCTTAGAAGGCGATAGCAATCCACCCAGGGGCGTTTTGAATCTTTTGGGGGACCCGAGCAAAGACCATTATGAGGATCCTCCCCTTGTCTGCAGGGTCTTGCGAACTTGAAAAGTATCTGGGCATATTTTGAGACATTTCAAGTACAGAAAGATGCTGATTTTGATCATATATTTTCCAAAAGGGATTGCCATAGTATCTTTAAGATCTATTTGTCCCCGTGAGGCATCCAGACCCTTCAGGTCCTCTGGGGCAGGCTAAAAAATGGTAAATGGAGTTGAGCTCATAGTCATTTTGTAATCTTTGACTACTCAAAGCTGCTTTACACCACAGGTCATATCTGCCCATTCACACTCATTCACTCTAAAATTCACTCACTGGGGGTTTTAGTTTCTATCTTAGTTATCCAGATTAACTAACACATTCACACTCTTTCAAGTCCATTTACATACCACTGTTGCAGCAATGGGAGCAACATGCGATTAAGTATCTTGCCCAAGGACACATCACCATGTGACACCCAGAGCTGGGCTCAAACCTGCAACCTCCCAGTTACTGACTAAGCACACAATCAGTATGCACTACCAACACCCCAAAGGGAGAGACAAGTCCCATCCCAGTAAAATGCCTGTCACAAGTTTATAAAGTCATGGTAGCTGAAGAACATCAGGCTTCCCATTAGAAAATTCAGACCAGTTTCTATGTTTCTATGCTCCTCACCTGTGGAACAGAACATTAGAGAACCTGAGTCTCTACAGTGCTGAACTAATTTAAACAGGTCTTAAACATTTATTTTTCTTTCTTATAAGTTCAAGTTTACTAGCTGGTAACTGCAACCCTTTTAACTGGGATGTGATGCAGCCTAATTCCCACTTACATCACCAAAGTTCAGATGAAATGGACCCAGTAGCTCTGTGATTGGTTTGCTACCAGTCGAGGGTTTACACTGCCTTTAACTCAATGACATCTGGTAAAGTATCATCCCCCTATGCTAAATATGACTATCAGCTGACTACATGCAGACATGTGGAAGAAACCAGCATTCATTCACTTGTCCAAGCACTGCTAACACATCTCAGCACTTTTGTCTTTGGGTAAAAGTAAACTTTTAGTATGAAATTATATCTACAAAAAAACAAAAATTGTCAACACCATATTTTGAATGGTCAGGTGTTATCTTGAAATAAATTTTAGGGGCGTATTTAAATATAAATTGATATAGTATAAATATATTGGTCCAGGTCACCATAATGCATGGTCAATTATTCTTTGACCTTGGTGCATTTCATTTAGTCAAAGGAGTTAAAAAATTACCTGCAAATTGGATATGCCACTGGGGATGTCCTCTTTAGTTCAGAATTACTAATTGAAAAGTCAGATCTCCAGCAATCCTGAGTTTACCACCTTGTAAATTGAAAGCTGTAAACTGTAAACCAAACAAAAAAATAACTTAAAGAAAAGTATACATTCCTCTGATAAAAATGCTTTACTGCATGCAGTTCTCTTAACATTGACTGAAATGTACCATTGAATTGATTGCAGTGTTTGAATAAGATGTTAAAGTTTGGCAAGGGGATTAAACCCACTTGTCCAAACACTGCCAACCTACTTATAATTAGTAAACAGTGTTGAATTTTTCTTGCTTTTCTCAGTTTTTCTTTGCACTTTAAATCACATATTGGCGCAATTGTTTTGCATTAAATTGTAATGAACTGCACGAACACGTTAGCCTGCAACATTAGAGAAAACTGATAGATCTAGCAGAATAGTTTGGGAACCTCCTGCCACTTTTCCAGTGTTGCCAATCTATTTGTCTGGTATTGCGACGTATTTAACCAAGAGAGATAAAACAGTTTAGATTACACACATTGATTGAAAAATAAAAGATGCAAAATTGATTCGAACATATAAATATATATATATGAATATAAACTATAGATAAACTATGATTGTCCCAGTCACAGAGATAATAGTTGATGAAACAAAGTCTTAGGATCAAATAGCTGAATACCTGATGCCAGCTAGTGACCGGAGGCTGAACAGCAAAAGCCTGAATTTCTGTAAATTAGCAACCGAGAAATAATTGACTTTAGAGTGTAAAATGTTGATGCAGTCCAATGCCACAAACTAGTGTAACATACTTGTGTAAAACATACAGTATTCCCCACTCATTAAAACAACCTAAACTCACACCTTTATATCCTGAGCACCCCTCAGAGTATGAGGCATTACTTATCTATCCTGGTGGTAACCTATGCATATGGCTCCTTAATCAGCTTGCAAGGCTAAATTGAATGCTGATTATTGACGAAGTGAAGTCTTGATTATTCTTTTAAAAAATACAGCAATTTAGGTTTGTCTCCTAAAAAACAGACATATAACACAATTTAATATTATTTTATTTCATTTATTTTATTTTATTCATTTCATTTAATTATTAACCCATTTAAACAATTGGCTAAACCCATTCCACTTTAATAGCTTATGTAGCCTAGGGTTCCATATAATTTAACTGTTAAAATCATCAGTCATGAGCTGCTTCATACTGTACACAATTTATAAAACCTATGTGTCAACTAACCCTGGTCTCCCCTGCAAGCCAGTTCAGTGTGATTCATAGAGATAAAAATAGTTCTAAACTAGCTGTAAGTTGTTTTGATTACATAGAGGTCAATTAAGGCCGGTTTTGGTCCAAATGAAGACTTTAAATCAAGTTAAGTGTGTCATAAATAAAGCAGAAGTGTGCTGGATGACAACAAAGTAACAGGCTAGCTAATAGCTTTCAAAGTGTTTTATTGTTTCTGTCGACGGCCATTGTTACGTCGCTCAGCCTTTTGACATGGCCCAAACGTCACCCTTTGGCTTTTTTTGTTGATTCAGGAAGGTGAGAAAACAAAACCTTTATTGTGAGAAAGTTTAATTTTAACTACAGTGAGAAGAAAGGCGCTTTGACATGTTGGTGGAATATCAAACCCTCGGCGTTGAGTTGTAAATGTCGCTTCAGTAACATAATAATTATTCAAAACGCTGCTCTTCCCCGGGCCCCGCTGCGAGGGGCCAACAGGCGGCTGCACTTCAATCAGCAGCGGCCTGGCGGGGGAACAGCGGCCGGGGCAGGCGTCTCCGTGGGCGGCATGCAGTTTGACCGAGGGGCGGCCTGTGAGGGCCCCGCAGCCCGGGGGTCTTTTAACTCCGCAGGGCGCTGGTGTCCTACAGAGGTGATCACAGAGCTCAGCCCCCTCCTACACTGAGCCTAATACAGCCATGAAGGCGCATCAATGGGCTGAAAAAGACCATCCAAGGCTTGTTTTGTTTTGTTAACAGGGTGAATGAAAGGGATTAACACTGAAAATGTGTGCATCATCTGAAGGATGCATGTCTGCAGGGATTTAAGTTCCCTCAAACCTTCATTCACAAATTTTATTTACATCTATGGCTCACATTTCCCTACAGTTAACTTGTTGTTCTTTTGGACTTCAGAACAATTCAGGTTAGGGTGGGTCAAAAGATTGGATGGGACATATGAGCCATAGATAAATGGCTTTATCTGCTTTTCAATAAATTAAGTATGTGTCATCCAATATGTAGGCTAAGGAAAATAAAATACTCCCCCATCTGACCAAAAAAAAATGTTTTGAAGAATAGGACAGTATTTTTGGATTGATTGCTGTTTATGTCAGGAAAACTATCAACTTTGCAACAGAAACAATATTGTTTTCACCCCTTTGGTATGTACAGAACTCTGAGGTAAACCCTGACCTTTGCTCGGTGCCTTTTTGTATGTGAAACCTTGTTTTCACACTCTACTTAAATTTGGAATCAAAGATGGGAAAAATAATCAAATAACTTTCAATCAAAGATTACACATTGAATATTAAAAAAATAATAATTTTACATTCTAATTTTTGATTGTCCCAATCAATCCAACATTTAAGGAAGAAAGTATTTCAAGACCAGTCTAAAGTTTGAGCTGGTCCTTTTGTCAACAAAATAAAACTTTACTTTCGCTTAAAATGGACAAAACATTCCAGTGATAGCTGAAATATATCAAGTCTTAAATATTTCTGTAAATTCATGACAAAAGAGCTCATATAAGTCAAAAAAGAGTTTTAAAATGTTACAGTATAAATTCAGCCTCAGAATCCAGGGAGTGGTAGTGACATCACATTTTCTGACTGTAAAATATTGCTCTGAAGAAAACCTGTTTTCTTTCTTTACAAATATTTTTACACAACAGTCAACACAACTTTTACTCAAGCAAATACAGGAGTTTAATTAATAAAATCAGTCTTTACTCATTAAAGAGTTTTAAGTGTGCTCTCAAAGGAGGAATGTCACAGTTGGTTTATAGGCTTTAAATTACACTTGGTTTATTAAGGGTAACACATGGCACTACCTGCACTACCTGGCACAGCAGGTAGTGCACATGCCTCACAGCAAGACAGTTGTTGGTTCAGTCCCCTTGTCAGTCAGGACCTCTCTGTGTGCAGTTTGTATGTTCTCCGTGTGCATGCATGGGTTCTACCCTGGCACTTCTGCTTCGTCCCACAGACCGAAAAACATGCTCGTTAAGTTGGTGACTCCAAAATGCCCTAATTGTGAGTATGAATGGTTGTCTGTCTATGTGGCCCTGGGATTGGCTGTCACCTGGTTCAGGGTGTACCCTGCTTTCTTAAAGTCGGAACGGCTTCAGCCCCCGCAAACCCTAAAGGGATAAGCAGTGTAGACAATGGATGGATGGATGGTTCTATAAATCAAAATCAAATGTGTTTAACTTTCCCACTCGCACATCCTAATCACACTGAATTCATCTTGCTATGGTAAAAGTAATTTACTACTTTTAAAAGTTATTCGTAAAGTACAAATACACAAAAAGCTACTGAATTTCAATGAACGTACACACCATAAACAACTATTCACTCCTAAATTTATGATCTAAAACACAACATAAAAGCAAGTTCTGCAGAAAAACTTGTACTTTCATGGGTTTCATTGACTTACATTGTAATAGAATTTGAGATTTATTGTTTAAAGAAATATTTTACAAGGACAGTAGTCACTCAAATAAAAATAAAGTTCATTTGGTCAAGACTTACCCAAGTCAAATTAAATTTGCTGGTCAATGTACTTCATGGTGTAGTTGGGCGTTCCAACACTGGAAAAAGGGAAAAATTGATATCTATTACATGGCAGTAGAATAATGTAGATCACACCTAACATCTGTTGAAACATTGAAATTTATTTAGTTTCTCCTTATTTTTTAACAATATAGTGGAGGATGAACGATATTCCTGATGTTTTAACTGTACAGGAGAATCTGACCTCACACTCCATTTAAATATTTGTGTGTCCTTTCAGCTCATAAATGTCCAGTTCCTTACACCATTTTAAACAAAATCTTTATAATGAACTCTAAATTGTTTTTATTTACATAAGGTCCCCCTTGAAACAGGATGATGCATCTCAAGGAGCTATGACTTAACAGGTTAAAATGTTTCCCTGACAGAAAAACATTTTGATCATAAATCTTTATTTTTTGCAATATTTATCCAACAGACAATTATCTTAACATGTAGATTACACTCATTTGCATCACAAACACTAAAGGAACTGTCATTTATCACATCAGCATGTGTCCACGTGAAAACACCCACTCTTTCCCACATCATATGTTAATGTTAATGCTAACACAACATGTTAAGTCTGTGACTAAGGCTGAACAACAGCAGGTTAAGTCTGTGCTGAGAGGGAATATCAAAGGCTTTTTTTTTAATTTTTGACATATATATATATATATATATATATATATATATATATATATATATATATATATATATATATATATATATATATATATATATATATATATATATATATATATATATATATATATATATATGTATATATACATATAGTGTTTTAAAAATGTCTCACCACTTTTTTTTTTACCTTGCAAAGTAAAAATGTAGTTATCAATGATGTCTTTGCAGTTTGGCAAAACATTCCTTCTCTGTGGACAAAAATAATGAGCCAAAGTGCCAGTTTCATGTTATTGCACAGCACTTTTATCAATGAACTGTTGAGACTTTGATCGATTAAACAAAACTGGAGAATAAAGAGGCACACCTTAAATGAAGGACTACAGATTTTCTTGGTGAGCTGCATGTGGGAGTGCAACAGCAGGGTTTTATTACCTTGCACATACTCTGCATATATGTTCCTCATCATCAACCATACATTACCAGGCAGACCAGATTCTATTTTACTTTCCTGTTGGAAAGAAACTTGCAAGGGCACAAGTCAGAACATTTTAAAGTTTTTAAAAGTGAAAGGTGCTGTAAGCTCATTCCACTCACCTCTGTTGTCATGTTGACGGACATATACAAACAATGGAATATTATCATGCTTCAAGAAACTTTCATACAAAACCAGCAGCAAATCATGTTTCCTGGTTTCTCTGACATTTGAGTCAAACAGCCCAGTCTAATACATGTGATTTCTTCACTTTTACTGCCAGATAGTGGAAGTGGAGAGTTTAATCAGTTCAAAAGGTGTCTCATTTTTTCTGTGCAAATGATTCTAATTAATAGAACAATTAACTTCCCAATCTAAAGACACTTTGTAGTCAGTTTCAGCAAATGAATTAAGAGAATGTGTGAAGCCAAATGTATGGATTCTTCCTTTTTCATAGTTGCATATATTGATTTGGTTTGAGTTGAGCTCAGAAATACGACAATGTTTTTAAGAAGACATACACATGCAAGTTGTAACTGATATGTTTATGTAAAGGGCAAAACAGTTGATGAGTTATACCAGTACTTCAGTCCCCTCAAATTTCTTTTTACGTGTTGTGTTTAAAATTCAGACATGTTGTTGAACCTGAAGACATAAATCGGTAAGTATGAACATCATCTTGCACATATTCAGCATCATATCACCTGGGTCACTGACACGTCCACATGAATTCAGGAGACATGGTTTCCGCCTGTTGTTCAGCTCTCCTGTAACAAACAGCCTCTCCTCCTGCAGCACACAGCTGAAAATCAGTCAGCCAGCTCACTGTGGGACCATTCTGCATGTCAAGGCTGCTGCAGTTATTCGTCACTCCCTGTCAGGGCTCAAGTGCTCACTCCTCTGCACCCACCAAGGCCTGTCGAGAGTGTGTGCTCAGACTAACGTGTGTTCATGACAAAAAACTGAGTGCAGGTGTGTGTGGGTGTAAGGGTTTGGGTGCCCCTCTTCCACCCTTTTAAGGGACAATAAAATATTTACAGATATAATACACCTTCTGTTTCACATTTGGTACAAATGACATGAACACCTACCTTCTGGTCTGTGGTAATAACAGAGGGGAGACAATTATGTAACCTCTGCTATGCTTGGCATCTTTTCTGTTCAACATCCTGGTCAAAACTCATCAGCGTAACTGAGGAAAAACAACTTATCAAAAACAGAAATACCTAGCCTTGTTCAAATCAGACTGAGGAGCATGTATGTGAATGTATCAGTCTTTAACCAAATTTTGATTATGTGACTAGAAAGGTATAAGGTATATAGAAAGGGATACTCTCCTAAGTGTTGGTCTAACCTTGAGAGCTTGATTTTGTACATTCTCAGGGACTGACATTTTACTTGTATTTTGAAGTTCCAGTTTTAGTCCGACCCAATGCAACAGTTCATTTTTTAACTGCATGTAAATGCACTGACCAAATCAATCTCAGCTTGATATCTAATACAACTGCCCAACCTCAAGCATGATAGTGGTCTTGTAAGCCACTTCCACAGGTCATGTATTAGAAAAAGCAAAAACAACCAAAGATGATTATATTAGACACTCTGTTATCCACCGAGCCTCTAAAACACCAGCTCATTTCTGTTTCCATCACAGTTTCTGTCAGAGACAGAGATGTGATGTTTTCCAGGTTGTCTAACTGGCCAGCAGTGTTGGAGGTAACCCTTTACAAGTTGTCCATTAGAGTACTCTGATTACTTTTTTGGGAAATGACTAAAGTAATTTATTAGTTTTGCAAGTCAAGTAATCCATTAGTAGCCACTTAACACCAGAGTAACATTACTGAACAAAAATGTCCCAAATCACTTTTGTCAATATATTATAAAACAGCTCTGTTTGTGTTCCTCCTACCTGTTGTCACTTGGACAGAGATCTGCATGTTGGTGTGAAATTCATGTGGTTGCATAATGCAAAGTCAGCCAGCTAAAAAAGATGACAGAATGGAGTGTGGAGGCATCAATTCAGGATAAAGAGACAAGACCAACATCAACATGTAATGTAAACTTCAGTGTACCAGTTCACTGCCGTGGTGCACTGTCATTTCATCTTTTAGGAGTTATAAAGGCTGTCATGTCTCTATTTTTGAAATTTAGGAATTTTTAAAACCATTGTCCACACTTTCAGAATGTGGATGATAAAGTCCACAGTTTGAAAGTGCAGCTGCCATATTTATAATAACAAGAGTTTTTTTCTTTTCCAAGATTGTTCAATTAAAGTCTTGAGATGCAAAAGAACTCTATAGTATTATAGTCCAAAGAAAAAAAGTCAAAAATCGTGTATAAAGTAAGGGCTGGTCAGGTATAGGCAGAAGCAAAAAACTTGTAAAAGCCTATCCTACCATCTAAGCAAATTAAGCTACCAGATTACAAAAAGAAAAAAATCTGTTACAAGTAAACCATAAACATGTGTAAGCTAAAAATTAGATCTACTAACCATTCTTTTGAAAACCAATATTGTATTATGCATTTAAAATGTTATATCAGCATCAACCTTGTTTTACACCATCAATGGAAACACACCGTCTCATAATACCATGTTCATGAAATATATAAAAACACTTCTTAAATCATATCAACTTTTCAAAAGGCAGCCTTTGTATGATGTCTGGGATGGGCTTTAATTTTAAAAGAAAAACTACCCTGGCTGTTTAAGTTAAAGCAATAAATTAAGTTGGCTTTTAGGGAATTTGGTGAGTCTTTTCACAAATGTCTGCTCTGAAACAATGTCATTGTGTCAAATGCTTGTGACTGTCAATATATCTATATATCTCAAGATTATTCTCAGTGAGTTCTTCACTTCATAGATGTGTCCAGTGACTCAACAAAAAGTACATCCTGGAGATCAAGGTCACCATGAACTCAAATCTTGTTCACACACTCCGCTACTATTCAGTGCTTTTAACCTCAGAAATACAAAAAACTTCCTGTGGTTTTAAAAATTCACTGCAATCTAATCAGTGTAGGCAAATCACACAACATTTACAACAGATTTGCTAACCCTTGTATTATGTTCGTGTCACCCCCCCTTACTTTGGTGTTCCCGGTCAAATTTGACCGTTCTGGTTTAACCTCTCTTATATTAACACAGAATACATGATTCAAGCATAATTATCACCAGATTGTATTTAACACTCCTTCTAATGCTGTAAACACTGTCTCCAACCATTTGTGAACCTTTATGACTGCAGTAAATGTACAAATTATTGACACTGAAAATATAACAATTATCAAAATGGACCAAATTTACAGAAAATCAGAAAATCTACATGAGTAATCAGCTCTTTGGGTGTGTGAGAGTGTATATGCATGTGTGTATGTGTGTGTGTGAGTGTGTTCATGAATAATACAAATATAATATATAATACATATGTTGGTAATGGCAGTATTACAAAGCAGGAGATCGAAGAGTAATAAGAGCTATATAAATCATGGCGATAAAAAAAATAGGAAAATTTGTCATAGCAATAGTTATTGAAGCTAGACAATTTTCACAGATGGAAACCACAAGAGGGCCCGGGGCAGCAGGGCATGACCGCTCCACTGCAA
Source organism: Scarus forsteni (assembly GCA_036419115.1). Lineage (NCBI taxonomy): Eukaryota > Metazoa > Chordata > Actinopteri > Labriformes > Labridae > Scarus > Scarus forsteni. The sequence continues at coordinate 7,329,430 of JAZDUH010000229.1, read as the reverse complement.
GGCCACACCCTCGTCCAAAACGTCAATGCAAAAGCTGCCGCGATGGCCACTGAGGGAAGCCCGAGTACCATCAACACCAAAAGCATACACTGGGTGCCTGAGACCCCCTTGATTGACACAATGCCGTACGTAGTACATTCGAAAGAGTTATGTTTGCATGGAGTTTTGTTTGTTTTGGTTTTAATACAGTATGTAGTTTTTTTGTTTTTTGTTTTGGTGGGGGGGAGTGGAGAGACATTAAGGGTAGAGGAGGGAGCCATAGGCCTGGTGTACCAGCAAACACCCATCAAAAGTCCCCCCAACCTTTACCACAATGCCTCCATTAGTAACACCCCAGACCCATAACACCACGATGAGCACACCTCATCGCCAGAGCCCTACACATGTATATCCGGTGTGCGTCACTCTCTTGTCCCTCTAAAGTCACCATAAACCTGTTATGGTCAGTATAAACCATAATCCAGACAGACAGGTGGGATATCTCAGGCCCTGAAGCTTCTTTCTAAGACCTGAAGTGAGCTAATTTTTAAAAAAAATTTTGTGCAGTGTCTTCGCCTTATACCCATGGCTCTAGACTTGCACTGCGGAAGTACGATATAGCACTGCTTAGGCTCGAAAAATGTACTAAATGACCTTGTTTCGAATTAATTATGGACGTTACCCGCTCAGGACACTTGGATTACAGCGGACGAGCAGTATGAAGGAAAATAGACACGTTTTTGTGGACTTTTATGGACCTTTTTCTTACGGGCGCCATTGTCCCCTGTCAGATGGACGTTTGTTGACAGCGAAAATCACCCCGGACCTCCGGCTGCATTTGAGACATCAAAAAAGTGCTCCAGAGTGTTGCTCAGCATGAGGGTGGGTAGAAAATTAAGGCATATCATTCTTTGGGTGAAATATTCCTTTAACATCAATTCATGGTATTCAGATAACCTGGTGCAGAGTGACATGTATAGTTAACCTCTGAAGTCTGTTGTAAGTTATTTCAGACCTTACTTTTGTTCAATGGCCAGCTGTTGACCCTGCAAAGAGCTATATCAAATGCATGTATAACAGCCCCTGTAAGCTGCTGCTGCCCTCATGTTGCCACCGTCTCCAGTTTACTTGACTCCTGCAGAAAGAGAGATGGAGGGAGGCAAGAGGCCACCCAGCCTTGTTGACTTCAGTGACTCTGCCATTAAGGAAATATGACTGCCATGACCCCTGAAAAACCACACACAAGCAGCCAAAACTTCAGAGAGTGGCTAAACCTCCGCCATGTGCATGGGAAAAGAACAATGGGGAAAAAGTATGGGGACTCAACAACAACATCAAAATAAAAACATACTGACAAAAAATACACCACAGCAACAAACAAATCAACTAGAAAAGCAAATAAAACAGCAAATACAAATACAATGCAAGCTTAAATGCACAATGAAAAAAAAAAGAAACCCTGCAACAACAGCTATTAAACAACAACAGAAAATAAAAAAGGAAGCCGTTAGATACTCACCAACAAATACAATAAAAAACAAATTATACACAAAAGATGATATGATATTATACAAAAGATACAACATAAATTCAATCTAACATTTAAAAAACAACTAAAACTGCAAAAACAAACACTATGGCTCAAAAGCCAAGACAGGCCATGCACCACAATGAAAATAAGAAAACACAACGCCAAATCAAGTAAACAAAGAAAGTAAAAACACAAAGACAGATATAAAAACCACAACAACAAATCATCAAACAACACAACTACATAAAAGAGGAAACCTAAAAATAACCTGAGTCCAAAAACAAAAAAAGCATGCATGAAACTTATGAACCTAAGACAATTGAAAAGTGAATAAGTTAAAAGAACACAACAAAAATATGATCATGGAAAGGCCAAAACGCACAAAAAAGTGCACAACAAAAGTAAATAAAGCATAAATCAATCAGGGAGCAAATAAGGCAAAACAAATATGAAAACACAAGAACAAACAATATCACATCAAAAATGGTGCAAAAACACATTAAGCAATCAGAAAACACAGTAAATTAACACATTTAAATTGCTAAAAAAAAACCACATACATACATACATATACATACATACATACATTGTATTTTGCCATATAAGAAATTAGGTTTTAGTATTTCTTTTTCATTTGTTTCTGTGTTTTTTTTCTATTCTATTTACCTTTTGTTTCAATATAGTCTTAGTTTTTAATTGTTGTTCGGTTTTTTATTTGATGCTGGGTTTTCAAACTGTTGTTGTGAGTTTAAATCTATTGTTGTTTTTTTTAATTGATTGTTTTGTTTATTAGAAACTTTGTCCTCTATTCATTGTTGTGAGTTATATTCGTTGTTAACTTTTTAGTATTTTGTGATTTATTTGTGTTTTGTGTGTTGTGTTTCCCTATTTGTTGTTGTTTTTTGCCCTTTAAGGAGACCATAGAAGAACTGAGGCTGAAGTAAACATAGAAGGGCTGAAGTAGAGAGGCCGGGCCTGCAGAGTGCATTTTTATGTCCCTGCACCTCTCCTGTTTCTGGGTCGCCTGGACATAAATTTTCAGCCCCTCCCTCTATCCTGGCTGCCTTCTTCTGGCACACTCACCAACCAAATCCACACTTATCTTCCCCTGCAGCCTGTTTTTGAACTTTCTTCCAGTTTCTCTCCTTCTACCCCTTTACCCTCACCCTTTTCCCCATATTTCTCTGCCTGTTTGGGCCTCTCATCCTGCTCGGTATCCCTCTGCTTTCTCCTCTTAATTTCTTCTTGTTTATGGTAAGCCAACGCCACCTTTTCCCCTTCTGTTATTTTCTTCTCCTCCTCCTAACATCCCTCCACCCCAACCCTCCCGCCTCCCTCTTATAGATGGAGATTAACTGGGGAGCGCAGCACCATCCGTCCTTGCGACTGTTTGTTGTTAAGGAGATGGATGGAGGCTCCCTCTGCCAGCCCCACGCAGCCGCAATTACACCAGCCGCCATGATGGATGGAGGGGAGGGAAAAGGGGGGAGGTGGGGTTGGGGAAAGGGAGACATGGAGAGGGGCATCTATCACGCCCCTTAATCTACCTGTCACTGCAAGGGCTCGGATGCAGGGAAGGGGGGTTGTAAGAGGGGGGGTAAGGCTTCAAACTGATGGATGGTCAACAGTTTATTTCTTTTCTTTACCCTAAATTTGCTTGGCGTTTTGGAGAAGCAGGCCGGCAGTGACTGCACTCATTAAATGTTCTGATCACTCCGATTGATCTCTCAGAGCTTATTGGATTCTGTTGAACATAGCTGGCATGTGAGTCAGTGTGTGTTTGTGTTTGACAGTCAACAACATTGGTGAAGAAAATGTGGAGGCTATGGGGACTGTAGAGCTCCCTCTGGCCAGAGTCTTCACTTTGGAAATGAAATTCAAACACCAAGAAACCAAGACTGAAATGCAATTTATCAGTATGTGACACCATGCAATAAAGGATTGTAGCCATTTAATTAGGTACACCTGTTCATTAATGTCAAAAGCTTATCCGAAAATTACATGGCAGTAACACAGTTAATTTAGAACTGTCGACATGGTCAAGACAACCTGCTAGAGCTCAAACTGAGCATCAGAACACTGAAGAAAGGTGGTTTGAGTGACTTTTAATGTGGCATGGTTCTTGGTGTTAGACAAGCTGGTCAAAAAGAGCCAACATCTAGTGTGCGGAAATCCCATTGGCAAAAAGTGCCTTGATGATGCTGAAGTCAGAGGATAATGGCCAGAATGGTTTAAGGTCATGAGAAAGCCATGGTAACCTTTACCTTTCAAAAAAAATATCCTGAGAGTGATTGAACAATCGTTGTGTCAGTCACATTAAATGCTGGCCAATGAGATGTTTTAGTGGGTGGGAACTATGCTGGTAGATTTATTGTAGAAAATGTAAAACATAAGCCAATTTGCAAGGAAAGTTTGTCTAAAATGTGAATTTTAGAAAAAATATCCTCCTCATCGAGGGATGCTTTAAGTGTTCTTTATTTAATGAAGAAATGCCGTCCGGTCATGTCAAAACTGCAAGTGAAGCACCAGCGACCATTCTGCAGGCCTGCAGTAGCCTCACACAATTCTCCAGTCTCATCCTTCTCAAAGGATGTTGACTGGGCAGTGCCTCTGCAGACTGAAACCTATCATTTCAGTTTGTAGGTCCCAAGATGGGTCTGGCTAATTATAGATATTATCTGATCTGAGGTGCCATTGTAAAATATTTTTCTTAAGCTTTTTGCCCAAAAAGTACACTCAGATATAAGATTTTGGGCTGTTTGTAAACTCTTTAGTTTAAGTAAAGATGCTCTTGAGCTATGTCTGACTGTACACCAAGGAAGTGGATCTGGATTTGGCTTTCCAGTGCTGTGCTCCAATGTTTACTGGGGTTGGACAAACATACCTAGATATGTAACCCTTAAATAAAAATCTTACCACAAAAAAATCACAATTTTCTTCCCTTCCCTCTCTGTTTCCTTTTTGCAGTGATGCACATTTGGGCCTCGTTCTCACAGGCTTACACAGCTTTTAATTGCTCCTTCCTTGCCAAACACTCAGATATGCCATGCCATGTCCAGGTCTTGGGTGTGAGTTCCAAATCAGAGTGCATCGTTAGCTGTCAGTAAATATGATAATCCCGCAAATTTGCTGTCACATGATTAGAAAACAAATTTTCTTTTTCAGAAAAAATGGCTTATTTTGTGCAGACCAATAATAAAGATGTGAATAAAAATGTTTTAATTATGAAGATTAAACAGGTTAGTCAATAAAAGATTAAAATTTATCAAGTGTAAGACGAAAAGTTTGGCCTTGGCAGAGGTTTTCACTGTCTGAGCACTTCTAGTTTTTAATGTCTAAACACAAACAGTGTATATGTATATCATGCAGTCATTTAGCTGGCTGGTTCTATTGCATCAACAAATCAGTTTTATGCAATACTTTTAGAGTAAAATGTGTCCTTTAATGCATATTTTGAAAAGCTTTCAGCCTTTTCTTAATTGTGCAAACCCTTTTATTGCTATGGACTCAGACTTAAAATGCTGATTCGGTTTTGTCTTTCAATGAATATCCAGGGCAGCTCATATCTACTGATGTAAACCTTCTGTCTTAATCGACGACAACAGAGAAAAGATGCAGCTTCTGACCTCTTGCAGAAATGCACACTTTGCATGTAAAATCCTGTTTGCAAAGATATCTGTCACCTACAAATGCATACAGACTGCATTAGCATGCAAGCACAGATATAAACCCCCTTCACTAAGTTGTTTACGATCAGATCTGCAGTTATTGCCATGCACCCCACCCACGCTCACCTCTGCAGCAGCCTCCCCTCATCCTCATACCTGTTGAAGCTGCTGTGACCTATCGTCTTGTAAATCTGCATACATTTCTTGTAATGCCTCCCCATTTTTTTCTAACAATGCAACAGAAATATTATGAAAAGTAATCTGAGGTCCTCTGCCCTTTATCCCTCCTCCCATCCTCATCCTCATCTCCCTCCTCCACCTCCTCATCTGTCCAGAGGAGTGAGAGATGGGATGGAGGGATTAATACTCTTCCGCCCAAGCCAACCCTGGGAATGATAGATGGACAGATGCAGGAAGCAAGCAGAGGCGGAGGAGAGAGGTGGAGATTAAAGGAGAGAAGTCTGAGGGTTCATAAATCCAAAGTGGGAGACCTGGTCGGCATCACACACTAATAAGATCTGCAAGAAATCCATGATGAGGGAGAGAGAGGGAGACAGAGGTGGAGTGAGGAGGAGAGATGGGAGCGCTGTAATAGCATTAGATGTAATCTAATCATGGCAATAAGATGTGAATGTATGAGTGCGAGCATGGTGATTATGCAGAAGAAGGATGGTGGTGTGTTGATGAAGCTTTGAGGTGTGAGGACAGGCCAGAGTATCGAACAGCAGATCAACAGCAGTAGATGCACTTAGGAGGCTGCTTGCTGTAACAAACTTAGAGGACAGAGTTTCTTGTATTTTCTGTCAGATTTTGTCCTTTTAACTGGCATCGAATTAAACAGTATTGAACTAAAACTACAACATGGCAGCTGATTGCAATTCAGTATAGAGTGGTGCAGGGATGACACATTTTTGTAGGCCGACCCAGAAGTTTGCATCACACTGGTTTCCTGTTCCAAAAGCCTGTTGGATTTTTCTGTGTGCTCTTGGATCATTGTTGATAAAAAAAAAAAGGTTTACAGCCAATCACAGTTCCTGAAATTTAAATGCAATGCAGTCTTGAAAATCTTCATGGATTAACTTGACTTCAAAAAATTTTTTATCCTGAATGTTTTTAGGGGGCGGCACTGTGGTGTAGCAGGTAGTGCACATGCCTCACAGCAAGAAGACCCCAGACCCCAGTTTGATTCCCGGGTCGGGCAGGGCCTTTCTGTATGAAGTTTACATGTTCTTTCTGTGCATGTGTGGGTTCCCTCCGGGCACTCCAGCTTCCTCCCACAGACCAAAAACATGCTCATTTTGTGATTGGTGACTCTAAATTGTCCTTAGGTGTCAGTGTGAGTGTGAACGGTTGTCTGTCTCTCTATGTGGCCCTGTGATTGACTGGTGACCGGTTCAGGGTGTACATCGCCTCTTGCCCAATGACAGCTGGGATAGGCTCCAGCCCCCTGCGACCCCAAAAGGGATAAGCAGTATTGAAAATGAATGAATGAATGAATGTTTTTAGAGTAAGAAGAGTAAAAGCTTTAGAGGATATGCACATGTCACAGTCAGCTTGAGTGGGTGGGATGTCAGACACTGAGTGGGAAAGAGCACAGACTGACATCAGAAGTCAGAGGGATGTGAACAGAAACAATTACTTGGCCAAAAAATTCTAAGTTATAGTTATTATGATCTGATACTGTCATTGGTGAGACTCACAACAAAATATGGAAATCATCTAAGTTAACAAACATTTTAAAGAAGAGCAATATGATGAGAATATGGCAAAAGTAAATATACCAGAAATGGATAAAAACACAAATCACATGTTTAGGCTGGAAGATAAGTTACATTTTAGCAACAGACCAGAAGATGAAGGTCTATAAAGCTTCAAATATGTACCCAACATGCATTCTTAATGTTGATAGATAAATGTGACTTAGTAAGAGACCAGAAGATGATAGTCAATAAAACTTCAAATAGACCTCTAGACTATTTGAACTTATTTGAGCAGTGGGAGATGGTGCACTAACCTGCTGGAGGTAGACATAAGAAGATGTGAACTATGGGGTTAAAAAGAGTTGGACATGTACAGCAACAATACTCAGGTAGGATGTGTTGTATACCAAAGTGTAGCAAAAATATATTCCCCACACCATCACACACCACCACTAGCTTGACCTGGGATCCATGTTTCCACGTTGCTCATGCCAAATTCTGATCCTGCCATCTGAATGTCATAGCAGGAATCAAGACTCAGTAGATCAGGCAACATTGTTCCAAAACTCTTCTGTCCAAAATTGTTAAGCCTTTGCCAATTGTAAGCCCAGTTTCCTGTTCATAGCTGACAGGAGTGTCACTTGGTGTGATGTTCTGCTGCTATAGCTCATCTGCCTCAAGACTCCACTTAAAGCAGCACAACGGAAGATTCTCGCTTGACCGGATAGGGAACTCAACTACCCATGAGCTGTAGCGCGCGCATACTGTCGTAAGGATACAGATCTGCCGGTCGCGTGCGTTTGTTTTGTAAGAGGATCACAGAAGCCAGGACTTCGCAAAAAAGTATTCTTCTGTCTTCAGCGGCTGTTTGCAGGATGGGTAGCGACGAGGTAATGTATTTATTTTTGACTAAATGACGATGTTAAAAATCGCTAAGTTCAACTTGGTTTTATTACCGTGAAGTCACCCCCGTCCTGTTGAAACGATAAAGTGAATTAAAGTAAAGACAACAACGAGCTGGCGATATCACACACTAGAAATAGGTCTAAGCCAAACTACATACTGGTACGTTCTGGATTTGTTGTGCTGTACTTTCTTCCTGTCAAGTTTTTTTTAGGAACTTCATCATAAATTAGTCGGCCAACATACCTGATAGTAGTTGGACATCCCTCCTCATCTTTTATTTCACGCCAGCGAGTGAACGCTGAACCGATGTTTATTCTGGTCCGAGCATTCAGCTTGTGTTTCTCTCGCTTTCTTTGTTTTGTATCCTCCGACAAAACTTTTCTCTTCCTTACGTTCTTTGTTGCCTCCACCATGTCTACAGCTTCGCGTTAATGATTGGCTTTTGCCGAGACTTACGTGTTTTAAACGAATCGGGAATCGGGGGAAGTGACGTATGCCGTAAAGCAGTCCAAACGTGTAGTTTTTTAGTGTGGCAGGGTTCCCACCATCCACCTCGAAGTTACATAGCGCCAGTGAAAGGGATACAGACCACTTCAGACCATGACAGAGGTGTCATTCAACTCATTGTAAAGTGGTGGACCATCACAATGAATATCGAAGGATTACATTATGTTTGAAAGCTACATAGTGTTGGTTTAATGGCATTTACATGAGAGCTTTAATTCCCCTTAAATTCAGAATAAAAAAATAAAAATAACCTTTTAAACACCTAATTCCAAATAAAAATAACCATTCCAAATTAAAATTAGTTCTGAACTAGATGCATGGTTTCTGCACATGCTCATTCCCTTGTCCTGTTATGATGACACACATACTGCACTGACGCGAACAGGATGGCTGCCCAAAGTAAGAGTTAGGCTTGAGCCAAGACAAAAATTAAATTAGAGCCTAGAAGATATTTGGAAATACTGAAAAGAGTGGATGGACATAAGCATAAAAATGAGGAGCTTTTTAAAGACGTAGCATCCAGGTTGGATGAGGTTTTCATGACAGAGATGCTGGAGACGCTGAACTGGAGTTTGTTTCACGTCCACCCCCTCTCCATTCAGAACCATTGCCAAGCCCCAGACCTGAAGTGGAATTGAATAAAGGTGAATAAACATGTTTTCATGTAAACCTCAATTCATAATTACTATTTCCATGTAAACATGAAGGAGAATACTTTAATTCAGAATTTAAAAAAGATATTGTGTAACCATGGCCATTGTATGTTCAAAATGGTCCTCTTCCTTTCTTTCATCTTGAACCATTTTTGCCATTTTTCACTGACATCCTCACTGAGTATCTATTTTTTTTTTTTTTACTTTTCTCTGGATGGTACATTAAAATTCCATCCATGAACATTTTCTGAAATACTCAGAGCATCCCACATTCAAAGTCACTATAATCACCTCCTCATTCTGATGCTTTGATTGTGTTTTAACAGGTTATCTTGACCATGTTTACATGCCCGAATGCATTAAATTTCTGCCAAGAAATTACTTGATTGGCTAGTTGTGTTAATGAACAGTGAATGAGAGATACTAATAAAGCTATGTGAAGAAATATTTTTAAGTTAAAGATAAGATACAGCACACCTGTCCTCTACTATTGTCTCTATAGAAACAGCTTTTGAAGAGAACGTTTGGCGTGTTGGTTTGAAAGCCCATGTGCTCATCAGAATAAACCTATCTGAAAAATAACCTAAAACAATGTTTAAGCATTGTTCACACTTGCTTATTTAATTGTTTTCACTTTATGGTCTCAAGGCACCTTTGAAGTGCTCAAACTCTTGCTGTGTCATCTCTGTAAAAACTAATGACACGTTTAGAAATACACATGTAAAAAAAATCAGCCTTAAGTGCAGTTGTGCAGCCGTGACCTGACTTGCTTCAGATAGAGTGCTCCTTCACCTCCCTCCTCCTCCCCCCTCGACCCTGCCACCATCATCCTCCCCCCCCCCCCCTCGGCCTCCCTCCTCCATCCACCCGGGCCACATTTTTCATGGCCCAGCTGTCGGAGGGCCATGATTGGTTGGCTCTGCAGACAGATAGCCGATAGGCCCTGATTAATAGTTGAGGCCCAAGAACTTCCTCATTGATCAACAGGACAGGCTGGAGGAGAAGGAGGAGGAGAAGGGGGAGGGGGAGGAGGGGAGAGAAAAAGCATGCCCTGTCGCTCTGCAAGTGAGGGCTGATAACCCTGATACTGGGCTCTCTGGTCGTGTGTGTTTGTGTGTGCTTGTTTACAAAAAGCAGAGAGATGAGATGTTAGAAATGAAGGTGCTGTGCTGAAAAAGTGCTGAAGGTTTAGTTACTTTCTTTCCTTTTTGAAAGCTCTGTGTGTTCGTGATAGCATCTGTGAGCCTAACATGAATAAGAAAGCTTGTGTGTTATCTGACAAAACACACACCCACACCCTTAGCTGGAAGCAAATGCCTAAGAGGGTTTCAGGCATGTAATTGTGTGCTGTAGCATAAATAGAAATAAAATGTTTGATTTGTGGATGTAATCAGTATCCTCCTGTAGAAATATTTTCCTGTCATCTTTGATGTTGGAGCTGAGAATGGCATCACCACTGACTGGACTGTGTTACGGTTATGTCTTCTTTGGGGTTATTTTGCTCCTTGATGTCAAGTTTTATCTCAATGATGCAGGGCATAGGGTGGTTGTAGAATTAACTGAATGTGTTGAGTTGAGGTCCATTCATGTAGCTGTTGTGATGCAGTAGTGCTTTATACTCAACTGCAGGTTTAGAATGAGCTCTGAGAAAATGCTTTAAATATATGCCAATTTCTCAGTTTTCCAAAATAGCAAGATACAGGGATGATGTATTTTTGTTGGCCAACATTGAATTTAGCATCACACTAGTTCCCTCGGCTGCAAACCCTCTACTCTACTGCCGATGGGATTTTTCACTGTGTTTTCGGATCATTGGTGATAATAAGCTCTGTGACAGACAAAAATATGAAACTAACATGTTCTGTTCTTTGTGATAATCTTGAAAGATCAACATACTTTTTATTACTTTCTTGAGCCCCAATGTAATAGAAAAGCTGAAAAGCTGTTAGTATGCTACCTTGAAGCTACAACTTGGGTGTTCAACCTTAAAAGCACTTATGATATTTCCAGTGTACAACATCTTAATGTAAGCTCTAGCTTACCAGTCAAATAACTTAATCAAGTTAGTCGTAATGTATGTAATTGTTTATTACTCAATAACAATCAGAAATGCTTGCCATCAAGTCCCTGGCCTTTTTGTAGTCCTTGTTGACAGTTAGTCAGCAATCTTCATTGCAAACACACGAGGCCTTAAAATAAAAAAAGGCATCAACAGATGCATTTTATTATTTCCCATTAAACATGAAAATCTCATGTAGGTGTATTCACCAAGAACCCTATATTAGGTACTTACCCAAAACCAATATTCTAAATCCCATTTATTCTGGAGGGTTGGGAAGCAGGAAGAGCTGAATGCTAACTTGCTGGACTCATTCCATTTCATTACCATTCCTTTTATTAAAGCCTCTGGGAACATGGCTTGAATTTGTTAGAATCTTATAGATTTTCAAAGGTAAAATTGTCATTAATTATCTTCTAAAAAATGAGAGAGAGAAACTATCACTTGGCATCAGACAACCTTGTTCTAAACAACCTCAAAAACTTAACTGACAATATATTGAAAAGCATATAAAGGTCAGACCTAATAATTTGATATTGGTAGTATGAACATATATGATCACTCATATCCTTGTCTCATCCAGTGTATCCAATGTCTTGCGCAGGGGGGAAATCTACCATGTAAGCTAAATTAAACATCTGTAACCAATAACAAAACCATTGTTGAGTTGGGACTTCTGACCAATGCAGCTCTGCATTTCAAAACCTGAAAATCCTCAATAACTCCACCATAAAAGAAAAATGGAAGTAATATAAAAATATTCAATTTCCTCACCGTGAGATGTGTTATAGTTTTAGACTTAAATTTGTGTATTAAAGCTAGGGTCTGCGATTTGATTTAGATACACTTCTTTTAATTCTCGTTAAAATGGTCTTTATGACCCTGACACGTTTGCAGGTAGGACCCAGAAGCAAGCAGTTTGATTAGAACAGTCTTTATTAACCAAGTTCAGAAACAGTTCAGTGCGGGCTGCGAACCCGCGACCAGGAGATCTGTGGACAGGCGCTCTCCTGACTGAGCTAACCTGGAGCTGAACAGCTGTTGGTTCCCACAGCCTTTTCAGGGAAGAGGCTGAGGACGGAGAGGAGCTCAAACAGTCTTTACAGGGGAGTAGCTGATTCTTGAGCGGGGCTTCAACCCGCACCAGCGAACTTAAGAGGTGAACACTCCTCTGATTGCAGCACCTCAGAGGAGTCCAAAACTGACACCCACACCGTTGAAACAGAGAACAGGCTGTGGCTTGAGCGGGGGTCGAACCCGCGACAGCTCGGTCCACAGTCGGACACCTTACCGACTGAGCCACCCAGGCGATACAGTGACAGAAGCTCACACAGTCTTTATAGAAAGAGGTGAAGCAGGCTTGACTCACGCACAGACGAGCTGAGGCGCTCAGGAACACTTGGAGGAGGGATTCAGGCGAACTCGCGTTGTCGAAGACAGGCAGGAAGTCAGACACCAGGCGATTGGCACAACGAGAGCAGACTGGGTTCGCAACTGGAGACGGAAGCAGGGTCAGGTACCAGGCGTGGGTCACAACGAGGCGGGCTGGATTCGCAACAGGAGACGGAAGCAGGGTCAGATACCAGACTCGGGTCACAACGAGCGGGCTGGATTCGCAACAGGAGGCGGAAGCAGGGTCAGATACCAGACGTGGGTCACAACGAGAGCGGGCTGGATTCGCAACAGGAGACTTCAGCAGGATCGAAAGCCGGGATTCAGACAGGCGGATGAATACAGGACAGAAGCTAGTCGATACCTTGGAGTCGAGCCGAGGGTCAGGCGATGAGGCAGAGTCTGGGACGAAACTGGTCGGCAACGGGTGATCAATCCGGGAAACAAGTCTGGACCTTTCAGCATGAGTGCGACGACAGTCTGACGCTGGTTGAGCGGAGCTGGGGCTTAAGTAGCTGGCTTGATTACGGAGATGAGCTGCAGGTGAGCGGCGGCACAGGTGAGGTGAGTGAGGACTGATTAAGGTGCAGCTGGGAGTGACAGGCTGTGGGAGAGGCTGAGGCTGCAGACTGAGATTAGGACAGAACCCCCTCAAGGGACGGCTCCACGCCCACAACATCAACAGGGGTGGGGGGTGGGAAGAGTACCTAGTACTCTCCGAGGCGGAGTCCTCACGGACGTCAGGTGGATGGGGAACCTCCTCCTCCTCTTCAGAGTCCTCCGCGGTGGGAGAGCCTACAGGACTGGCGAGTGAGGGTTGCCGAGCTGGACGTCCCCGCCTTCTTAGGGACGGCTGCTCCGGATGGTCCACGTGAAACTGCCGCACCAAGGCTTTATCAAGGACGTCCCGGGAAGGTACCCATGATCTCTCCTCCGGACCATATCCTTCCCAGTCCACGAGGTACTGTAGGCCTCTTCCTCGCCGACGGGAACGGAGCAGACGACGGATGGTGAATGCCGGACCTCCGTCGATGATGCGTGGAGGAGGAGGAGGGGCCACGACTGGAGACAGGGGACTCACATGGACCGGTTTAATCTTGGAGACATGGAAGGTGGGATGGACCCTCATGGATCTGGGAAGGGCCAGCCTCACTGCCGTCGGGTTAACGATTCTCTGTATGGAGAAAGGACCAACAAACTTAGGTGCGAGCTTCCTGCTCTCAACCCTAACAGGTAGGTCTTTGGTAGATAACCAAACTTTCTGACCTACCTGATAGGTTGGAGCAGGAGTCCGACGGTTGGCAGAAGAGGAGTAACGATGGAGCCCTCTGGAGTGCAGCCCTGGCTCGGGCCCATGTCCTTCTGCATCGACGGGCGAAGGCAAGGGCAGACGGGCAGGAGACCTCATTGTCCAAGGCCGGGAACAACGGGGCTGGTAGCAGAGACACACTGGAATGGGGACAAGCCAGTTGAGGAGGAGACCAGGGAGTTGTGGGCGACTCCACCCATGGGAGCTGCTGAGACCATGTAGAAGGGTTCTGGGACACAGTGCACCAAGAGCCGCTTCCATCTCTTGGTTCATCCGTTCCGATTGTCCGTTGGTTTGTGGATGGAAGCCAGAGGATAAGCTGGCGGTGGCTCCCAGGAGGTGGCAGAACTCCTTCCAAAAACTGACGAGAACTGAGGCCCACGATCCCACCACGCCCACTGGAAGGCCATGGAGGCGAAAGACGGATGGAGGACCAGTTGTGCGGTTTCTTTGGCCGACGGAGCTTCTGCAGGGGAATGAAGTGTGCCATCTTCGAGAATCGGTCAACCACGGTGAGGATGGTGGTGTGACCATCGGAGGGAGGTAGTCCGTGACGAAGTCCAAGGATACATGGGACCAAGGACGATGTGGAATAGGCAGAGGTTGGAGGAGACGGCAGGAGCCTGGTGAGAGGCCTTGTGTTGGGCGCAAACCTGGCAGCCTTGAACGAGCTCCCGAGTGTCTTCCTCCACCTTGGGCCACCAGTAGCTCTGCCCAAGATCCTCCTGAGTGCGAAGGATCCAGGGTGACAGGTCAGATTCGAGGAGTGGGCCCATTGCAGAACTTCAGACCGAAGGGCGTCAGGAACGAAGAGACAGTGAGGAGGACAAGAACTAGGACCAGCCTGATCCTGGGAGGCAGCCTTGACTCTTTCCTCGATGTCCCAGGTGAGGGTAGCGACGACACAGGGGGAAGCCAGAATGGGGGCAGGTTTCTCTGGGTTGTCCTCGTCTCTGAGGTACTGACGAGAGAGGGGCCAGGTTTGGTGTTGCGGAGCCAGGTCTATAGGATAAGGTGAAGTTAAACCTGGAGAAAAACAGGGACCACCGGGCTTGACGGGCATTCAGTCTCTTGGCCGCTTTTGATGTACTCCAAATTCTTATGATCGGTCCAAACCAGAACGGATCCTTGGCCCCTCCAGCCAGTGTCTCCACTCCTCCAGGGCTAACTTGACAGCCAGGAGCTCACGGTTGCCGATGTCGTAGTTTCTCTGCCGGGTCAATCGACGAGAGAAGAAGGCGCAGGGATGGAGCTTGTGGTCTGACGGGATCGTTGGGACAGAACACCTCCGACTCCCACATCGGAGGCGCTCTACCTCCACCAGGAACTGGAGATCAGGATCAGGCATTTGGAGGATGGGAGCAGTGGTGAATCTTTCCTTCAGGGTGCGAAAGGCAGTGTCTGCATCAGGAGACCAAAGGTAAGTTTTCTTGCTGCTGGTGAGTGCAGTGAGGGAGCAGCGACAGTGCTGTAGTTTCTGATGAACCTGCGGTAGAAGTTGGCAAAGCCCAGGAACCTTTGAAGTTGCTTATGGACTCAGGGACAGGCCAGGAGGTAACGGCAGAGACCTTAGCCGGGTCCATTTGGATGTGACCTTGTGAAATGATGAAGCCCAGGAAGGAGACTGTGGGGACGTGGAACTCACATTTCTCCGCTTTAACAAAAAGTGAGTTTTCAAGGAGTCTCTGCAGCACGGACTGGACCTGATGCACATGGTCACTGAGGTTCTTCGAGAAGATGAGGATGTCGTCGAGGTAGATGAAGACGTATTTGTTCAGCATGTCCCTGAGTACGTCATTCACCAAGGCCTGAAACACTGCAGGGGCATTGGTTAAACCAAAGGGCATCACCAAGTACTCATAATGTCCTATGGGGGTGTTGAAGGACGGTTTCCACTCGTCCCCCTCCCTGATGCGGACGAGATGGTAGGCATTCCTGAGGTCAAGTTTGGTGAATACAGTGGCTCCCTGAAGCAACTCGAATGCAGAGGAGATGAGAGGCAGGGGATAACGGTTTTTAACCGTAATGTCGTTAAGTCCTCTGTAGTCGATGCAGGGCCTCAGGGAGTGGTCTTTCTTCTCGACGAAGAAGAACCCTGCACCAGCAGGGGACGAGGAGGGGCGGATGATGCCAGCGGCCAGAGAGTTCTCAATGTACTCCTCCATCGCCTTTCTTTCTGGAGCCGAAAGGGAAAACAGCCTTCCCTTTGGAGGTGAAGTGCCCGGAAGGAGGTCAATGGCACAATCATACGGACGATGAGGGGGCAGAGAAGTGGCATTGACCTTGCTAAACACAGCGCTGAAGTCGTGATACTCGGGGGGCACACTGGAGAGTTCAGGCTGGACCTTGGAACAGACAGATGGGTGTGGGGACAAGGCATCCTTCAGGCAGGTGAGATGACAGGAGGACCCCCACCCACGGATGGAGCCAGTTGACCAGTCCAAGACAGGGTTGTGTCCGCCAGGGATAGCCGAGGACCAGCGGCACCTCAGGATGATCAAGCACGTGGAACTGGATGGTCTCTTTGTGATTTCCTGAGATGAGCATGGTGACAGGGGAAGTTTGGTGACTGATTACCCCCATCTCGTGGCCATCCAAGGCTCTGGCAGGAATGGAGTGATTGAGGGAACCAGACTTAATCCGAGTTGTTCAGCAACCCTTTGCTGATTAAGCAGGAATCGGACCCAGAGTCAATGAGGGTAGCCAGGGTCTGAGGTCCGTCAGGCAGGAGCAGGCGAGCAGGAAGGGAAGGACGAAGGACTTGAGGAGTCTGGGAGGATGAGCTCACTCGTACCTCCTCCCTTACGAGTGAGCTCTCTCTTTTACCGGGCAGTCTTTGACAAAATGTCCTTGTCCTCCACAGTAAAGGCAGAGTTGAGAGGAGACTCGTCGCTTCCTCTCGGCTGGGGTGAGGGAGGTACGGCCCAGCTGCATGGGTTCGGGGTCCCTCACCAAGGGAGCAGAAGCCTGTTGGGGTGCACTCCTGTGTGGTGGGCAGGTGATGGACAGGTGAGTCGGAACGGAGCTCCTAACTCCTCTTCTGGCCCTGATGCGGAGATCGATCCGGTGGCGAGGTCGATGATGCCATCCAGGGTCAAGGGAGTTCATGGGAAACCAGAGCGCCTTT
The DNA here is from genome assembly GCA_036419115.1 of Scarus forsteni. Lineage (NCBI taxonomy): Eukaryota > Metazoa > Chordata > Actinopteri > Labriformes > Labridae > Scarus > Scarus forsteni. The sequence continues at coordinate 7,312,599 of JAZDUH010000229.1, read as the reverse complement.
AATGTAATCTGCCAGTCCATGAACAAAGGCATCAATTTGGGCCGAAGAGTTCCACCCACTGCGGCTGGCTTGAGTGCGGAAGTCTATGGAGAAGTCAGCCACCGACCGTCGACCTTGTTGAAGCTTCAGAAGGCCCGCTGCAACTCCTGCCCTATCAGGATTCAGTCCAAACACTTTGCGAAGTTCAGAGGTGAATGTGAGGAAACTGGAACAGGCAGGAGATTGACGATCCCACTCAGCGGTTCCCCAGAGTCTCGCACGCCCAGTCAGGTGATTGATGGTGTAGGCAACCTTTGCAGCTTCAGAGGAGAAGGTGCGGGGCTGTAGAGCGAAGAGCAGGGTGCAGTTGGTGATGAAGGCAGAACAGGTCTCAGGTTCACCATCATATCGTTCAGGAGAGCCCACTCGTGGTTCTGGCGAAGCAGGCGATACAGCAGGCTGAGGAACAGGTGCAGGGGTTGGAGTTGGTGGTGACTCTCGAAGCCTGGAGGCGAGATCAGTGACAGTCCGGGTGAGAGTATCCACAGCACTCTGAAGGTGGCTAGATGACGTGGCAATTAGCCCCTCATGATGAGCCAGCAACCCTTCAACTCTTTCCAGTCTGTCCATTGCTGATGGTGAACTGCTCGCTGGGTCCATCTTCTGGTCAGACTGTACTGACACGTTTGCAGGTAGGACCCAGAAGCAAGCAGTTTGATTAGAACAGTCTTTATTAACCAAGTTCAGAACAGTTCAGTGCGGGCTGCGAACCCGCGACCAGGAGATCTGTGGACAGGCGCTCTCCTGACTGAGCTAAGCCGGAGCTGAGCAGCTGAGGGTTCCCACAGCCTTTTCAGGGAAGAGGCTGAGGACGGAGAGGAGCTCAAACAGTCTTTACAGGGAAGTAGCTGATTCTTGAGCGGGGCTGCAACCGGCGCCAGCGAACTTAAGAGGTGAACACTCCTCTGATTGCAGCACCTCAGAGGAGTCCAAAACTGACACCCACACCGCTGAAACAGAGAACAGGCTGTGGCTTGAGCGGGGTCGAACCCGCGACAGCTCGGGTCCACAGTCGGACGCCTTACCGACTGAGCCACCCAGGCGATGCAGTGACAGAAGCTCACACAGTCTTTATAGAAAGAGGTGAAGCAGGCTTGACTCACGCACAGACGCAGCTGAGGCGCCAGGAACACTTGGAGGAGGGATTCAGGCGAACTCGGCGTTGTCGAAGACAGGCAGGAAGTCAGACACCAGGCGATTGGCACAACGAGAGCAGACTGGGTTCGCAACTGGAGACGGAAGCAGGGTCAGGTACCAGACGGGTCACAACGAGAGCGGGCTGGATTCGCAACAGGAGACGGAAGCAGGGTCAGATACCAGACTCGGGTCACAACGTAGAGCGGGCTGGATTCGCAACAGGAGGCGGAAGCAGGGTCAGATACCAGACGTGGGTCACAACGAGAGCGGGCTGGATTCGCAACAGGAGACTTCAGCAGGATCGAAAGCCGGGGATTCAGACAGGCGGATGAATACAGGACAGAAGCTAGTCGATACCTTGGAGTCGAGCCGAGGGTCAGGCGTATGAGGCAGAGTCTGGGACGAAACTGGTCGGCAACGGGTGATCAATCCGGGAAACAAGTCTGGACCTTTCAGCATGAGTGCGACGACAGTCTGACGCTGGTTGAGCGTGGAGCTGGGGCTTAAGTAGCTGGCTTGATTACGGGAGATGAGCTGCAGGTGTGAGCGGCGGCACAGGTGAGGTGAGTGAGGACTGATTAAGGTGCAGCTGGGAGTGACAGGCTGTGGGAGAGGCTGAGGCTGCAGACTGAGATTGTGACAGACCCGATGGTAATCAACTCATAATGTATTCTTAAAACAGAGAAAAAAAAATCCGCTATCTACAGCAGGAGTAAAACAGGGAAAACCCCAACCAATAATCATGCCGGGATACCTGTTTTTAAACCAATCAAATCCCGTCGCCATTCTGCCCGCCTGCTGCGCGTGCATTTTCCCGGCGTGCGCAGACTCGGTGCACGTAGCCGAGCTCATACGTATCAGAGTCCGTGGGAAAAAGCTCACCTTTCAAGTTTAGTCTTTGAAAATAAGGGAAGCCCGCCGTGAGCCATCCCACAACCCCAACCAAGCTCCGGTATCCCTCACATTTTAAGACAGGTGAACAAGAAATCTAAAATAAACTCTTTGTTTTCCTAAGTTTGTTCTGCTGCTCTAATCTCGCGATAGCTGCCATCCAGGCTACTGCAGGCGGACGTTCTCGCGAGGCTTTTTCTTCTTCTTCTTCTTCTTTGGTTTTATTGCGGTTGGCATCCATCATGTTGGAGCATTACCGCTCCATTCAGGCTAGAGACAGAGTTCAGTTTGAAGAGGCAGAGGAATGTTTTTATTATTATATCATCACACAGGAGATTTACAGGGGAATACTGATACAGGAGAATGTCGGGAAAGAGGATAAATACGGAAAATACGGTAGTTTCATGGCCAAAACGGGAGATTTGACAGCTATGTTTAGAATGTCAGAGGAACTATCTACACCCTGATCAACATCGGGCTGTGAGTACTAACTAACTTTACATGTTTGTTTGGTGTTTTCTTACCGCTGACTGAGACATGATTTGGTGTAGTGTAAAACAAAAACGTTGTGCAGAGGGTTTGGAGTTGAATCAGTCTTCTGGAGAGGCAGCAGTGCTCTTTCTGGATTTGCTGCCACTGACATTGATACATACTCGGTCAGAGCCTTTGCAGTCCATGGAATACCTCCATACTGTCGTGCTGTACAAGTGTCAATGGCCTCCATTTACAAAACATCATTTGCACATGTTTATAGCCTCATACTGGCATTTCTATGATACACTATGTCACAGCTGACCAAACCAAACGCACGCACTCTGCAATAACTAGAGCTAGAACAAGAAATCCCACATTCTGCTGTGAGCGACGGAGCCGTGGACAGACACAAGAGGGGTCAGCAGAATGTGGGATTTCTTGGGGTCTTATTTCTTGTTATACGCCTCCTAGTTATTGCAGAGTGCGCTGCCTTTGGTTTATCAGCCGCTCCGTGAGGGCACCCGTAAGTGTATCATAGAAATGCCAAGTAGTACTGTTAAGGCTATAAACATGTGCTAAATGATGTTGTTTTGAGTAAATGGTGGACGTTTATCCGCCGACACTTGGATTACAGCGCACGAGCAGTATGGAGGAATATTGCCGACTTTTTGTGGACTTTTTGTGGACTTTTAAGGACACTGTTTGTTCGGGCTCTTACCGAAGTCATGATATCAATGTCAGTGGACAGCGAGGATTCCCTCAGATCTCCGGCTGCATCCTAGATGTTCCAAAACTACTCCACAGTGTTGTTCAGCATGAGGGTGAGTAGAAAATGAGGCCAAATCGTTGTTTGGGTGTAGTGTTCCTTTAAAGAAGGACTCGTAGCACTGCATCAGATAGTGAGAAGATTTGCAGTTGCTGATCAGTTTTGACACTAGAAATGCCCCCTTAAGTCAGATTCCAACTCAGCAAGTAAGAGGATCATCAGTAACCCCGAGTTGACGAGGTTTTGACCAGAAAAGGTCGATCATGGGCCTGCTGGGTTGGTAGAGCAGCTATGCATGAAATAAGTAAAGGCTTTTGCCCTGTGCAGACTGTTTGGATTTGATTCCCATCTGAGGCCCATTTACCACATATCCTATCCTACTCTCTCTCCCAATGTCTGAGTCGGTCCACTGTCTCTCTATCAATAAAGACCAAAAATGCCCTATGCAAAACCTAGCCAAGTTGATACTCATGGACATATTACTGAAAAAAATGATCGGCTACATAAACATATGTTTGGTGCCAGGATGCACGTTGAGATGAAAGAGAGAAAAAAATTATGATGCTGCACAAAAATCAAACCTAAACAGACTATCTTGTTTATTTAAGCAACTAATTTGTTGCTCATTGGGATAATGATTTATCTGTATATTATCTAAATAATTGTGGATGTACTGTAAAAGCCTTTTTGTGTCCTTCTGTAAGATGGCAATGTGCGATGAGAAGCCCAGGTGCCTGGGATTTTATGTGGATACAATTAAATTTACCAATGGATTAACATCAATACAAGTTAATGAAATGGACAGCAACACTTACATTTACCAATGTATTGATAACATGATGTCACCCGCTCATACAGCCTCTCCCGTCTGATCAGGACGACAGGCACATTTTAGGGGAATGTTGTAACACTGTGAGCTCTAATATCACAGTTTTCTCCCATCAGGTATAGAATAGGAGTCATATGATGATTTGACTTTCCATTTGTCCTCCTGATCACACACTGGGGTTGTCAAGGCTGGAAACTGTTGCATGTGGACTTTACAGAGAAAATATAGATAAATAAGAAATGTATTGCATCTATTTCGTTTCATGATTAATTGTTACACAAACTTTTCTCTCTCAGGCAAATGTCTTGCACAAAGCGTTTTTTAACATCAATTTTGGGGTATGGACAGAACATGGAGGGGCACCAGTGATTCAGACGTGTCTAGTTGGCTTATGTGCATGGTTTAACTGAACACAGTGATTTACTAAATGACATGTCAGTCTTTTGGTTAATTAAAACTCAACTTTTCTGAGCACTCCAGCTTTATAAACAATAAATTCATCCTGCAGTTTCCTGCATCACTTATTCTCCATGACATAAGAGCAATCTGTAAAGGATCAAGCTCCTGTTGCAGTCTGCTAGTGCAGTGGTTCTTAACGTGTGGATTGAGGCCCAAAGTTGGCTCTAAGAGTTGTTTTCAATGGACAGTGTATAAGTCATATAATGTAATGGTAATAATGTGGAAAAAATGTCTTCAGTGTTCACCCATACATTTCATTTCATTCTGTTGTGCTGCATCAAGTACATATTAGCTGTTCTATCAGGACCTCGACATACCCTGACATCTTAGCATATAAACTGAGCTTTTCCTGTGACAAAGTTTTGACTTGGGAAATCTACAAAACAAACAACACATAAGTGTTATGATTGTAAACATTGTAAGATGTAAGATTGTGTGTTCTCCCAGTGCTCTTTGTATTTAATGTTTGTAGCATTTTTTCCTTCAGTCTCTTTGCAAAAAAATATGTTTTTCAATCTTAGTTCCAAACAGCAATGTATTTCCCTAAATAAATCAAAGTGGTTCTTTTTGAGATTTGGGTCATGATGATTGATAAGATGGAGATTGTTTCTCAGGATAGATCTGTAAGAGCCATCTCTTCAGTGTATGCTTTTTCCAAAAAGAGAAAATATCAATGTTTCCTTCCAAATCCCAAATAAGCTAATGCTAATAATGATTTTATACATTTCCTGCAAAAGGACATAGTCACCCCCAGAATTTACCTTGTTTGACAAATTCTGTCATCATACTGGACATCACTGATCATCAACTGGTGGCCTTGAGGCCACATCAGGCCCTCCACAGCTTCCTGACTGCCCCCCACAATATTATCAATTTCAAAAACTGTGAGGGGGGAGATAAGTTGTAGTTTGAAAAGTTTGTTGTTTTCATTGATTCACTATAGCTGTAAGTGCAACCCCTGAACTATTTGATCTGTAATACTGAAATCCACCTGTCAACCAATCCTAGCCAACATTCAACCAGGAAAACAAATATATGTAATTCAAGCACAGTGATGCACAATGTGACAGACCAGAGAGAAGCAGCCAAGACAGACTTAAAAAGACTGGAAAAGACTCAGAACTCCAACTGTAGGACTTAGACTTGACTCGAAACTTGCCGATCTGGGCCTGATTAAGTCTTAAAGTGGTGTTAAATTAGTATTAAAGACATCTCAGAACAGAAATCTGTCTCCATAGCTCAAAGAGTTAAAGTGAGGACTATGAGGTTGAATGTCAGAGGTTTCAAGTCTTGGCCAATTTCAGCTGAATTTAAAGTCTAATGTCCAAGAACAGAAGTTAAGACCTTACAGAAGGACCAACAGATAGCTGTCTTCATAGCTCAACGAGATAGAGAAAGGGCATCAAGTCTTGTCTAGTTAGAGGTGTTTTCATTATCCAGTGTCCAAATGAGGAAGTGGAGACCTCTCAGAACATCCATCAACTTCTATGACCATGACTCAAGGAGTTAGAGAGTGTCCTGTGAGCTCGAAGGTCTGAAGTTCAAGTCTTGGCTGATCTTGTTAGATTTTATAGTCTAATGTCTAAGGACAGAAGTCAGGACCTCAAGGAAAAACCAACAAGTGTCTGTGTCAATAGCTCAAGGAGATAGAGAGAGGACTCAGGGTCTGAGGGGCTGTTTACACCGCTGTTTTCAGCCTAAAACAGAGTTATCATTGTGTTTTCGCCTCCTGTTTACATGGAAATGGTGCCTGGATTGCTTGAATCCACAAACTTTCAAAACCAGTGTCCAGAGTGGGGAGTTTTGAAAATGTATCAATGTCCAGTTCCTCTCCAAGTGAAGACCTCTCAGAAGGACCAACAACTTCCAAAAGCATGGTTCAAAGAGTTAGAGAGCAGACTGGGAGCTTGAAAGTCAGAGGTTCAACTCTTGCCTGCACTTTAAAGTGTAATGTCTACAGACAGAAGTCAAGATCTCACAGCAAGACCAATAATTGCCTGTCTCCATAGTTCAAGGACATAAAGGAAGTGCTGGGGCTCTGTAGGTCTAGGGTTCAAGTCTGGCTGGATTTTAAAGTCCCTTATCCCCAGTGTGGAATATAAATGTGCCCTTAAAACTTAGCAAACACAGCAGGAGATACAACGTAGCTATCCTAACAAGTCTTAGGTGAAAAACTAACTAGCACTTTTCATGAGAGAACTTATCAATCTCATTTGTTCTCTTGTATCATTCAACAATGTATTAATAGATTATTATACACTCATTTTATACTGTAATTCTGCCCAATTTTCTCTTAAAATGCATCAGCTTGATGCTTTTAAATATGAAATATTCAACATTTTCTTTCAGGGGGAGTATGCCGCTGGACCCCCCTCAAGGGTTGGTATCCTTTGACCTTTTTCACTCCTGACCCTTTTTCATGCCTGAGCCAATGTTTAGCGAGTTGTTTCACAAAGCTGTCTGAAATTGGAAAGAGGAAAATGCAACACACTTGCCTGAAAGGGAAAAGTTTCAGTCAGTTACATAACTATTAGAACTAACTAACTGCAATGCTTTTCTTATTTAACTTCTAGTCTCTGTAAAGTCCACATGCAACAGTGTTTGATTCTTTTGTTGTATAAAAACTTAAGGAAAAATACCTTTTTAGTGATGGACAGAGTCAGACCTGTCCACACAGACCTGAGGGTTTACTTCATTAAGGTTATGTTTTCGGAGAGTTTGTATGTCTGTCTGTCTGTCTGTCTGTGAACAAAATGACTGAAAAAGTTATGGATGGATTTTGATGAAATTTTCAGGAACTGTTCAGCATGGGAAAAGGAAGAAGTGATTCAATTTTGCTGTTGATCTGGATCACCGTCTGGGAACTGTGCTGCTTGGCAGAGGTCTGCGCTCTCCGAGTGCTTTTCTAGTTTTATCCATACATTTGTAAAAAGAAGTGTAGCTGTCCATTTCATAAACTTTTTATTGATGTTATTCAATGATACATTTAATTTTATCTCATTAAAACCCCCATCATATCACAGATAGAATCTGAAAGGCTTTTAAGGTAAATCCGCAGATATTTTCATAATATTCTGATAAATGATCCTCTCAATGAGAAAACAATTAAGGGACCAATACATCATAAATTCATACCTTAAATGAACAGGATAGTTCGTTTAGGTTTGGTTTTTGTGCAGTGCTAGCGCTTTTTCTTTCTTTCAAATCAAAGTGCACTTCCTCTTCCTCCTCTCCAACCTGAACCGGTGCTTTTTTGATCCATATTTCCAAAGGAAAAACTTGATCAAGCCACTGATGAGGCCAAACACAGATCACCTGAATCGGTTTTCAGCTGACAACTGCACTCAGCTGTGTTGAACTACATGATCTTTTTATTTTTATTTATTGTTAATTTTGAAATAATTTCAATGTTTTCAATGTGTTCACTGTCTTTCCCCCATCACTGTTTTTTAACCGTTTTGAACAAAGGCTGTTAGCATTTGAAAAATGTGCTGTAAAAGTTGAGTGTTATGTGTAGGAATGGTTTGCACTTCAGAGCATATATTTCATATATTTATTTCCATATATTTCCTCTTGAAACATTCATGTATCATTATACATTTAAATGCCTTGCAGCCCATCTTTAACATTTTAGTTGAATCTCATTTGTCTATCATTGATTTGCAGGTAGTCAACACACACTTGTCAAATTTAAAGTCATATGTTTTACCAATGACATTAACACTTGTGGGGCACCTGCAGATGCTTCTGTTGGCAGAATCTCATAAGCTTGTGTTTTCTGAAGTTCCTATGTTGGGCATTTCAGCAAAACCCAAAGAAGGACTTTTTACTGCTGCACACTGTTCCACATAATGCCTCAAATTGGACTCAAATAAGATTCTTTTAATTTTTTTAAAGTGTATATATATATGTGCTGTCACTCTATGTTTGAAGTGTGTGTGTGTGTGTGTGTGTGTGTGTGTGTGTGTGTGTGTGTGTGTGTGTGTGTGTGTGTGTGTGTGTGTGAGAGTGTGTGTGTGTGTGTTACAGTATCTAAGTATGTATGCGTGTGTTTGTGAGTGTGTTTCCCCCTGCTGTTCTGTAAAGCCCCTGGTTGATTGATGATCTCCACTCCCACAGGGTCAGAGGGGTCATGACCTCCCACTTTTGACCCCCTGCTGAGAAGGTCACACACACACACACACACACACCGACAAACTCACACATCCACACAAACACACACACTGAGTAGCACACAGGGCTCAGAAACAGATGGCCTTAGGACAACTGGTGCTCCGTCACCTTTCTCGCTGAAACACTCTCCATTTTCACACATTTTTTCTGCTTTTACAGACACAACAGCAAGGTGGCATCAAGTCAGCATCTATCATAGATTACACTTACAAAGTATAAGAAATAAGATTAAATTTAATGTAACCGTCATATAACTTCCAGCGATCTCCTAAATGATTTCCTTTTCCACTTGAAATAAAGCATTTTCAAAGTTCATCTAATGAAAATGAGTCTGTTCCACTTGAACATAGTTCCCTGTACCTTGTACTCAGTACTATCTAACATGGGGGAGGTAACATGAGGGGGCACAGTTCCCTTTGAAAAAAGTGTGTGGCTCCATGGCACTGGTTCACACACAGCCTTCAGCCAAAAGGAAGCCAGTCAGACCGTTATGTTAAATAAATGATCAGCGACAGACAAACATAAAGGGAGGACTCTGTTCTTTCAGGTATGTATTTTTACACTGTTTGGTCAACTGTGAATCTACTGCTTTGGCATTAAAAGTCATACATTGTGGCTTAACCCAATAGTTTACAATTACTGTCTGTAACTGTCCCCCTCAAGACCAATAAATTTTAGTGTTCCCCTCCATTCAATCATGCAAAGATCAAGGTTAACCACTCCACACTGTACCTAACTGGACTGAACTAGTCCAGACCACTTGGTTGAAACACAGTCACTATAAGGGGGGAGTTGAGACATGTCCCATTATTCATTAATTTGCCCATTTTACATTGTACACAGCTACTTCTTTAAACACTCAAAGAAAAGATGTGAGTCCGGAGTCACAATATAAAGTTCTAACAAAGTAAAGGTCCACATTTAGCAACAATGTACAAAGAGACAGAGTCAAAAGAAGTGGGAAAAACAGAAAGTGTTAACATCGCAATTGAAAGATGAAGACTAAATTATTTAATGTCAAAGTAAAAATAATATTTTGAAATAAGGCAATCCTAACCTCTACACAGTTTTATTACTTTCAATAGTTTTAATATCATGTTTGAATCAAAGATGGCCAACAGAAGCTCATTGTAAGGCAGGCCACAATGATTTTTACATAAATTGAAATGCTGACATGGCAAATAGCCTATCAGTGTAGAATTTTGGATAATCACCTTGGAGGACAAATAAAAATCCCAGGGGGGCCAGTACGTAATTTGGCCACTACCCTTTCAGACAAGTCAAGCCACCTTTGGCACATGGCTCACCTGCACTTCACAAAAAACAAATCAAATGAACTGAAAATTGAAAACAACACCTTGTTGTAACCTCTTTATAACTGGAAAAAAACCTGCATTAAATCACCAAAGACCACAGCAAGTCTGTTGGGAACATTTTTTAATTGAATTTTTTTTTTAAGATATGTCTCGCTGTAATTGTTATTATCTTACATATTTGCTTTAAGGATTTTTTTTATTCTTAGAATTTAGTTCAATAAAAAATGGAAATCTAATATAGCTGATGCAATAGTCTCTCACTGTTGTAACACTTTTTGCCATTACATTGACATGACATGAATACATGGAATGGAAACACTGTTAACAAAAGCAGATAAAGAACAGACTACCTGTAGGTGTGAGTAGATGTGTCTTTGTTTTTGTGTGTTTATGATATGAAACTCTCTAACTGTAAAACAACAGTGATCTCAAAGTGATTTTATTACACTGGTTGTGTGCAGCTATCCAGAAAACATGAGCAAAGGCAGCTTTTTATGTTTGTGCAAAGCTGGGGTCACTTTGTGAACTGTCATGAAATTTCAAGTGAAACAATATCAACTGAGACGGATTTACAGCTGTTAAAAAAGCTTTTCTGGGTGATTTTCAAACCTTTATTTAATCAGAAGAACCTCATTGAGATCAAAAAATCTCATTTTCAAGAGTGTCCTGGCCAAGACAGGCAGCAAACCTGAGATAACAAGACGTACACAGCTGATTGTACCATTGCTCAATGATTTGACTGCTGCATTTGATGGTGTTAATCATATGTTTATGTCCATCTACCTGGGCTATGGAGTTGAAGGTACTGGAGGATGAACCAACTCTTAACAAACATATCTGTTATGTTATCCTCACAAACACTCACATTAATAATCAAACTTTTTTATTTTTAACATCTTTGAATTATCTTAAAATATTCTTTAAGATTAAGCAGCCTTCAAATTGACCAACTATACTAATACACCCTAAGTCCATACTCAGTCAGTTCTTTTCCATAACACTCACAAATTTAAGTTTGCACAATTATATTCAGTGGTTTGCCTGCTCCTCTGTGAAAATTACAGTTCTTAGAAAGCCTGGTCAGCATTTTGATCAGCTAAAGTTTTTTCTTTTGAAAGTGCAGCAGAAACAAACTGTACTTGACTTAAATGTTCACTTGTTAAAGGGAAAATACCCCAGCATTTATTAAGAAAAACAGGTCTTTGAGGCAAAAAGTGATATCAGACATCTGTTTGTGTCCTTTGACCGTTTGTGATCATCAGGAAAGGAGTTAGACAAACGCAGCAGTTACGCCCCCTAGTGACACTGCACTGTCATATCTTTAAAATATTGCAACTGTGTATTTAATTGCCACACCAGGTAACATAATTTTTTTTAAGACAAGCTCTAACAATTTAAAAAAAATATATAAGGTAACCCAGAGGCAATTAAATGGTATGACCTGCTCTCTGATGCCTTTTTAAGCAAGTCCAAGTTTGAGCAAGGTAATTACACAACCATTACAGTGTTAGTACTATGACTATGAATTAATTCTTAATTTAATTTTGGTACTTTATTGTATATGCTTTCAAATCTATATAAAACTGCAAATCAACCAATTTGAAAATATCCCTTAAAACCTTCCAGTTAGCAGATTGGGATGAAGATCAGAACCCATTGTGCATTTTTCAAAACTTAAATGTTAAAAAATGACACATTTTAAGTACTGCTCTCCAGGCTCACAGGTTTGGTGGTGTAATGCTGCTTTATCTTGCTAAAAACACCCATCATGTTTTGTAAAACAAGATCCCAGCAAATCATCATCAAGAATAAAATGAAACATTCTGACTGTCAGCCAAAGAAATAACATCCGACTTCACAAGTTTTGTTGGTTAAGAATATTGATCTAATGTCAAAATCCATGTTAAAATTGACAGGGGAGGAATAGTTTTTTACAACGAGAAGTAAAATATTAGACTAATTTTTAACAAGTTTCAGTTGGTCCCTGGTTTCCTCGGATATTTTTTTAGTGTTTCTTGGCTCAAAATTCTCTCAGTTTTGGGATTTTGGCTTGTCTACAAGCCCCTCTGTTTCAGCCCTGCATAGATCTGGTTAATTTGGTGTAAATATCTTGGAGCTCTGTCTGACCAAACTCCATCTCAAAAAGTAGACGTGACTTTAGCTTTTCAGCATGTTCTCTAATGTTTACTGCAGACACAGAGAAATTCCAAGACATGTTCATTCAACTGGAGAAGAAAGTGAGCAGAACAGACACCTAGCTTTTGGCGAGGTGGTATATCCCATGATGACATCATGAAGGGACATTTTTCAACAAGTTTTTCACAGTTTTTGTGTTTGGAGCATTTGTAAACCAGCTATTGCAAATTGATTATTACCTCTGCCAAGTAGGTTATGTTTTCACCAGGGTCTGTCTGTCTGTCTGTCTGTCTGTCTGTTTGTTTGTTTGTTTGTTTGTTTGTTTGTTTGTTTGTTTGTTTGTTTGTTTGTTTGTTCATTTGTCAGCAAGATTGAAAAAGCTACCAGATAGATTTACATGAAAATGTTACCAGAGGTGTGGTTTGGTGAGATAAAATAACTGATTTTGAAGAAAAACTTAAATAAATCTAGTCATAAATATTTCACTGTAAAACAGTTTGTCAAATGTTTGTTTGTTTGTTTGTTTGTTTGTTTGTATCATATTTGATACATACTTTAATAATACCTCTTTCTACTCAATATGATCAACAAATACAAAAAAAACACCTGAATACAATCAGATAAATGATAAAAAATGTCCTTGAATGGATTATCAGTTGCCAAAAACACCTAATGTATGAAATGATATATGAAAAATCTATATGTTGAATTTTATGGACATTTTGATATTTTTAGGATTTTAGCAGAAAGTGAAACAAACATTTCAGCTCCAAAAAATTATAATTTCTGGCTTTAATCTACGGTCTTGGGCCTTAAAGGGTTAACATTTATCATAAAAGGTATTTTTCCTGTTTATCACTATGGTGTGACCTGAAATGTTGACTTGCTCAAAAAGGTTGAATACCATTTGGCTTAAATAATGCTGTTAATGTAGTTTATGTGGATGATTAATAAATATATTGCAGTCTGCATTCTAAGTTAAAGACTGTTTACAGCTAGAACCACTCATAGTCAAATGATTATTGACCACAAAACAATCTGAAGTGTATTGTCTAAAAGGGGAATCATTAAGTTATTTATTTTGTCTTTATTATACGTCATTCAAACTGTTATTAAAAATACAAATAATAATGAAAAAGTATGAAATTACAGCCTCATAAATATAAATCCAGACAGGCACCAAATACTTGATAATTTAATACCACCGTTCCAGCGTTATGCACGGATGTACTCAAATACCCAGTCACTAAAACCAGCTCTAATTCTGAAAATTTAGAAAGATAATATTGAAAAGAAGCAAGGGAAAAAAACAAGCAATAGGTACATCATGAATGTTCCTTCTGCACTCTTATACTCAAAGCATCCCTTGTTAATATGAAGCAGTTTATTCAAATGTCTTTTAAAACCAAACCAAACCATGATAACACTCAGCTCAAGCACAGGACTGTGAGTCAGTTGCAGATGGATGGAGAGGAGATGGAGAACAGGAAGGCCTCACACAGGATATGGAGTAAGATGAGGATGATGATGACACATGGCGGTCATGAACAGCGGCTTATTAACCGCAGCTGCTTATCAGTTTGGAGGAAAACTGATAAGAAATGATCGGGTCATAATATGATCAGAGCTTCTTTTTCTGAACCTGCTCCTGGGCAGCCATCTTCAACCAGCTGGATACATGTTTCTCTATCTCCTGACAGATGTATAGATAGGGAAATGGTTTTAAAACACCTTAAATTAATATTTAATCCTAACATATAAAAGGGCAAAAATGCAGTATTTGATATGGTTTGCTTTATCACATGCATATTAAGTATGAAGAGAAAAGGTGTAGCCTGACATAGGATTTTAGGCTCATTCATAATTTTTACTTAGGTCTTTTGAAGTTATAGAAGCTACGTCTTTATCTCTTTACATTTAAAAACCCTTATAAATTATTTAACACTATTTAATTATTTTAAAAATAATTTAAATAAGTATTTTATTAGTGTAAGGCCATGTGCGAAAGGAAGTGTTTGCACAATTAATAGTCTTACTGTAAATGCAAAAGAAGGTTATCTACATGTTAAAAAACGGAAGATCCTGAGCACATCTCTTGCTTAGAATTTCCTTTTTCTTAATTGGAACAATTAAAAGAAAAAGAAAATCAGCACAAAACAAAGTCAAACTCTATGGAAAGTTTTATCCATCCTCTATTCTACCAAGTTTGAGAAGAGTTCAAGCTTGAAGTTGCTGGAGACCATCTCAGCTGCCTTTAGCGGGAGCTGTTAATAATTTCAAGAATCATAATTGTAATTATAAAAAGGCAGTTTAGACTCTGAGCAGTCACTGGCCAGTCCCAGGGCTGATAGTCACATCACACCTAGAGGCATTTTAAAGGGGTTATGAGGTCAAAATTATTTGTTTTCAAGGCTTTACCTTCATCGACTGCACCAGCAGTACATTTCAGGTTAGTTTGGTTAAAAAATGTCCAAATGTAACCCTGGTATTTGGCCATTACTCTTGATGGTTTAGTAGGAATGACATGCCCTGAAAAATGTTTTAAGTGTTTTGGCTTCACCAAGGCCTGTTGGGTGTGTTCTGATTCTTGTTCTAATATCCCAACAACCCCCTGCAGTGATGATATCTTTGTTACATGAATCTGATGACTCAGCTAAATAATATGGATGAGCCTGGAGGTTAACAGCACCAATGTTGGCTTGGTATGCCACCAGCTCGATTGTAAAAGGCTGTGCTCCTCTCGTCTGGAGGGGTTTGCTTTTCTGTTTACACAGATAGTGTCAGTAAATTCTGCTTTATGTTTTCTTTTTTGCGTGAGGTATGTCATATTAGTGTCTGCTAGCTGTTTCACCTTATGAACATGTGCAAAACTCTGCTGGGGTTTGAACCAGGAGCCTCCTAACAGTGCTAACAACTATAACATCATGCTGCTATGGAATAATATATAACTGAGAAATACATACCTCTCTGGCCTTCCTGAGTGAGAAGCGGTCTGTGACTCTGCTGCTCATCATATCAGCACAGTGAGCTGTGTCCTCAATGAAAACAGTCTGAGCTTCTTCTCCCCCCTCTGTCCTGTCCTGGACCACAGAAAGCTCTTTCCATGGATCGACCCCACCTGAGCCAACAAAGTCAGAAAAGTTTAAAGTTATTTCTAAGATTCTGCTAACTTACTCCTTTTATTTGTGATTTGTTTTTATTCCCAACAAATGCAACTCACCGTTGACATAGAGCACCCTGTGTGTTGAAGGACTGTCTCCTCCGTAGTAAGTGTTTGTGAAGTTAATGTGTGCTGGCAGGGAATGCTGGGAAATGCCAAACAGACTCGGGCAGACTTCAGTCAGTGTTTTCAGGGTCACCATCCCAGAGAACGGACAAGTGGTGTCCTCACAGGTCTGGTCTAAGCACAAAGAAGTCAAAGTTACCATCATGCCAGGATGATGATACAGTGTACTACAACAGTGTTACTCTGTTTTCAGCTGTGTGTGTTTGCTACAGAATCCAAACTCAGTGCAGGTCTGGTAGATCCACGC
This sequence comes from Scarus forsteni, assembly GCA_036419115.1. Taxonomy (NCBI): domain Eukaryota; kingdom Metazoa; phylum Chordata; class Actinopteri; order Labriformes; family Labridae; genus Scarus; species Scarus forsteni. The sequence continues at coordinate 7,296,846 of JAZDUH010000229.1, read as the reverse complement.
TCTCTCTGCTCTCCTGTTTGACTGCAGGGACATGTTCATCAGCTCCCTCATTGCAGCCTCATGGGAAACATCCAGACATGACTGCTCACTGGTTAAACGGTAGATCTGCAGGATTGACAAATATTTGTATGAAATATCTTCCTGCCTATGTCATATGTAGTGCATTACAGAGCAAAAACACTGGAGCTGAGCCTCAGGATCATGGCTCAACAGTGACGTCTGGTGGAAAAAGTGTGCAACAACCAGAAAAAGCCAGGAAAAAACTCAAGTTTAAAAAGAATTCAAAGCAGATTTACAGCTTTTCATAGTTGTTAAAACAAATATTTTAAGAATTTTTACCAAGCTGTAAACAAAAATCCCAAATTCCAATATACTTGCACAAAAGCCCAGACATGTCAAACCAAACAAACACACCTAAAGACTGCACTCTTAAAGATCAGTCAGCACACTACAACACAAAACTCAAAAGAGCTGTGCTCAGGGACTGTCCAACAAGCTTGTAGATATGAGACAACTGTAATCCAATACACAAGAGAGTAAAGTTTGTCATAATAAAAACAAATGATACAATGCAGGCTTTTTATGTTCAAGATATTATTCAGTAAATAAGATAATAATTTCCAGAACCAAATGGTAATGAATTGGTAATTGCTTGTTTCTTTCTTTTTTCTTTTTTTTTTTAATCTGTTAATAACTGTCTTGTATTTGATAAAATAAATAAATAAATAAATAAATAAATAAATAAACTGGATAATCTGATTTGATGGCTTGCAGTCAGATCACGGGTTATTTTTTTAAAAGTTGTATATCTTGAAGAAGTTAATTTTAAACTTTATAATTGTAAGATTCTTCATAAAATAAATAATTTCTTTTAGTTGTTTTCATTTAGTTATCTGAAACAAAAATACCATGTTTACAAGAGACTGGAGGTGAATAATAACATAACTTTAGTTACTGTAACTAAGTTGTTTTGTGTGTTTGTTCTTTTTTATTCACTTTTTAAAATAACCACCTGTACTCTTAGTTGAATAGCCTCTATTAAAGTTTGTTCTTAACTACATTATACATTCCAACTGCATATAAAAAAGATTAAATGATTGTCAGTATACATCTGTTTGTGTTTGTACAATTCCAACATTGGAATTTTCTGGGTCATACATTATGCAGATCACACTTTCATGTTTTAATGCAAATATATGTCTCCTTGGCTCGTCAGTTTAGTTTATACAAGGTTCAATAACATTTTGATAATGACAGTGTCTGAACAATGTTAAGTGTAAAAAAATACAGTTTTGGTGATTTGATATTTCACAGTGTACACTGACTATAACTTACAGAGTGAGAAATTTCATTTTGACTGATATTTTACAGATTAAACGTCATGTATTTCAGAAATCTTAAAACAAATGTACTAAACAAACAACTCTCTAAATTGTCAAATTTCGTGGCGTACATTTTATTTAAACTTGAGTAGATTCAAATGATCTATCTTTAAGGGTAAGGTTAGGCTACAGGATTTGAAGGAATTAGTTAAACAAATGTGATTATTAAAAATAATATATATGATCTCTTCTTTTTAACGCTGGTGATTTGTTTTTGTTATCTTTCTATGTCTGTCTACAGATCAGTTTAGTAATTCAGTTTGCATTTTGTATTCAATGTATTTTTTAAAGATTAAGACTTGCAACTGGAAATATTTCCATCAAGTTAAAATATTTGGTACAAATCAGGCCACCAGGGGGGTCTCCATGTCAATGTTGTATAAATAAAAAAGTGTCTGGGAATGTGTTTTTCATACTTGAGAGAGTTTAACCAGTTGGTTGTATGGCTCCTCATTGGCCTGGCTGTGATTGGTCATAAGATCACAGAGCTCATTTATCGTCATGAGCACTCCTTCCTCATTGTACTGCACTGATCCCATAAACATATCAGCCAGGGTTTGAATGAGCTCTGTCTGATGAAGAGATGAAAAGAAGAAGGTTATTCATTCCTGTGGAGTATTTTAAAAAGTTTACATGAAATTCAAAGAATAAGAAGAGAAATATTTACAACCATGTTTCCCGGTCTGTTTGTTTACAAATTACCAGAAGGGGGTGTTTAATAAACTTGGTTGAAGTGAATTGAAAAGTAGCAGATACATTTTTACCATAGATTAGTAATTTAACAGAAACAGAATTTGCATGATTAAAATAACCAATAAGCGAAAATAGTTGAAGACTCAAACTTACCAAGAGTTCATAAAGCTTTAAAAACACAATAGTTAACCCACAGAGATTTGTAACCTTAAAGATTAGCTAAAGCAACAATAACAATAACACAAAATACAACTATTTGTCTTTCACAATCAATCTGTCATTCCTATCTTATTCTTCAGGAAGCTCATAGGGCACTAATTTATCACCTTATCATTCAGATCCTTCGGGGTGTGACAGCAGCCAAAGTCGACTGACACTTTGCTGATATTTCCATCTAAGAGAGCAGCTTCCACTGCAGCAAACGCTTTCTGCACAGCAGCTAGACACTTCAGAAACAGTAAAAGGGTGAGATTTTATGAGACAGAATAACGTTATGGGTGCTTTAGAAGATATACTGACAGGTGGCTGACATCACACCTTCTCTGAGCCTCCAACTGCTTCATCTGAGAGACTCAAACCAACAGCCTGAAACAAGAATCACAGATGTAAGAGACAGATTGAGGTTATCAAAGAAAGAAATTGATTAAGATTCATTAGAAGTAATCGGTAAATCTACGAGTGATATTCAGTTCAGTGTAGTTATACATGTATTTTATTATACATGTCACTTTAGTGCATTATTAGATTAATTAATTACACCACAAATTAATGCGTTATAAAAATTAATCACAAGATTAATCATAGCACACAAACATTTTGATATTGGCCAGCTGGAGGACCCGAACATGGCAGTGGCACGTCACTTCACACATGCGTCTCTAGTCAAACCAAACAAAGCCCAGGTGACACCAGGAATGGCATATTTAAGACTTAGTCTTATTTTATTTTTGAATTTATTTATCTATATTTACTGAATGCTTTAATAATGCATCAGGCCTAATTGTTTTGCTGGATGTCCTCGGCCTTTTTCTTATTTTGAATTTGATTTATGAAACACACTTAAAGTGTAATTTGAGTTGCCTGATTGAGCTTAGAATTTTCTGGACAAGTTGCCCTGACTTTGGTTTTATTCTGTCACCAATAAAAATGTGGATTTACAAATCTTCACTTCTTAGTGTATTCATTTGATTATTCATGCACTACAATTTTATAATATCCTAGAATTCAAATTCTTTATTTGGGTACTTTAAGCAGATATGAGATTAAAATGTGATTAATTAGATTAATTCATTATAAATCATAAATTATAAATCATAAATATTTTTTTTTTTAATCGTCTGACAGCACTAATACACATTCCCAGCTTACATTACTGTATTCAGAGAAGTCCAACCTGGCTTTGACTGGAGCAGATGAGGCCACAGCTCCAAATACCAGATGTGGAAACTGCAAAGACAGGGAGACAGAAGAACAGAGACTCCCACAACATTCTTAAAAGTGATTGCTGTCATGAAACCCAAGGCCATTTTCAACAAAAATAAGGTATTGGGATTATATTTTTGCTCTTTAATGGTCACATATTTTTCTGAGATATCCACTTAGATATTAGATTTTTGCAGGTCTATACACCTTTCTGTTCCAAGAATAGGCATACAGGTATGTCTTTTACGACACTGAATACAGTTACTGTGATATTTCGTCTCCTCTGGAGGATGAGGTCCCTAATAAATCAGTAACTGGATGGATGAAAACACGTGTCCCATCAACCCCAGGAGCTATCTCGTTGGGGGCTTTATGCCCCTGGTAGGATCACCCAAGGTAATCAAAGCGTGGCTCAAAGACCATTATGGTAGGACACATCAAAGACCTGTTTTCCTTTGCCACTGGGAAGGTCTGGGGGTGGGGCTCACAGACAAGCACCTGGTGGCCGGGTCTGCACTCATGTTGCACAGCCTAAAAAAGGGACATGAGACCACCTCCGATGGACTCACCACCCATGGGAGGGGCCATAAACTTCAGCTGCGTTGCTGCTCCCAAGCTCGACCCTGTACGTTAGGGTTTACCCAAGTAGATAAGAGGGTAGCTTCCTTCTGCCTTCAGGTCAGGGGACAGAACCTAACTGTTGTTTGTGCTTATGCATCAAACAGAATTTCAGAGTATCCACCTTTTTAAGACTCCCTAGAGGGGGTGCTGGAGAGTGCCCCTTCTGGGGACTTCCTTTTCTTCTGTGGGACTTCGACGCTAACATCAGCAATGACAGTGCAACCTGGAGGGGTGTGATTGGGAGAAATGGTGTCCCCGATCTGAACCAGAGTGGTGCTTTGTTACTGGACTTCTGTGCTTGTCACAGAATGTCCATAACAGACACTGTGTTCAAGCGTAAGGGTGTCCATATGTGAACTTGGTACCAGGACATCATATGCTGCAGTTCCATGATCAACTTTGTTGTCGGGTCATCACACTTGCAGCCACTCAGGTGAAGAGAGGGGTGAAGCTGTTAACGGAGCACCACTTAGTGATGAGTTGGCTCCGATGGTGGGGGAGGATGCCTGTCAGACCTGGAAGGCCCAAACATGTCATGTGGGTCTGCTGGGAATGTCTGGCAGAAGCTCCTATCAGAAAGAGGTTCAACTCCCACCTCCGGGTGAAGTTCGGCCATGTGGCAGGGGAGGCAGGGGACATGGAGTAGGAGTGGTCCATGTTCCGGGCTTCTATCGTCAAGTTTGCTGATCAGACCTGGTGCCATACAGTGGTCAGTGCCTGTCGCGCCAGCAATACCAGCACCCGCTGGTGGACACAAGCGGTGAGGGATGCTGTCAAGCTGAATAAGGAGTCCTATCAAGTCTTTTTTGCCAGGGGGACTTTGGAGGCAGCTGACAGGTACCGGCTGGCCAAGTGGAATGCGGTTTCAGTGGTTAACAAGGCCAAAACCCGGGCATGGGAGGAGTTCAGTGATGGAGAATGACTTCCAAACGGCTTGAAGAGATTCCGGACCACCATTTGGCATCTCAGGAGGGGGAAGCAGTGTGCTGTCAACACTGTCTGTGGTGGGGATGATGCGGTGCTGACCTCGACTCAGGACATTGTGGATTGGTGGAAGGAATACTTTGAAGACCTCCTTGATCCCACCACAGTGTCTTCAAATAAGGAAGCAGAGCTGGGGGACTCTGGGGTGGGCTCTTCTGTCTCTGGAGCTGAGGTCACGACGATGGTCAAAAAGCTCCTCATGGCAAGGCTCCGGGGAGAGGAATAGACCACTCTGTTTTTTTTCTTATCAATGAAGAAATCATTTTCTAAAGATTTTACTGATTCTAAAAATCAGAGCAAGATTTCCGAACATTACCCAGATGAAACAGTAATTTTTCCAAGATACAACAGCCTTCAAATTGAAGTTGATTTTAATAAGAATTAAATTTGGAGACCAAAGAGCTCTGATCTTATTCAGATTTTAAAGTCTAAAGAGCTTTATACAATATCTGGGGTTGATGGTGCACCTTTCCTCTGAACCAGGCTGAGAGCGCTCCAGAATAGGAGCCTCCAAAACTGATCCAGGTGTTCCTGGGGCTCAGGTTGAAGCTTTGGCTGATAAACTGGTGGAAGACAGCCAAGTCTGACAAGCTGGATGAGAAAGAAAACAAGCAGACAGAAATTAGTATCTTATCCTTTCGATCATGGATTTCATAGCATTCCTTCACTTAAAACAATCGATTAACTTTCCTTGGAACGCACAATATTGGTCCAATATCAATATTGGCAGATGATAGCCTAAATAGTAAAATATCATTACAATAGAGCCAATATATCAGCCGTACAAATCACTCACCTATATCTGTTTTATCATCAAATCAAACATCTCCAAAGTATGTGGGTGTATCTGTATGCTTTACCTTATTTTCAAGAAATGTCTACGGTAAAAAATCAACAGTATCATTTAGAGAATGAGCTATTCTTTTTTTTGCTAACACGAACTGTCAGTTGAAGGCAGAGATCAACCATTTTTAGTATATACATATATATATATACATATATCTATATCTATATCTATATCTATATCTATATGTATATATATATATATATATATATATATATATATATATAGATACATACATAGTATAAGTTTAGAATTATCAACCTATTTGGTATCAACAAATATCCAACATTATGACTCCTAAACTTTCCTGATACATACAGGGAAAAAAATCATTCTATGATAATTATTTTTTGAGATGCATCCGTGCAGTTTGTAATCTCTAATCAGATAGTCGAAGAAGACAAATGCAAATGCGAATATCACGATATGACTCACAGATGAAAAATGAACAAGGTCAGTCACACTCACGCCTGCTGGCTGCTCAGATCAATTAGGTTCTCTGTTTTGAGGCCATCGGGGTTGATGCTGTTTCCATAGAAACGATGCTCCAGAGCTAATATTAGAGCACCATGTTCCTGAGCCATGTCCACATGGTGACCTGTAATTTAAAATGTACCAGGATCTAGCAGGTATCTGAACAAGAGGAAGCTCAACAGTATAATCATTTCATGTTTGGTCAAAGAGAAAATGTAAATGAATGATGAACAGCATCGACCCCTGACAGGAGGTCAAAATAAAGACTTAAAAAAGATTTCAAAGATCTTTATTCGAAAATGTTGATCTACAAACTTTTTTTTTTTCGGTTTAAATAGGCATAATAAGCATTAGGCATTAAACACAATTCACCCAACCTGAAAGTGAAAAAATGAGCTAAATCAAAAATATGTCTAAAAAGATAAGAGTCCAAATTTAGCTGATTCCCAGAGAAAAGAAAAAAGAGGGAGACAGTGTAGGGTTACAGGTTTGCAAACAAGAATCATCTCTCCAACACACACAATGATGCTAATTAATCATTTTCACTATCATTTCCGTGATTATCTGTTCACCAAATACAATCTGAAATCAATTCAGCACTTTCTGATTGTTTTATTGAAACAACAAGGTGTGGACATGTGATGCCATACCTGCAAGTACATCAAACTCTAAGATGGGGCCTTCACCTCCGATGAAGAGAAAGACTGGACCATCAGGACGCTGCCAGTATGCCTCATTTACAAAGAACCTCTGAGAGGAGAAGAAATGTTTTAATTGGTTTCTTTCAAAGCAGTAGCACATTCAAATTTTTCTGAAAGTAATGTTATTCAAATCCACAATGGATTAATTCTCACACTGGAAGACATAAAAAGTAGGAAGAGCTGAATGAAGCGGAATGGTTCTGTTAACAAATGTCTTCTTGGCTGTTTTCATTTGACTGCTTCCCTTTACATTGCTTGTGTTTAACAAATATTAATAGTAAATTTAAAGGAGTAATACAATTAAAGAAATTGTTATAGCATTTCAAAAAGAACTGATAAAAGTACTACTTCTTCCACTGGCAAAACTAGCAATATCTTTCCATGTTAGAGGTTGATCTACTGAAGGATAAAACAGGTGCAAACTTGATAGAGAGCTCAAGAGCTGATCTACTAACAGGGTCCACCTAGGACTGCGTCTGTCAAATGAGTAAAATAGCATGTGTTGTCCATTTAGTATGTTTGCAATCATGAATATACAGAATACATGCAAGCACCCAAAATGTGATTTATCAGACCCAAAACTGATTGCAGCTGGTGTTTTTGCATCTATACTTAGCACATTGGAAAGGCAGGTGCAAACTGGCACAGCATTACACAGCTGACGATGGAGAGTGGGAATCTTCTGTGTGCGTGTCAACATGTTTGGACTGTCGTATACAGCATTAACCGAATACTTTCCCTCATTTACAAAATTTTTGATGAATGATGAAAAGATTTGGAGGCTGTCTGTCACTATGATGGGCTGGAAAAAGAGGGACAATCCAGTGTGTCATCATTCTCATACAGACACACATGTAAAGTAAACCCTCTGTGTTGTGTGCTCTTATGACATCCTGGAGGAGGTCATTTAACCAATGTAAAAAGATCCCCTTCATAGCCAGAGGGAAAAGTGGCAACCTTATCCATCAAAATGACAAAATGACAAAAAGGTTACCACAACATCTATCCAACAAATGCCATTTTTGAGTTGTGAGTTTTTCACAGATGGCTTCCCAAATCACATTTTTTCTGGTTACACAGAGATGTCTCTGCTGCTGGAGTTCATCAATGTGTTCATTTATTTATTGTTATTATTATTATTGTTTTATTTTTATCTATGGTTACAGGGTGGTCTGCAACACTTTTGCACCTGTTATCAAGTGCGCACGCAGTCACAGGAGATCAGATAGATAGATAGATAGACAGACAGACAGAGAGACAGACAGATAGATAGATAGATAGATAGATAGATAGATAGATAGATAGATAGATAGATAGATAGATAGATAGATAGATAGATAGATAGATAGATAGATAGATAGGGGTGGGTCATTCCACCAAAACAGTGAAATTTGCTTGTCGTAACTCTTCAAAATTATACTTCATTTTTCATTCAATTTCAAAATAGAATTTTGTAATATACACATTTACTCATTCAAAATGAGTACTGGTCAATCACAGGCTACTTTATTTAATTTAACTTCTGATAACTTTCTACAGTTTATTATCATTGTAATTTTTTCTCTGCTATTACCAAAACTCAAATGCCATTTTAAAACCATGAATAGGTAGAATTGAAATAAGAATATCAACCACATACAATGTTTTCCCCTTAGAAAAAGAGTTAATTTAGAGGAATTGGTTGGTTACATGATGAAAATACTAATATTTATGACAAAAAATTCCTTTTTTTCTTACTGTTACTCATTATTTGAGTAACAGCAATGAAGGTACAGCAATGAGTTTTACAGCATAAAATTAGCAACTGTGTGAAAACTAGCCACTTAGCATCTATGCTAGTAACTTAGGTAACAGGACTGAGTTTTTAGATTGACCATCTCTAAAACAGCTAATACATCATTACATTTAAGGAAAAATAAAAGCGAGAACTTTTGGTCTTCCCATGACTTGCAGAAGACCTAAATGATGACAATTCCTGCAGAACGTGTCACTGGTTGAATGTTCCAAAATTTTAAAGGGGGAAATGTCTTTGGGTAACAGCAATGAGTGAAAACCTGGGGACAGCACTAAAATGTGAATTTTAACCAAAATATATTGACTTTTTTGGAAAACCTTTGTTTTAAAAGTGTAGATAGAATATGGAGTCACACTTAAATGCAAAAGAAAATTTGCTTTGGAAGGATTTTGTTCATGATGCATTGTAGTAAAGTGTAGCATTTGGCTGTGGGGACAGGCAAGAAATGCTATGCATTAGTGTTTTGGATGCCATTTTAAAATATAAATGAATGTATATATATATATTTATAAATATATATATATAATTCCTACAAATATTAATGTGTATGGTGTTTAGTATAATAATAAAATATAATTTGTAATGTATTATTACTTGTGTTTATACATTTAATATACAATAATATGCTGGGGACAGAAATTTCACTCTTTTGGCGGAATAGTATAGATCCTCTCCCTACACCACACCAGAATGGTTCATAGTCTGATGTTTTCTCCACCTGTGAGAGGGAGCGAAGGTCTTTTCTGTTAAAGTGGTTGAGCTGCTGCTGGATCCTGCCCTCCTTCACATGTTGAAGAGGGTGATGACCTCTAGGTGTGTGTGTCAGGAGATGCTGTTTCACTCTTTGCTGGTGAAGGTATTGCACACGCTCTTTAATTTTCCACAGTGTTCTTCCTGGCATGATAAGAAAAGTTAAAAGAAAACTGCATGTGAGATGGTAACAAAGTAAACCTGATTAGTAAAGACTAGCACACGCTTAACTCTTTTTATAAATAAATCATGCTTTGTGAGGAACACAACACTCAGAACTGTATTGTGGGTCTAAATACAGAGTATCAACAAATTATAGCAATACCCATCTACTATCTTTACCTCTTTGTCCCTTTTGCAGTCTGAGCTGTCATCGGGCGAGAGGTGGGGTAAACTGGACTGATCGCCAGCCAATTACTAGGCTGGCACATATCAATAGATCACATTCACATGAACAATCACTCCTATGGGCAATTTCAAGTCATCAGTTATACTAATAATGATATTTATATTGATCAATGGGAGAAAGCTGGATAATCAGGAAAAACCACAGGCACAGGGAGCTGATTTGATGACATTTTGATGACATTCCCAGTCAAATGGTTATTCATTTATTGTCTGGATTTGTGTTTAATTACAGTTGGTCCATTTAAAACATAGGCACAGATCTCCACAATGTTCTGATAAATATGAAAGTAGACATAGCAGATATAAGTGCTATCCGCTTACTCTTTGAGTCATAGTTTTGAAGAAACACCCTGAATTTAACCAAACAAATATATAATACTATATATATAACTGACAATTTATGACAATTAATTTTAAAAAAAAGTTATATTCAGTGTTAGTTATAAAATGTAGATTTCAAAATGTGACTGACCTGTTGACATCCTGTTTCTGATCCATTAGACACTGAACCAGGATTGTTTTATATTAAATGTGATTCAATATTCTAATACTGCATTACTGTATTGCAAAATATTTATATACTTATATTATTGAAGTTACATTTTTGGTATTGTAACGACAACTGTTTTTGTTTTTTTTTTTAACTTTGTTTGGTTTAGACTTTTAATTTCACTATTTTTCTCTTTACTCAGACGCTGACAAATGTAACTAGTTACCACACTTCAGGAGAAGAAGGAAGTTATTTAAATGTGTAAGTTGAAAAAAAACTCAGTTACAGTTACTTGAGTACATGTGAATATTTTGTTTACGCCCCTGCCATTTTACAACAGCTGCATTTATGCTATTAAAATCACCAACTTTGAATTAATAGAGCTGGGAATCTGCTTTTAACTCAGCTCAAAACTGAACTTCAGCACAGTGGAAATAATCTAAACCCCAGAGTATACCTATTTACAAGGTACGGCTATTAAATAAGAGGCTTCAAGACACTTGGTGTCACAGTCTCTGTCAGAGGTAGAGGAAAGAACAAAGCTTAAAAGAAACTGTCTGAAAGGGAGTATTCTGAAGAAGTAATACAATGGAAAATGTTTGTTTACTAAAACTGTATTACAGCATTAGTCATGTTTTTGATGGATAAACTTGCATAAATTTAATAACTTACCAGCATCAACAAAGTTTAGGAGAAGCAGGGTGATGAGACAGCTGGCTGGTGAGAAAACCATCTTCAACCATCAACTAAGCTCACTGAACACCGAACCTGCAGGACCGAAGACTGTCTGCAGCCCTAATCAGACCCCTTTATGCTTCTTCAGGGATGCTTTCAGCCTTTGAAAAATGAGAACTTGTTTGAACTTTAGTTTGTCAATATGATCTGAGTCCAGCATGTGAACATGACACAGCTGTGAGAGAGAGTTTGCGTCTCTTGGAAAGTGTGTGTATGTGGCACAAATGCTGCTCAGCAGAATATAGCATTAGCTTGTTACTGTTAGCGAGCTTTCTGCCTTGTAATGGCTTTTTGTGAGTGGTTCAGTTACAGACACAATTTTCAAATGAACATCTGCATCATTGGGAGGAGCCAGAGACTAACAGGGACCACACATCACACACAAAGCATATCTTATATCCAACTTCACTGACATCAAGGTGAACACTGTTCAAGACAGAGATGCCAAATGTCATAAGCCTTCAAGCTGTTAGCTTTTAGTGGAGCTTTAAACTACAATTTTGAGTCTAGAAGGGCCAGGGTGATTTTTGAACTTGACCTATACCTTCACAATCTCATCCACAAGTAAAGACCTGCCCACAGAGACCAGTACATTTTACATTGATTCAAGAAATGGATCTGTCCACATGAAATAGCTGTAGTATATTTGTCAGTCCAGTTAATGCCACTGCAACACTGCTGCAGATATACACCAAACCTGAGAAGAAGACATGGAGCCAACCCATACATCATGTAAGACGTAAACAAACACTGGCATATGATGTTCTTCATTTCCACTTTTTGCTCATGGTGGCCATATAGTAGCAGAAGATTTTGTTGAAATAGCCATAGTAAGCTCAGTGGCTTCTTCAAAACAAACATGACACTGGAATCTGCCATTGCTTCTATTGTTGTTGGGTCACACATACAGTTTTCAGAGAAGCATGGCTAGGAGATCATTGTTTCAAGTGTGCAAATCCATTGTATGCATCAAAACCCAACAGCAGAATTTTAAGATTTATTCACTCTTGGACCCATTGTAAAAAATGTGTATTTCCGGGCTCCCAAAACACCGGACCAGAGTGGACGAAATGATAAAAAAAAAAACAAAAAAAAAACTTGTGCAGATAAGCCTAAAGTTGTTTCCATACGGAAAGTTTGGAGAAAATAACTCAAAGCATGTGATGATACTACATTGCATGCACACGGAAGGGATGAACATGACAAGCATTGATCTTGATCTTTAACCCCGACCTCCAAATTAATATCCGTTTGGTCAAGAGTAAGAGTGGACTTCTTTGCAAACTTTAACAGAAACCCCTTCCAACATTTAACATATAACCGTTACAGGTGAGGGGTTGAAAATCATGCCTCATGACCCTGATCTTTTCATTGCAAAATCTCATTGATCCATTGTAAAGTTGTAGTTTTCATAGAGTGTATGTTTATTGTTTAGTCTGATGTTGCTTTACTTCACCCCTTAGAGTTCTCGTCCTTTTTACAACTCCTCTTGTGTTTGCTTATGTTAGGTCTCTTCTAGTTAATCTGACAGTTTAGTTCTTTTTGCTTAGTTGACCTCATTTTGTTTTGGACCAATTTTTCTTTTTTCTTTAAATTTCTTTTTTTTTATTGTGTTAAACAATAGTTTGGGCAATACTTTTTGAAATCTGATTAAAAGCATTTTTTCTTACACCTTTGTCCTTTGTCTTATTGCTTGGTCTCTGCCAGGCCATCTTTCCCACATGGACCTATACAATTAAATTAAAAAAGACTTTATGAAACCTTTTTCAAGCAAATTGACCAGCGCAGTTTGGAGCAAGGGTAAAAGTCTGTAGAAAGCATTAGAACCTAAAAAAAACTAGAAAAGCACTCGGAGAGCACAGACCTCCGCCAGCACCACAGTCCTCACCCATATTGTGATTTTGACATAAATATTATTCCTATCTTTATTTCATCGAAATATTTAGATTCCTTGACCATGAAAAAATACCATTAGCCATTTGATTCATAATGATATCTATTTTAGTTCAGTAGTTATTCACAGAAATCAAATTTTTCGCCATGGCAACCAGATGCTGATCCGGATCAACACCAAAATCGAATCAGTTCTTCCCTTTCCCATGCTGAACATTTCCTGAAAATTTCGTCAAAACCCATCCATAATATTTTGAGTTGTTTTGTTCACAAACGGACGGACGGACAGACAGACAGACAGACAGAACAAACTCTTCCGAAAACATAACCTCTTTTGCGGAGGTAATAAAAGAGCATTAAGTAATCCGAATGCAGCCGGGATGACTGACATAGAATAGCAAAGTAAATTCATATGAGAGCACATGATTAAAAAGCACTAAAACCATATCAGCCTTAAGAAGAATCTGCTGGTTACAAAAAGAAGTCAAGTCTCTCTGTTGATTTTGAAGCACATTTTAAAGATACTATTTTGCTTTAACTGGTTTACACTGTGGTAATTTGCCCTTTCTTTGCTCTCTTTGGTTAACTTACCAGCAAATTAGAAACAGAAAACATCTTTTCAAAGCAGCCATTGCCTGGCACCTCCAGTCAGAAAACTATTCTGTTTGCAGAGTCTATTTTTCATCCACTGTGGTTAAATTGTTATCTTAATTTGCTATTTCAACATTGAATATCAAAAAGAAACATTCCTACAGCAAAGGTAATGAAAACATTTTAATACTGATAATCATATATTTAATACTACTGCTTTTGTTTTTTCAGTTGTTTCAAATGGGAGAGAGGCCAGCATCAACAGATTTTTTCTAACCTAATAACAGCTATCAAGAGGCAGGACTTGATAAAATCTCACTTCCTGTAAATGTTGGGGCTTGACAAAGGGTCAATTGACTGCCTGGTGCCATGGTATTAACTACGTTAGTTAAGGACAATTCTACAGCCTCTGTACTGGGCTCGACAGCAAGAGCCAACTGGCCTAAACTGCTACGGAAATAATGGTATGACACCACTTTGATAGGCCTTTACAGGGGAGTCACTTGCACTGTAAACAGGGGGAGGGAGAGAAGTCCTGATGTTACTGACATCTTGTCTTGTGCATTGAAGTACTCTATCATGTGGAGGAGACATGAAAAACACACTGTAGGGCATATAAAAGTCAAAAACACAAGATGGGTTCCTTAAAGTAGGCAACCACTGAGCAGTTTACTTGCAGGACTCTGTACTGCCTTCTGTTATTATTCATAAAAGTTGACAATATCACTGTAGTTGGTTTAACCTGCTGAAATCACTGATGACTCAAGCAGTCGTTGGTTAGAACACATCAGATACCTTGGTACAGATAAAAAAAAATTAATCCAGTGACTAATTCTTACTTTTACTGGAACTTCCGTAGTCTGATCTTCAAATTGTGTAATACTTTAACTGTTTTACATCACAGGGTCAAAAGCTCTTGAGGTAACTCTGAGAGTTTCCTGTTACATTGTAATGTTCTAACATTGCGTATGCAAAAGTCAGGAAGAGGAAATCCTGAGCTGTGCTTCAAATTGCAATATAACTTTCCTCACTCTGACGCTTTCTCATCCTTGTCGGATTAAGACATGAACAACACTCTGTCGAAAGGACCCCAGCCTCAGCCATTATACGCTGTTATCTTCAGCTGTATTTTGGCTCTTGGTCTACTTCTAAATGGCGTGTCACTGTGGATTCTGCATCGAAACCACAGCCTCAGATCCTGCTGTGTCATCTACATGATCAACCTGGCAATCTCAGACCTGCTTCTGATCATCTCTTTACCAATGAGGGTCTACTTCTACGCCACAGCCACCTGGCCTCTGGGTGCTGTGGCATGTAACTTGATAACAATGCTGTTTCGCAACAACATCCGTTCCAGTGCCCTTTTCATCACCCTCATCAGCGTGGACCGGCTGCTGGCTGTGGTTTATCCTCTGCGTGCACGCCACCTTCGAACAGCATCGAAAGCATGGAAAGCTGCAGCACTTGTTTGGCTTTTTGTGGTGATACTAAACATCCCAGAGGGTTTGAACTTCTCAAGGTCTCAAAAAAATGGCACTGAATCTTCCTGCTTTGAAGATGTCAGTGATCAGAGTAATCACAAAACAGCAACTCTCTACATTCAGCCTGTTCTGGTGTTCAGCATGCTGGCAGTCAATATCGTGTGCACCGCTCTGGTGTCCTGGACTCTTGACAGACATCTGAATGTTTCAGAAATGACCAACAACAAGGTGAAAGCCATGCTGATCTTTGTCATGAACCTGGTAATGTTCACCATGTGTTTCTTACCTCTGTCTGTTGTTTTACTTGTAACAACAAAACCAGAAGTTTTAAGACCTTTCATTTGTCTAGCTAGTGTGAACTGCTGTCTGGATCCTCTGCTGTATTACTTTTCTCTGGATGCATTCTGGAGGAAAAAAAATGTGGATATACCAAGATAATGCTAGTCAAAGGGCATATCTTTTACTATGTTGATATTATAAATGCACAGTATTATTCATATTTTTTGTTTGTGTTAAGATCTTCATTTTACAACAACTTTAGAAACTGGAGAAATATTTGGAAAAAACTTTAAATGCAAATGACCATAAATGCTGCCAAGGTTTAAATTAAATACACTGCAACAAGCTACACATGTTGTATATGTTTGTTTTTTTTCTGATAAATTATTGTGTTTAAAGTGTTACATTACTGTGGTGCAGCTGTGGATGTTATGGAATAACATGAAACAATCAAGACACATAAATTGTGATAAAGCTATATAACTGCGCCGCAGCATGGTTCGAAACAAGTGGGCCTAATGTGAAAGTGCCCTTAAACAGATAGTTAAGTTTTTTAGAAGTGGGGTTTTATTAGCTCAATGTGACCTCTCCTCTCCCTCGGGAAGCCATAATTTGTAGTTTTGTGTCGCATATAGGGAAGAATTGTACCAAATACAAAAGGCATTTTCTTCACTTTCAATAACTCGCATCAAAAATAATACCACAACTTAACAGTTTGCTACATAGAATTTTTTGAGTGCATTAACTTTTTGGAAAGATGAAGTTTATCTGAAACCAGGAATATGAGGAATACGTGGCGTGAGTTGGTTAGTTCCAGATCAACTCTATTTTTATGAAAAGTTATGCATGTGCAGTACTCTTTCACATGAAGGCTGCGCACATCCCAGGAACATCAACAATAACAACAGCTTCAGTCATCTACCGAGCAACATGTAAGCAGCTTACTGTGGTTTGTTTTGTTGGCTTGTTTTCCAGAAACATTTGTTGTCCAGACAAGAAACTCCTGCGTCTTTATGCGTCCACTCACCATTGTTGTTAATAAAAAGTTTGTCTTCAGTGGAAAGCGTATGTGTGTTGTAACACTGCTGTTTTACTACAAACCTACTTTTGTATACAGTCTGGTATGCACGCTACAGCATTTTCAGCCATTGTGGCCTCTCTGTGTGAATGTGTAGCTTTCTAAAATACAAAGGAAAATCTTTCCATGTCTGGTGACAATGTTGTCGTGTAAATGGGGCCTTAAACAAGTTGTCATACTTCACGCACTCATAGGGCACATCAAGAGGACCCTCCCGAAACAGCCAAACACAGAAACAAAATATGGCCAGGGTGTAACACCCAGTGCGGAAATATTAGCAAAAAGTTGTAGCAGCAACTAACTAAACCATTAGAAATTTATTAACATAAAACTATCAATAATAAAACAGGATTTATGCATTAAAATATTTTAACTATACTTTAAACACCATGTCAGTCTGTACTTGCAGAACTTTATCTTGATGACAGCTGAAAATCCACCACATTCTAATAAGGTACCACAGAAATGCACCAACAGTAAATATCAATATACCAAAATATGCATGTACCTAGACGATATGTACACATTTTTTCTTTTTGCTAAGCTACAAAATTTGAAATGTATAGGTCACCTTCTGTTGAGTCTTTGACAATGATGTATGGGAAAACCCCTCAAAAAACACAATGACTTACTTTAGACTTATTTTGCCTTAAAGTAGTGTTATATTTACATCATTTATTGCTCAGCATGTAACTTACTGCTCAAACGAATGTTTTTCTTTGCTACACATACGCCAGAATAGCCCATAATAGTCCAAAGATTTCAATATCAGCCCTCTGTCATCAGCAACATTTTCTTTATTCCTATTTTCTCAGCAAAAAAGAAAAAAAGCACATATTGATGATAGCATACAAAACAGGACTTACCTCTAGAATCATAATGATATGCCTGAGACTCTATTGGCTTTATAAGGTAATTTCTTTGAAATGATTCAAGCCTTTCTTTATGAGACCATCTCTGTCACACAGCCAGCAGCTCTCCAGTCCTAAACCTCACCAGATGGACCAGCAGCAAGACAATCCTTCAGCAGACTGTGGGAATCTATGCAACCTAATGTGAAGATTTGAAATGATCCAAAAGTAAATAAAGGGAAAATGAGAATAGACAAGTACTGTGGGACAAGGCCAATCCCTTTGCATTTTGAGGGATTTTTAAAAAAATATCTTAACAAGTAGATGCTTCGAGGAGAAATCTTGTATTATTCTCATTCGTAATAGTGATCTGTCTTTAATCGGCAGCTCAGGCTGGTGGCAGTGGCATAATGGTGCAGGAGATATTTTCTTGGCACACTTCAGGACCTTTAGTACCAACTGAGTATCATCCAAACCCCACAGCCCACCTGAGTGTTGCTGATGATCTTGTCCATCCTTCTAGCATACCCTTCAAGCATGATAATAGGCCATGTCACAAAGCTAAGTATTTACAGTCACCAGGTCTCAGTCCAATGGATGGGATGTGATGGAACAGGATATATACGTAACAGATGTGAAGTAGACAAATTGTGTGATGCTCTAATGTCAAGTTGGACCAAATAACACAATGTTTAATCTCTGCCAAGAGAGAATTAAGGCAGTTCTGGAGGCAAAAAGGAGTCCAACCCAGCACAGTGAAGGAGCGCCTAATGAAGTGACTGGTGAGGGTATATTCTTATAAATATTTATATTTGTAATCTGAATTTATTTTTTTCTGCAGTATATTTCTGTTGCTGGTTCATTCTACTAGCCTTGCAGTGCCTGGTTCAGGGTCTGTAATATATTGAATGGTCCATCTGGTGTGTCAGATTTTAATTTCACACACAGTTTGGAACAAAAAACACAAGACAACATTATTTCCACTACTTTGTTCACAGACAGTTTCATTGGCAGACAAAATATACAGCTCATAATTGGTTTTGTTTGTTGAATTAACATACCATGTATTATGCTTCAGTAGCATTGACTTTAATCCAGTTTCTGGACTAAGGCTTAAACATTGTTTTACAAAACATTCTAACAATGCTGATTTTCTATTATAGCTGACACGTGCAAGGGAAACAAGAACACTATTTTCAAAGATTCACAAAGGCAATGATTCAACATGTGTAAAAAATGGCAATTAAAGAGAAGAAGTGATGAGAGCTTAAAAAATAACTATAGTCTTCACTCATTTCAATTACAATAGCATCTAAACGTGAATGCAACCTAAAGCCCTATGTGACCTCTTTTTGACATCTACTCTGGCACGGTAAAGAGGGAAATGAAACCAGGATGTGGTGCATGACACCACAGGCAAGCAAGAGCATAAATATGCAGGCAAGCAATGAATAAAAGCACATTTATGTAAATAATTAAAATAATGTGAAGAAAAACCTTAATTAGTATCATTTTCCTTAGAAATCCATTAGTGCATGCCCTATACAGATGACTAATACCAAGGCTGCATTCACACTGCAAGACTTAACTCTGCACAAGTCTGATTTGTTCTGTTCTCTAGTCTGTTCATGTGACTTTTTTTTTTTTCAAACAAGGCCTTTATGAACTTCAGAGTCTGTATGAACTTCAATAATCTACATATGAGAGTGAGTTGGTTTAAAAAGTTAAGATTTCAGGATACTTTAGTGTTTAAGTTGTACTCTAAGGAATATACCTTGCACCAACATCCAGTTTTGGTATTTAGATACCAAGTTGACTGCACTGTAGAACATGTGGCCACACACCGCACTACCATGACATCTTCAGTGATGACCAGAAATGAGGGCTCACATGCTGCCTCTTATGCCATTAACAGCTCATACATATTTTCTGCAGATATCAGGCTTACCATGGTTTGAAAACATCCTTTCAGCTATTTAACCTTTAATGCCATGTGCTGTTACCCATATAAATGCATGGGAGAGAATCAGTGACTGTCCAAGAGGCTAGGCAGACCTCTTTTAAAATCTTAATAAATCCTTCCTCATTTTGTCATTTAGCACTTTGAGAAAATGCAGAATTGTCTTAAGCAAATATGAGGCACTGGTTCTTCAGTGTCCTTTTGAATTGACAACTCAATTTAAAAGGACACTGGAGAAAAAGTAGGGATATTGCATTTGTGAATTAGTCAGCTCCTGGAGCCAGCATTTTGTGAACATAAAGAGGCCACACTGTGATACAGCTAGTAAATCTGGGGGGTTATCAGTAGTGGCATGTTGTCCTCAAACAGGCAAGTCCTAGATCTTTCAAGTGGACAACAGTAGCAGGTTTCCCTTAGTCTTTTTTGTTGTTGGTGTTGTTCATTGATCCTTGAAAAAGCTAAAACAGGACCACGGGAAAAGTCTTTTGGGAGCTGAAGAACTGGCCTTCACCACCAATGTATCCAAATCTCTGTAGATTCTATTCCCATCACCATGAAGAGGCAGAACATTGTTTAATTTTGTTACTGGCCGATTGTGACAAGTCTTTAAGATGTACTGAATAACTAGAATCATCAATCTTTTGAACAAAAAGATTTGTTCACCGAATCACTGAATCATTCAGTGCTGACGAGAGGAGCCTGCGACTCCGACTTCCTGGACTGATACATGGCTGAATGGTTCAGGTTTCAGTTCAGGTCATTCATGACTTTCTGACGATATGATGTGACTGGCAATAGAAGGGAAAATTATGCCTTCAAAATCACAGACAGTATTCTTATATGACAATGCAACTATGACAGCAAATAGCCTGTACAGTAAATGCCTAAAGTTATTATTTATTTTGAACTTGATTCAGTTCTGCTAATCATAATATGTTCTTCCACTCATATTTGTTGCCATAATCTGAATATGTAAATAGCTGTTATTCATTGTTTTTATGCTGCAATTCTCATATTTTAATTCTAGGCTATTCATAAGTTTGACATTTCTAGGATATTTGTTCTACCACTATTTTTAGCCATTAAACTGCAGGTTTTATACACTACTTGTTACATGCTGTGTCCTACTGTACATGAGTTGTTGTTGTGGCAATTTAACAGTGTTTGAAATAAAAAATAAAAAGTTAGTAGTACTCAGAGGTACACTTGAATGTAACACCCCTTTCTTCCCCCAATGGCTGCGCTGCTGAAAGCTCAACTGAACTGAGAAACAAACAAATGAGGAAGTGATTAATTTCAGCAAGTTCGCTTAAAATCTTTGTATGTTGAATGAATCGTTCATGAACAGTTAACGTCAATGCAGCAGAGCAGCTCAGTTTGTAAGGGCTTGGGAAGGGGACCAGGTCAAGTCCCAACCAAACCATGGTGGAAGCTGGTTTGGTAGCTGGGGAGAGGCAAGCTAACTTCCTTCAGTTGGTAGCAGATGGGTTTGGTTTCTACTGGTTTTCACCTTTGTGCCCATAAACTCTGTTTCAAGTAAAAACCTAAACCTACCAAAACATCTATGAATGAAGAAGGGTTAACAACCTGATGGTGCAGACAAGTTAGGAGTGATGAATTGCAAAGTGTGACCCAGTATGTGCTCCCAAATATTACTTGAGGAAAATCTGAGTCTACTCTTCAAAACCAACACCAATGACAGCGTCCCAGATCTCATTTGTATCTAGTCTGAGCCACTGGATATCAAGTTATCTTAGCCCACATTAAGGTGTATAGAGCAGAGAGCTATTAAGTGGACAACCTTTGAGCTGTGCTGTTTTAATGCCTGATGTGTGTCAGTGTTTAATCATCTACAAAACACCCTACCACTTGAGCTGCAAGATTCACCACACTTTGCCAGTTATGCCCTGCATCAGTGCTGTGCTCCTGCTTTTATTCCTCCAGCACCTAATTTAAGATATTGTCTCAGCACTCCTCATATTCCACATGTAAAATAAATCTACAAAGAGTGATGAGGCTGGAGACTGGACACCAAACTTAAAGTATAATCAGTACCTGGCAAAATGTTTTGAACATACACAAATGTGAGCAGTTTGACTGACAGAGCATTAAGGATTACCACTTAAGGAGCAGATCTGATCTATTCCAAGGTATAGGGAGTGTGATAGAGGCAAAAAATCAAAATGCCTGCAGCGTGAATACAGCCTATGAAACAGCTCCTGTGCAGGATAAACAACATAAGTACAGTCACCTTGACATCACATGGAGACCAATCTCCCTATACAACAGACAAATCCCTCGAGAAGGAGCAGAGGTGTTGAAATTTTGTTCATTATTGGCTTTGAGACTATGCTACACGGAAAATCCTGTGACAAAACATTAGCTTAGTATTGCATCACAAGTCAGGATAAATATTTCCTATGGGGTAGAGAACACAAAAACAACAACAAAGAAAGCAGGAGGTAAACATAAAGTCTTTTACAAAAAGACAAATCAGAATAAGTAAAGTGCGACTTCGACAAGATCAGATCCACAGGAGGATGCTACAGTGGGCTGAGGGGGTGGATGGAGATGTGCCTTTAGAGTGGGTGGGTGGGGTGACACAGGAGACCACCACATTTATGCTTCATCACAGATAACAGTCTCCACCACAAATGTATTCTCAAAGTGACGGATGTGGTGGCAGTCCTTGGCCTCACGCTTGTTGATGCCTGAGAGGGAAACAGAGCGAGAAAGAGTCAATCAGAGACGCTGGGTGCCTAAGGACCTCCGGGTTACCACACACTGTTTAAAGTCAGTGAAAACTGAAACTTGTTAACTTCTCTTTTTGAACAGTTTTTCTAAAACATTTTGGATCCTACTTTAAAACGGTCAAACATTAAAGCTGAGAGGCACAGAGCTTTCAACAAACACCTGCACTAACTTATTCAGTAACAGCTGCTTTAGCTCAAAAAATTTACAGCGTTTTGAGGCATTTAAGGCAAATATGACAAAAGCAGCAAGATGCTACTGAGGAAAAAATATGATTTTATGCTCCCAAACTACCCATAATTTCTGGACTACAAGTCGCTCTGGAGTATTTGACCAAAAATGCGTGAAAATGAAAAACCATATTGTCACACCGAACTATAAGTTGCACTGGACTATAAGTCGCATTTATTTAGTGCTTTGATATAGACGGTTGCCTTGTGTGAAGCAGTAACACCAAGAATGCCCACCTGTCCCATTTACTTTTATCTCCTTGGCAGCTACCATGGTGTGGAGACGTAATTGCACCGTTAACAAATCCGACAGCATCTACTGTATCTGTGGACTTGTTCCACCGCTCTGGCCATCTTGCTTTCGGCCCGCGGTTAGCTTTCTCCGTTTATTCACTGCAATAAGAGTAACTTCTGTTTTTTGCCAGTCCCTCACAGGTTTCTCACTTACCTCATACCTATTTAATTACCGCTGCATATTTTACTACCTACAGTTTGTTATCTGTAGAATGGGATTTTCATTTGGGGGGGGGGCATTCTGTTTATGTCTAGCCTAGCCTAGAGCACCCTCTTCTGGCTGTAGACAGTAACGTTTACTCCTCTTTTCATGTCAGTCAGTCTGAATTGACGTTTAAAATCTTGCTAAATTATGTTTATTTTGATATATAAGTCAAATCTGAGTCTGACCATAAGTTGCAGGACCAGGCAAACAATGAAAAAAGTATGACTTATACCTCCAGAAAATATGGGTATTTCTTTTGCTGTTTGTTTTTTTTAACTTTTATGCAAAAACGTAATTATTTACATTGCTCAGTATAAAATAAACCTTATTTTCTTGACACATCATGATTATTTTAATTGGCCTAATTATGGCAGGACTGTAAATCAAGTTTTTAAAATATATTGAAATATTTTTGAAATAGATATGGGGTTGGATGATATCAAATAGACTGGTATAATTTGTTTTGTGTTAAAATGTTTTACTGCAAGCTGCCATTTAACTAATTCTCTGATTCTGTGTTGTAATTTTACTTGACCCACTTCCCTCCCCCTCAGCAGTTCAACAGCCCCTGAAGAGCGCACATTGTTTTTGTAGAGAGTGCTGGAAACATGTTGAATCAGACGTTTCAAGCACGACCAATCCCCTCCATCCCTACAGCATTGCCACAGAGTGCAGTTAGAAGTGTGTGAGAAATACTGTGTAAAGTCTTCACAGCCCCCTGTACCAAAACCAAAACAAGGGACACTGCAAGCTTTGTTATCCCACACTGAGCGTTATGAATGAAAAGGTAAAAAGATGAGACATATCACCAGGCAGTGGCTCACCAAAAAGTTTTCAAAGACATGGTCCACAGCATGGTTGTTGCACAGGGCAGCTTTATTCTGCTGCTAAAAATCAAGATACTAGTCGGTAAGTGGGGTGAATTTTGCAAGAGAATTTCAGCTGGAGTCAGAGAGAGCCCCACTGTACAGCAGGATCTGTGAGCCATGAGTGTAACAGAAAGTTAAAAAGTTCCTGACTTCAAACAAGCTGTACTCCCTAGGACCCTGGACTTTGTCACATGTAGTAAATGATGTTCTTGGTATATATTTACTTTGCTTACATGTTGATTATTTGCACAAATTTGCTTTATGTTTTTGGTTATGCTGAAAAATGTATTTTCACTTATATTTCAGTATTTATCAAATTCATTTCATTCTCTATTAATTTGTAAACTGGTTGTTCTTTTCATGCCAGTTTTAATGCACATTTACATGTATAACTGGGTTAATAATATGTCTGTGTGACAACTGTCATGTAGGTCATGTGGATTTGACTAAAACACATCATTGAGCCTCATGCAAGAACATTTTCGTATTCTCATCCTAAATTTTTCTCACCTTTTTTCTTATGTTGCGGTCATACAAACATGCTCCGTCAGATTCAACAAACACTTCTACCTTTAGAAAAGTGTCTAAATGACCCACGGAAAAATGATAATTGCCACCTGTGCATACTTAAGCGTGCATGCACGAGGATATAATAATAATAATAATAATAACTTAAATTTATATAGCGCCTTTCAAGGAACCCAAGGTCGCTTAATATCATATTTGCATAGGTAACACCCCAAGAATACCATATAAGGATACGTTTCCCACACCACAAAACAGGAGTGTTCATTCATGAAGATGGCGCCAAACACACGCTCTCTTCCAAGTGCCTGGCGTTCCAGGGCATCCAAAAGAAGAAGCTCAGCCATGAAGCAGCTGGTTACTCTCTCATTTAACGTTACATATTGGCCAGTCTAATAAACCTTCAATTAATAGATTTTAATGTATTCTCTGGTTTGAGATCCTCAGATTTATTTAGTTTTATGCTATTTTTTATTAAAACACTTGAAATTAGTTAAATGTATAATCAGTATGTAAGGAACTTGATTTGAAAAGAGCAGACTAATTTGTCGTGATTTTTACGACAAGTCTGGACCACTCGTGATTTGTGTTCGTACTTGAAAGAAAATTCTAAATATGAAAAAAATGCTGAATGCTACAAAGTCTCCTAAATCATTCGCATGCAACACTTACGAATATATTTGTTTGTACGAACGGTTCTTGCATGAGGCCCATCGATCCAAAAGCTGACTGGGGAAGACCAAGAATTATCAGCCTGTGTAGACCATTAATATGTAAGTGATCTGGGTGGTCGGCTGTGAGTAACTGACAGGGTCATTGACCTAGTTTCACCCTGGGGTGATTGGTTTCCTGGTTGTTTGTTTACATTATTTCTTTACAAAAATAGTTTCTAAATAGGAGTTTATGTTCCTCCTGTACGACTTAGGGATTGTTTGAGCACCAGCTGTTTAATAATATGACACCATTTTATAAGACCCATGAAGCTTCACAGCACCACTGGTTGAGCACAGATTTGATCTTAGGAAAAGGAAAAAAGTTATACTGTGCTAGATCAGGTGATCAAGCACTGCGATTTGTTTTTGGGCCGGAAACAGCATCAGGAGGTGCGTTGTCTTGGTCAAATGAAGATTTGATCTTTCCTCTAAACTTCTCCTGCAGTTATTCTAGAACATGCTTGTAATGGTGTTGACACGCTCTTTCAGGGAACCTACTCCTCCAAAACTATCCTTAATGTCAAAGAAAACAATCATCATTGCCTTGAATTTGGACTTGCTTTGCTTGTTTTTTCATCTTTGGTAATGATGTTTTCAAATTCATGGACTGCCGTTTTTTCTCAGGACTGTAACTTGGAAAAACCCAATTTTATTGCTTGTTATCACTCTCTCTAAAAAACTTTTGGATTTCTTCAATTTCTCCCCCAAATATCTACACAAATTAACTTGCTTTTCCTTTTGACTTGGAGACAGAAGTTTAGTTCAACTGTGGCACACACTGCACTTCAAATGTTCATGCAGTGTTCCCCACAGTTAATGCACCATGGAATTCTGCTGCTGTTTTGTTCAATTTCAACAAGTTTCAAAAGTTCAAGTTAATGTGTTGCTCAACCTTAAAGCTTGTCATTTCCCCACATCTCAGCAAAAACATGTGCAATTCAGTTAGCAGCCAACAGTAAACTGAAGACATCCCTTATTATCAAAGTACAGTAGTTGTGCATTTATTTCCTCAAAGTTTATGGTTAGAAGCAAGAAAAATGAACAAGAAGAAGGATTTGAGCAAGATGGACCAGTGGAGATCTTAGGATCCAGACTTGTGGGGACTCAGCTTTGTAGAAAATGTGACATGAGGACAAACTTATTAGGTGTACAGTCCACTGAAAGCACTAATATCCTGTAATGTACTTTTTTCTACAAGCACAAGCAATAATTTTTTTACTGGCAATGATATAAACATGTTTTAATACAATTTGTTTTAACTATATCAACAAGGTTTTAAATGAAGGACCTATCACACTCAGTAGGGCTGGACAATTAATCGGATTTTGATCGTGATTTCAATTTTGCCATCTGACAATCATAAAAACATTATAATCAAAGAAAAACGATTAATATGCCACACAGTGTGGAGTGTCGTGTATGCAAGTTCCTGTGCTTCATAGTGCTTCTGTGTTCCACATGCAGCCACAATGAGTGTGTGTGGATCAATAATACTGTATGTGCCACTCGCTGGTTCTTTAAAGTTGTGTTTAAATCAATACTGAAGTTTAAAATAAAGGAATAATTGTGCATACTGATTGTGATTCCAATATCACTTAAAATAATCAGGATTCTTATTTTTACCATAATCGTCCAGCTCTAACACTCAGTGCTAAACCAGTGCACCACAAATATTTCATCTTTCTGTCTGAATTACAAACTATGGGTACATTTTCAAAACTCAAATTACATTTCTGTCAAGTTAAAGGGTCTTGGAATGACAAAACTTCTCACCAAAAACTCTCTTTTGCATTACTAATCTTTTCTGACATTTTTCAAGAAGGGGACAGAATTTTGATCAGCACCCTGACACAACATTTTCAGTGAAAAATTGTGTTTTGTAGGTTGAATTCTGAAACTAGGAACTTTGTAAAAATGTGCCATATTGAGAAAATCCTGTGGGTCACCTTTAACTTATTATGATTACTTCAGGGGAGCTATGTTCAAAGTTGTAGGTGCTTCAGCACCCCAATTTTTGCTCTCATTCCATAGAGGTTGTAGTGGGGGCAAAATATTGGTGAGGAGGACTTTTGAAACCTCCAAAACATGCCATGGGTCTGACTTCTTCTTCAGAGGCTGAAACCCTCATTCAAGCATTTACAGCCTTTCACCCTGACCATTGTCGGAGTTCTGACTGAGGTAACCCTGTACAGAATTATTTTCTTGTGTTCCAGCTAAATTTTCTTTCTCTTGCATCTCCCATTTTAGCAGCCCTCCTCTGTTGTGGTTGTCCATGTAAGAGAATAATTTATGCTAACAAAAAGCTGCAAAAAATGCCATTAATTAAAATGTGAGGTAGCAAATCCAAAAAGAATTGAAGTAGAAGAAAATAAACTAACGCAATTCAGGCCGAGTAACCTTTTTAGAATTATGTTGTATTAGTTATGGTGCCATCTCAAATTATGAATCTTCAATTGTAGACAAGCCCCTTTAAGACATCTTATGACCATTGTAGCACAAATGTTACTTTCTTCAATCTAATGCTCTGGGGGTCTCATTCATAAAGCTAACATGACTATGCACAAAACAGGCCTTGAAAGTGACGTACGCCACTTCCCATGCAAAGGCTATGTGTTGTATAAATAAACTTGGCAGAGGAATGTGCACACCGGTATGTCAACTTTCAGCCTGGTCCACAAACATTTTGGAGATGGGGAAAACTGGTGGCACAGCTGATGAAGTGATGAATTGAAGCCAGTTTCATTTCATACGTTTAATGTCATCACATATCAGACTTATAGACCCACGTAATCATAAACACCCAAGTCTGCAGTGTTATAGATGTGTTCCTTTAGTGAAGCATCAGACTTACTGTATGAAATGTTCATATATTATACTTCCATCTTCAAATAATATAGAGTTGGATAGCACTGGCTGATTAGTATAAGCTGTGACGAGGGGTGTAACAACCAGTCTGATTGCTGAGTAAGGATATAAATAGAGTAGTGACACTCGAGCGTGATGCTGCACAAAGGATGTGCTGGCACTGATAGAAGATCACGCAAATGGTAGGTCAGGATGGAAAGAGTCTTCAGGGACCAGAAAGGTTTCCTGGCTGATGATGACGCTTATTTAGATTCCCCAGAGCAGTTCTCTTGGATCTAAGCGCTGAACTGGGCTCAGTATTAGACTAAACCACCTGCCAGAAGCCCACCGTCCCGCTGCATATAGGGTCTGACCACTTTGGGATTTCTGGCATCCAGCTCCCTCCAGCAGGAATCAGCCAACAGGCATGTGCTTGATATGATTAACAATACATAATGTAACATTTTCTGTCTAAGCCCCATTTGGGTATGATAAGATACAGTCAAATTCTGCCATCCTACAGGACAATAACAGCAGCTGCAAATGACAGACTGCTGTAAAATGAATTTGTCTCTGTGATCCGAAAAACATGCATACAATCAGTGTAGAAATGATCTGTCCCTAAAATATGGTTTTGAGAAATTTACTGTCATGGCGGCCTGGGTAAACACCTGACTCATTCATCCTGATGCACAGCTTCTTCCTCTTGTTTGGTTTTGGCAGACTACATGCATCCAAGGTGTATCGCTGCCCCCATGACGCACAGCAGTGTGGGAGACAGACTGCAGGCAGGCGATGCATAAACATTCATGAGGTACTTTGCATTGACTAATCATGGAACATGTGGGAGTGTAGTGGGCGAGATGTGAGGTAAATCCACCTGTGCAACTTTCCAGATGGACTGGGATTTATAAAGAAAGAAGTGCTGGCAGGTTTATGGTTTAATAAATCTGATTATTTATTATTATTTTCTTAATTGATTATTTTCCTTTATTTCTACATCAGTTGTCACTTACGTCTGCGGGTGAGGCGACGGCTCAGGCGGTATGTATCCTTCCCATTGCACAGGCGGTAGATAAATGGTCCCAGCTGACGCATGTTGTGCACTTTGCCAGTCACCACCATCTCTTCATGGATGATGTAGGTCTGAGGCAAGTATGTTCCCTTCTGCAAGAGACAGAGGTGCAACAACAACCACAAGCTCAGAGACAATTAATTACAGAGACACAGAGTAATGACAGGAATAATAAGTCTTAACTAAAACCGACCTGTCCCTTTTATTGGACCAGTGTTTTTGTGCCAGATACAAATGTATAAAAGAAAAAAATATATATTTAGTTGTCTTGTAAATGAAACTGTTGATTTTCCTGCAAATTTTGGCTGAAATGTTCATATCTATCAGTATGATAATAGAACTGTTAAGTCATTACCAACTGTTGTCAATACTGTGGCAGAAATATCACACATCCCCCCCAAAAAAGTCCCTTTTTTCATTTTTATTTTTTTTACAAAGAAAAAACACATAAATGGAGGATAAGAACGTTTGTGAAACATTTGTGCTGTGTCTGTTTCTCACCTACCTGTTGGCAAATATCTGCATGCCAGATATACATAACTGTGTCAGTGGATGCATGTGGACATCATGTTCCTGTAATGACAGGACAGCACTGACCCTGTGGAAATATCCCTATAGTGTTTTTTCTTTTCTTTGTGGACAGACAAGACAAGAACAAACTACGCTAAAATATCAAAGCCCATAATGTATTGGTGGTACCTGTGCTGTATGTGTCATTCTAATTTTGGATCATGTTATCGGCAGATTGAGCTATCAGCATTATCCTGTCTTTATATATTAAATATTATTAGGCAGCATACCTGTATATTGTATTGAATTAAGCAGCTAATTTTTTGCAGACTGTGCACATTCGAAGGTAGCTTATGGTTTGTAACAGTAGGGGTTTGTACAGGTATGAAACACACACACACACACACACACATATATTTATGTGAATATGTGTGTGTAAATGGTAAATGGACTTGAGCTTATATAGCGCTTTTCTAGTCTTTGACTACTCAAAGCTGCTTTACACCGCAGGTCACACGTACCCATTCACACTAATTCGCTCTCACATTCACTCACTGATGGTTCAGAGTTTCTATGTTAGTTATCCATCAGTATCTCTAACACATTCACACCCTTTCATGCCCATTTACACGCCACTGACGCAGCAGTGGGAACAACTTGGGGTTAAGTGTCTTGCCCAAGGACACATCGCCATGTGTCGCCCAGAGCTGGGCTTGAACCTGCAACCTCCCGATCACTGACCAAGCGCACTATCCAACTGCGCTACCGACATGTGTGTGTATGCATATAAATATGTGTTTGTTTGTTTGTCTCCACGACTGAGAAACCACAACATTCCACCCATAAAAAACACAATTTCCAGTATAGACAATGATTCCTGATATGAAGTGTTCATAAACACAAGGTATGGCTCTTAAAAATTAGACTGCTCTTGTGAGGATAGAACCATACAATTCACAGTCACACTGTAAAAGGAAAAATGCATTCAAATTTATGGAGATATTAAAAAAAACTGGAGGAAACCCCTAAGTTTTATGAAAGACTATGAAGTGTTTGACAACACCTTTAACACCCACTTGGCCATGTTCAAATTTTCATGTTTATTTTCTCAACTGTCTCTTTCTCAATGGAGAAATTGTTTTTTTCAATTTCAACAAAATTTAAAGTGACATATTGCTCAACTTTTTAGCTAATTTCAACATTTTAAATAACAAGATGTACGATTCAATCAGTGGCTTACTGTGAACTGAAGACTTCACTTGCTGGAAACATACAGCAGATGTTTGTGAAGCTCCAACCTTTAAAGGAGACATATCATGCTGATGCATGATTTAATACTTACATATAATATAATAAATTTGAAAACAAGACCTTACACCCCCTTAATTTTCACAAAATGAGATATTGTATTTTTTCTGATATCCTAGAACGAGATTTGATGCCTCTGAAAATAGGTCATTGCGAGATGTCCGCGAGATTTAAATCGTCGTGACATCACGAGGTACCTTTCTTTTTATTGGAGTAATCTGATAAAACACTTCCTCCTCTGTGATGTCCGTTAGCCACAAAACCGTCACAGAGGAACACATCCACCAGCAGCAGTATATAGATCCCTAGCTCACATTCACTCATTACCAGCTCTGGCCTGTAGGGGGACTCAATACGCGGTCGCTGGTTTGAGCCTGCCAGAAAATACAGTAGAAGAAGAAGGACAGGCTGGCTCAACCCTCTTGGCAGCTCTGACAGAACTGACCAATCAGAGCACAAAGGGCTGTGACGTTGCGAGGTAACTGTAGGTCATCCTGAGATCCGAGCGTTTCAATGAGAGCTTCATAATGGCCTTAAAGGAAAAGTTCGGTTCCTGCAGCTTTTACATTGTTTATAGAATGAAGAACAACAATATACTCACCCAGAAGGCTTTCCTGATGCAAACGGTGCTTCGGGAGATATTTAGATCCAAAATCGAGCAGCGGACACCGATATAATGGTAGCCCGTAGGGCATAGATCGCCGCTCCTAAAAACTGCATTAATCGTCCAAAAACTCATGTTTTTCACCAATATTCCATCATGATTCGCGCCGAATGGACCGCCATTGCAGTCTGTGTCTCTCCACACAGCGCTGTGTGGCTGAACTAACCTCTGAACTGACGAGCTGTTTACATGCCCTTTGCGCATGCGCAGTGCGGCTCATTGTTTCAGGGGAAGATCGGCAGCTACAAATCAACTTTCTTCTTCCAGTTTTGTGCAAAATGGACGAATATCTATGGGATGAAGATGTTGTGGAGGAGGACTTTGAATATGATGGACGTCCTTACAGTTTGGAGCCACAGTATACAGATAAGGAGCTCATAGAAATGAGGAAGTGATCGCAACGCTCCAGAGAGTACTGCGCATGCGCGAAGAGCATGTAAACAAACTCGTCAGTTCAGAGGTTAGTTCAGCCACACAGCGCTGTGTGGAGAGACACAGGCTGCAATGGCGGTCCATTCGGCGCGAATCATGATGGAATATTGGTGAAAAACATGAGTTTTTGGACGATTAATGCAGTTTTTAGGAGCGGCGATCTATGCCCTACAGGCTACCATTATATCGGTGTCCGCTGCTCGATTTTGGATCTAAATATCTCCCGAAGCACCGTTTGCATCAGGAAAGCCTTCTGGGTGAGTATATTGTTGTTCTTCATTCTATAAACAATGTAAAAGCTGCAGGAACCGAACTTTTCCTTTAAATGAGGATTTTGAGAATGCAATTGTGGGGCAATGAAGGAACTAAATGACTTGTACTGAGGGCAGAAATGCTTTACAGGCATCCTAGTCTGGCATAGTTAAAAGGAGAAACAAGCATGATATGTCTCCTTTAACATGAAGCACTCTGTGTTGCTGTGTGTGAACCAACTGATTTTATCCTCATAAGCACAGCTCATAATTCAATAGCTATACCTCCTACACTGATGGAGAAATGGTCAGTCAGATTGCTGAAGATCTGCTGCCAACAAGCAAACCAATTAAACAATGTATTGTATTGCCATAAAGTTATAACCGCAATAAAGTCAATAGTGTGCTCAAAATATCAATATATGTAGTATTAGGCAACAAAATTTCATGATTTATTCCTGTGCTATTTTCTTATCCCCCTGATGAAACAAGTAGTTGAAGAGTGTTTGCTCTTCTTTTACTGCATAAAAAAGTACTTCCTTTTTACGCAGTAATGTGACTAGTTTCTTGTAACACAGCCCATCTTTCAAAAATTAGCTTTTCAAGGCTAATGACCCTAATAGTGCAAAAGTTAGTTTACTGAATTGCTACATAATAAGACCCTCTTTAACAAGTTCATGGCCAGGTCTGGGGACAAGATTGTGTGTGTTACACTATTCTACATGGCGGTATTCAACAATAGAAAATCTGCACTTCCAATATTAAAATCAAAGGATTTCATCTCTGCATTGCTCAGAGACAACTTCATCAACAAAGAAGGAACTACAATCAGTGTTCAAGCATTTTTCACAGTGGCTCAACAATGGTGACCTTAGTGGGAAAAAGAGATAGAAAGTAAATTGAGGAAGCTTTACCTATTTCCCACAGTATGCTTTACTTGTTACGCCACAAAAGACTCTTCTTTGACAGTAACAGAACAGAAGTGTTTGTTGAACAGGTAGTTTACTTTATTGAGAAGTACGAAAGATAATGTATGACAGAGTCTGTTAGAAAATATATAAAACATATGACTGGATGTCAGACTGTCTTATATACCCTTTAACTGTCAATAGATTACCATTTGTATGAAAGAGTCAAAACACTGTAAACAACTTTGTTGGTGAGCCCTGTGATCAGCTGGCATCAGTCAAGGCCAAACCCCGCCTCTTGCTCAGTATCAGCTGAGATAGGCTCCAGGTCCCCACAAACCCCACAGGGACATGCAACATAGACTACTGGATGTGTAAGTCAGACCAACATGAAACATTTTAAATACATTTTAATATTTGTATTAAATTTTGGCCTTGGTATTGCTGCTTAAGAACCACCTTCTCTTGCCTTTATACATCCTTATTTGACCAAACTGGACTTGACATTCTGCACATGCTGCTCAGTCTTCATGCTAGGCTTTGACCCCAAGGTCAAACAACATCAAAGATAAGCATACCATAAGTTACACTGTTTCTGCCTGCTGCTATGACCAACAGCACGTGGGACAGGTTTTGACCCCCCTTGTGGAATGCCAGGGATTTCGGGGGACACAAGACTCTGTCAGCTTTGAAGCCATCAAAAGTAGGTCTATCAACTTAAACAATGACAACACATTCACTGCATATGTTCTTCCTGTTGACTTTTGCCAAAAACATGTGTAGGCCAAATATGTCTGGATATTATTGCTAAAAACAATGACAACTTATGTAAGTTTTGGACAGCAATCCAATGCTTTTTCGTGTAAATCATTTGGGGGAATTGACTCTTTAAGACAAAACTGCTGGAGAGGGGGCTTCATGCCAAACAGGTCTGGCTTAAAAAGGGATAGTTCTGTTGTTTTTAAGTGGGGTTTTGTAAGGTACATGGAAATGAGCCTGGGTGTGTGCCCCAGTGTCACAGCTCAGTTCTCTCTCTGTTAAAAAAAAATGGGGACAGACGCTAATGTTTGTAATTTATCTGTCTGTATATTATGGTTTGTGTTTTTATTTTTTTTAGGTGTCTTTCACTTTCAATGTTTGTTTTATATTACTACTGCTCCTTTTTTTTTTTTTCTTACTGTGAAATGTTGTACTGTCTCAATTAGTTTCTATGTTAATGGGACTACGGATGGAAATTAGCGTCAAGCTACAATCCGGCATTTTTACATATTTTAACATGTTCATTTATGTGCACTGTCCCATTCAAATAAACAAATAAACAAATAATAAATAAATAATGTTAAACATTGTTGTACATGGTGCCAAACACTCTGCATATGTCAAGACCTGTGTGAGAAAACAAGCCACAAAACCAGTTTGGGGTCTTCAAACCATACAAACAGTTTGACTACATCTGCCTAACATCCCACTACAAAGCCTTTTGATTTGGCACTATTATGAGACACAGCACAGGATCAAAATAACAACTGAATTTTGCAAAATGCACAAATAATACTTCATCTTAAATAAAGATTAGCCAAATGTATGAATCTTTAAGAAATTAGTAATTTTGACAAAGGGCTAAGTTTACCCCCAAAAAACAAGCATACTGTTTGCTATCATGAAATACAATTATTATTGAAACCATGACTTCTATTTTTACAAAATAAACAACCAGTGTAAGCCAAACACATACTCTGAAGATGAACCTCCATTATGCTCCTCTGTTTTGCCCTTTGAGTTTGTAAAACAGTGAATCTGTTCTGGACAATTATGAATGTCCATTAAAGCAGGGAGGCTCTGTGATGAGTGTTGCTCACTGCAGGGAGGCTCTGTGATGAGTGTTGCTCACTGCAGATGATCACAAATTCTATAGCATCCTCTGATCCTGAAACATCCTCAGGTTTTTTTTCTTGGTCACACTCCTGTTTCATCCAATTTGATGACATGATCTCATGATTTAGTCAACTTAATCAAGAGGTAACATGAGTTTCCTCCAGATCCCATAGCAGTTTCCCCTACTTTCAATTCAGACCTGTTGACTCTAATCTGAGCTGTGATGATGTGGCACACAGTCATGCCATGAACCTCACAGAGCCCCACTTCAAAAACCCAACTCTGTGTGTAATTGACATAACTGTTATGATGCCAGTTTGATGTTCCTTCACTGGTAAGGCAGGTCAAAAGCTATTCCAACTTTTCATTCTTATATTTAGCTGAGAACTATTAAGAAATACATTCAAAAGTGTGCATCTGTACCATAATATCGCAAAAGGAAAAAGCCTAGGCTACAAACATAACAATCAGTGGTTTTCTAGCCAGTTGAAATCAGGTGCCTGGTATAGCACTGAAGCACAACTTTGCCCACAGAAAGTGCTTGGGAATGGGTAGAAGCTTTCAAAAGCATATCCGGCAGGTGATGTGATCAATCCATCAAACACATTTATCACGGACACTGGTGTGGGCGGGCGCTGCCTTGGTGTAAAGAACAAAATCACTATATAGAACAAACTATCACCAAAACATGCTGGAAGTGGAGCTACAATATCCTTTCTCTTGAGAAGTACTTTCTATGTTGTTGTTTGTTATTCATATAAAAAAGAAACTACTTCTAGATTCAGATCTGACAAAACTGCAACTGAAGCTGTTAGCATCTATGCTAATTTCCATTTCAGCAGTCACTTCTTGCTGCTGTCTCACTCATAACTCCCAACTCTTCCTGCTCTAGCGGTCGAGCTTTACTTTGGGTCACTCACAGTCATTGTAGATTGGGACTTGGCAAGGTGGATCTAACTAATGACAGACATTCAATCAGGTGGATCCAGCTGCTGTGCATGGTTGGTGTAAAGTTTAAGTGTGCCTGAAGAATGAAGTTGTGTTACCTTTACGTTGATGAGAAGCTCCCAAAGGTTGCGCGGAGGCATC
The DNA here is from genome assembly GCA_036419115.1 of Scarus forsteni. NCBI lineage: Eukaryota > Metazoa > Chordata > Actinopteri > Labriformes > Labridae > Scarus > Scarus forsteni. The sequence continues at coordinate 7,260,871 of JAZDUH010000229.1, read as the reverse complement.
ACAATGGTGGTGTTGAGCTCTATAACATAGCACTTGTCCAGGGCAATGTCATGGTAGGCCGTTAGTCCCTTTAAGATAACACAGTTGAAGAAAGTTAAACACAACAGGACAACAGGGTTGTTTTCTTTTGTTTCAGTTCTTTTTACCTGTTTGAAGTTTCTCAAAGTGATACTGAAATGATTCAACTATTTTAGATATGTAATACAAATCTTTTTAATATATTGTCAATGCAACATTTCATTCTTACCTTAAATGTCTCTCTGATTATTCCAACAATTATGACATAAGCCATGCAGCAGGATGTTTTAATCTGACACAATCTTAAGGTCATCTATTGGAACTATCCAAACCTTGATAATTCAAACATATTTAATTTAAGCAAAAATAGAAAAAGTTGAATGGTTCAAAAACATGTGAAGAATGAATCGTGAACCATTTAGCATGATGACAAAAGCACTAAACTTAGAGTAGTTACTGTTTACAACCACAAAAGGCTTCATCATGACTCAAATGTGCTAAATTTTTCATTTTATTTTTTCAGAATTTTAATTGACATTTAGAACCCAGTGATAATTAATTTAAGACTGCCCCGCTTACTGCAGCTACTGTATGTTGTATCAATCAATATGTGTGTATTCGTGCTCACTCTGTGGAAGTCATGGATTATATCAGCAGGGTCACTGCCTCCGAAGTGAGGCACAGGCACAGTGATCTTCTCGTAGTTTTCAGCCAAGTAGATGCCAACATTTTCCTCCAGCTCCTGACGCCCGCGCAGTGGAGCATACACTGAGTCCTCATACAGCACCCTGCAGTGGAACAGGTTCTCCTCTGGGATCTGTGCACACAAACCAGAGTCAGGATCAACACACCATCTGCAACACTTTCAAACAAGAGCACAGCAGGAATATCCTTCTATATGGCTATTATGTACGCAAATACAAACAACATAATGATGTTTTGGATGGAATTCTATTTCTTACCCATGTCTTGATTGAGAATCAGATGAGTCCAAAGAGATACAGTGTATTGCTGCCAAATTAAGATGTATTATTTAAAGGAGTGCTGCATTGCTACAGTGGTACTACCTGACACCATGACAACCTGGATAGGACACAGCTCCAAAATGCTTATTTTGTGAAATGCATTTTGAGCAAGTCAGAAACTACACACCTTTTATCCACTGTGTTACACTTTTCAGGGCTTCACATAAACTTTCTCCGTGTGAGAAAAATGAAATATTAAGGTTAACAATTATGCCAAAGGATTCTAAAGGAAACTACTCTGTTGCAGTTTGACTTTATAATTTGAACATTTTCAAGCTAATGTACTTAACTTACCTTTTCAATATAAAAAACATTCTATTTTGCTAGAAATGAGGAACATCTGGTACAGCATTAATTTTAACCACAACATATTTTTTTACAGAAAGAGGAGTAAAATATTGCAGCCAAAGGGAATTACGCTGAGACACCAGATCCGACATAAAGTGATTGGGAATGGACAAAACCTTTCAGAAGCATATCCGGCAGGTGATTGGAGGATTGTTCCGTCAACCACATCATCAGCAGCCAATCAGATAATATAGCAGACAGGCGCTGCTGCTGCAGTGTCAAGGACAGAGTGTAAACCACTTCATAAAACAAACCTGAAAAAACACGCCGGCAGTAGAGTGGAAATGTTCTTGCTATTTTAGATATTTGTAGTGTTATTTGTTTTTCATTTAACGCTGAAATGTGGTCTGGATCTGTTAAAATTGCTACTGAGGCTGTACTTTCACTCTTAGCTCCCACCTCTTCCTGCTCCAAGGGACACTGATTGGGCCATCCCACTTTCCCATTTTGGGCTGCTCACAATCATCGTTGTTGACTGGAGCTTGGCAAGATGGATCTACATAATTACAGACATTTAAACAGGATGATCCATTTGCACTGCAGGGTTAAATGGGAATGGTAGGTAAATGAAAGGCTTGATTTGTGAAAGTGCAGATTATTTTTGACTTGTCCATGTCCTCTTAGCTGCCTGTAAGGTTTTTAAAGGGATCCTTATTTTTTATCACTGAGAGAGGAGGGAGATTCCACAATGAGTACTATCAGCCTGATGCCCCAGTATACCCAAGTTGTATCTAAAATGGCAAAACAGCATGTAAATTTAATGAATACATTTTGTTTATTACCATCTTAATTAACATGCTGTACTGAGTGCCCTGAAATAATGAATACACCAGTATACATCAAAATGGCATTTTCATTACTAAAGTATCATTAATATAGTTGTCTATGAAATTTCATATTAACTGTTGTACAAAGGAACACAAAAAATGGTAAAGCACATTATTATTGCTTGATTAAGAAGTTAAAGTTATTTAATTGCACAAATATGGTAGTGTCTCCGGTTATGAAATTAATTATTCCAAAAGTGTTATTTTACCCATTAATGATTTGGCTAAACAGCTCCCTCACTCCATAGTCCCTTTTAAATGGTCAACGAGCGGTCTACAATACCTAGGTATTCATATCACAGCCTCTCTCTCAGATCTCTATCGCTACAATATAATTTCTCTGGTGGAAAGGACTGAGGGGGATTTTATTCGCTGGTCAGCTTTGCCTCTGTCCCTTGTGGGACGGATTAATTTGGTTAAGATGGTTGTACTCCCAAAATTTCTATACTTTTTCCAACACCTCCCTATTATTTTAACTAAGTCTTTCTTTGACAACTTGGATAAGAAAATTTCAACTTTTCTATGGAAGGGCGGACCCATACGGATTCGCAAGTCAGTCCTGCAGTCTCCAGTAGACAAAGGTGGTTTCGCCCTTCCAGTGTTTAGATATTATTATTGGGCAGCCAATATCCAAAAGCTTTTATTTTGGATGAACCTTAAATGTAACTCCCCTCCTGCATGGGTACATCTAGAGAATAGATCGTCTCGGTTTTCGTTGCGCTCCATTGTGTGTGCCCAGCTACCTCTGCCTGTGTCGGGTGTAACTAATAGCCCTATAGTGACAATCTCTTTAAAAATCTGGTCTCAGTTTAGGAAGGTTCTTGGCCTCCCGGCCCCATCTATTTTAACTTCTATATACAGAAACTGTACGTTTGAGCCTTCTACAACTGACTCAGCATTTCAGGTCTGGCATAGTAAGGGTTTAAAGTCAATTTAGGATCCTTATGTAGAAAATACCTTCCCCTCTTTTACACATCTTCTGACGACTTATGGTCTCCCACGTCATCATCTCTTTTGTTTTTTTCAGGTCCGTGACTATGTTAAAAAACTGTTCCCTTATTTTCCAAATCGCCCGCCAGAAAGTTTGTTTGATACTCTGTTAAATATAGACCCTACTGCTAAACGTTCTGTTTCTCTTCTATATAGCTCTATCATGTCAGCCTTTTCGACCTCCTTTACATCCACCCAGAGCATATGGGAGGAGAACCTTAATACTAAATTAACTGAACAACAATGGGACACCATACTCTCTCTTGTCCATAAATCATCGATTTGTGCTCGTCACAGATTGATTCAATGTAAGGTTGTCTTCAGGGCACATTATACAAATGCTAGACTCGCTAAGATATATCCTTCTGTTAGCAACTCCTGTGGTAGATGTGACTCCTCACCTGCGAATCATGTACATATGTTTTGGGCTTGTGTCAAATTAAAGCCTTTTTGGCAAGCTATATTTGATACATTATCCAGGGCATATGGCTATGTTGTCACCCCAAACAGTCTATCTGGGATTTTTGGTATTGCCCCTTCTTTAGACGCTCCCAAGAAATTGAAACAGGCTCTAGCTTTTTCTACCTTGCTGGCACGTCGGTTGATTCTTCTTAACTGGAAACTCCCCAATCCCCCTTCACATTCTCGTTGGGTTCATGAGGTGCTCTATAACTTAAAGCTTGAGAAGCTCAGGTTTTCATTGAAAGGCTCGGTGAGCTCATTCCATACTACTTGGGATCCCTTCATAAATTTTGCACTGTCTTGTGATTTTTCATTTGACCTTGAGGATTGATTTTTGTTAATATACTTATTATTATTATTTATTTATTTATTTACTTATTTATTTTTTCTATTTAATTATTTGTAATTATTAATTATTATTATTACTTATTTTTCTTATCTTCTTTATTATCATTTTTATTTATTTATTTATTTATTTATTTATTTATTTATTTTTTTTTTATGGTTAGGCCTTGGGAGGGCGCTGGGTGGGGTGGGGGGTTATTTTGACTTGCAGATGTGATGCCTGATGGACACTATTTTCTTTGTATATATGTCTTCTGTCTGATTGTCACTCTGTTTGTCCTATTTGTTAAAAAATGTTCTATAAATAAAGTTGGAAAAAAAAAAAGTTATTTAATTGCATTTCTAAATAGGAAAATTAGTTTTAGTGATTGAATGTTCTACTTATTAATTTCAGACTTCTCACAGAAGATCAGTGGCTATAAAAGGGTCAAATCTGTTTGAAATTCCCCATTCCTGTTCAAAATGTATGTTTTATAATGATTACATTTTCAGTTTTATACAAGTTTGAAAGATTTCTAAAATATTTGTTTACTCCTTCTTCAGACAGGAAGTCTAAAAATGTTAAACACTGTAAGATTTATCGATTCTTTTCTCCTTTTCTGTATGAACTGATGACTCACATTTACGGTAGTTTAGGGGTTGCCTAAAAGAATATTTAATTTGCACAGTCCTATTAGTCAAATCCCTACATTTATTTGCATGTCATTTATAAACACCCCCAATGTTTTCTCATCTACTGCAGTATACTTGCATAAAAAATCCAGAACCAAAAGCAGTTTCACATTTAAGCTCAGCACAACAATTTACCTATTTTAAAAAAGTATTTTTTAACACTCATCATGATCAGCTCTTACATGAGGTATAAAGTAGTAGTGGTAGACGTAAATGGAGGCAAGGACCAGACCAGCCATGAACACAACCAGGCCAAACGTCAGGCAGCAGAGGCCATTAAGGGGAGACTTTTTGGGCCGCAGGGGCAGGACCAGCTCATCTTCATCCTGGGAACAAACACACAGAAACATAATAAACTTTTTACACTTTTAAACAGGTACAGATGAGAAATGTTCAGGCAGACTAATTTATCTTTGCTGTGGCTATCCCTTGACAAGATCTAAACTGACTTATCGATAAAACAGTGTGAATACAAGCTGGAGATTCTGCCTTTTAAACTCTCTTATTTAAAAGGCTGAATATTCATGTCCCACCACCAGGGGGCTCTCAACCAAAGCAATAACAAAATATGAAGTGTAGAGATCCAGCTGCAACCTCCAGTGTCAAAAACCACTTTTCTTAGAGTTTGTATTTGAGACAAACTCCATCTTAAATACCCAGTTTACAGAAAACAATGTCCAAAAACGTCCTCTAACTGTGATTGAGGTCATTTTTTCCCTCAGTCAAGGTAATGTTTTGTTGGTCTTTGTCAGATTGTTTGTTTGTTAGTCTGTTTTCAAAATAACTCAAAGTTATGAATGGAATTTTATGTTTTTTTAAGGGTATATCAGTCATGGTAAAGTGTAGAAGTAATTTGATTTTGGTAGTAATCTAATCCAGGCATTGGATAAAAGACTTTTTTTGAGGATTTGGCAGGGCAGTTTTCCACATTTTTGCTATTAACTCAATAAGTTCTCATCACATTTTGATACCATTTTAGGGAATGTTGGTCATAACGCAGGATAGAAGTGACTAGATATTGGAGGTGATCAGATTCCGGATGTGAATCAAGGATTTTTGGGGGTTTGTTAACATTGCAAGATAGGGCAGTTTTCCACATTTTTGACAATAACTTTGATAGTGTTGGAAGAATCTTTGCTTAGGTTTTTGCTTCCTCGGGAGAGGGTGGAGTGCACCCTCCAGGGTGGGGATGAGATCCTAACCCAAGTGGAGGAGTTCAAGTATCTTGGGGTCTTGTTCACAAGTAGAGGGAGGATGGTTTGGGAGATTGATAGGCGGATCGGTGCGACGTCGGCAGTGATGCGGGCACTGTACCAGTCTATTGTAGTAAAAAGGGAGCTGAACCGTAAGGCGAAGCTCTCGATTTACCGGCCGATCTTCACCTCTATCCTCATATATGGTCACGAGCTGTGGGTCGTGACCGAGAAAACAAGATCCCGAGTACAAGCGGCTGTAATGGGTTTCCTTTGCAGTGTGGCTGGGCTCTTCCTTAGAGATAGGGTGAGAAGTTCGGTCATCAGGGAGGGGCTTGGAATAGAACTGCTGCTCCTACGCGTTGAGAGGAGCCTGATGAGGTGGCTCGGGCATCTGGTCAGGATGCCTCCTGGACGCCTCCCTGGTGAGGCGTTCCAGGCACGTCCCACCGATAGGTGGTCTCGGGGAAGACCCAGGACATGCTGGAGAGACTATGTCTCTCAGCTGGCCTGGGAACGTCTCGGGATCCTCCGGGAAGAGCTGGACGAGGTGGCCAGGGAGAGGGAAGTCTGGGCTTCCCTGCTTAGGCTGCTTTCCCCACCTCTACCTGTCCACGGATAAGCGGGAGAAGATGGTATGGCACAGTACGGTTTTTGCTTCTCTTTATATTATTAGTTTTTGTTGTACATGATTTGCAGTGTGTTTCTGATCTCCACAAGGCACAAGACCCACCTCAACTGCACTTCTTTGTCTATCATCAGGCTTACTGAAGGTTTAAAGGCCATTTTTAATACACCATGGAGTGATTTCAGACCCTAAAAGTAACTAATTGCTTGACATCACTCGTGCTTTATCCCATATTTTCCACAGTCTATGGTAAAGACATCTTTTTAGCCCTGCCCCCTCTGCTGCTTTCTACTTGAATCAAGGACTGTATTCAACAGAAACTCCATGAGGCGTACAACGGTCGTATAATGAAAGAGAAAAGCTGTTAAAAGTGACCTTCCAGATTTGCGTTATGTTCCTGATCGGGGGTGAGGGGGCTGCCCCACTTTTAATAGCAGTCTTTAATGTACACTCAGGTGTTTCTACTGCTAAACATTAACGTATAACGTCAGCACAGCCACCACAACAAGACACTGACCATTTCAACTAAGAAAACTGGTGATTTATTTGGCTTTAGAAACTGGTGAAAATATTGTCAGATAATGAAAGTGCCCTACTTGAAAATGCCTAATTTATACATTTCAGTGAAAAAATATACACATACTGTACCTTTAATGAGAAATAAATAGCACCAGCTAAAGGAGGAGAGTTGTGTGGGAGCGCTTCATAGTGAAGATTCGTCTGAGAATGTGGGTGAGTAATTTAACCAAACGCCTCCAGTCTCACAGCCCATCTGACGCTGCCTCGCGCCCAACCTGTGTTGGCAGGGTAGCACCACACACAGATAGTAGCACACTGACTGTGTGCTTTCAGTTATTATAATAATGACTAACAGAAAAGAAGTGCGCTCTGGAGCTCTGTAGACGGGTGCTTTTCACAGGTAAAATTATCTCTGGGAAAAGAGGCTCTTTAAAAAAACAATGGATGCTATTCTTAGCTGGAAATAAGAGGATGAAATGATGGTCTATTCAGGAAAAGGCTATTATGAGACACTTCAGAGAATGATGTCGATCCTGAGTAACTAGCATCATTTCACAAAAAGGGAGAAAAAGGGAGAAAATAATACCTTCGATTTACAGTATGTCTCCAGAAGACATAAGTATACTTTGCACCTAATGAGTGGACAGTGTCTTATCCTAACAGGGCTGGACAGTATATATGAACTGAATATACAGTGTTACACACAGATATATAATGTACCTAGACACAGTGCCAGCTGGGGGGTTATAGGCTCTTCTCTGTTTCATACCACAGGGTTTATATATATGTATATATATATATATATATATGTGTATATATATATATATATATATGTGTATATATATATATATGTGTATATATATATAGATATATATATATATATATATATATATATATATATATATATATATATATATATATATATATATATATATATATATATATATATATATATATATATATATATATATATATATATATATATATATATATATATATATACATATATATATATATATATATATATGTTTATGCATTGTAAACAGTTTTCAATACCTGTAAACTGTATGAAAATGTCAGACTAACATCACCTGTGTTTTGGAAAACTCCACTCAAAATTCTTTAGATTTAGTAGGCACTAGACGTTGAACAGGAATTCAATATAAACACGGAATATCACGAGAATCACATTTTACATAAAGGCTTTTTTCTTCCTAAAAGGACTGTATCTCTCGGGACAAAGCTCTGAGGGGGTCACTTATGAAGGGGACAATGCACGCTTCACTTCCCCTCCACCTCCTCCCCTCATTAACAGCGTAAACATGTCGAAGCGGCCACCTGACACTCTAAAGTCTCCAGAGTACAGGGCAGAGCAGCTTCCCAACGCTTATTAGGTTCCAGGCAATCAAACGCTGCAAATTTTGTCAACATACTGTTAGCTGGACCCATAAACATACATGTGGACCACCTGTAGAGTTAGTGATTATATTCCATTACTCTTTGAATTAAATTTGTATAAAATACTAAAAACTGAATTAAAAAAGAGGATAAGAAAAACAAAAATGGAAAGGGAAAATATAACAGATTTTATAGGCTCCATTTGTGGCGGCTTGTAATCCGCTGTCTTTTATAGTCAGTGAGGTAACCTGGTGAAATGAAAGACAATGACTATTTGTTTTCAAGATCTCAGAAGCAGTAGAGAACACCAAAGCAGGTGGCAACAAATGCTTTAGGAATCTTTTCCAACTTTAGACTGAAATACAAAATGCAGTATGATGACTCTGTGAAATGGTAAGTTGCAGCCAAACCCCTTAGGCTTTTGCAGCCTTCTACAGATTCATTACTGTTTTTTAAAAAGTTATCAAACTGGAAAAAATAAAAGATATGTATTGAATATTGGCATACAGCTAAAAAAATTGTTAGTTATAAGCACTATCAAAATGCTTCTCACTTCTGTGAGACTTTGTGTTCATCACTGAAGAATTGACTCTCGAAGGGCAGACAGAGGTTGACAGTCTCCTGGTCAATACATCTGAGTAAGGAGTCTGACATTTATTCCACCATATATTGCATGTATGTATTTAAACATTATACAACACATTACAGCAAATGCAAAGGACAATTACAGAACAATATATCATCTTTTGGCACATCAATAGATTTTCGAGCTAGATTTAGAGTATGACAAAACCCTGTTTACAATATTACGGATGTTAATTAAAACAGACGTCAGGCTTAATGCTTCTCACTTCTGTGAGACTTTGTGTTCTCAAACCCCTCTGAAGAATTTACTGTTAGGCGTCTATCACACCAGCTGACAGCTTGACACCACGAGGCCTGACAGTCTCCTGGTCAATACATCTGAGTAAGGAGACTTTACCAACATAGGCAAGGACAATTACAGGACAATATATCAACTTTTGGGACATCAATAGATTTTCGAGCTAGATTTAGAGTATGACAAAACCCTGTTTACAATATTACGGATGTTAATTAAAACAGACGTCAGGCTTAATGCTAAGTGAAAAGATTACTCACTATAAGAGCCAATAACGCAGTAACCACTCTACAATTGCAGTTGCGTAGGCGTAAAGTTGGCAAGAGAACTGTAAATATGAATATGGAGTTAATACCAATCCTGCTATAGAAGTTTGGTTTACTGTCAAATGTAGAAAGATGTGTTTATGATGGTTCCTGTCTTTTAGGAGTTAAGTGTGGAAATGATTCAAACATATATTAAACTGTAAATTAACATGGAGTTAATACCAATCCTGCTATAGAAGTTTGGTTTACTGTCAAAATGTAGAGAGCTGATGTGTTTATGATGGTTCCTGTCTTTTATGGCGCTGCTGGTGTTAACAGTGTAAACAGTGACTGTGTTAATCTGTAACTCTCAGCTAATTGTATCTGTAGTTGTTGTACCTAACAGCTGGTGAAGATTTATAGTTTCAAACTATAATGTATCTTTGTTTATGTGTCCATTAAAGTTGTAACTGATGTGTATTTTTACCTTTTATTGTTATGGTCATTTTACATTTTATAATCTATAGTAACAAAAACAGACCAAAGTTCCTGCTCAAAGCCAGCCGTTAATACAGTTACATTTTAAATTATTAGGCATCTCATCCATCAAAAACACAAAAAAAATCTGAAAATCGTTGGTTTATAATTATTTTTTTTTAGTTTGTGTATCTTGAGTTTACTGTTATTGTTGAGGTCCTTTAAAAACTACACAACTCTAGTTAACGTTAAGTTTGCCTGTGGCTGACCATTTTATCCCACAGTGAATGCGGCTCAAAAACCCTCATGCTTACCTTGTAACTTTAAGTCAGTTTTCAATCTGCTGACAAACTCCTTTTATCACAATATATAGCATTAAGCTGGTCCAGAACTCAGTGTTGTGAACTGACCACAAGCTACAGCTAATTAACGTTCTACCACCAGTTAATGTCTGAGTTGTTTGTTGTTGTGTTTCGGATCAGCTTTTTTTCGTATCTTTCAATAGATCTATCTTATCGTATTTTTTGCGTCTGATGCAGTTATTCCTATTGACTCTGAAAATTTGCAGTGCGAGTAGTTTTCCACACAGCAGTTCAGTTACATTTGGTATGGAACATTATGCAAGTGCAGGTGTTTCTACTTTTAAATAGAATAAAGGTACTAAAATAACTGAACTGCATCATCCCCTTTTTTGGCACCCTTCTGTTAGAGTGTGTTCTGAGCTGGCCCAGTTGGGCGGAGCCAAGTCCTTAAATCTGTAAGATTTGCCACTTCCTGTGCAACAGCAGCTAAAACAAAAACATCATGGCATGTTGAAAACCCTGTGGATTTAGAGTGAGCAACTTTACTACTGCTTACTATAAAAAATGTTGGAACAATGCTGTAAAGAGTACTTTGGAGAAGCCCACCTTACTTGCCATTGTTGGAGGGAAAGAGCACCTTTCACAGCATTTTATCACCCCCATTTTTCAGCACCTCCACTGGCTCCCAGTCAAACCCAGGATAGAATTCAAATTCCTTCTGTATACCTTCAAAGTCATCCAAAACCTCGCCCCTCCTTATCTGTCTGACCTCCTGCACATCACCACTCCAGCCCGCTCGCTCAGATCCTCCTCCTCTACCCACCTCACTATGCCATCTGCCCGCCTCAGCACCGTGGGGAGCAGGGCCTACAATCACTCTGCTCCCAAGATCTGGAACTCTCTCCCTCCAGACTTCTGAAACCTGAACTCCCTGTCTCCTTCAAATCTAGACTTAAAACCCACCTGTTCAGGACTGCATGTCCCATTTGACAATAGCATACCTCCTCTTCCCCATACCTGTCATTATCTGTTGTGTTTTGCTATTGTCGATTTTATTGTTGTTGTTTTATCCTGTACAGTGTCCTTGAGTGTCTTGAAAGGTGCTTTTAAATAAAATGCATCAGTGTTACTATTCTTATTAATTTGATACAAATAAATATACTCCACAACTACATGACATAGACAGCAGCTCAATTTGCTAACTGGGAGAGAGAAATTTTGAAAAAAGTTGGGGAAGAAGCAGCTATAACGGTTTTATTACAGAGCTAATTTGGTATCAGTATTTTGGGAGATTATTCAATAACAACTGTGTACTTGCAAAAGTTATGCTACTATACGCTCATTTAAAAATAATTTCAGTAGTTTGTGTTGTGGACTTTACAATATTCTATCAAATTAAAGATTATGGCCCAGTTTACAGTAGAACATTTTCACCAGAAACGAGAGAACGACTGAAAAATGCTGTAGTGTGTATGCCAGGACAGTAGATGGAAATAAAGGTTTGTTGAGAACCACGGTGTTACAACACACATATGCTTTCTGTTGAAGACAAACTCTTCATAAACAACAACTGCGAGTGGGCACACAAGGACTCAGGAGGTGTTTTTCTGGACAGCTAATCTGTCCGGATAGATTTATCTGAAAAACAAACCGAGAACGATAAGCAGCACGCATGTTGCTCGGTAGATGCCCGACCCTGTTGTTGTTGTTCCTGGTATGAGTGCACAGAGAGTACTGTGCATGCGGTGACATCAGTATTTCACCCTAAAATGCTGAATCTTGTCTACAAGGAGCTGGGTAGGGATACGTTTTCAAAACCCTCCACTCTGGATCCTGGTTTCAATAGTTTGCCTGTCAGGCACTCTAGGCACCGTTCTTGTCTAAGTGGAAGGCAAAAACACAATGAAAACTCGACCATTTCCATTATGGTGTAAGCAGGGCCTTTTGTTTTCTGGTATTACGACCATTATGATGAAGTTTGTTAATTCCATACAGAAAAACACAACTGTCATGATTTTTGCTCCATGCTGCCCATCTCTAGAAAATCCTTTTCTGGTCTTTTTTTTCTCCACAAACGCATGAATTATGGCCATGTTTATCATCCATTATTGCTTATCATTTTCAGCACAAGGTAATGTATCTTAAATTAAAGTTGGGCTGATTGATGGATACTTCTGCTGCTGCAAAGCTTAGGACTCTGCTGCTCCACTTCCTTCAACAGAGCAGCAAAAAATAATGTGGCATGCGCTGCGAGCCGCTGCATCCCATCTGCCATTTTGTCAGCTAGCAGCCCCAAATTTATATATTTCGACCTTTTCTGAACATGAGAGTTAACTGTTTATGATTTATGGCACATCCTAATTCTAACACAATTTCCAAAAATCCACAATGGCGATACAACTTATCATGAGCAAATAAAAACACTGCGTTCTCATTTAGTTTAATCCATGCAGTGTGCTGCACAATGCAAAGTGCAGAGCATGCGTTATCTAAAGGCTTGTACCAGGCATGTAAAAGCGCTTCTGGTGCACGGGAAACATGTCAGCAGTAACATGTTCTGTGTGCATGTAAATGGCGATGTGTGCTGTCAAACAGCCCTGCTGCTGCTGTCCATGGCTGTGCAGGTGCAGACCGTCCTGCAGACCAGCAGCAGCAGCAGCAGCCTGAGCTCAGCAGGAACCCCTCCATCTCTGTCCTAGGACAATAAAGACGAGCATTGTCTCACAGCAGCTATCATCACAGTAGTTGGTGTTGTACTCACCAGAGGATGAGGGATGAGGATTTCGGTTTTATCGCCATCGGTCTCCTTCTCCACTTTCTGTCCCGTGACAGACTGAAAACTGATCTTCACCATGGCTTGGTGTCAAAATCTGTCTGTCTGTCAGTCCGCAGGTGTATTCACTCTCCGTCTGGGGCCACAATATCTGAAACAAGTCCCCTCACCTCGTCTTGTGACCCTTCTCTGCTCACCGCTGCTCCTCTGTCTGTTTTTGTTTCATCCAACCGGAAGTGTCCTTTTTATTTTTTCTACACAGCGCCCTTAAAGGAGCAGTCCGCTGCTTTTCTGACTGCGCGTGTACTCAGGGGTGCCGAGAGGGGGGGACCGCTAGGGCAATTTTATACCCCCCAACGTTTAAAACGTAAGTGTTTATTTTAAATAAATAATTGACTTGACATCTTTCAAATAACATCTTAGAAGCCATTTTTAGACTTGCTTTAACATGTTGATTTTTTATTACTTACATTGTTATCAACCTTGTTAGTAGGCTAATTTATTTTATTCGATTTTATCAACATACTTACTTACAATTTCTATTTTTAATCTGCTGTTCTCAATCCTCTCACCAGTTTCTCATCATTTTAGTCTTGCTTTTACCATAATTCATGTTTTGATTTCCTTCGCCAAGGAGGTTATGTTATTGCTGTTTGTTTCTTTCTTTCTTTCTTTCTTTCTTTCTTTCTTTCTCTGTTAGCAACATAACTCAGAAAGTTATCACTGATTTCGAATACATTTTCAGGAAATGTCCGGATTGGGAAAAGGAACAAATGATTCGATTTTGGGAGTGATTCGGATCACCGTCTGGATCCGACGTGACAAAAAATGTGATTTTCATGAATAACTACTGTATCTAAAATTGATATCATTATGAATCCATTTGCTAATGGTATGATTTCATGGTCAAGGATTTGAATATTTTGATGAAATAAAGGACTAATATTTATGGTGAAAATCACAATATGGGTGAGGCCTGTGGCCATGGCAGAGGTCTGCACTCTCTAAGTGCTTTTCTAGTCTCTCCCTCTCACACTTATTTTAATCTGGTCTATTTCTACCCTCTTCTGTCCATCTTCTTGATTTAATGTTGTCAACTACCCACTGTCATCTCTTTATCTATGTATCTATATATCTATAATATATTTATTGCCTCCTTATCATTATATGTAAAACAAAATATTTTCTATTCTAATGTTACTCATGTTGACATTTTTGCCTGTACTAATGTAATATATTAGTATATGCTTCAGTCGTCTCAAGTTTACCGTTTTCTTTCCCTTTGCTACTTTATTTTACATGAACCTTTTAGTCTTTTTGTTTAACTATTTGGTCTCTGTTTGACCTGATTGTTGATTCATTGTGCCCAGAGTTCTGCCTTTTTGTCTGTTAAAGCAGATTGTAAACATCTGTTTTAAGAGTTCTATATAAATAACATTATTATTATTATTATTTTTAACTTACCTACAGGAGGAATCTCCCAAAATATGTTGGTAAAATCAACTGTTTCTTTGTCTTTATTTTGTTTGTATTGCAAAAACAGCAGGTCCTTCCGTGCAGAACACTTTGCTGAAAAAAACCCTGTTTTGGGTGCAATTGGTGGATATCTAATGCAATCTCTGTAGCCAAAGTAAATCTAAGCAAAGCAATTGCCATTAAGTTGTGACAAATTGTGAAGCACAAATAGAAACATGATTCAATAATTTGCAAATCCTTCTTGATCTATATTTAATTGTACACACTCCATATACAACTCATTAAATGTTTAAACTGATAGTTTCTTTTTTGCAAATATTCACTTATTTTGAATTTGATTTTGTTTCTGTGGCCAGAGCAACACTTACATTACTGTCTATTTCTTTAAGAATCGAAGAACAGACCTGGAGGAAACAGGATCTCAGCCCATACTCTTGCCAACTACATGGAGGACAACAGCCTCTCTACATCAGGTCCATGGATGTAAGTGCTGGTTAAGGTTCCAAATGTATAGATACTTATACCCCGAACAGTTCTCATGATGGAGTTTTTATGGAACTGTGCAGGGCTGGTTTGGATGTGGTGGGGGTCCACATTGACATCTGTCATGGGGTCCTTTTTGAGGCCCCCAATTTTAGAGGTACACTAAAATGACCCTGGACAAAATCCATTTCATAAACATGTTATTGTATTAGCTCTTGCATGTTTGTATGACAGTCAACAGGAAAACCAGGTCATTGGCCATTCAAATACCCAAAACTCTACAGTAGAAAAACCTTCTGCTTCAGGGCAGTTTCATTTGGAGGCCCCAAGCAGAAAAGACCAGTGAGGCCTCTCCTAACAGCAGGCCGTGACCAAATACTTCCTCATTGCTAAAGACCTACAGGACCACAAATATAAATGTGTTCCCCATTACACAATAGTTTTTTCTTATCACCTCTCACAAGACCATCAAAACTTAAACTTTTCTTAATTTAAACATTCAGGTCAAATGTAAGTCTTCAATTTACAAATATTCGTTTGTGTGCTCCAGATCATTTTATTGCTTGCTACTTTACTTTACAGGAATCTATAAAGCTGACTTTTTAAAATACTTTTAGGACAGCAATGAGTAGCTTTTTTTTTTTTTTTTTTTTTAAGAGAGCTGCTTAATTTATGCTCTTGGCCAAACAGCCATATTCTGACTGCCTTTCTGTGTGGAGCTCTGCACACTCTCCCCATGAAAGCAAAGATTTTCCATGGGTGTGCTGGTAAAGGTTGAAGCTTTGAAGGTGGAATTCTTTCCCCGTCTTGCTTGCTTGGTTAAGACCAGTTGCTCAATAGGCAGGGATCACTGGTACCACATGCAAAGGGCACTAATACATCACCAGACCATCACTGGATGGTAGGACAGATTGGAGGACACAACATCTATGATTTCCAAAAACTATTTGAAATGTGCACTCGTCAGATCACAGTACACTTTCCCAATTGTGTTATTCATCCTTTTTTTTCTTCTAACATCTTACAAATTAGAAAAAAAATATAAGTATACATTGGAAGACAAAACGGAAAGATGCAGCAGATAGTACAGTATTTTCACGAGTCCTCCTTTTGTTGTATTGGTTCAGAAAGGGTGTAAGATGAGTATGTAACTTAACTAGTCTAGTTTTTTATTTAAGAAAAGGTAGAATAAAGGTAGATCATCTTTGATTCAGAGACACCAACAGTGTGTCTGGGTGTTTTTTAATACATGACTTTTACTTTGAAAGGTAAGAGATTTATCTTACATGTGTAGATGTAGAGACAAACTGTTTACTGACAATCTTTTCTGAAGTGTTTCTGAGCCCTTGTTGTAATATCCTCTACAGAAAGTCAATCTTAATGCAGTTCCGCATGAGGACTCAAAGGTCACAGGCATTCACTGTTTGTTTACAGCCTTGCCGCTGGATTCTCTAACTCTGGACATTTTGGATTGTACATGATGAAATCCCTACATATTTTTCAAGTGTAAATTACGAACCCTTCTGAAAATGTTGAACTCTTTGCTCACAGTTGTTTAGAGAGTGGTGAACCTCGCCCCATTGTTGCTTGTGAAAAAAGGAGCACCTTAGGGATGATCTTTTTACACCCAACGAAGACACTCCCATGTTTACCTGCAAGCTCTTCACTTGTACAATCTTCCACACAGGTGCTTTCCAAGCATTCCTCTACTTTCCCGGCCTTTCGCAGCCTCTATTCCACCTTTTTTCAGAACATGTTGTTGGAATCAAATTCAAATTTAGGGTATACTTGCAACAAAGAATTATGATTCATAGGTCGAGTGTGAAGCATCTTGTTTTTGTAGTGGATTAAATTGATCGTTAGTCAAAATAATTTGCAAATCATTATTTTTGTTTTTACTCAATGTCCCAACTTTACTGCACCTAGGGCTTGTACATGTATTTGACAAATGTGTAATGAGTCCTTTCCACTACACTTAAAGAAAATGACCACAGCATTAGTTTATTCCAAATGTATTTTTCTTTATTTCAGTTGTAGGGCCCAGGCCTTTGACACTTCTGAAAGCACCCACACGCTCCATGCTGAGACTGGAGTCGCAGTCAGGATACAGCCAAGAGATCAATTTGACATTTCAATGTTGTTAAATATTGGAAAAAAGAAACAATTCCAGTACAACATCTTCAGTACAGCATCATGCACAGCCAGTGGCGGAACATGCATGTCCAACGTGTATGATGGAGGAACTGAGGATGATCAGAGCAGCTCTGCGTCTGTGCTGACATGGCTCCTTACGTGTCTTCATGAAGGTTTCTAAGACCACTGTAAACAAACAAATCTGTGGTCTTAGCTCTGCACCAACATGCCTGACTTGTTTTTGCTACCCACAATGCTTTACACTCAATTGTACTGGAATTATAACCCCTATGAAGAGAAAGGCTCAAACGCATGAGGAGAAAGGAGGAGAATCAAGACAGATATTTTGTAAGCTGTATTTTTATGAGCTCACCCCTCATGCACACTCACCGTGAGGCCACACAGCACTCCTTTACCACACCCAAAGGCGAGAATGAAAAACAATACATGTTAAAAGGTAGTGGCGTCGCTTAAACCCCACAATAACATCCATGTTGGATTCAGATACCAAGTATTCTGGTCTTTAGAATGCACATCAACACAGTGCATTACCAAAAGGTCTTCAGGACTTTTTCTGGAAACTAACATGTCGGCTTCTGATCAAAGTAACATTGATTACACCGCCTTCAGGCTTGAAGTGGTTTAACATCCATCTAGCCCAATTGATCACTCATGTTGCTGAGGAGAGAAGCCCCTGGCAGTTTAAGTGAAGGAGAACAAGACGCCTTAAGTAAAAAAAGGTTAGCAGATCCTCTTCAGCAGCTTTTTCACCTCATGTTGTTATTTAAATACTATTATGAGAAACTGTGATACAGCACTTACCAAATAAACAATGTAAATGAACTGGATGGACTGAAATGACAACTCAATTCAAAAGTCAAGTGACAAACCAGTAGTGATGTTTGTTACAACCTTGCTCTATGAGCCGGCTCCTGTCTGAGAGACGCTTTCATTTTTTGTTGTTAAATGAACAATAAAAAGCCAAAATAGAACAAAATTGATTAACTCTAAATAAAAAGCCATTGGGAAGGAAAAAGATCTCGTAAGGCTGAACTGAGCAAAATGATCTGGATGTCATAGTCAAAAAGATTTCTCATTACCATAACAAGGTCCCAGAGATGTAAGTAGATGTTGGCTCTCAGGTTGTCAATAGTAACCATAACACTTTTCCTGGATGTTTTTTCCCATGTTGTTTACTAATAATGTGTCTCTGGAGTACAGATGCATTGAAGCATCAGTTTAACAGCTCTTTTTTCAAATACTGGTCAACAACAAATGAATTTAAAATACAGATATCAGTAGCAGAGGTTTGTTCTGTCTTGCCTGACTCCTGGTTCTCAGAAGACTTTTGATTGGGCAGGAGACACTGGCTGATGGACAAACTCTGATCCATTTAGAATGATTAAACATGGGAGAAAATATGATTTTGTGGGAAATTCAAACCAAAAAAAGTAATTATTAAAACATCAGTATTGGTGTCAGCCATTTGTCATTTTTAAACAGCAGCATCTACACTGACCCTACTGTTTAAAAATCTAAAGCCTGAATAAATCTCCAGCCTGATGGCTTACTCTATCAGAATTCAACAATTAAAAACTTCAAAGTTCCCATTACTACCAACAAGGTTGGACAAATTAGAATTAAAACCACATCTTTCAGTAAGTTTGGCAGACCAATGGATACTATATTGGCTGACAGGGTGGTTGCTAATGAACTGGTTTCAAATGGAGAGCTCTCTGGGAAAAGCTGTTTGATTCAGAGCTCAAGAAAGAGCCCAAATTCTCATAACCAAGACATTCAGTCCATCACTAGACAGACATATATAAGATACACTTTGTTTTTTTTTATCTCTGCTGGGCTACCACAGGTTACACAATTTGATGCAGTTGTCTTTAATACATGCCAGTATGCTATGGATCTACACCAATGGCTTCAATGTAGGGACCGTAGAGGCTTGTGGGTTGTTAGATGCCTTTGAAAAGAGAGTGAAGCTGAAGTGAAAATGAACCAAAATCCTTGAATTTAAGTTTGCCATTGACAACAATGACACTTAAAACCAACTGTTCACAGTCTACTACAGGCCACAATTGAGATTCTGAATCTTTCTAACATCAATGAAAACAAAGTAATGTGTTTTCATGACTTTCCCAAAGATTCTATGCTTTAACCAATCCCTGGGACAGCTGGGTCCTCGATCTCTGACACTGTTCATTTGAGGATCCAGAGCTAAAATGTTTGGGAACCACTGATGGACACAGCCAGATCAGTTCAGATGAAGACATTTAGAACACCTCAGCATGCAGTCTGAGCTACTGGAAACCGAATAGTTATTTGTAAGCCATATTATGCCTTCACAAACAGGGTTGATGTCTTGGTCCCAACCTGAGGTTTGGGCCCCACGTGGAGACACTTCCGTCAGCTTTCAGGCCGTCAAAGTAGGTTTATATGCTGATCAAAAAAGTTACATCAGAATTGTTGCATGCTTCCTTTAAGCTCTTTAGCTTAATTTAGTAAAAATGTGTGATGTCAATCTATTTTCATCAGTTTGAAGTACTGAAACAGATGTTAACTTCAGACAGTGATGAATTACTTCCTTTTGTGAGTCCTTGAGTCTTCAGCGTCAACTGAGAGGGCTACAAGGAAAGTACATTAAGAACTGCTGCGTTAAGGATTATAACTTGGTATCCAAATGTCCAACACTGATGTTAATGCCAAATATAAACCACTCCATTGATGAGAAGCTACCTTCTACTCCAGTTAGGTGATGTTTATCACTCCGCACTTCACAAAGTGAACAAACACACAGGATTTTATGTCTCTGTTAATGCTTTCCTCTAAGCCCTTCCCTCTCCTCTACTGCTCACACTCCTGCATGTTCAAAATGTAAATGAGAAAAAGACAAAGGTTAACAGATCCAGAGCTAATACCACGACATTCCTCCGCTGTACAAATTGTTAATATCTTAAGGTTAGCTAAGCGTGAGCTGGCCCTCAGTTATGTACAAAGAAATCCACCGGCAACCATTTCAGCAGTAAAATGAAATGCAAAAACAATATCACTTAGCTTGTTTCTTTTAAGGTTTAGAAAGTAATTTGATTACAATTAACCAAAAACTTGATGTTTAAGGTAATATATATATATAATATATATATTCATATGTCAAGGTTAAACAAAAATCTACAAAGCAAAAAAGGCATATGTACATGTTCACCCTGTCCCAAAAATAAACAATAAAGAGACCTAAATTAGGCTTTTACCAAATTCATACCTTACACCTTTCCCTCCTTTCCTCATGTGCTTCAAGTGCTGCTGAAGTCGTAACAAAGCACACAGGAGGTCAATGGTTCTGTGTGATGGCATCTGAGAGCTTGTCCAAACCAATTAAGAAATGAAACACTGTTGTTTTTGATCATTTTTGGATGAAGGCAGAGGTAAGTACTGCAGCAGTTGTTGCAATTCACGTGCATTTCCGGCTCTGTGGCACTGAACATGGGAGCTGGACCGGGCAGGCCGTCACAGAGCTGATACTGGGCTCAGCTGTGGATCTGTCACATTTCGAGGCATGCAACAAACACACCGATGTTCAACTTGCTTGTACCATTTCCATCCCAAGCATTTAGCAGATCATCTTTCAGTATGTGTGTGTGCATGGTTTATGTAATTCATGTGTGTAAACTTGTTGAATTATGTTTTGTGTTTATGAGGAAGTCTGCCTCGCTTTAACTGATTGACATTTTCTGTCAGGTTGTTTGATAGACTGTTGCCTTTATGATGAACTCTTACTGTCTCAATGTGCAAGGAAGCAGCAGCATCTATTATTTTCTCTTGTTTCTTTTGTTCTTTTGAAGGGAAAAAAAAGACTAAAAAAAGTTCAGGGAGGAGTAGAGGAGCTGGCGACATCCTGATGAGTTGATAAGTAGAAGATGGGTACGTTGGTTTTCTCTTGTTTTCTTAATTTTTGTTCATAAACCAGAACAGCAGCTGCTGATGGGTCCGTAAAGCAGATATTTCTCTGGATTTTGTCCAGACATGGTCCTTTTGGCTCCTCATCCCCCCCCATCCCCGTACCCTTCCTCAGGCCTCCTGAGGAGCAGGCCTCTTGAGGTCCCTGATCTGTTTGACCAGGTAAGTCTTTTCATCGTTGAACTGTTCATCCTCCGTTCTGTCGTTCTGGAACTTGCTGAGAAACTCAATGAGTTTGGTCTGGTTCTTCAGCAGGATGTCCAGGATGGGCTGTGTCTTATTTGGGTTGGCCACAAACACCTTGAAGTAGAGGGTCAGAGTGTGAACATACACTGTGCTGAATCTGAACAGACGGTTAAGCCTTGTTCTAATTCTTACCTTGAACACATGGAAAGCCTCAAACTGGATGTTGCGGCTCTTGTCCCTCAGCAGATTCATCATAAGTTTCAGATTCTCTGGCTTACTGATGTATTTCGTCATTATGGTGAAATTGTGCCGATCAAGAAGCAACTCCCCGAGTAACTAGATGACAGTGACAAAGAGATCAATATTAATGTCATGAAGAATTTGCATATTCTCACAAACCTATCTTAATTATTTTAAGATGATATATTCAGGATCAAGGCCACTAAGCAAAAGATTCTTAAAGGGACTGTGAGGAGAATATGTTTCCAGCGACATAAAGACTCTGCTACCCATGAGCACGTGCGGCGACTGTTGTAATGCTGCGTTCCAGTAACCTCGGAACTGGGAGTGACATCATCTCTGACTTATCAGCGTTCCAGTTGAAGTCAGAAAAAAAATGCCAATCTACCAGGCTATTGTTAGCTGTTGTTAGCACGCCCTGCGTTGTTGTTCACAAATATCACATGAAGAATGTGATTATCACTGTGGCAGCATTTTTGTAAATATAAGTCTAACAATACTATGTATACAGCTGATCTAGAGCGACACACCCCAGTCAGAAGTGCAAATAAATTGATTATTACAGGAGCTAAATAACTGTTCACACTGGGGGCATCCATCTTTGATTGTCAACTCGGGGATGGTGAGATTTCACTGAGTTCCCAGTAGGAAATCCTGACCTCAGGGGACGTTCCATTTGTAGTTTTCTACTCGGAATTCGGAAATTCCTACTTCTGACTACAACTTGAATGCACCACAAGCCAAAGCGTGCATTTGTTGTGATGCTATAATAAATGCAGCTTAGACCTTCCTCAGAACTCTGCACTGCTTTACAACTTCTTTTTTAATCAACTTACAGGATGCAAAGTGACGAGGTAATGTATCTCTTTCTAGTTACGTAGCGGTAGTTTTTGATGTGTGACAGTAAGCAAATTTTAGAAAACTTTGTATCGTAGTTTTGTAGCTGGTTATATATCGCTACTTACAGCCCGGTGCTCTAAGACGTGCCCGAATAATATAAATTTGCTCTAATTTTAATTGTCTTGTTCCTAAAGTTGAGTATCCAGGCCAGTCCAGCCCTGTTCAACCCGACCGGAAGGCTAAGGAATAGCATTTATAGATAACCTATTTTGACGCTGTAAAACTCATCGATCAGTGTGTATTTCGATCAGGCATATATCTAAAAGTGAGACTTTTTTGTAATTACTTAGAAACTCCTCACAGTCCCTTTAAAATGATAAATCTTAACATTTCTTGTTTGCCAATTTTCTAAAAAAATATTTGACAAGTGTTGCTTAAAATAGAGTGACAAACTCTGGGTAATGCAGAGCAATATTAATTTGAAAAAGGTTCCATAAAATTTGCATTTCAACAACGACAGGGCCTGTTTTACTCCTTTTCTGCATGTTTATCTCAAGGGAGCAGTAATGACCACTTGTGGGGACATTTGACTAAAATGTATCTGTGTTAATTTTTATGAGTTATTAAGAAACAGTAGAAGACTCAAAATGAATTCAAATAAGAAAACCTTTTGAAAACCATTATAGGAGTGGGCTCAAACTCTGGCCTGTGAGTTCATGGATTTGAGTGAAACTACCTGCCTGATATTTAAAATAAACATTGTTTTAATCAATATAATTTCAAGAATGAGTGCTGGATTTAACACAAGGCAAATATTTCAGCTAACAGTTAAAATGAAAAGTATATAAAAAAATATGTAAAAACTGTTCACATATTTAAATTAAGCGTGACAGAAAACTGAAGACCAGAAACCAAAAAGTACAATGTTGAGAAATAAAGTGCTTGGATTTTTAAATTTGAAGCTGTTCCAGCTCCCCTTCAAGATGACAGGACATGAAGTGGCTCCCACTCTATTTTAACTTTAGCCCCCGTGCTTCAGTGTGAGTTATGTGTTTGACCTAAAGCAGATGAAGAAGAGAGGCACAAGCCAGAGATTACTGTGAGGTTTACAAAACATCTTCTGCTGATGTACAAAACAAAACCAGTATGAAAGATTGAAAAACAGCACTGGAAAGCTTAGATTAGGACACCAAAAACTCAGAGTGCTGAAGAGAAACCAGTTTGACAGTCTGATTGACTAAATGGGTGCAAGAGCTGCACAAATTACTACGTGCAATCATGCTTTAAGAATTACAGCTGATAACTTGAGTCATAAAGACCTAACTTGTGAAAATTCAGTGAATTTCTAAAGTTCTTTATTATTCAACACCTTGCACATGTTGTCAACAACTCTGTTTACATTTAAATATTTTCCATATTGTTGGTCTTATATATCAGTGTATTTGATTTAAAACTATTCAATTACCTGATGAAGATATTACCAGATATTATC
Organism: Scarus forsteni; assembly: GCA_036419115.1. Classification (NCBI taxonomy): domain Eukaryota; kingdom Metazoa; phylum Chordata; class Actinopteri; order Labriformes; family Labridae; genus Scarus; species Scarus forsteni. The sequence continues at coordinate 7,236,956 of JAZDUH010000229.1, read as the reverse complement.
AGTGTCACTTTCTATAACTTATTTATTTTTCTACCACTTTGAACTGAAAGTGTAGAACTCAATATATGAGCATTGTTTCTGTTTGTAAAGAGTCAGCGGCTCAGTTTGGTGATTTGCTCTACCATCAATAAGAAAGCTGAAGCAGCCCCAGCAGTCACATGTCGATGTGTTCTTGGGCAAGACACTTGATTTTAAATTGCTCCCTCTGTTTTACCAGTGGCATGTAAAGTAGAGCTGGGAAATTAATCAGATTTCATCTATAATTACTGATCCACACAATCAAGGAAACTGGAAAGTTAGGAGTAAGAGACCCTCATGCTACATGACAGGTTGCCTTTGTTTGGATTTTTACTACCTTTGACTATTTTTAGGTTTTTGAGGTTTATTAAACATATATTTTCATGTATTGCTTGTTCTTGAATGTTCAAAGTTATTATTTATAGAGTTAAAGTGTGGTGTGGTGAAGTGTGTGCTGTATATCCAGTAAGTCTGCTTGATTTATAATCATGATCAACATATATATCTGAATAATGGCTCTTATGAGGAGCCCTTATGTAATGGTTTGAAAGTGTGTGGATGTGATTAGCCAAAAGTGATGGATTAGTTATAAAACCTCAACCAAGAGTGAAAGAATGGAAAATTGATTGGGTGAGAACTGGTGGGTGTGACCTGCAGTGGAAAAACACTTTAGGTTTTCAGAAGAATTAAAAAAGCACAAGACAATCTCAAGCCCATTTAACAGAAAGAAAAGGTCAGAAGATTGGCTGCTTTTTGTTTTTCTTAGAGAATTGAGAAAATTAAATCACTATTCAAATTACTTCTTAGTTTACTTCAACCTAGTATCTTTTAACATATTAAGTTGTTGAGTTGTAAAGTCATGGTGAAAATAAACTTTGGTTGAGAGTATGGACACGTCTATATTACTTGTTTGCTTGTATTTAGAATACAAGTTTTCCCTATTGAGTCAAAAATGCAAACAAACGTTTACTAATTGGAACCCCAAACTCAAAGCTAATAAACTATATATAACTATGTATGTATATATATATATATATATATATATATATATATATATATATATATATATATATATATAAATATATATATATATATATATATATATATATATATATATATATATAACTGTGTGTGTATATATATATATATATGTTCTCCCCAAGATTTGTCCAATATATACCTTTTCCCTCCACTAGGTGGCGGTCATGTAAAGGTGATGTACATGGAGAGCATTTGAGAAATCCAACACTGTGAACAGACCCCATCTTTAAATAGCTGTCTGAACGCAGTTGCACCACCACATGAGATGTGTTTACCAGCACATCCAGGACCCTTACCTTCAGGGATTGCCTTTTAGTCACGTAGTTTTCTGAGTGGAGTAACTTCTCGTATTCACTAAAGAACTGCAGAGGGAGGACAAAAAAAAAATAGAATGAGTCGAGAGAGAGAGAGAAATCTGTCAAGTGGTGGTTTTCATGAGGCGTCAAACGTCTTGTATAACAACACACTGACAGGAAAATGAGAGATTTGCCTTTGCACACTGTCAGCTGCTTTGTTATCAACACCTACGGGTGATGTCAAAAAATGATTGGTTTGGTATTGTGAGAGAAGAGACTGTCAGTAGGCTGAACACCCAAGCACTGCTATTTTAGTTTATATGTGACGAGTATGAAGACAAAAGATAAGTTCATCTTCTGGTTTTAGAAAGAGGTTTAATAAACAATGAATTTAGTCAAAGAAGTGGAGCACAGAGAATTAAAGTCATAGTCCAAGATTTTTCTTCGTATGCTGTGATGAATTCCACTCTTACAACTGATTACATCGGGTCTACCAGTCTTCTTACCAACCACAGGGCTTTGCGATGAATTGGTAAACTTAAAACAGCATAAATAAAAACATGTTTGGCCCTCCATTGACTCAGATTACCTGTTTAAGTTCACTTGTTGCCTGATCTGGCACTTGTAGGGCTTTGGGGATCCAAAACCAGTCTGGCCTTGGCGTAAGCTACAAACCACTCTTGAGCTGAATTTCTGTTTGCCTTTATTTGATTCATTGAGCATTTGAATGATTATGGACTTACCCTGTCATAATGGTGCTCCAGGAAATCTGCACTCAGTAGCTTGTGTCTTGTAAGGAGGTCCTGAAAAGAGACCACGTGAATAAATTGAAAATTCTCAGCTTTTCATTTGTTACCTTCAGAATTAACTGAAAGTGTGAAAAATTCAACCTTTCAACCATCCTTATTTCTGAACACACCCATTAACCAGAGAGAGCCACTTTCATTACCCCTAAATTCCACTGCACGCGAAAGCGCCCCGCCGTGCAGCGCTGCGGTTTTGCTCCGACAGGCAAACCCCACTGAAAGCAGCGCGTCCAGAAGCGCCTGGGCGCGCAGACCCATACGGGGAGGGCTGAGCCTCGGAGAGCCACAGGCTCTTATGAGAATAGTGATGTCACACGCTCATAAAACATGTTATAGACTGAGAAAAGAAATCAACAACACCTTGCTTCGCTTCTCTAAGGTCCCTTTGCTGGTCCCAACCTCACAGCTTCGTGAATTATTCAACTTCTATCTGCTGTATCCTTGTAGAAAAGATGATTGGTGTCATGTATGCAATGTTAGATATTTCTGGACCTCTACGATTCACTTTTCTTTGTCCATGGTGTTGTGTGGTCTCTGGGACCCTCTGACTGACTGCTGACCTGATGCTCGAGCCTCCACTTTTGACGTAATGACAAACAATTGAAGAAAATTACATGCAAGAATCCGTTCGTTGTGTTTTATTTTGAAACTTCCGGTTACTCCACACGGTGACTTCCTGCATGGTGCTTTCTTAACGACAGTGAATTTACGAGGTTTGGAAGCGGCCGCGCAGAAAATAGACCTGAATTGTATCTCTCGCGCCTTGGAGTGCCCGCGCCGGCGCTTCAGCAACGCGTGCTTTTGCATGCAGTGGAATTTGCCCGATAGACTACAATGGGAGCGAAGTGCTCCGCAGTATGCTTCAAGGACGCTGCGCGGCGCAGCGGTTTCGCGTCCGGTGGAATTTGGGGGTTAGAGACCCATGAAAAAAAAATATCACAGTTTAACAGCCCCAGTTGGTAATAATTTCATCATGGCAGCACAGCTCAGATTTTGAGATGAAACAAAGCAAAAGAAATTTGTTGAATAACTTATCCACTTCAATGTTTAATTAATAATGATAATGATAACAAAAGTAATTATACTTAAAGAACCAGAATCAAATCAATAAAATAAATATCTAAAAACAGAAAACTATCCTGTCATCAAAAAACAAAAAAAAACAAAACAAACAAACAAACAAACAAAAAAAAAAAAATCCAAATCCAGCACACAGACTTCATCAACACCCTCTTTTGGTCAATAACAAATTGAAAGCAAGACATACAATTTCAGTCGTCAATACCAAATGTTTTTGTATTAAGGTCCTCTGTTCTTGCTGTTTTGGTTTAAAAGCTAATAAAGAAATACTTCCTAAGACTTCTAGGGTGCCCTGTAATGTTTACACTTTGGAAAAAAAGCCCGCCCCAGTTTCATAATTTCCTGCAATAAGCTGCAGTCTGAAAGTGCACTTGGTTGATAGTCAAAGGGTTGCAGGTTCGAGCTCAGCCTCAGCTGTTACATGGTGATGTGTCCTTGACCAAGACACTTAACCCCAAGCAGTGGTGTGTAAATGGGTATAAAAGGACCTGAATTTGTTAGTTGATACAAATGAAAAACTGACAGAGAAAGTCTGATCCATCAGTGAGTGTGAGTGTGAATGTGTGGATGTGAAAAGTGTCAAAACGTGTAAAGTTGCTTTGAGCGGTCAAACAGACTAGAAACGTGCCATACAAGCTCAAGTCCATTTATCATATATGATTTATGTTTTTATTTTAAGTATTTTATCATAGTTTGATGAACACCTTATAAATTAGTCAAACTAAAATTGAAACAATCATGAAACTTCTTTGAAAATAAAGTTCAGCTGAAAATGCAGATCAGGGGATTATTTCAGTTCTACATCTCCACCTTTGTGTCAGTTTTTTTAACAATCTTTATGCACCTACAGCTGTGAGTACAGTCTGCAAACATAAAAATTGAATTTATAAAGAAATGTATTTATGTAGAAGGCATTTTACCCCACAAAATCTGATTATCTGCATTTATCAAAGTTTTGATTCAAGTGGCTAACGGACTGGTTTAGGGTCTTGGACCTTCTTACCAGTGGAGGTATCCTGAGCTAGATGATCAAGAACCTCCACAGACAGTCCATGATTTATACTTTTGTACTCAGCTACAGAGGGGTTATGTGCTTTAATATGCTTGGTTATAGATTCACTCAGAAATATAACAAAGGATGCTAAACAGAAAAGAAGATATTTAGCTGAGCCCCTAAAGCTGAACAAACCAGAGGACTTACTTTGAAAGTGGCGAATGCATCTGAGGCAATGTCGAATGTGGACATCTCCACGTATCTGAAGAAGTCGTAAAACTGCTCCGACGACAGTGTGATTTTGGCCAGCGGTTCATGCCTGATGCATTCCCTCAACATAATACCACAGTTTAGTGCAATCTCTGGTGACTCGTACCTGCATGAATAAAAACAGCACTTACCATCACACTGAGCAACAACAGTGCAAACATTTGTAAAACAAGTTGGATTTAAAGCTTAACACACGCATTAGAAAAGATGCTAAAAAAAATGTAAGGTTCATGACACATTTAGAACCTGTAAATGCTCTGAAATGTTTCTGTGATCTCTCCTTTATAATGCACTTTAAAAATTCATTCATGATTCAAATGGAGTCGCCTCACATTGGATGTTCCATAATTTCTGATTTATCCCAAAAACACACTCCTGAAATCAAGTGTACTCTATCCATTTTGAAGTCATTTCTTTTGGCGAGTAGGAGGATCTTCAGTAAACCAAAGTTTACCAGCTCATAGATGCAATGCAGTAACTGGGATATGACAAAATTCCCAGTTCTGGTATCCAAGTTCTGAGGAATGAAACACATGATGATTTTTCAGCTTCAGGGCCTTCCTCCTGACAGGACTGGGGCAAACTACAGAAGAGCTTCTGACAGCATCATAACAACAGCAAGCATGCCCACTGCATCTTCATCTTCAATTGTGAAAGATGTGAACGAGCAAGAAAAATGTGTGTAGCTCCAGCTGACAACACATATGTTAATATAACAGCTAGTCGTCCTAGGTAATCAGTGACATGCTAGTTTGAGAAAAAGAGTTGTGTGAAATTTCATAAATAAGATACAGACATTCATGCAACCTTTGTCTGATGTTTAATTAAACATTCGTCCGTGTTTTGTCCTGATTGACCTTATAAGGGTGAACTCTCTGTTTCTGCCTCACCGTTGCAACAAGCATAACCCAGCCTGAAATCTTACTGTGTGTATCCAGCCAAAGTAATGTGTGAACAGACAGAGTTAACACAATCAGCTCAGTCTGTAAGGTCATGAGTTGGGAACCAGATGGTTGCCAGTAGAAGTCACTGTCAGACCGAGTTTACAGATTGGTCAGGCCGCAGGACAGGCATTCTTGAACAAGGCAGTGAACCCCACTGCTTGCACAGTAGCACCTTTTTAGTTGCCCCACAATTCAACATCCCTCAATTTAAGTATGTCCATTTGATCCCACTTGTCATGCTTGTGTTTTTGTCCTGCAGTGTGCATCATATCCAACAGCAGAGAGTAAAAATTCAGTTTCCTCTTGAAATATAAAGTAGATTTAGATTTAATTATACATTTGGGAGGATTGTAGATTTGTAGATTTCAGTGCTCCTTCTTACCCTTTAAGCAACATGAAGAGGATATTCTGCTGCGTGCACAGATATTCCACCGTGGGCGTCCGCGTGCCGATCTGACGCCTCAGGATGTTGTTGAAGATCTGAGCCACATCTTTCTTGCCCTAAAGAGTACATAGTAAACACAGATTGAATGATAATGTAGAATATATGTAATTAAACCAGAATTAAATTATCTATAACACTATCTATATTGGTAGATAATTTTCTTGAAAAGCGATTATCAGTATCTGCAGATATGAACATTTTTGACATACGGATTTTCCATATACTGGCTGTAAAACTGTCAGAAAATGCAAATGCACCAAAATAGGTCACCTCATCATAACTGAAAACCCATTTCTATAATTCAAAAGATATCATTTATTTAAGAATGATACGGTGCTTTTACTACGTCACGTCTGTATAGACTGTAACCATGAAAGGAATAGGCCAAATTAGTTAAGTGAAGGCTTGTGCTCTTGACAAAATATCAGTATTAATATCTGTATCTGATGTGTTTGACCAGGTCAGCATATCCAACATCTGTAAAAATTCAATATTGTGAATCCCAATGAAAAAAAAAACAAAACAGTTTCACACAATACCAAAATGACTATCAAATAAAATGTTCACACAAACACCACAAAAAGCCAGATTACTGTCAAATGTGTAGGTTATATACTTTTTTTTTTTTTTAACCTTCTTTTTTTGACTATGACGGGTGGGTGTGTGAAGGTAAAAGAGGAAGAGAGCGTTCACACAACACGGTGAGTCATGCTGAAATAGTGTGAGTCAGAGAAGCCTGCAGCAGCGTTTACCACACAGCAGCAGTCTGACATATTGCAGTCAGACGTGGGCTAACAACACATCAACACTGACAGGTTCGCTGTGAATATTCAGACTTCTCACACGCAGTTAACAGCTACCCTCTTAAGGTTCATTCATAAAACTTTCTTTCCTGTGTCAGTCACATGAAGTCTCACCTCGAAGTCGATGAGCTGGAGATCTGCTATCAGGGTGCTGAGGAGGCCGCTGTTGTAGAGCTCCTGGGCGAGCTGGGCCACTGCTTCTGTTTGGGGCTCCTTTTCATTCGTTCCGTACAGGATCTCCTTCATGGCCACCAGGCTTTTTGACACCTCCTCTGTGGCCTGAGTTATAAACACACAGTGCCCATTGTTAGAGTCAGTGATAAGACAACAGATTTCTTTATTTGTCAAAGTTCAGTAAATGATCATTTTTACTTTAGTGTATTTTTAAATTATAAAAAAGTTCTTAGTACACTACAAAAGCACTTTCTGAATAAAAAGAAGTTTATCAAATCCTTTAGCTCAAAATAGGATGTTAGAAGACGCTGGTTCCACAGTCTGGAGTCTGGTTGCACAGTAAACATGAAGACTGACTTGGTTCATATTCAAGGCTTGCTGGAACTTATTCTTTGCCCCAATAATTGTCAAGTGGGTGTTGTCCAAACACATAACTTCATTGCAGTTACTAGCCTTGAACCTTGAACCAATACGATGACACATGTTTAATTTATGTGAGCCTGCAGACAAGAAGTCATCATCCACTGGATGTTGCTTCGTTTACAGCTCACAAAGAGAGACAGGATGACAAAAACAGCATTTTAATGCAGTTTTATCAACCAGAAGTTTGTCCATTAGGGCTTTAACCACATACTGAATATGTAAATATCAGTTCCAGCACAGGAAAGGATATTATTATATTAAAACACACAAAAAACAACTAAGTTTGATTTTTGGGTAAAGTGTCAGAGCTCTTGTCCATATCCTGTGTCTTGTCACTGAGAAACGCCACACAACAGGACAGACAGCTTACAATATTTACCATCTTCCACTTTCGTTTTCCCTCTTCAGTCACGTTAAGTCACACCAGTTTCTGTATAAACTCATTCCCTGGTATGTCCATTATAAAATCATTACTCAAAATGGCATCATTGGTCTTGTAGTTTGGCCTGTTTCAATCTTTGTCTTTCGGCATTCTGTTTCATCTTATAAATCGTCTGAAGCTCTCCTCGTGTCTGTGGTCTCACCTATTTTAGGAATCACTTTAAATCTCACAATTTCCTTGTTAGTAGCTTTATCAGCAACCTACAAGTTTCTGGACAAAAGTGTTACTTTTTTTTTTTTTGTCCCAAAACGTACCAAAACTTTAACGAGAAGGTCCATATCTATGAAAATCAGTGGCAAATCTATTTGAACCAGCAAACACAAGTCACTTGTAAATCATAAGTTTGGGGTGCTGGTTTGGCGGAGTGGTTAGCAACCAGGCACCCCATGTATTTGCTTCTGCTGGTCCAGGTTCAAATCCCACCTGTGACCTGTTTGCAGAGTGTCTCCCCCTACTCTCTCACCCCCTTTCACAAGCCTATCCACTGTCTCTCTCCTATCAATAACGGCACAAAATGCCCAAAAAAGACATAAAAAAAAAAGAAAAAAAGTAAAGCATAAGTTAGGTGTTGGGAACCTTTAACATTGTTCTTCAAGACAACATCTAAATGGGAAACCAGTAATAAGCCCAGTTCTTCTCAGATGACCCCAGGGCTGTTTTAGTTCCCAGGCCTGCACAAAAAAAACATTAAAGGAGACATATCATGCTGATGCATGATTTGATACTTACATATAATATAATAAATTTGAAAACAAGACCTTACACCCCCTTAATTTTCAAAAAATGAGATATTGTATTTTTTCTGATATCCTAGAACGAGATTTGATGCCTCTGAAAATAGGTCATTGCGAGATGTCCGCGAGATTTCAAACGTTGTGACATCACGAGGTACCTTTCTTTTTATTGGAGTAATCTGATAAAACACTTCCTCCTCTGTGATGTCCGTTAGCCACAAAACCGTCACTGAGGAACACATCCACCAGCAGGGGTATATAGATCCCTAGCTCACAATCACTCATTGCCAGCTCTGGCCTGTAGGGGGACTCAATACGTGGTCGCTGCTTCGAGCCTGCCAGGAAATACAGTAGAAGGAGAAGGACAAGCTGGCTCTACCCCCGATAGAACTGACCAATCAGACCACAAAGGGCTGTGACGTTGCGAGGTAACTTTAGGTCATCCTCAGATCCGAGTGTTTTCAACGAGGGCTTCATAATGGCCTAAAATGAGGATTTTGAGAACGCTATTGTGGGGCAATGAAGGAACTAAATGACTTGTACTGAGGGCAGAAATGCTTTACAGGCATCCTAGTCTGGCATAGTGAAAAGGAGAAACAAGCATGATATGTTCTCTTTAAGTAAAAATAACAATACCTCCAACCAGTTACTGTCTGTAAGCAGGTAGATCTACTGTATCTTGACAAGCTTTTACCCATGACTAGGCCTGTCACGATAATACATTTTGCTGGACAAAAATTGTCCAAAAAATTATTGGCGATAAACGATATTATTGTCAATATTATTTTTAATGTTTTTCATTTTTTCATTAATGTAATAATGTATGTCATAATAAAGTGAGTACACCACATCAAAAGCAATAAACTTAAATTTCTAAAGAGTATTTAACCGTAATTGGAAGGTCAAGATTTTTTAAATAAAATAAATTAAACAATGTAATAAATTTAACAAACAAAAAAAGAGAAAAAAAAACAATGAAAATGAAATCGACTCTCTTTTACGAAAAATTGCATGTAAATAAACATCATTCTACGAATCAAAAACCCTGAAAAAATAGACCCTGTCTCTGTAAAGAAAAAACTAAACTCCAATAAAACCACACAAAAATAAAAACAATAAATAAACGGGAGTATATACAGTTCCTGAATTGTTTGTGACATGTACGTTCTCCCAGTCAATCCGCACTGTCTTTCAAACATTTGTAACATTGCTGGCTCTTCAACCGTATTGAAGGGCTGCATTTCTTTTGCAATGTAGCAAACAACACTGTCTGTGAGCGCACCATTTTGCGCTTTTATTTGTATTTACTTTGCAGACCAAACGCCTCACTAAGCGCGGACCATCAGGACGAAGGCTCCGCTGCACCCCCCATCTTCTTCTTTGTCGACACTACTTTCAGACAAATGCGACATATCGGCTCGTCGGTGTTCATGGACTCGCACCTTGTTCATTTTGTTTAATACCAAAATATTTCCACACTTGGGCTGTGGCAGCCGGCCGAAGAACCGTAGCTTTCGTGCCATGATTCATATTAGTGTTTGTTTCCTCGTTACTCCTCAGGACGCTCACTTCAGCTCTGTGTTTGTACGCGCGAGCGGCCCCGCCTCACCCCCAAAGACTGCTGGAGTGACAAATGCTCACTCCGCTATAAATCCGCTAAATGGGCTATAGAACCGATGCACCCCGGTGTTAAGAAAGATGGACATAGTGAGCCATCTTCTCATCCAGCCTCTTTGGTAAAAAGAGAGGAGGAAAACAAAAATGCATGCATGTGTCAGTTTATCGAGGCCGGCAAACTTACCAAGGACGTTTTTATTTATTGTGTGGTTAACTGATTTATTGATTATCGTGACAGGCCTACCCATGACTGTGTTTGGCTCGTAGCAACACAGCCCAATCAGCATCCTTTAAGCAGGAAGAGGTAGAAGCTAACAGTGTGGAAACAGCAGGGCGCGACTGCTCTTACTAGAAGCTATCAGCAGTTTTGTCATATGTGGACAGAATTTCTTGATTAAATGAAAATAACACTTAAGGCATTTCTCAATGGAAAAAATACTTACACTTCACTTTAGACATGTTTTGGCAAGGCTTTGTTTGTACCAGTAAGTGGCTCACATTTTTTACTGTTCATTGCAGCAGTAGCATCTGCCCTCTCCATTATCTGACCAGTCTGTAATGAATGCGATTGATGGAAGGGTCGTCCAATCACCTGTGGTATATGTTTTTAAAAGCTTCTTCCCTCCCAAAACATTTCTATGGGCTGCTTCCCAGATACATATGTTCTTCATAGTTTATACTGAATGATCTATCTGGAATGTCAGGTTATGTCATGGTGCCAGACCTCTGAACTTACATAAGACATGAGTATGACTCAATGTATATTCATAAGTTTTTCATTACCATGGAAAAAAGCAGAAGCACTGGAACATCATAACTGAGAGCTGAACTGTTTCTGTCTTCATAAACATTTAATGAATTAATTACTAAAGAGCAAGCTCCTGTATGCTATCTGATTTGCTCAAATGCACTGCTGCAATCAGCAAATATCTGAGGGATTCATGGCATTTAGACTTTTATGACTGGGTGTAGGAGTACGACTGGACTTTTATGATGAGTTCAATCTTCTCACAAACATCCACCCAGTATGAAAGGCATACTGCAGTTTAGTTGGCAGCTTGTACATTTTGGATACTGTAAACCACTGAAATAACGATTATGCCCAAAAAAATCAAAGTATGGGGCCCTGGTGGCCTCGAGGTTGCTGGTCCTTTTGGTTCTGGTCTGAGTTCAAGTCTGACCCAGGGCCTCTTTGTTCCTTGATGCCATCCACTCTCCATCCCTATTTTCCAAGTCTTGTCAGTATCCTCCCCCGTTAAAGGCAGAGATTTAAGAATTGCCCCACCCCACCATGATGTTTTTTGTAAATAATACTAAAAGCACGGTCATGAAAAGTGTCGCATGGGGCATTTCAACACTGTAATATCAGCAGGACTGATCTTAACTCCACTTGTTTGTTTTGTCTTTTGCTTTGTTGTTGCATGCCGATACTTAAGTGTGCGGTGAAGACACTGCCAAATCCTGAATGCTAAGAGAGTTTTGTCAAAGGATGATGAGCAGGATGCCCAACATGGAAATGAAACACCTCTCGTGTTCGGCTCCTTGATACTGCTTGACTTCACAAATTCACCAAAACTTTAAAGAGTACTCTGTAGATCTGTAGTTCTTCAGAAAAAAAACTCATGTCCTTGCTGTAATAAAAAGCTACAGACCTGGAGTCAGTAGAGATCTCAAAGGATATATTGTAATGGAAAAGTAAGCAGCCAGTAACAAAACCAGGTTTCGTTGAGCCGTGTTGAATCGGTGCAATAAATAGAACAGCACCACGTAGGGCTGGGCAGTATTACCTGTCTCAATATCACGATTAATTGAAGGTCTTACCTCAATTACAATTAATGCAGGATTATTTTATGCTACGTTGGAACAAATTTGTGGTGATACCCATGGTTATGGACACGGTCTTCCTGCAGTATTTACACTTAACTTCTTTCTGCTTGATGCCCTCTGCACAGAATCTAAAATGTGCCCAAACAATGGAGATTTATTTTTCTTGGCTACTAGGTCCTCTGGTAGATTGGCACTTGTCTCCTCCATGTTGGCAGCGCGTCCTTCGCTCTTGGCTAAAGTGAATGTAGACTGTTATGGAGGAGGCACGGTCACGTGACGTGATAATTAAAATAATAGTCATGAGCGAAATCACTGCGAGTACAGGGTCTAAATGATGATTATTTTTCGATTAATTGCCCAGCCCTAGCACTACATGCAGTTTGACAACCTACATAAGTCAACTAATCATTTAATTGAGGTTTGTGCGACACTCCCATACCTTCTCTGCCTTTTTGTCTGAAATGTCTTGCTTCTCCAGCACCGTCATGCTGTCCTTAAGGTTTTTGACGATGTCCGCCGGCGACTTGTGGGACTTGCCAAAGGGGAAAGGCATGGCGGAGCGTTACCACGAGAAACCAGGCAGTGGACTGTCCACCTGAGGAAAGAAAATTAGACTGGATCAGAATATGTACAGGAGAGTAAAACTTAGACAACCAACAGGAGGTGTGTAAAAACAACATCTAAGCTAATGGATGATCCACAGACAAAAGTTCAAGTTCTTTATGGTGCTTTAATTTACACCGAGTGCTGGAGCAGATAATTTAACCAAGAACAGAAAAAAGGGCTTTGACTGGTGAAGAAATTGGTGACAGTTATTTAACTCAAAAATAATTGAGAGGTAAAGAATGGTTTCATCACAGAGTTAAACTGGTTATTCAGAATAATTGGTTGCAGTTTAAGTGATCCTGTTTTCAAGGGGAGAAGAAGAACTACACCATGGTATCCATAACATCCCACACATCACGTAACAGCCACTTGATCCTCTCACTCTGACATCGAGCGCTCAGGTTTTTCTTTTGATTTCCATCACAATCAAAGAGTATCAAAACAAACGGAAGACCCATAGGAAGGCAGGCTCAGCTGTTCAAGCTTATCCCCAAAAAAGGCACTCGCGGTTGGCCAAGTTTCCACGACTGGAGTGTTGTATTACTCTGCTGTGGTTACCTTTAAAGCAGTTTGTTTCAAGGCAGACATCTTCCAAATGTCCTACAGAAATGTACTTCACATGCACAATAAATCTGTAATTTTAGTCTTTTTGCAATGTGTACTTTTGCAATTAACTACTGAAAGATTCTAGAATTGACAAAATAAACAACAGAAATATTTTGTAACAGCAGAACTGCCCTCAGTGGGATGGCTGACATGATATGTGCTTGAGCACTCACCTAGTGCTGTCATGAGGAAGCATCAAGCTAACTGTGGACATCATGTGTAATAGGGGTCTACGATAAGACCAGCTTAGGCTGCTTTTACACCTTACTCATTTGGGAGAGGTGTTAAGGTTTAAGTGGCCTTTCTGCGTTCGGCACGTTCAGTTTGAATCTCTGGTGGTGTTAAACGGCTCCGTTTAAAGCCTTTTCACTGCGTGTTGGCCTCCTGTCTACATGAGAGCAGTTCCTGGAGTGCCTGAATCTGCAGACTTTTGAAAACAGGGTCCAGAGTGGAAAGTTTTGGAAACAGATTCCTTTGCATACCAGGAACAACAACAGCTTTAGCCATCTACTAAATAACATGTGCGCTGCTGACTGTGCTCAGCTTGTTTACCAGACCAAACTATCCAGACAGATTTGTTGTTCAGACAAGAAACTCCAGAATCTTTTTGTGTCCACTTGCCATTGTTGTTTGTAAAAAGTTTTTCTTCTTTTTTCGTGTATTGTAGCAGTGCTGCGTCTCTACAAACCTGCATTGGCATATACTGGACTGGCATGCATACAACAGCAGTTAAATTTGTTTCTTGCGTCTCCGTCTAAACGCAGACCAACTTTGAATATGCAAAGGAAAAACCTTTGTGTTTTAGGTGACAGTGTCTTCGTGTAAACAGGGCCTAAATATTAACACTGCAATCCATTCCTGTTTTGGTTCAAATAACCGCACTGAGCTGACCTGAAAACAATGGGTTTACCTCTGGGCAACACCTGGAGCGTTTCATTGGCAGTGAGGTCACAAACCGACCCAGCAACTAACAAACAAGGACACAAGTTAACTCTAGACACTTCGGTGGTAGGATAATCAGCAGCAGTGATAAAAAAAAACTACACTGTGGCTACCAAGCCACTATTTAATATTGCTTGGATCCCACAGAGCTAAACAAACTTAGCATTATCCGCAGCACACATTGCTCAGTAGACGGCCGAAGCTGTTGTTCCTGGTATGTGCAGCCTTCATGTGAAAGAGTACTACGCAGTGATGTCGGCGTTTCACCCTGAAACGCTGAATCCTGTTTAGCAGGGCAGCGATGCATATTCAAATCTTTCCACCCTGGACCCTGGTTTCAAAAGTTAGCAGATTAAGGCACTCCAGGCACCGTTCTCATTTAAACGGGAGGCCAAAACTCATGAAAACTCTCCATATTTGGCTGTATCCATTTTGGTGTAAACAGGACCCAATTAGGCTTTCAGTGGCACCTATGTTTGTCATCTAGCCCCAATACCCAGCTACCTTCCCTCAGGGGCAAAGCTTGCAATATTTACTTGTACAATAGGCCTTGAGTAACCCACTTCAACCAAAAACTATCCCTTTAGACCCAGAAACCATCAGAACTTATTTGGAACAACTTCTTAATTTTTCGATGTCTCGATGTATATCTACCTGAAATAGATAATATCTTACAACGTCACTTTTTTCCAAATATCTTTTTGCTCTAAATTGCACCATTATCACCTTCTATAAACGCAGCTACAGTGGCTACACCAAATCTGAAGTGCAGGTTGAACCCTAACAGGGAATCAATTTTGTTAGCTGTTCATGATTGACAGGGAAAAAGGAAATGTTAGAAAAACAAAGCAGTGTTTCCTCTACATTCATTTAGGAGCGGCGGCCTCCTACGCGCCGCTCCTGCAATTTTTTTTTAAAAACTGTAAATACACCACCGCAGCATCATGTCGCCGCCTTCACATCAGAGTCCTGCATTAAATGAGCAGATAACTATCTTGCCCATAGTTGTGTCGCTATGGTTTGCTTACATTTAATAAAATGCATTTTTCCTCTCCGCTCTGAAACACGCCTCCTCCCTCGCTCCTCTTGTGCAACACCGATAAGCCGCGCGGCAACCAAACTGTCTCTCTGCAGGCGGAGTCCCCCCACATGCAGTCTTTATTGAGGCTGCTGCCACCGCGGGCCGAGACGTAGCGGTGATTCAGCGCCAGAGCAGAGGCCACCTAAAAGTGTCTCACAACACTCCCTGTCATAGAAACCGATAACTTCTGAATCATTAATTCTCTTTATTAACAGACTCAAACAGCGTGTCATACAGTTAACAGTCTCTCTCAGTCTACACTTCCGTTACCTCAGCCAATCCCGGGCTCCCCCTTGGCAGCGTTAACATTACAAAGATCGTCTACTCTGAAGATGCTCACTCTGACATACTACTATGACACTCCCTTCCCAAAAACAATTCAGTAGAAATACATTTAAACTTTAATTACAGTTTTATAGTATGATATGATTTAAGAAAAAACAACACCTGCCAGGCGTCACTACAGCCAGAAAGTTCAAAAGCTGGTTTCTGAGCAGCAGGACAAAACCTGTTGTTGCGATAGATCTTCTCTACAGTGAACACAAACCCCAAAGCAGGCACACACTTCCTCGTATGTCTTGGCAGGCAGTCCACATTTAGAAATGACTGAAGCGCGTTGTGTGAAGGGATGATAAAGACACACACACTACACATACAGACATACACACACACTCACACTCAGCCGTGCGGATGAAGGAGCCATAACGGTAAAAAAATATAATAAAAAAAAAAAACAATTTAAACAAACATTAATGGATGACCTGAAGCTTACCAAACTATCTCTCCAAGCAAAGATCTCAGCATTTTTAAACCAACTGTCCTTACTAAGAAAGGAAGCACAGCTAGCAGCAGTGTAGGAAACTTTCAGCATGTAGTTTCTCCTCATTGTCAGTCACTTGCTATAACTTTATGATTCATCTTCTCTCCGCCTGCTGAGCTTACATGGTTACATGAAAACATATCTATGGCAGCTTCACAATCAGCTGGTCACCCACGACGACTCCATGTCTAATCAGGCATCGGGTGTTGGAGCGATGTTGGGCCAACAAACGTCACAGTTCTGTGGGCCTGACTTCTCCACAACCTGACCCTGCATGCCCGGGAGGGGTACGCTCTTTCCAGTCAAGACAGGATATTTACCAAGTAAAAGAGCAAAATAACACTGGACAATATGTGAAGATTTTTTAGAATACATCAGTAGCTTTTCAGATCATTAAGTGATCAGATATTTTAAGTTGATATAGATATGAAAAAAATATCCCAGGCTTTATGTTTGGGAAAAGGAATGTTTAAAGTATGGACACATTAATGGTACTTTACAGGCTGTATCAAGATAACTCTTTTCTCAATAAATCATCATTTCAGTCGTCTTCCATAATAAATAGTTTGATTATCAATTTAAAACAAATTTGGAAAAAATAATAGTAGTCCATATCTAAACTCCAACATTTATATTATATAAAAAAAAAAAACTGACACCCAAACTCCATCATAGATGAGGACATCAATAACAAACAAAGTTGAAAACATGTTAAGAAAAGGGATGAGGAAGAGGATTTCTCTTCTTCCATCTTTTTCCACTGATTTTTGCTGTTTATACAGTGTTCTGTTTTAGTAAAAATTGTTCCAAGGAAATGTAAATAATGGGTTCTTCAATTTTTATTTTTATTTAAACATTCAAGACTA
Source organism: Scarus forsteni (assembly GCA_036419115.1). NCBI lineage: Eukaryota > Metazoa > Chordata > Actinopteri > Labriformes > Labridae > Scarus > Scarus forsteni. The sequence continues at coordinate 7,220,121 of JAZDUH010000229.1, read as the reverse complement.
TGATTATTTAAAAGCACCAGGAATTTCATCAACTCAAAGTTTGTCAACCATTCATATATGATTATGTGTAATCTGAAAATTAAATAAGGTTTACATGATGAACTGTATTCTCAATTTCTCCATGTTAATCATTAAGTGATCAGATATTTTAAGTTGATATAGATATGAAAAAAATATCCCAGGCTTTATGTTTGGGAAAAGGAATGTTTAAAGTATGGACAACTGACATTACTGGCCTCATGATGATCGTTTTGGATTTTTTTTCCGAAATAGGAATCATCATTTCAGACACTTTGTCTTCCATAATAAATAGTTTGATTATCAATTTAAGCAAAACAAATACCATGAAAAAAATAAATAGTAGTCCCTAAACTCCAACATTTATATATATTTTTGTAAATAAAAAAATCCCCAAAAACTCCATCATAGATGAGGACATCATAATAACAAATAAGTTGAAAACATGTTAAGAAAAAGGGGATGAGGAAAGAGGATTTCCTCTCTTCCATCTTTTCCACTGATTTTTGCTGTTTATACAGTGTTCTGTTTTAGTAAAAAATTGTACCAAGGAAATGTAAATAATGGGTTCTTCAATTTTTATTTCTTATTTAAAACATTCAAGACTATGACAAAATCAAAAAGCACAGTTTACTAATGCCCCCAGTAATTTCATCAACTCAATTTGTTTGAGTTTATGTGTTAATCTATATTAAATAAGGCCAAAATGTATTCCTTGGATGACTACTTTACTCACCACGGTACCCAAATGGTATGAACACTAATTGTATTTTTGTCAAAATCAGTGTTTCCCCTACCATTTCTTCTGAAGAGATGGTTTAATGTACCAATGCAAGGTGCCACCACTCTGACCAGCAGACGGAGAGTGAGCATCTTTTATGTTCTTCTTTGTCCTGTCAAGAATTACTTATCTTTGACAGTCATACTGACTGAAAGATATCCTTTTTGGTTTGTCTCTGATGCAACTCTGTGATGCAACGAATGAATCAGCATCTCACTTGAAGACATTACAGTTCTATTTTTCTTTCCTTTATCCCATAACAGACTCCCTTTAAGAAATATATTTATCTGAAACATTCACCATACCATCACAGTTATTGTGCAATAGCTCCTGTAAAGTAGAACATTTATGTGTGATGTGACCATTTCTAACAATTTTACATTATCCATATGTTGAGTGTATATGGATATACTACATTTACTTTAAAAAAAAACATTGTTTAAAGTTGTTTTTTCATGTTACCCTGCCAAATGAAAACTCAAACCTTTGGTATACACTGAAAATCATATCAAACATCAAAGTGTTTTGTTGTATTAGTTTGTCATTTCTTCTATGTTTGAAAAAAATTAAAGATTGGTATCACTGGTGACCATCCAGTTAAATATTATCAAAGTATGACTCATAGTTCATATACCCAGCATGGATTGAGGAAATGCCTCCGGAAAACAAACAAGTGTCTCTCTAACATCGATTTCACACCCACTCCTCAGTCCAGACAGCAACTGATGTTCTGCCATCATATGACAGAAAGCTAACTAAGAAAACTCATCCTAACAGTATACGCAGTCAAAGTCAGTGTTCATATTATGAGAACAGATGAACAATTTATATTTGATGTACTTTAGTTTTACATTTAAGTGGAAGCTTTTCAGTAGCACCAACTAAATGGTTGAGAGGCACACTGTAGCACACAGATGTGAACATGAAGCAGGGTCACTATGCGCACAGTGATTACACCGGAGAAAGAAAGCTTCAGTTTCATTTCCAATTCCAATGGAAGCACTTTAGACTGGGGAGAGACCCAGTGGTGATCGTTTTGGAACTGATGCACAACTGAACTTTGATGATGTGCAGTGGAAACAACATTTCCATTGTCCAGATGCACATTTTAGTTTGTTTTATCCCCTTACAATCAGAAACTTTTCCCTCTACAGCAGCTGTTTTGATCCATCCTGTCCAGTCTCTGTCGCACAGGATGATGTCACCCTGTGACTTACCTTGATAATTTGATGCAGCATTCAGACATGAGTCTACTGGGGCTGTGGATACTGCACTAGAAGGCACAAGGAAATTACCCGGGTGAAGTCCTAGTGAAAAAGGCAGCTATGTTGATCACATATACGCCTGGCCCAAGTAATGTCTGGATGATTTAAGTTGTTTTTTTTTGCAAGTGAGAATGGGGTTTAAGCTGCTCAGTATTTCTTCCAACTGAAGAAACAAACATGACCAACTCCTGCCCATCACAGCAACAGACAGCACATTACTGATGCTCCTCTTTCTCTATAAGTATTGATCCAGGAGCCCCTTGGGCACAAGCAGCTGGTAAAAGTACTGACTTTGCACCAGTACTGGAAAAGGCTTGAAGGATAAATTCTTTCTTCACACTTACTCTTGCATCTCCATAAGATTTAGAATTACATTTTCAAGTTTTCCACAATATTTGTCCCCCCATTACTTTAATTTTCTGAATTCTTATGTGAAAACAGTAAATGTGATGACAAAATAAAATCTTCAGTTTACTTTTTTATCACAGTGCACGGTCTAACCTTTAAGGCCTCAATGGTGAGTTTGAAAACAAATCATACAACTAAAACAGAGAAGCCATCAAACGAACAAAAGCAAAGAAACAGGACTTTAGACAGTTTAATCATATCTATCATTTTTTCATTCGGATTTACTGCCTGTACAACTTTTATACTTCATTACTGATATATTAAGGATTAGTCAGCAAGCAGCTGGATAATTCCTGTGTTCTTACTTCATTGGATTATCTTCATTAGCAAAAAGAACTTTCAAAGTTTACCCTCCAAGTGTAAAATAAGCTGACGTTTGTACTAACTGCACTTAGTAACTTGTGATTAGTTTCAAATGTGTGGCCCAGGGAGCAGACCGACATGAAGCTGACAGCTAGCACCGCCCCTCTCTGTCCTCCATGCCTGCTTTGTGATGGTGAAGCCTGCCAACTTTACGCAGTGCTAGAAAAGGATACTCTTTCATAGCCTTTCCTTCAATTATTTCTTTGACAAATTACCTCCCTAAAGCGTGTCTTTCAGATATCTGTTACTTGGAGGCTAACTTTCTTTTGCTTAACAATGTGAGCTAACGTGGCCTGTAGCCTCTCAATCACTGTTCACCAAACAACAGGACTGCTGCTGCCTTGTTGGGAAAGTGTTAGTTGTCGGCACACAGAGGGTATTAGCAAGCCAAACACCAAACTGACAACAACGGCCATACTGCTTCAGTCTCCTTTCATACGGCTAAAGCTTCCAAACGTTAATTAAATGTATGGTATTTCGTTTTATCCCGTAAGCTAATGGATAACGTCAATAAGCTAGCTAACGTAGCATAGCGTTAGCTCACAAAGATACGTGCTCGTAGAAGCCGCCTAGGCTGCTGGTTTTTGAGGAAGTGATAAAGCGGGGCGCCATATTAGAGGGGTATGTAATGTTTCGGACTTGAGAGCCAAAATTTTTTTTCACGCCACTATTTAGTTTCTACTCAAGACATGCGTAACTTAGGTGAGTTAAACAAAGCATACCCAGACCTCAATCTTAGTCAGATGTTTACAACTCTCCATAAGCTAACAAGGATTAAATTTTAAAACTACTCCATAGTATGATGTTATGTTTCACTGTTTCCATTTTTTATATTTTACACACGTCATTTCAAAGGAAAGCCTTTTTCCAAGCAGGGTGGTGAGAAACGAAACAACCCCGCCTTTTAATAAAATAACAGTTAACGTGTATTTTCCAACTAGAAATGTGCATAAATTGAATAAAGTTTGTGAAAACCAAGCCACGCTTTTAGTAAGTTTCTTAAAAGAAAATACAAGACTCTTTGACTCACCTGATAAACCATTCATTGTATACATATGATTTAAGTCAGGCAGGGAAACACCCCCTGGAAAGCGTGTCAGCAGGACACTACCAAGCAAAACTGGTAGATAATTTAACACTGATTTTGACTGTCACATTCCTTAAAGAGCAATCAGAGGACTACAAATACTGCCAATGACTACACAATTAACCCACATTCTACTGCGCCTTTGTCTCGACAATATTCTGAAAACTCCGACCGAACAGAATCGTTTTTAGCTCTTTAATTAAATTTGCTTGAAGGTAGACGTCAGGCGAGCCCAGCTACACCCATCACAGGCTGCCATTTCTTTGAGTAGCACTTACCCCTCTCCAAAATGGCGCCCTCTGGAGCGCATGTTTGAACCGTGGATGTATTAGAAAGTGGCATCTACGAATACCCATCTAAGTTTAGCCAGGCCTGGCATAGTGCTAGCACTGTGAAGCCCATGCCTGAATGTAGCTTGTCTTAAACCGCAGGCTAACTTCGGCTTAAGCATTTATGCTCACAAAAAGCTGCCATGCAAATAAATAATAGCCTGCGTTCACACCTTGCTTACCTTGGAATGCTCATACGTGTTTCCTTTCACACCAAGTGCTTGCATAAAAATCATAACATGACATTTGCAATACCTTGTGAACGGCGTTTTCAATAGTCCCCCTCGATTTGTTAAGACAGCAAACGGTAGCTCAGTTCCTGGGAATCTTTTCAGACTGGTTTTCCTTTGGTCGCCTCCCCTCGTTTGTAACTAACTGTTACGTTAGTTAGTTTCGCGGCCCCCTGTTTCCTACTTCTTTCTCTCAGCCCGACTGGTAACGCTGGCAGCCGAGCTGTTGTCACTGCAGCGGCGTCTATCGCCCCCTCTGGTGGTCTTGTGTCACTGCAGGCAGCGGCTGCACAGGGACCAGCACCGTGTGTGCCCGTAGGAGGGCGCCCTCAATCCATCGACAATTCAGGGGACACAATCCAAATACACGTTTCTACCATATTTCATCAACAGGCAACGACGCGTGGCCCATGACTCAATCTCATATATTACACGACTGAAAATATTAAATAATTTAAAATCTGCCATGACGTTTCAACCTGAGAGGCTAGTTCAACACCATGCAAGGTGTCTAGTTGAATCGGGTTTTGCAAGATTCAGTGTGACTGAAAATGTAGATATTGTTGTGTAAAATTAATATTACAAATGAAGTACCCCCACACCGATGGCCTTTAATGAGGAGAATGCAAATTCAGATTTTATTAAGCTCAAATAAAAGTTACAGCGTTTAAAATATATTAAAAGTTTGAGGAACATTTCTTTCTTTTTTTGAAATTATTAAAAGTTATGTACAATCATGGCCTCCCTGTGCTGGGTGCAGACAACCTCATCGATAAAGAGAGAGTGTGCCTTAAACTCAATGTTCTCCTCCAGTTCCAGCTGGCATTGAACCATTGTCCGCTGAGACTCCTCTGACCGGGCCACTGCCTCACGCAGCCTAAAAGAGCAGAGATAAATCATTATGACTTGTCCTCCAGAGTATGGTACTAAATACACCCGCCTACAATGACAGAAACGTGTAAAAAAAATACTTTTTAGTCAGAAAAGGAGTATCATGCAATTAAGCCCTTCCAAAGGTGGAGGCTGTGTGCACAGAAAAAGGGCATTTCAAAGAAAACCTGGAGCACAGGAGTCACTAACAGCAATTCATTTAGCCCCTAACTGTGGCAGTGTGTTGGGGCACCATATACGTATATATATAAAAAATCCAGAAAAAAGGATGGTCCATATTATGTGTTATAAGGTTGTATATGTACACAAAACCCAAGACAACTTTCAAGTTTAAAATTCACACAATTTCAAGAAAAAAATAAAACTTTCCAATTTAAAAGTCATTAAATTACGAGAAACCCACCTCGAACTATTCTAGTTCATCGAGTAAAAGATAGCCTTTTGCATGGGGAAAAATATCAAATAAAATTCCCCTGTGTCACACCTGCAGTTGAAAACCAGATCAAACAAAACTTATCACTTGGATTGAGTCATATTAAAATACTTGTGCTTTTGGCCCAGAATCATCACATTACCATGTACATCTATTGTTTTAAAATGTGTCTAATCAGCAGAAGACAGTACACTGATGTGGATGAGGTGATATTGGTTATCTATTAAAGACCTCATGTGAGTTTGCAAATGCAAGAAGAGATTTTTGCATATCTGAAGACAAAATGTAAGACTTTTGGAACAAGCAAATTCAGATCTTTTTCTTCATACATGTCTTTAAATGTAAATATCCTGAGTTTGGGTTCCAGTGAATTTTCTACTTTATTTTTTTTTAAAAGGAGTTTCTTTGAAAATGAACAGATCCTTCTTTAATCATTGTATTATGCCAAACAGTGGCCCTTATGCCCTCATACTTTCTACCTAGATAAACTGCTTGATGTAACTTCTGTGCTCCTGTTTTTACTTTGGATTTTGCCTGTTTGAAAAGTTCCATCAAATCAACTTCTCAAAGTGAATAATTCTTATATTGATGCTAAAAAGGTTGTTTTTTTTAATATTTCATTTTGCTCTATACTGTATTTGACAATTTCTTTTTATATAGGCTTCTGATAATAAAACAGCAGCTGTAATATTTGAATCCATACATAATCTTTAATCTGAGCTTTTCTTGGGCAGATGTGGATCAGTGGTAGGTTCAATTGTCTCTCAACCAGAGAGTTTGTTATTTTTACACTGGCTCTTGTAGTCACACACTTCATGTTTATCAGTCTTTGTGTCAAACCCCCTCAAAAATAAGATGACTCCTCTGAAAGGTCTACCCTTCAATAAATGCTCATAATAAAAAAAAAAAGGTCGACGGGACATCAGGCAAAACATTCATCCTTCAAGGCTTAAGACAAATTCTCTTTGGGACAAATAAGGTTCATTCATTCATTCATTCATACCACTCCCTCTGGGGTATGGAGTTGTTTATGAAGGTGTATGATTGAAATGAGCTAACACTGATGGACACCTTTCCAGCATAGAGAAATTCATCAGCACTGTGTGAATGTGTTGTGGAAGCATTTTGAGTAGTTAGACAACTAGAAAAGTGTTACACAAGCTAATGTCTGTTTACAATGAACCATTCACAGATATCATCAAACTTTAGGTGTGCTGCTCAAGAGTGGTTAGCCGGTGTCTCCTAAACTTACATGTTGATGTTGGCAGTCAGCTCCTGGACTGACGCAAGGAGCTGGGCTTGTGCTGGGTCAAAGCATTGCTCTATGCCGGGCCTCCGACGGCGTGACTCCAGCCGGGCATTTGCTAAACTCAAACTACGCTCACTCTCATCAATAGCCACTTGCAGATCTTCTCTCGTTTTTTTCTGGGATGCAATCTCAGACGAAATCTAGACAGAACAGAGGTGTCGTACAGAGCAAAAGCCTGTGAGTCTGATTCTAAGACAGCAAATCACCAGCAGAGTTCAATCAACTAAAATCAGAGACACATGTTTGAGAATACTTTTGTATTTTCTCAAGACTGAAAATATATCAGTTTTAAATATATCAAAAATATCCCAAATTATGCAAAATATATATACTTTAAAAAGCCACACTAGCCTATGTACTTTAGGTATGTATGTAGGTTTAAGTTATATAAAACTATCCCAGAATCTGCAGAATATATAAACTTTAAACAGTCACACTAGCCTTTATACTTTAGGCATGTATGGAGGTTTAAGTTATTTAAAAATATCCCAAATTATGATATATATAAACTTTAAACAGATACACCAGCCCACATACTTTAGGTATGTATGTAGGTTTTTGATTGTGGAATCCATATTAAGGCCTTCATTTCAGGACAGGGTGTTTTATTGTAAATCCACATTAGCCCTGTATGACCTTGCTCCCTTTACAAAGAAGTACATGAGGCAAAAGCCTTCCACTCCTGTGCTCTAATGTTTACTGTGGTTGCACAAAAATGACTGGATTTTTATTTTTCCGCTGGAGCTGCCTGTGGGCAAAAACATCTGGCTCAGAGACTGCCTCCCAACTGGGGAGAGGTGGCATAGCTACATGATATAGTAAGATGGATTTGTCAAACATGAGGTCTGGCAACTTGGATTAAGATTTTCCTCTGCCTGAAATCACTGATTCCTTATTCTTACCTTGGCCAACTGCTCCTCCATCTGGCTTTTGGCTGATTTGATATCCTGGATGTTAAGGCAAAAGGCCGTCTTTGTTGCTTGGACCTGCCTCTGCATGTCAGCAGCTGTTTGCTCCAAGAGTGAATCCACCAGAGCGTGTAAGGACAGAGTGTTAGTCTTCTGATGCTCTGCCTCCACCATTTGGATTTCAGAAACATTCTCCCACTGCTCTGGAGTCACTGCAAGGCTGAATCAGAGAGAGGTTAAAAAAAAACACACACACACAGAAAGAAATTGCTTAATATATGTAGGTATGTTGAGAATATTTTCCATTTTACTGGGCAAATGTGCAATCTGTAGTTTACCTTTCCTTGACCACTGGTGATTTTTTGGAATTGTGTGGCTTGTTAATGGTATGAGCGGACATTAAAATACACACATTGTCTATTTTCTGGGCCTCAAATTTTTCCTGCAGATTGTGCTCGAGGTGGTACTTAGCAGACCTGTTCAATCTGGTACAAAAGAACATGGTTTTAAGGGAGACAAACTTCAGCCAAATTTTAAGGTGATATATTTTTGCAAATGTTTAAGCCTCCATATGTTTTCTGTAATGACCTGCATGGAGCCATTACAACCCTGACCTGTGTTTTACGCCTTACCTGATCTGCTCATAGATCTGCTCTAGTACAGACTGAAGAACCGCCCTCGCTCTTTCAAAATCCTCCCTCTCTCTTATGAGTTCTTGCTCCACCTCATCGTGACACCTCTCGGATGGGAAACGTTTCATTCTACAAGCCAAAAAATTAAAAGAAAATAATACACTTACACTATAAATTTACCATCAAATGTTTGAATTAAACTTTTTTTCTCTCTAATAACTTGTTGATTGATATTTATATTATTCATTTACAAACTTAGGAATTAGGGTCCTACATTGACAACATGAAGCATGATGCCAAAGGCCACATTGATGATGGATTTTGTTCCTTGATAAAACACGGGTGTGTTTTGGGGGTAAAAGATTAAACCAATCAGTATCAACTCTCATGCTCTTTAAAGCCGTGCACTGGGTGGTTGGTGTTTTGCTAGTTACACAGCAGGTTTAGTTCTTTGGTCAGAATTTCGTGCGGATTATTTAAATCATCTAATTTTATTGTGCTACTTTACTAAAAGAACACACTGAAAACTGTATGAAATATATGAATGCTCAAATTAAAGTGATTTTCCCACACTGATTTTTAGTGAGGCAGCTTGCTGTTCTATGATTTGTTTGTTTTTCTTTAGGTTTCTGAGTTCAAATTCTAAGCTATGACTGGACTTGAGCCTGTAAAGTGCATTTGTTGTCACACTTATCCATTTGCACCCATACACACCACACAAGTGTCTCACTAAAGGGTACGTTGACATGTGACTGCAGGAGCTGGGATAACTGTTAAGATTCTGAAAGGTTCCTTTGGGTGTTTTGCATTTTTTATCTGTAAATTTATTCACAGTGCTGTTGAATTAGATTCTCTATTTGAATATGTATAAATTCATTGCTTTTGGTAAATATTCACTCATTTTAATGTAACGCCTGCAGTGTGCTCCCAGAAAAGCTGGGACAGGGACAACAAAAGACTGGGAAATCTGGGACTGAGATTACAAGGTATTCAATATCAAAAGTGACAAACTTTTCCAAGTATTCACATATTTTGAATTTGATGCCTGCAACTACTACTACTGTGTTATGTCACCTTTCCTTTTAACAACACTTAAAGGAGACATATCATGCTTGCTTCTCCTTTTCACTATGCCAGACTAGGATGCCTGTAAAGCATTTCTACCCTCAGTACAAGTCATTTAGTTCCTTCATTGCCCCACAATAGCGTTCTCAAAATCCTCATTTTAGGCTATTATCAAGCTCTCGTTGAAAAGCTCGGATCTCAGGATGACCTACAGTTACCTCGCAACGTCACAGCCCTTTGTGCTCTGATTGCTCAGTTCTGTCAGAGCTGCCGAGAGGGTTGAGCCAGCCTGTCCTTCTTCTTGTACTGTATTTTCTGGCAGGTTCAAAGCAGCGACCGCGTGTTGAGTCCCCCTACAGGCCAGAGCTGGTAATGAGTGAATGTGAGCTAGGGATCTATATACTGCTGCTGGTGGATGTGTTCCTTGGTGACGGTTTTGTGGCTAATGAACATCACAGAGGAGGAAGTGTTTTATCAGATAACTCCAACAAAAGAAATGTACCCCGTGTCGTCACGACGATTTAAATCTCGCGGACATCTCGCAATGACCTATTTTCAGAGGCATCAAATCTCGTTCTAGGATATCAGAAAAAATACAATATCTTATTTTTTGAAAATTAAGGGAGTGTAAGGTCTTGTTTTCAAATTTATTATATTATATGCAAGTATTAAATCATGCATCAGCATGATATGTCTCCTTTAATAGCACTTGGGATCCTAGGCCACTCATGACTGAAGCTTTGCAGGTGGATTTCTTTCTTTCCAGTTTTTGATTGAGGTATGACTTACTTTGCTTCAATGGGAGACTGGGAGACAGGTCTGGACTGCAGGAGGGCCAGTCAAGTCCCCTAACCCTAACCCTTTTCAAGAACTTTGAATAACCTCAGAGTATTTGTGTACGATCTTCTCAGTAACATCCAACCTTACCTTTCCTCCTGGCAGAGAACTGTGACTTTAAGAAGCTCTACGTTGGCCTCCAGGGCTTTTGACACCCTGTTTTTTAAAACCAACAAATTATCAGTTGCCACAATAATCTCCTCCAATTTCAGCTCCAATTCCTTTTTGACAAACTGGATGTCTCTGACCCGCTGATCTAGGAAGAAAAAAACAATCAATTATTGAGTGTAATTTTACCTGGAGTCTAACAATGTTTACATTGTTTTTCACACATGAACAACCATCAAGGTATATTTCAGGCCACCAAAATATATCTGCTGACCATTTTTCTTTTTCTTGTTGTGTGTAATAACCAGCTGAAATAAAAGAGAAAAGGACATCCAATGGCATGTCCCTCCTGTTAATGTGTTGATAGTGGAGGCATCACAATTATAAAAGACCCCACCGATCCACATCACAGACTGTTCATCCATAAGGCACTGCAGTAAGCAAGGTTCAGCAAAAGGTTCTTCTCCACTGCAATTAGACTTTTACCTCTGAGTAATCCTTCAACTATGATAACTGTTAAATCTGTATCCTTTGCAAAAATAGACCTTGTCTAGTTTGTGCATTTTTTTACATTCTGTTTACATCTAAATATTCTGTTTCTACAGTCTACTAAACCTTTACTTTCACAAACTATTGGTCACTCTAAAAATCTGTTACTACTTAAACTCTGTGTTTCTGTGTGTTGGACCAACTGCAACAAAATGTAGTTTTCCTCTTTACTGTCCGAGATTATATTTTCCATGACAGTCTAGAGATCTTGCAACAATTAATGTAAAGACTAAAGTTTATGCCGTCATTATTTTACACTGCTGCCAGTAATGTTTTATGCTCATAATGTTGAATGACAGTTACAGAACACTTAATCATAAAAAAATAAACTTAAACAGACAGATCATCTGTTGTGGTAATGTAATGTGCATGGACACAAAAACTGAGTTTTAAGACAGAAGAGGTACAGATGCATTTGGGTGTGTTCAGAAGAGAATGGGCATGAATGAAGCCTTATAAATAAAAAGGTTATATTGATATGACCTACATAAGATAAATCTTTCACCTTATAAGTGCAATATCATTCAATAGGGAACACTGGAGCATCTTATTCTGTGTAGTTTTTTCTCTTACCAAGTCTCTCGGTTTCCTCTTCTTGCATGCGTTTACATGCTGTGCTCGCTTTACAGATCATCTTAGAGCAATCTGCCCTAAAGAGTTCATGATGGTTCCTCATGGTCTCCATATTTTTCAAATTCAGTCCATCTCCCATATTACAGACAAAGTGATCTGACATCATTGTCTGATGGTGGTAGTCTTTCTAGCAGGCTGGTAGAAATGCAAAATTCAACCAAAAGGTGGTCACCTCAAAACTGATGAAAAGAAAAAACATCATCAGAAGAAAAGGAATTAAATGTCGACCTGTAAAAAACACAGACAAAGGTGTATCCTGAGCATTTATTCAGCAACCATTGGGGAAGTTAGTGGAACATTAAAACATTTAAATATGTTATTAAAAAGTTATAAATGCACTGAAAACCTTTTAGAGAGTGAACTATGAACACCTACAGATGGAGTTATCCCACAATATTTCTTTGTCTCCTGGATGCCTCCAACGCCTCTGATAAGACAAATCACAGAAAATTATTGTTGAAATTGCAAAGCAGTGCGGTTCCCTGGTACTTGATAAGAACATCAAACCATTAGTCAACAATAGGAAGGAAGTTTAACTACACCCTTTCCAGTGACTAATGGGGTCCAGAAGGTGGAAATTGGTCATCTCTCCTGATTATTCTGTACATGGATGATCTGTCTGACCAGCTGAGAACATTTCGGACTGATTACATGATGCCAAATGAACTCGTTAAACATCTGATGTATGCTGATGACTTGGTCATTCTTTCAACTTATAGTGCTGACTTACAGCAACTTATTAGGGTCTGTTTTACCTTTGATGCAGTATATTAAGCTTAACAGACCTGTAATAAAACAAAAATGAAAAAGTTGCAGAATTTCTCTCAAACTACCAAAATGAACACATGTAAGTCAGATGTTTATTTATACTGTCCCAGCAATGCTTCTATAATACACTTGTGCAAATGTCATTTTGTGTATTTTTAAAAAAATGAATCTCTATATTTTGATATTTCGACAATATGCATCTGTGGGTCTAAAATAAAGTTTGTCTGCACAAGAAAGCTGCCAACAGTGTTCATTTAATCACCTGTCACACAATTAAAGAAACACAACTGGCTAAAATTTCATCTTTGATACCAGAACTCTTGTTATTCCTCCCAGTATCTGGCCTTTTAAGACAACAACAGCAAGCCAATATTTTTGGTGTACAGATAGCAACTTTAAAAGAACCAGAGTCAAACCACGTAACCTTACTGATGCCCGTCAGTGCAGGTTTCACAAGGGCATCACCCAGGATTTAATATGTATTCATAATAAATCTATTGTGCAATGAAATGGCACCTGAAAAGCATGTTGTGTTCTTCAAAGACAAAGCACTTACAATAATTGCTATATATAATATTGAGTGATTAACTAAGAGACTAATGATGATTTAAATGCAGTGTCAAGTGGCCTACAATAATATAACTTACAAAGGCCTGCAAAGTTGTCCCAATAGACTAACCCAATCACCTTATGTTTAATTATTTTAAAGGAAATAACCTTTCAGCTTTTCTTGATGACGTATATTTGATTGTTGTTGAAACAAGAGCATTATGTCCCTCATAGTCTGCAGTCAGAATTAAATACCTCAAACCAGTAACTTAAATTGTTTTCTTGCTACTCCCCCTGAAGCTTCCAGAGAAACTGGTTTGTTAACACTGCATCATGTTACAAAACATATGAAGCCATTAAAATACCTTTATCTGCCGTTGAAATCCTCTAGTATTTCAGTTTGGACGTCCTCTGCCTCTCGCCTGAGGTTAAATCCACCAAAACAAAACCGTTGCTGTGGCAACGGATGCCTCACGTCAAACGCGGAAGTGCCTCGTATTTCCTGAGCCAATCAAATATTTCTATTTTTATCTACAATTTAACGTTTATAATTCGAAGAGATTTGTCGGCTTGAATGTTGGTCATTATTGCCAAAGCATTTCATTAAACATAACAAGAAAATGGCGGACAAAAGAGAAGAGAAATAGTTCATAACAGTGATAAAATTAGCGGAATTGTGATGAAGGTGATAAAATCAGTAACCTACATAAAAGGAGAATGATGAAATGCATTTGAAAAATATGGATCAGTAGGCTATATCAGTAAGGGCAGAAATGAGAATTGCTGCTGATATTCAAAGCTGGTATTTTAGACAAACAACTTTTCCAAAAATCCCATCGGCTATATTGGCTTTAATAGCAACTGGCAGAATGTGCAAATGGTCCATGATGATTTATATAGGCCTAATCATCACTGAGTATGCACTTTTATAGTTCAAAAGTAATATTTATTAAAGCATAAAATGCTGTTTTTTGTGTCAAATTTGATTCTAACACAACTGGATTCTAACTCTGAAAAAAAAAACAGGTCAATTTAAGTAAAGTGGAGGATTTGAGCTCTTGACAAACAATCTCAGTATATATCAGTATTGGTAATAATCACTTTTGAAATATTGGCATATCTGATAATGGCTAAAATCCTAGATCATGCATCTCTGAAAATATATCAGATAATATCAAAATATACAGAAATGTGTTGCTGTGGTTGTGTGTATTAGGCTCAACAGGTCCCTTGTGTCCTCACACTTTGGTACACTAAATTGCAAAAATCCAGTAAATATGGGATTGTTTAAGTATTATTTTAAACTCGTGTGCGTGTCTGGGTGTCTGTTATTTGGGAATAAATATTCCTCTCTCACAGCCTGTTGTAGTGCAGTATTTGAGGAAGTGGAGCTCCGTCTCTACCTGTTGGGTGGCACAGAGAGCCAGCTATTTTTGTGAGGACAATTTAACATTTTCAGAATAAACAATAACAGATTTGGTTACTCTTTCTTTAATATGATGGAGACATCGACCAAACAAAACCCTTAGGTGCAAATGACAAAACTTAAATCATAAATGAAAAGAAGGAAGATTGTTTAGAGTAGTTGCAGGCCAGTACAGCCATTCACACCCAATGGATGCTGAGTCACAAATAATTTATAGCCCTCATAACAGTAAAAAGGTAACACAAAAAGAGCAAAATCTTGTAAATATGATTTATGGAAGGCTACTTTGGAAGAATACTAACTTGATGATAATACATTAAGACCTATATAATTTCTGATATTAGCTATAATTTACATTGCAGAGACGTTTGCCCTCTGTTTACAATCATACACTGAATTGTCAAATTAAAGCATACTCCTTGCACAACACCTTGGTGCCACTGACTTAAGTTACTCAAACATCTCCATTGAAATCATGTGAATGTTATTTAGTCTCTTCTAGCGTCTTGAGTCAGATGTATCGAATTCCTTTGTGTAGGCGAGTGGTATAAAGTCTGAATGATAACAAGACATCTTTAATCTCTCCTCTTCTTCCTCATTTTCTTCTTCTTTCCCACCTCCTTCACTTTATTTCTTCCTACCACCTCCTCCTCTCCCTACCTTACCTTTCTCCTCTCTCCTCCTCTCACTCCCCCCCCCTCTCCTGCTCCCCCTTTTCCTCTGGCCTGTCCACTCTCTCTGGTTATTACGCTCTTCATGCTGATTAGGTTTGAATGAATGGCGCCTTTTGTCCGGCTCTGGTTCCCACGACCCGACATTCGCCTGGCAGTCGCGTGGCTCTAAGACCAGGGGCCCTCGCTCTATGGGACCCAAAGGTGGGGAGGCGGCATCTGGTCAATGTGACATCTGCTCACTAACAGACACCAGCAGATGTCTGACATTTGAAAACATGGACAGTGATCAAAGCTGGCTTGATGCAATTAAACCAGTCCAAATTGAGAGAACGAGAACGTTGGCAGAATGACCGATTTTTAAGATTTTGCCAAGTGGATGTTTAATTTTCTTTTTAAAATATAATTATTATTCATTTAAGATTTAATAACATCTTTTTAAACTGACCCCGTGGGCTATTGTAATTGTTATTCTCCGGTGATTTTTGGCCTATTATGTCTCATTGTGCGCTTTTAAATTGCAGGATTGGGCCTTTTTGCAGAAATAGTGTAATGTTGCTCCTGTGTCAAAAAAACAAGTGGCTCCCAGGAGTACAGCACGGTAACCGCACACTCTTGTTCCTCTCTGGGAGAAGAGGAAACTGCAGTTTTGTCTTTTCTATTCTTCCTAGGTGGAGCGTGGGGCGGGGGGTGAAGGGGAAGGTGCATGGTTTCAGGCTGGACATCTGTCGCTTGTGGCTATTTTTTTTTTCTAGGCCGGGTCTCTCAGTTATTGAATGGAGCTAGTGACCTGTCAGTCTTGACTGATGGGACCCCGTGTGTGGGAAAATCCCGCAGCCAAAGAGTTGCAGCATTCACATGCTAATTGGACCCGATAAATAAGAGGGCCGTGCCGCGCCGAGGGCCCTAGAGACGCACCGAGATCCAGGGCAGGAGAGGGGTAAAGCGCGCAGACCCAAGAGAAGAAACATGACTGCTACATCCATGGCGCACAACGTGGGGAAACATGCCAGTGCCAAGGAGGAGAGAAAGGTATTTTACGCATGGATATGTGCATTTTACGCATGGATATACTAGGTTTGGACAATACGTAGGCACTCCAGCATGTTGCCTAACTACTCAGCTGCCCTTAACTTGTTTTATTGACACACTTACAGCTGAGAAAGCCGCTCATTGAAAGAAAACGACGGGAGAGGATAAACAACTGTTTGGATCAGCTGAAAGAAACAGTGATCGGAGCGTTCCGGTTGGATGTGAGTATGACCTCACGTGTTTCATTTATCTACAAGTAACGTGTAATGGATCGAGTTGTTACCTCAAGGCTGTTCATTTCTCAACAGCAATCCAAACTAGAAAAGGCAGATATTCTGGAGATGACAGTGAAGCACCTGCAAAACATCCAGAGCAACAAGGTGAACGGTAAGAAACATGGATCTTTGTTTCGACTTAGTGGGTTACATTTCGAGTTAAACCCAAGACACAGGCTGCCATCTTTCCATGTTTATATTTCTTTTGATCACTATCCCGGACATTTTACCAAGAATGTGCTACAGTTACTTTTAAGACTGTCATTAATTGTTATTAGACCAAAGACTGATGGAGTCATTAGGTATGTAAAAGAGGGGTTTGTATTTTGGTCACATTTTATTTTGATTATTACATTCAATTATTGATGGATGAGGAATAAAGGGGATAACCAGGGGCGTGTCCAGTTGGGTGGCCAGGGTGCTCCCACCCCCCAAACTTTGATTTGACACACAAGTTGTCACACAAAAATCCAACTCAGTGTTTGGCTATTTGTCTTGTCCAGCGAAAATGAAACTAAAAGTAACTACTTTCGGCATCAAGCTTGTTTTCTTAGTGTCACAAAGCGGCATAATATGACCTTGTCATTTTTTTTTGTTGTTGTAGTAGAATAATTATTGCATAATTATTTTGAAGGACAGTAGTATTAAAATGTTTTGAACAGTGTAACATTACAAAAACTTATATCTGAGGTAGTGCTAAAGCTTTATCAATTTTCAATAAATATTTGCAAATGAAAATTTATTTGTTTGCATTTAAGTTCTTTAAATTGTGACTATTGACAGACATCTTTGATCAAGATTCATCAAAACATACAAACACATAGACTATATACATTGATAATACATTGATATTATTTCATTAAAGAGCAACAATTTGAGTTTCTTTTTCTATTAGTTGTTACCTTGGGCTTTAAAATCATTAAGAAAGGCACCTCTGTCCAAATGTAACAAGCTCTTTTCATACTGCAGAACGCAAAAGAACCACGACAAAGCTCCTTCATCATCAAGACAATAACATTAATTCCGCAAGGACATAAGACTGATATCAATTCATAGTACTATATAGTTTTGAATAAGGAAACATGACCAATGCAGACACACACACTCACAGCACTTCTGTTATCCATTGAGTCCCCCTCTCACCAATAATACACCTCTCTAAAGAGAGTTAATCTGATCCAAATGAATAATACAATATGATTGCAACACTTTAGTTAAGGGTCCAATCAGCTCGAATTGCATGCTTGAAAACATCTAATACATGCATAATTCGTGGTAAACTATCAGTAACTCATGTCTTAAGTCTAATCACATGCATTGATTAATGCAGTGCTGAAACACTTTATTCACCATTCATGGATTATTAATACATTTAACAATGTTAATATTTAATAGTGCATAGACAAATCAAGGCTACATTTTATTTGTGGGCTCAAAAGTATAATTAAGTCATGAAGAAGTGTTGCTGAAATAATCATGATCGCAACATTGTGAATTCAGCAGGTGGTCATGTCTCTTTTCTTGTCCACTGACACCAAACTTACCACATGAATAATTCATGATCATTAATAACTCAAGTGGCAGAATTGTATTATTGATGCATCAGTAATTATGTAAAGTCTGGCAGAAGATGCTGTCGATGCATGTATAGCTGATATTTGCCTCAAAATTATGTGTTTTCATTCATGCTCTCTTCGAGAATTAATTCATGCATGATGTCTCAAGTGATCAACCCACTTCAGACAGTAACAACATGTTAAATGAAAAGAGAGCAAAGTTTAAGCCTTTAAATGGATTCATGCTGTACTGCCACCACCAGGGGATGCCCTAACCTCACACTTTCCCTCCTCTCTCTTTGCAGACCCCTCATTAGGTTTGGAAGCCCAGCAGAGGTACAGCACAGGCTACATCCAGTGCATGCATGAGGTCCACAACATGCTCCTCACCTGCGACTGGATGGACAAAACCCTTGGCTCGCGTCTGCTGAACCACCTCCTGAAGTCCCTGCCCAGGTCTATCGATGAGCCCCAGCCCTCACCTCGTCACAATGCTCCTACTACTCATCCCCCTCCTGCAGGCACGGGGATCCCCTGCACCCCCATCAGAGGAGACCCACTCTCTGGGGGGCAGCTGCAGAGAGAAGCACCCACTCGCCACATGCTTGGACGCCCAGAGAGAGGGTCCCTCCACAGCTCCCAGCTGGGGCTACTGGAGATGTGGAGGCCTTGGTGACCTTCTGGATTTAATGATCTTGGTTGTCCATTGTTGTTAGTCCATCCTCTGTTATGTATCTTATAGATATGCTGCTCAGAAGACAAACATGGGGCAGATTTGTTCCAGTTATCATTATTATTGCTGTAGGTGTGATTCTATGCAGACCTTTTCTCAGTACTTCCCTTCAGAAGTCGACTTCTTGTAGCCTGCATTGTAGAAGGCTCTTATTAATCTTTCGTATATTTATTATATTAACAGCTTTATTTATTCTTTAATATATGGCCTTATGACTCTGCTTCTTAGACCACTTGCTTGGTATCATATATAGATGTTTATGTCTTCCTTCTTTGCTGAACAATTAACCTAAACATTAATCATAATAAAAGTATTATTGCATGTTTTTTTAATTGAATTTCTGACCCTTTCTTTTGCATTGTTAACAATATTACACTGGGGAAAATGAAATATGTCACCGATCTTCCTAAGTGATCCTCATTAGTAGCATCACTATAGATTTGAACAACTGAGCTGTCACTCAGTTTGGTATTAAGACCAAATACACAGAGAGCTGGTTCCCCATTGTCTGATATAAGAGAGTAGTCAGCAGGACTTTAACCATTAAGTTAGGCTGGAAATGGCAGCAACAGCACAAGCATTCACGGTACTGCAAAGAACAATGAGGTCTGTTGAACAACAGTAAGACTTATCAAGGATCCACAGCAGGAAGGACCCAAACAAAAGCAGCTGCTGAGTAAGATACAAGCAACTTTGAACAGCTTTAAATACTTGGTATCCTTAATTAAGTTGCATGTCAGTGAGTGTTTAGAGAAAAACTGTCGACTTTCAGTGTGAAGAACTGTCTAAGTTACAAAAAAAATGTGAATTTTTGTGTGACAGAGGTATAAAGGTCCCACTTTCTGTAAATTCAATTTTCTTTGCATTTGATGTTGTCAAAATGGACAAGGGAGGAGAGGAACATGACATCTTTTACTAAACTCAGTTTACAGAGAATGTGCTTTACCTCTTTAAAGAAAATACCCCTTAAAATGCTTTGTTCTTTACTTCCAAGGGTTAATTATGTAATAGCTATACAGCCTCCGCCTGCGTGAGCGTTCTCTTCTCATCACAGGCAGTGATCATTTGGGAGGCCAATAAGTGCAGAGCTCGCTAACTTAGCTTCATGTAGCCTGCCCACCTTCTGAGTTCCAGGTGTTTCCAAAAATGAGAGAAAAAGAGCTGAGTGTGATTTTACCACTATTTTTTTTATTAAATATTCAATCTAATTAAACCCCTGCGTGAAAGACATGCAAGACATTATGGAGATGGTCAAACTCAATGGAACGCAGAACTTTTAGAGTGTCATGGTGATGTTTTCTGCCCTCTAGTGACTGTAGTGACAGTAACCTCTAACTACAGCAACTGAAGTAAACAATGACACAGCGACAGTGCTTGAATCCTGTCAGTATTCCTGTAAAAAAAACAAAGTTCTAAAAATCAATAAACTCTGTGTGAGGACCAAAATGTCATGAGCCAAAATGTTGATAGTATAAAACAGAGGCACTTTTTCTTATTTGTCATCATTTCACACAGGGGTGTAGTATAGGGTAGGGACGCAAGGGACATGTCCCTATTAATATTATGCCACTACCGCATGGTCCCTAACATAAAACACAAGCATAGTATATGACTTAATAACTAAAAATGCTTATATTTAATGCCAAAGAGATACATGTTTCGGTTATTTAATTTATTATCCATGTGTAATTTGTGTATTGAAAGGCAGCAACTGTTTAGGACCAACAATAAAAGTTTGTGGGGAAAAAATACGTTAAAACCTAACACGACTTTACGCATTCATATTGCTGAGGAAAACCCTTATCGGTAGTCCTTTTTGGTTTTTGTTAAAAACTGTATTTATCAGATTATAGCCAAAATTTCTAATTTATCCCAGATTGTCCCACCGTTCATGTGTCATGCATCAATATACTTTTGTCAAGGAACAGACAGTAGAGATTTAGGAGGAGAGGCTGGAGGTAAAGTGTATACCGGTAGAATAGTTTTTTTTTTCTGAATAAAATAGTTTTCTTGTTTGTTTGATTAGCTCTACATGAAATTAAAAAAACAGTCATAAATACAAAACACATCAACTTTCAGGGGTGTTGTCTTGGTGCACTTTATGTCTCCACCAATGTCAAAATCAAACCCACGCCCTTGATTTCACATCTTACATTTTGGGGGAAAAAACACACAAATGTGGATGAGATCTAGGAAAACACATAAGAAATTTCATTTACAACAAAATCTTTGTGATAACAAAGTTTGTCAGCCTTCACCAACTTCCCCATTTATATGTCTCTCACAGAAAAACACTTATTTCATACAAGTGAGTAAAAGACATCTTACAGCTTTTTCAGTATCTAACTTTATGAACATCCCTGTGGTTATGGTATTTTATTTGGGTTACATTATAAAAAATGTAAAGTGAAATTAACTTACTGACTTTTCAAACTGCAGCTGTTGTACATTTTGCATGACCCACTAAAGTGTTCTTCAAATACTCAGCACTTTAAGTACTTCCATTCATTCATTTTCAGTACCGCTTATGTCTGCTGGGGTTGCTGGGGGGCTGGAGCCTATTCCAGCTGTCATAGGGCGGATGGCAGGGTACACCCTGAACTGGTCGACAGCCAATCAGAGATGGAAACCTATTCACTCTCACACTCATCCCAAAGGACGATTTGGAGTCACCAGTCAACCTAATGAGCATGTTTTTGGTCTGAAAGGAAGTCAGAGTGCCTAGAGAGAACCCATGCATGCACAGGGAACATGCAAACTTCACACAGAAAGGCCCTGCTTGAGCTTCCTCTGTAAGGCACGTGCACTACCTGCTGCACCACCATGCTGCCCTTCTTTGAGTACTTTTTAAAAGTGCTCAAAGAGTGATTAAACAACAACAACAACAACAACAATAATAATAATAATAATAATAATAACAATAATAATGAGAACAATAATAATAATACATTTTATTCATAAAGCACTTTTCGTTAAGAAAAATCTCAAAGTATTCCAGAGTAAGCTAAAAATCAGAAGGACATAAAAACAAAACAATAAGATCATAAAGAATAAAACAGCATTTAAAACAGTTTGGAAAAGCCTGTGTGAACAGAAAAGTCTAAAGCCTTTTTTGAAAGAGTCCAGAGGCTGAGGATCCCTCTGATGGTCAATTACTTATTTGCCTTTACTGTGTAAAATGTCTTACGTAAAAGTAAAAAGTACTTCATTTGAAATGTACTCAGTGTAATGAGTGTTTAGTTGTCTTTGCTTTGAGTTGTCCGCAGCAGGAGTGTGATCATTTATCCATCCCTTCATCTTATCCTCATCCATGTCGGGCTCACATGGAGCTGAAGCTTATCCCAGATGACTCTGGGCAGTAGCCAGGGTTCATCCTGGACTGGCTGCCAGCCAATAACAAGGCTAACATATAGAGACATACAACCATTCACACACACTCACAAGGTCAATTTAGAGGCTGCAGCTTAACCTAAACTAATGAGCGTGTATGAAGGAGGAAACAGGAGTACACAGGGAACGTGCATGCAAAGGGAGAACAAGCTAACACCACACAGGAGGACCCTGCACAGTTGACTTAGGGGGTCAAACCAGCATCCTATTACACCCCTGAACAGCCTCTCAGTCAATCAGGAGTGTCAGCGTTGGTTTTTGCAACATTTGATCCAAACAGGCACAGAATGTCAACTTTCTCTGATACAGATGAAATCCAATATTAAAGATGTCAGTGAGAATTTATCTGTTCTCTGTAAGTCATTGTGTCATCAGTATCTGACTAAACAAATATAGAAAGCCAGATATGAATATAGATGATCAGTTTGACCGGGTAGATGTTAAATGGATATGCTTTTCACATTAAATGTTGTCAAATTGCAATCAATTGAAAATGTAACCAAACCTTTTGAACTTCTTCGTTCTTTTTCACATCGTTCTGCATGTTGAAAGTGGTTACGTTTCAGTTGTTTCAAGTGTTGTGATCAAAACTTGGCTTCAGTGTTTAGGTGACTTTTCTGACTCATTATACTGAGGCTATGAAACTTAGTGTAAAGTCACAAATTACACTTGATGGAAAGTAAAATTTACATCAAGTCAAGGTACTGCAATTGAGAGCGCTGTTGAAAATCACCAGATCTCACAGTTTTGTACATGTACTTGATTTGCGGTACATGACAGGTAAGATAACATGGTTTCATTGTGGCATGTGTACTGCAAATGTATCTGAATTCACTGGCTACTGGGTCACAGTGATTGTAAATAAGGAATGGGAAATTACAAGTGACTGTTGTGAGCGTTCAACAGCATCATACTGTAATCTCACAATAATACATTGGGACTGTACGGATGCATGTTTATATAATTGCAAATTTAAGTTACAGTTAAGTGTCATGGTCATGGTTTAATGGAAGTGTTGTAAAATTATCATATTATAAAGTCGACACCCTCATATTACTGTAAATTAACAAAAACTTTTACAACAATTTAACAACACTGTGATGTAATTTCAGAGCATTGCTGTGTCAGTGCTGCTGGGAAACACAACTTAGTCCAATTTTCATCTGCAAACAGCATCACTATACCATGAAATGTACTTTGGGTTTTAGAGCAATTTTTAAAGCAGCTCCTTAATTTTTATTTGAGTTTCTGTTTGAGATGTTACCTAGTTATATTTGTTGCAGCACTTACTGTAGGTGCTGAGTAAAAGAAAAGTAAAAGAAAGTTAACCAGTCACAATTTTTCATCATCTAATGTTGTAAAAAAAAAAAGCTTTCTAACTTCAACACCAGATTTAGTGTCCTAATACTTAATATTTATTGGAACTGAACCTAACATGACTTATATACTAACAGAATGAAATAAAGACCTAAACTAAAGCTATAGTAGATATTAAAATATATACTCAAGACATCCTCAATTGTTGGCCGTGCTTCTGATATGTATTGCCTGTCAGAAACATTACATTTTTCATCTAAATTAAAATGATTTAACATCAACCACTGTAAATTATTCAACTATATTCACAGTTGGACTTCCAGTGTGTATGCTAAACTATGACTCACTGAATAATCTGAGTAAAATGTTGATATATTATATTGCATAAACAAATAAGTGTTTGACTCACAGCCCTCCAGCTGTTGTTCTTTTACTTGTTTGGGCTGTGATGTCCTTGTGGTAGATTATGTAACTCTTTAGTTCATCGTGTTATTAATGAGATAAGGGGTCACTTCACTGATCATTTATCCTTTTATGGCTCAGGTACCTTTAGTTTCTTTCAAATAACATGATGAAGAAAAGTTCACTGTCAATACTTTGAGTAGCACTTATTTCTGCTTGAATGGACTTATTGATTGCTGCTTTTACTTTTACTTGAGTATATGTTTGAATCAAAGTGACTGACCTTTTACTTGAGTACAATTTTAACCTATTCTTTGCACTTGAATACATACCGGGATTCGAGTAAAATAACTGACACAAGCCTCTCAATAAAACAGTAATTACTTCTGTCCATCTTTAATAATAGCACATTATGGTCATCTTTGGTCATAGCACACATTAGTAAGAACGTGACGGTGCGACGTGAGGGAGTGAATGCAATATTCAAGACACATTTTATCATTGTGTTCAGAAAAAACAGAAACGTGCATATGGTCCATTCTCCTGCTATTATTGTCGTTATGATTGGCCTCCACATGGACAGGGGGGTATTCTGGTCCCTCAGCGCAGCTCACCAACAAAAGCGTGCAGAGACAGCTGCTCTCTCCACAGTCCACACCATTGAAGATCTGGAACAGAGAGCCAGGGGTGGCGAGGTGCCAAAATCCCTCCACTTGTAAGGTCTGGGACTCTTCCTTCATTACGGGCTGTAGTGGTGCTTTGGGAGGAAATGTTGCGCAATTGTCGAGCCGTGCGTAAAATGGCACCTGAAAGCAGAGTATGTCTCTTACCTGTGAGGACACAATGGTGCCTGTGTGGTGCCTTTTCCATACGATGAAACCGCTCTATTGTGAGGATGATTTGCATGACAATACACTGCACACAACATGCAATAACAAGGACAGAGAACGTTATGTAAACAAAAGGGGACTGTTTGCCAAAGGACCGAACAAGCTCATCAAAACGCAAAATGTCCACTGAGTTAAACCATCAGCATCATTCATGGCCATTCTCATAGTTTGTGTTTTTTAAAGCGCATGATATCAATTATAAAGCAGACACACAACAATTAAACCACCACAAAGTGAGAAAATATTATGATTTTAATAAAACACTGCAATTATTGGTCTCAAACTCATTCAAGGCAGGGGAGAAAACTTGAGATTGCTCTTGCGCACAAACCAGGAGTCACCAAACAACGAGGAGAACAAACGAGGCACAGGGTAACACCTGTCGCTTTCTTTGGAGAAGGGCCCTTAATTCCCCCGGCTGATTCAGTTTGGGCCGAGGGGCCGCCAGCAGCAGCTGCCAACTGAAGGCATCGCGTTACATCCGCCAAACAGCCGGGTAAATCTAACGAGCCTCCGACACAAAGGCTTATAGAAAAGAAAGGCAGTCGGGCAAGAAAGACAGGGCTACAGTGGTGTTTGTCATGATGTTAGAAAAAGAGCGCAAACTGTAATCATCTGCATTTCAGAAAACAAGCCTATCCTATGCACACACTTTGTTTTAGAAAAATAACATGAAAGATAAGGGTTTTTAAACCGTAATTACATCAATAACACAGGTTTGTTTTATGATGGGGCTATAATATAGACTTCTGGCTATAAAGAGTTTATCAAACAGGAAAACATAACAATTAACAACTACAAGCAAAACAGCACGAAAACACAACAACAGAAGACACTGAGACAAATTTAAAAACAAACAACAAAGGCAAAACAACTAACAACTAAAAAAAAATGCTGTGCAAAATATTCTAAGAAATCAACAATAAAAAAGATTTCTATACTGTCATTTAATTTATATACAGCAGAACAAACCTGCATTGCAACATGCTCAAGACACTTAGAACAGAATAAACCATATTTACATAATATAAAGAAGAAGTGTTTATGCACAATGAGGTAGTTTTAAATGTTTATGTCACAGAATTGAGCTTTAGTGCAGTATAACAATAAAGAACAGTGAAGATTCAAAAAGCTTGAATCAGAATGCACACATAAGCATGTACTCACATGAATACATTTGCACACAAACATAAACATGCTTAGCTACACACAGACATTAACATTCATGCATAGCCTACGTATGTACACACACATGCACCCATGCACATACAAATAAACTGTCTAACATCATAAGGATCATAGCATTAGATTGAAGTATGGAACATTTGTTCAAAATGTATGGACAATGTGAATAATAATTTAACATAAAGGGCAGATAGCGCTTTGAAACCAGAGTATTATGTCTAGTATGAATTTAAGAGTAGTTCCAAGAAGGGCAGACTAAGGCTGTATGAATATATATAGGCTATAAACAGAACATTCAAAAAACAGTGGCAGCTGAATATCAGGACTTATGCAGTTATTTGGTTAAGTGCAGATTTCTGTTGTGTTCCTCATGGATGCAACTGCCTCACTAATATATTAGTAAAGCATGAAGTGTCTCAAGATGCCACTTGTTATGAACTGGGGCTATAAAAAAAGATAATTATTTTAGGTGCGTTCCTTTTCTGATACAGTTGCAAATACAAGGGATGCACGATAAAAATACGTACTACTATATCAGCCACGCTTATCAACTGTAATACCAGCAAATTACACAAATGTACCATACTTCTGCACCTTATGATCACTGCATGGTTACATTTAAAAATCAAGAGTTTCATTTTTTCAAGGGTAAAATATTGTTTCTCGTGATTTGCATCTGTTTGTAGCACAAATTAACTTTCATACTGAAAGCAACAAATTTATATCTGTAAAGATTTTGTGCTTTTGAAGAAAAATATAATATAATAAAATAAAATATATTTAATATATTAAAATTAGAATCATCAAATCAGAATTATGGACATATCTGATTTCAGTTAAAAAATTAAAAATAAAAGAACATTGTTGTGCATCCCTAGCAATATGGTAAATTTCACCATTTCTATTAAACCTTGAAGGTGACCATATATTTTGCAGTTAATAGAATCAGAAGGTGGACATATATTGTGTTCCACAGATAAATAAGCTTTCTTTTTTATACAAAATAAGCCCTGTTGAGACTATGGAAGATTATTTTTTTCTGATTTTAAAATAGATTTTCTTTGGATATTTTTCCTTCTAAATAAGTCACTTGACTAAAGAAGAATAAACTTCTGCAAACCACTAAGACGTGTTGAAGGGGTTGTTTTGCATTAATATGAATAAGGTGTGCCTTGGGCAGAACATATCTCAAAATCAGTGATTTGTAGGAGTGGTTCACCTTAACCCTTAATGCACAAGAAAGACTTAATTTAATATAAAATATTTTAAAAGTACTAATGTCTAAGGTATCATGATACAGGCCTTATTATAGTGTACGGATACTTGCTTTAAAATGCCTAGTAGTGTGCATTATTGGCGCTTAAGTTCATTCATAAACGATGCGGTCGTTCCCCTGACACAACAAACTGTCTGATTAAAGGCCATCCAGCTCCACGGGGCGCAGACCGGGTCTGACCGGAGACAAAGAGGCTGGGTGCTCATTGGCTCCGGCCGTGTGCGCTCTGTTGTCCCCCAGCCAGAGCAGGCCGGCCCCTATTCACATGTTAATGAGGCCCTATAAATACTAACAACAGCCCCTCAGCGCCTGCAGCACGCCGCATTACGACTGCATCGGATACACAGGACGCCTCCACCGTCTCCGGTCTTCTTCGTGATTCTTCCAGGAACCGGCTCCGTTTGCCCGGTGCTCCTCGCTGCACGGTCCGGGGGAAGAGGCAGCAGCAGCGAGAGAAGCCAAAGAGGCGGAGATCCAAACAACATGGCCCCCGCGGCTCGACCCAGCGATACCGGACCAGGTACCGAGGAGGATGAGTCCTACTACGGGGTCCAGAAGGCGGACAGGAAGGTACAAACCGGAACGTATGAGGAATAACTCTCAGGGCACATGAGCCAGGGATGCACTTGTGACTCCAAGGAAGATGTGGAATTTTTTATAATTTCAACTGTTTATCACCATTGGCGGTTTGGATTATTTGGAGGCCGAGGGCAAGGGCTAATATGAGCCCCCCTCTGCTGCCCGGGACCCGTCTTACTGTCAGAAAGGAGGAAACATTGGAGCTTTTCATTGGCCCTGATATGTTCACTCACTTAACCAAACATCTTCAGCTTATTAGTGGGTGTGGACATTATTGGGAGTGTACCTACAATTTTTCTTCATTTCTTTTGTAATAACATGATATTTTATTTAATAGATTTACGGTGCTGATCCAGATCTATTTGTGCTTTTTTAGAATGTGTAGAGAAAGTTCCTGGTAAGGGTTTAACAGTGGAAAAGCTAAACTGAAATTCAAGGAAGAAGGTGCAAATTGAATCTCATCACTAAGAAATGACAACATTTTGCAGGCAGTTTAGTTGTAACTGTTTGTATAAACTACATTATCTCACAGAAAAATGGTAAAAACAGAAAAATGATAAAGACAGAAATACAATGTCATTACTAAAGAAATACTAAAAATTGACAGCAATTCTCATCACTCTGTCTGAATTGCACAAATAGGTTGGCAACATTTGGGGAAACTTGCAGTTTGCTCCTGATTATCTTGCTTATCATGTTTACCGCCAAAGTGGTGTCCATTTACAATTCAATTCTTCATTAAAGGATGAAATTGCAACAGTTGGCTGCTGTACATTTGCAGCCATTTAAAAAGTTGGTTGAACTGGTGAGAAGAACAGTTCACCTATTTTCCAAATGATGCCAAACTACTGATACAGTGAAGTGACTGTTCAGAGCCTCAGATGAGTTCACCCAAAAATGAGTGAGCACTGTATGAATTGCACTAATAAATAGGAAACATTGGATTAAAGCAAAAATTTAGAAACATGTCAAAGTGGATTTGGAAAGTATTATTTTTATTATTTCAATGATACATAATGTTTTCAGAAATTCATCAGACATGTACCAATGGAACAAAAAAAAAATCTGGAGATTTGGGTATTTTATATATTTATGTCTTTGTGCAATTTCGACAGAGTGCAGTACATTGAAATCTGACATTTTATTAATTAAAAAAAACAAATTATAGATTTTTTTTAACCAGAATCACTTTATCTCTATTCACTTTGGAGTATGAGGTCAAGGTATTTGCTTACTTCTGCCTGATGGGAAAAAAGTAGTTATCACATTACATATAGATATATATACATACATATATATATATATATATATATATATATATATATATATATATATATATATGTATATATATATATATATATATATATATATATATATATATATATATATGTATATCTATATATATATATATATGTATGTATGTATGTATGTATATACACATATGTAGTTAATGGAAAACATTACTGGCAATGAAAGCAAAGTTGATTAACCCTAACTAATCTTTATTAATAACAGTATTAAAAGATTAGACTGCAATTAATGTTTACTTGCTGCATCACCTTTTTACAGAAGGCTGTCTTTGATATTCATGTTTAATTTTATCTTTAATGCTAGAATGTGGGAAATCAAATTTGCTGTTCATATTTTTTTCTGTGATGTATCAGTTAAAATGAACACATTTTGTCAGCACTACATGTATTAAGTGTAATGTCTTATCCATAACCTATAATAATATTATAATTTGATAATAATCTGTAATCTTTGCAGACCAGGAAACCTCTGGTGGAGAAGAAGAGGAGAGCTCGCATCAATGAGAGTCTGCAGGAGCTGAGGGGTCTGCTGGCAGACACAGACGTGAGTACATGACCTCCTCTCACACATCGGCTTTAGACAGGTGACCTTAGCCGAAATTTGTAGTTATAACTGACTTTACTGATTTTCCACAGTTTCATTCCAAAATGGAGAATGCAGAAGTGCTGGAGCTGACGGTGAAGAAGGTGGAGGACATACTGAAGACTCGGGGCCAAGGTATGGGCAACTCTGTCCACTCACTCACTCAAAAGGCAGTTTTAGTCATTTGGAGGCTTGTGGGCAAAGAGCATTATCAGGATCTTTACCATTTTTCTTTAACACAAAGCTAATAAATGAAGCTGCCAAGGGCTCTTAATCAAAGCAATAACACATACACTGGCTTTGAGGGCAGCATGGCCAGAGTTGTGCCTGAACATGCTGATAGTGATGGAGCTTGTGTATTTACATAGCCCACATTTCGTCTGAGCTGGGGTTCACACATTTGATTTCGATGACGTGATAAAAAAACCTTACAGGTCTCATGTATGTAGTATACCTGATCCAGCTGTATTCCCACTGAGATTCTCAGTTGAAGCTCCTGTCACTTTTAGGATCCCTTCCCCATATTGTCTGATAAGTTCACTGGTCCAGTATGTGGTGATTGGTCAAGTCAGAGCCCTCTTTTGACAATTCTGAATTCTTTCTATAGTCCATGCTCTGCACTGTGCGTGCTACTCTAAGGCTTGAAGTTCTAACTAAATGGTGTAATGACCTCACGCTGGTAGGTCTATTTGGGGGGGGGGGGGGGGGGGGGGGGGGCAGCAAGTCTTTTCAGGTAGCTGCTGGTGCTGCCCAGAGGGAAGGGAGAAGCCTTCTTTTTATGTTTTCAGGAGACTGAGAAAACCTATTCATGGTCTGGAGATGAAAACTTACAGCTACATGTCAGTCAGTGAAGGGGTCATGGACAGGAAAGTACCAGTGAGCTAGCAGGGAAAGTGCTGAATAAAGTCTGGGTGTATATGTACACAAATGCAGGTCACTCAGGTGAATTCAGAGGATGTTCTCAGTTTTTTGTACATGTGTGAATAGGGTTTTAGACTCAGTTTCAATAATTGGGATCAGACTATAATTCTAACTCAAATGCAGATGTTCAATCTAACGTTATCCAATACGTAAGGATTTTGCAAGTCCCCCACAAGGTAGACTTCTTTATGGTTTGTAAAGACAGGGAAGACAGTTGGGTTGGGTAGGATCAATACATTTGTACTCTTGGATGGATTTTGAAGGGATATTTCTGTTTTTCTGAAGTGGGGTTGTGAGAGGTACATGGCATGAGCCTGAATATGTGCCACAGTGTCACAGCCTAGTTCTCAGAGAGAGACAGTTGCTATTGCTATACATTGCTGTACACAGTGCCAGATTCTACGCTAACTTCTAAGAACAAGGCAAAAAAACAGCATGGAGTCATCAAATGCCACAGGTTGTTTATGTCCACTCAATTTTACAACACACTGCTGCTTTGATTAGGCACTATTTTGAGACACGGCACAGCCCACTTGTCCTTACGCCAGCAGTGCCATTTAATTTGCTTTACAAAAGGAAACAGCTGCTACCAAACAGGATAGTTTTATGTTTATGCTGTGAATATGACAAACGTTTACTTTAGTCACTTTGGAATACTTGTATGAACTTGGGTACACACAGGAAAACCTCTGTAGATGGAGAGTCAGCATGTCTTAATTGAAAATGGTGGAGTCTGCTATGGGAACTGGAGGACAAGAGAGACACATGATACCTGCAGATTCAGGTGAATAAATCCTGAGCTAATGTCAACAAACTGGATGAAATAAGAGTGTGGATAAGAAGAATCATCTCAGGATGTCCAGGATACTGTTGATACTATCAGTTTTCATACGTTTGTTTGCAGTGAGCAACAGACCCTTGTGTCATAAATGGACATTTGTAAATGTATGTACAAACTTAATAGACAAATCAGAGGAGCCAAATGAAAGTTCATCTTCATACCAAATATTCAGCCAATACTGATTGTTTATTTTGAAAAGACAGAAGTCACAGGAATAACAAATGGACTTCATGATATCTGTGCATAGGAAAAATTCAGGTAAGACCATAGTTTAACCCTAATGCTGCTGCTATAAGGACACATAGGTCGTGCTGTGCCTCACAATAGTGGTTATTTAAAGCAGTGGTGTATTGCAAAATTAAGTGGATATAAACAAGCTATTTTCTTTGCTTGTTTTCTTCCACAATTCTTTTAATTAAGAAGAGAATCTGGCACCTTATACAGCAATGTATAGCGTTAGTGTCTGTCCTGAGATTTTCTGAACAGAGAGAGAACTGAGCTGTGACACTGTGAAACACATTCAGGCTTATGCCATGTCGCTCACACAGCCCCACTTCAAAAATACAGAACTGTCCCTTTAAAGCCACAGTTTCAAAACTGTTTGGCAGGAGCCACCACAAATGGTCAGGACAGGACAACTTTAAGATGTACTGTTACTCAAATAAGAAGTGACAACCTTGTACTGATTCCCAATTTTGCAAAGGATATATTAGTGGTTCCCAAACCTTTTCCTGTGAGCCTTCCCCAAGTTGTTCCCAAGATAGACCAGTACCTGCTGGGACCTATACAAAATACTATACATATACGTATACCCTTAGTATACCCTTAGATGCAAAAATGTAAATGGCCTTGAGCTTGTGTAGTGCTTAGTGACCTGGTCAAATAATACTTTTGAGGCATGGGGTACAGCTATTACATACCATGGACCTAATCTTCCACTGATCCACTGTTGTCCTGTTGTACTAAACAGTGATGCTTCAACATATTTTTTCATCACCAGAAATAAAAAAAACTCTGATACTGCTCTTTGCCCGGGGTCTGCAGATGACTAATACCACCCCTGGTCATGAGATGTGTTAAAAATGCAGCTGTTACTGGCTTGGGCAGGGACCACATGCAGCCCATTGGCATAAATCTGCAGTGACCTCATGGTCTTTGTCTCTCCATTAGAAACCGACAAGCTGAACAGGGAAGCCAGTGAGCGGTTCGCTGCGGGATACATCCAGTGCATGCACGAGGTCCACATGTTCGTGTCCAGCTGTCCTGGGATAGATTCCACGGTGGCAGCAGAGCTCCTCAACCACCTGCTGGAGTGTATGCCCCTGAACGAAGACAACCTCCAGGACGTGTTGATGGACCTTATCACCGATATACCCGGGAGCAATGGCAGTGCTTGGCACCAAGGCAGCGAGGCGCTCTGCACGTCACCTGGTGGAAGGAGCGTGTCCAGCAGCTCGACTTCTGCCCTCTCCCCGGCCCCTTCCACCATATCTAGTGAAGACCTATGCTCTGACCTAGACGAGACCGACAGCGAGCACAACCAGAGCACAACAGATGCCTCGGAGAACAGGGATGCACTAAGCATGCGCACTATGGCCTACCATAGATCCATGTGGAGACCCTGGTAAAGGCCTGGGGTTTTGGATGGAGTTCATGGAGGTTTGTAAAATAATGATTCGTGGACTTTTTTTAATAAGATTCGTGACAAAACCCTTAGGAAAAATGTGCACCCTGCATTCCTGGACTCAGCTGAAACAACAAATGAGAGGCCACATGCATGAATAATGTCATAAATCACGTTTTACCCAGAGGATGACACAGCAGCTTAAATCACATTTAATCCTTGCAGTAACATCATGTCTCAGAAATTGGATATTAAGAGGCAATCCTTGATGCTAGGTGTGAACTCACCTCAGGACAATTTGCTAACCAGACTGCATACAGAGATGGTCAGGGATAACATTTTCTGGACAGATTTGGTAGTGCAGATACATATTGGCATGACCAAACAAAACCTGGTAGACTTGATGTGGTAACCTTACATGCTATGTGAAGACAATATTAATGAATAAGGCAAATTAGTAAGGAGCTAAGAAAGCAACAGGCCCAACCTGGGTGCAGTTTGCTTACATTTGTATTGGAATTTCCATCCAAAAGTACACTGCAAAGTTTTTTTCACGACATAAATCCAGCATATATGCCCTTCTTTACATTCAAAAAGTTGGCCCTGTCTTATGTACTGACAAGATCATTACACCAGTAACATATGCTAACATGACTCTGAGTGCAACTGCCACCACCACACACTACACAGCCTGATGTCATTTAAGTTTGCTCCCATTCATTGTGTTTTTCTGCAACTGTCTCTTCAAGTTCAAGTATTCGCAGGGAATTACAGTGATGCAGGCAAAGCAAACTGGAGTTAAAAACACTTTTTAATAGCGTTTCCCCTTCATTTGGCCGTACTCTAACTAGGGCTGGACTAAATGGACTAAAATAAAATCAGTTTTTCAGACAAAACTCAATTTACAATTTACATTTTTCCCTCCAAAAATAACCACAAATGACACAGAAATTATACAAAACCAGGCTTACCTTAATTTTGTCAAAAATTGTCAAACAAAACAGATGTGAAATTGTGTCAAATCTCCACAATTCCTCCATGCTGAGCTCTGAACCACTTTAAAAGAGCCATCAACAAATGCAAACTCTACAGACCAACAACGCATTATACTGAAGGAGGGACACAGTTGCACAGAAACTTTACTGTGGACTAAATAGAAAGGCTCACGTAGCAGTGCAATTTATGTGCTGGATTTTACAATAGTTAAACACCATTTCCTTTAAGGTAATGTTCATGGCAGAATGAGGGAGAAATGCTGTTAAAAGGGTGTCACAAGCCCCGTAGCTGATGGCTTATTTGTACAGCAAAGCCTGTCTCTGGAGATGTGAAGTGTGACAGCATGCACAAATGCAATATACGTTAGTATCTAGTTATGCAGCATGGATGTCAAAGCAAGGATTATGGAGATGTGAACAGCACATCTTGCTGTGCAACTTTCCATCCAAGCCCCAAAGTAGTTGCCTGTTTTTTTCTTTGCACTCCCAGAAATGTAGAAAAGCATCAATGACATGAAAGACACCTGAAAGTTGGAAACAGCCTTTTGTTGTAAGGGAGGCTGTGGTCATCATGAAAAGAGATTAGAGGCTCCTCTTGACAGATCCTGCAGCCACCAGAGAGTAGCCTCCTTCCTTGTAAATGAAATACTGCTGCATGTCCTCACTCCTGCTCAAGGCACCTTTACCTTTATCATTTACATAACCCAAAAATGGACTTACAAGGAACAGATTAAGATCATATTTTTGCATGTTTGTGTACATAGAATTTGTATGTGAAGTTAAAAAAGAGCTCTTTTAGAAACACAGAACTTTGGTGATTCTTCTGATTAATATAAATATTTCTAATGTATTTCATAAAGGCTTGTAGCTAACTGGACCAGTAGCCTCTTTCAGAATAACTACTTTATGTCGTAACCGTGTGTAGAAATGACAGTAACGTGTTTGGATTTGCTTAATAAAATAATGTGTAAAAATCGTCTGCCTGCCTGGACTCAGTGTGTCATATTACTTCTGGTTGTTAATTTGAAGCCTATATTTTCAATCAAATTAGGCCAAAAGGGTAATCAAGATTTTTGTTTAACTGCCATTAAAACTTTGTGACTAACAGTTAACTTCCTAACTCTAACAGCTGATTCATGTAGAGTTTAAATGATTTATGTTTGGGTCAAGAGTTAAGCCAAAACCTATGAACGGGGGAAATTTTATTTTGCATTTAAAGAAGTCTCTACAGATTGCTTCAAGAGAGACATTTTGACAATGCAACAGTTAGCATCACACTGGTTTTCACAACTAAAATCATGTGATTTTTCATTGTAGTCTTGGATCTTTTCTTATAATAAGATCTTCAAAAAAAAAACTATTATACTTGGACATTTTGTTTATTGTGCCGATCTTCATGAATGAACATAACTTTCATGACTGTTTAAGCTTGAATGTAATCTGAGAGTGTAAAGCTATTATCTAGCTACTTAAGAACTACAACACAGTGGTTCGACTTAGAAGCAGAATACAGACGCAGGTACAGAAATAATAAAAAAGATTTCTTAACAGTGTGAGATGGAGAAGTTTTCAGTTATTTACTAACAACTCAAAAAGCTCTCAACTGATTTTCATGGTATTTGCCGGGTATGTTGATCATAGCAGAAGGAAGAATTTAAGGGGCAGTTTACATAGTTGGCAATAATTTGCTGGACAATATTGGCAGCGCTTAGGTAGAGGTTTGTGCCCTTGGGGCACCTCTAGTTTATATAATTTTTTTTCTTAAGGTGACCTTTATAACTGATCTTTAAAGCAACCATCGGAAACAAGCTGCATAATGACAAAACATTTAAACCCATACTGAAAAACATTTTGATGAAAAAAGGGATGCATCAGTGTCCAAATGTGATTTACACAAATGGCAACACATCAATCTCTGAATGTGTTGCAACTGAGGGCAGTAAAAAGGTCTAAAAAAAAAAACTACTGAAAGTTGCAGGAGATTTTAACCTCATTTTTGGTAAGCGTGTAAAAAATCCTTTAACATTGTGCTTTTAATTTCACTGTTGGCACTCCTTTCAGCAGGGATCTCCAACATTTTAGAGCTATTTCAAAGATAAGGAGTTATATGGAGGGCTACTTGTTTGATTTAATGTTCATAAGTAATACAAATGTTAATCTAAATGTTAAAATGTTAATAATTAAACAAACAAATAATAAATAGTATGCATTTGATAGGCTACATGGGACACTATGTTTACATTTTTAGTTTTAATTATCCCAATAAA
The DNA here is from genome assembly GCA_036419115.1 of Scarus forsteni. NCBI lineage: Eukaryota > Metazoa > Chordata > Actinopteri > Labriformes > Labridae > Scarus > Scarus forsteni. The sequence continues at coordinate 7,183,685 of JAZDUH010000229.1, read as the reverse complement.
TAATTTTTACCACATTTTTTTCTCATATGAGAAATTAGAAAATCGTACATTTTAAATCCACTTACTTCAAGTTCTGTGATGGTGTCTTGTGTTATTTTCTGAATGTCCCTGAGAGCACCTGATTGGCTCCCTGAGTGCTATAAGGCACTCATGGGTATCTTGTTTGGTTCCCCTGCCTTTTTTTTTTTTTTTTTAGATATTTAGCCTTCATCAAAGCTGGTTTAGAGAATTTGTTTTGAGGTTCTCATCCCTGCCAACCTCCCAAACTGCTCTGTTGTGCCTCGGCTTTTGAGTCTTTTCACATTTTCTTTCCTCTCCTTACAAACACTCCAGGCCTCCTGTTACTCCACTGAAAAGAGTCACACCTCCCCAAAGTGTCTCCCGTCTCACCTCACATTCAGTGAGTCCATTATCAGAGAGCTGTGACATCCTGTGAAGACTGCACAACAAACCAACACCTCTGTTTATCTTATCCCACACTGAAAGAGAAGTTACTCATACAACCCCTTTTTTCTACATATACCACCTCCTTCATGTAATATTGGTGAAAATGGTATGCTACTTCTCTGGCCGAAAAATTCTACCAAACAGATCCTGGTGGAGGGGGAGGTGAAGGTGCTCATGTCGGTCGTGGGGTGTGAATGCTGAAAGGAAACACATTGAAACGGGAGCGGACGGACACACTGATCAAAGCTGTGACCATCTGACATATGAGCGTCAAATGGTCACAGCTACAAAGAATACAAGCAGGCTCACGTTCTTCAAAGGGACCATTTAAGTCACACATGCAGCTGCTCATCAGGAATCCAAGGACACAGGCGCTCAGAGTCCCCACTAATATTTGTGGGGGATTAGGAAGAAGGTGAGATGAAGGAGTACTCAGTGCTGTCATGGGTCCTCCAATCGAAGAGTAGATTCCAAACATTAGCCCTCTTAAATAAAATACATATTAAGATAAGGTAAGCTTAACTCGGTCTTATGGAGTGTAACTGCCTGGCTTTAGTGAACCTGGTTCACTCAGAGGACAGGTATTTATTCAAAGCCTAATTTCAATGAAGCTTGGACATTTTAAAATGAAATAATAATAATAATAACAAAATTCCAATTCAACATCCACTTAACTGAACACATTATGAAGACAAGACATGCAATGTTAAAACTGATACAAGCTTCATTTTTTTTTTGTTGGTTTTCTACTGTTTAATCATTTTCAATTTTGTAGCCTGCAACACATTCCAAAACTGCTGGGTCGGGGAAAACCAAACACTGTGATTGTTGAGGAATGAGCAGGTGAACTGGAAACAGTTGAGTGTCATGACTTGGTATAAAAGGAGCATCCCTGAAAGGCTCAGTCATTCACAAGCAAGGATTGGATGAGGTTTACCACTGTATGGACATGAATTATTTAAACCATTTTAAGATGCCTGAACTTCAAGCAAGCTCATTTAAGAGTAAAGTGGCAGAACACTGGCTGATAGTACAAAATACAAAATATATAAGAGAATTAAAACAACAACAATAAAAATATGACTTGATTGATAGTGGTTGCCTTTTATCAGAAACCTAAACTCCATATTTAGTGACTTTAAATTCATTCTCATAAACCTGACCACTTCCTCCCATTGATTTGTTCAAATGACCCACCCCTACCTCCCAACCCTTTTTTGATTTTTGTCTTTTTATCCATAGTGCTTTAAAAGGGGGGTTCGTCATGGCTGGGAGATATGGCAGATCCCACAAGAAGTCTCCAGAAATCGTTATCAGCTACGTGTTTTACATTTCTAAATTCAAAGTCATCATCTGACATTTCTTCAAATACTTGTCAAATTCATCATGGTGAGGGTGTGGTCCCTGAAATATATGAATTTACACATATTTGCAAACCAATCTGCATGATGCAAATGATGTGATGTAACTGAAGTCCAGCTCAATTTAGTCTGAGCATGTGGAGCACGTTGCCACTGCACTGTGTAGCGTTATGCTCTCTTTTAAGCTTCTCATTGCCAAACCATGTTCTTCTTGACCTCGCTAACAAGCTAGCTAAGAGGCAGGGACAATGATGATGGACAGAGATTGGTTAAAGCCGGACTTGCGTATATCACTTCATCTGGCACATGCAATAGAACCAGATATCCACTGTATGTCAGTGTTATCAGAAATAGTCAAACAGCAGCTCAGACATCAACATTATACTTTTAATCCTGAGATATGGATTCACGTCATCAGTGCTGCCTCAGAACATTTTATTTGATCACACTTTCCCTCTAAGTGCCATATCAGAAGTAGGCCTAAAGGAAAAATCATGACTATTGCTGCAAATCAGCACAATCTGCTAACAGAAAGCCACAGACGACAGACGGGCTGCATCAACAGATGTAGTTTGAGCGGGTAAAAAACAAAACAGTCAGACAGGAGGGAAACTTAAGTGTCCAAATTCATCAGCTGCAGGTTTGTGACCAGCTTTTGATTTCTGAGGTCTCAGATCAGAGGTCAGCCCAGTGCAACAGTTGGTGAGAGAGAGGAGCAACGGCAGAGGAGAGCATATGGCACTGAAACAGATCCCTGAGGGGCTTCACTGCAGACTGAGGAGGGGGCTCTCAACTGTCTGAGAGAGGGAACAATGGCTTTTTCAGGCTGCAGCATGGTGCTCACAAAGCACAAACCACAGTGGGGCTTTATCAGACTTCTTCTTTGAATGATCCAGAACAGTAAAATTATCTGTCTACCTCAAAAGAGAAACACAGAGTCAGCCTGGTGAAACATGTTTTCTGTGACTTTTGAGGATTGTTGAGTATATATGTGTTGGCATGTTTGGAGCAGCTGAAGAAGGTGACAATGAGAAAAGACATGGAGAAAAAAGTCTAAATGACAAGAGAAACATGAGAGTAGTACTGAAATATAATTATTAATTTGCTTTGCATTGGACTTGCTAGCTTGGTCCAGTGAGTTTTATCTTAAACTGCTGGCAAACGGTGGTAGGACACAATAGTGGTAGGTTCATTTGTGTCAGGCCAGAAGAAAAAGACTTACATGCAGTTAGTGACACTGCAAACAAGGGGAAAGTCTGATGTTCAGATGCTGCAGAGCTTTTTTTTGTGCCTTGAAAAATTCTACAATGTAAAACAAACTAAAGGACATATAACAGTTGAAAAAGCACAATATCAGCTCTTTAAGGTTGGTAGAAAGGTGTAGGCTACACCTCCTATTAAATGTAATGTATTAATCAATATCTAAATAAACAAAATAACGATTTCCAAAGTTTTGACAAAGCTGAGTTTAACATGCCTTTTTTGCCATATAAGATAAAAGAGAGAGTAATGTAATAACTAAAATTTATCTTTGCTTCCACCCTTTTGATTGAGGTGTACTCATCTTTGTATCATTATCTTAAAATGAGAATAATAGTATTTGTGTGAAACTTAAAAAATCTTGTTTGCAATCATTGGCCTACATTGAGGGGAGAATTTTGTAGTATAGTAGAGAGAGAGAGAGAGAGAGAGAGAGTTGTACAGAGACCTTCTTGAAAAGAATCTGCTGCCATGTACCAAGATGATGAAGGTGAAATAAGGGTGAATATTTCAGCATGACAAGCTGTTTGAATGGCCCATCCTATCACCTTACTGCAATCCAGTTGACAACTTAAGAAAAAAGAGTTCTGAGTTCATAGAAGAGGCCCACAGACTTCTAAGATTTAAAGACAGTTTTGTGGAACACTGGACCAAAATCACACCTGAGCAGTGCATACCACTAGATCCTCTTTACAGGAAGCACCTTGAAGCTGTCATTACCGACCAAGTATTAATTTAATTTTAAAAAAGACATGTATAATTGGAGTTCTTTGCATGTGAGGATTTCATGTGTTATAACCTTTGGAGTATATTGATATATCTATCTATATCTATATCTATTTCTATAGATAGATAGAAAGATAGATATAGATACAGATATATCTCTTTTAGATCAACCGTTTCACTATCTTTTCAGGTGCGTGGTCCTGTCTTAACTTAATCCTGGAAATCTTTAAACATTTTTTTCATTATTTCTTTTTTCATTTTTGTTGTTGACTCCCTCTTTAAATGTTTTTTTCATCTCAGTATTTTGGCTTCTCTGTTAATAGCATTGAAGTGTGTCAGCTCTACTTAAAAACGTTCTACTTTTCTTTCAATTTCTTAACAGTTCTTAGTTATAGCCTGTGTCATCTTGCGATGTTTGTGCTTTTCCCATGAATCCATTTTTTAAATTGAGCCACATGGCAAAAATGCCTTCCCTCAGTTTTTGTAGGCACCTACCCCTGAAAGGTTTTTCCAGGGTCTTACATAAATCTAGGGATGGGAATTGAAAACCAATTCCAGTTGAGAATCGTTAACAGCTCCATCAAAGAATCGATATGAGCCTTTTTGCTAATCAGTTCCCTTATCAATTCCTTCTACTGACAGGGTTCAGAGGTGTAAGAATTGTGGCTTAAATTTAATTGCACCTACTACACAAAACTTAAGCGAGTGGAAAAACTAGAAACTTGCAGAAGCCTTTATCTATGCTGTGACGTGTGTTTGACATTGTTGCTGCTGAAAATCAGACCAACATTTGCCCACACATAAAATTTGCAGGAATCGATAAGGGAATCATTAAAGAATTGGATCAATTAGCAGGATTGTTGACAGCATTGGTATCGATAAATCTTATCAATTCCCATTCCTACATAAATCTATTCCTTCATGCATAACACATTGTATTCTTACTCCCAGAAGCACATATTTCCTTTAGCAATGTATGACTTTATATGATGGAAAATTGTTAAAATAAAACAACAGTAGAGGGATATGTTTTCATATTTCTGTAGTTTTATTACAACATAGTCTCCATGTTTCAAACAACACATCTTATAGCCTACAAAAAAGCACAGAACTGTGCTGCTTTCATACAGCACAGAATCATACAGTGGCGATGAAACAAAATTTACATGACCATACACAGCATCATGTGCCAGTACCGTGTGTATGCATTTACAGATCGGGGCGCTTCCAACAGCCCACAGGGGTCTAACTCTTTTTCATGGCTCCTTCTCTGACTCGTGAAAAACAAGGCTTTAAACTAGCTTACTGTCACTGCGGAGAACAGATTATTTCCACTTTTTCACCACATGATTGAACTACATTCTTGCCTTGTACACAGGTGAGTGTTGGAGGCCCCTTCTGGACATTTTGCACAGAAAAGACACAAAAGACTGGGACACACTGCTGTTTGTTTGGGATGCTGACAGGCGTTTGTCCTCTCTGTCCATCACTGGAATCACTGAAGCGTCTGACCTCTCTGTCTGTTACCCCTCACTCACATTCATACACACGTGATGTGCTGCTATCAACATGACCTGGGATTTTGTTAGAGGTAGGGTCCGTCCCCGATGACACTTGAAAAAAGTCTTACAGATGTCAACGAAATAAAACACACAGAAGAAACATAATAAAAAAATAGAACAATAATAATAATTAAAAAAGAAAACATTCTGACATTTGGACAATAAAATAAAAAATCATGAGGACAAGCTAAGCCAGCGTCTTGGTCCAGTCTGTGGTACATTCACAAACCCTGCCCGAACACGTCTCCGCTGTAGCACCAGAGTTGTTCCCCAGTTCATGTGCTGATGACCTCGACCAGCCGACACGGAGACAAAGCTCCTCTGAATACTTCGTGTATGAAGACCAAGGGCTCGCTTCACCGTTTCCTATGTCTCCCAGGGTCTCCGAGGCAACATGGTCCCCTTGTTTCCCACCAATGTAACGCTGTTTTCCCGCTGCTTTTTCGACTTTAGTGCTGGATCTCTGTGGCAAATGTATCTCTATATTCTGACCAAGAGTTTTAAAAATGTTCAAGGAACTGCACTGCAGCATGCACAACAGTACAGGCTGTTCACTTGCAGCATAAAACATCACAATTTCTAAAGAATTCCCTTAAAGTGGAAAGAGGGTGAAGAACGGCAAGTTTGGATGTGATAAAAAGAGAAAAGGGGGTGGTCACTAAAAAGATGCAAATAAAAAATTTGCAGTTTAAAAATCTGTAAAAGAGCACTGGTTAGGTCTAAATTGACACTTTGTTGTAGAGCTGCACCATATTGACTAGAACGAAAGTTAAAAGGTGGAAACCTTCCCCAAAAAACTGAGAAATTCCTTTAAAATCAGACGTGTAAGGGACTCAGATTTTTAATAGCCATCTCCTTTATCTCTACTATTTTTTCAGTGGTTCTCATTTGGTGGTTCAGAACCCAAAAATGAGTTGCAAAAGGGTGATTGAAAGATTGAAAAGGCGACCATGTGCGGCTGCCCATACATTTCATCCGATTACATTTCTGCAGGAATAAGATAAGATTCATTTTCTTTTTAGAGTAGATTTTGACTTATCTACTTTACTTTTACGAGACAACCAAAGCTTCTTCATCTTGGTAAACTTCAATAAAAAATAATACTCATTTTAAATTGCATGTCCTTCAGTTTTTAAATATACCTTTTAAATGAGTTTCTTTTATTGTTTTTAAATCGTCTCTCATATATTCAGCTCCATTCAGTTGAGGTAAATTAAAGGCTTTGAGTTTTCTGGATCATTTAATGACTTATGGTATCAAATTTTGCAAACTGTGCTCGAGCGTGTGGTGCTTTTATCCTCTGTCTGGTCAACAGAGGATCACAGTGGGTACCAGATAACATGGTGACACCTGTAGAGTAGGAACTGACGGCAGTGAGGAAAAGAAGAGCAGCTTTGAAAAGTGGAGGTTTAATGGCATGAAGGATAAATTTGCCTCGTTTGACAAGGTGGACTTAATCCTGGGAATCTGAGCAGCTTTGAAGCGGTCGGTCATCATGCTGCTGACGAGACCTTGAGTCATGTTAACCTGTTGCTGTTTTATGAGATGTTGTGTGTGCACCCTTTGATTGTCATGACCAGAATAATGTGTTACATATTCTGTCTTAGTATTATTACGACTGCTGCTGCTCGTAATGCTGCGGGAGTGTGGTGCTCTGACAAAACTACGTTGTTTTGTTACATAACAGAATTCAATTGTTGTGTTCACATATGTCTCGGAGAAAGCTAAAGCAAAAACACCCACTGGTGTCAATCAAAATAAATTAGAGTGGCAGAAATGTTCGAAGCTTGGGTCTCATTAAAGGTTTATTTATGGATCCTGAACCATAAACATTTGATAACCACTGTTTCTTTGTGTTAATAATCTTCTAGAAAAATATTTTTTCAAATATATAACTGGCACGATCTGTCACAATGCTCAGCTTTGAAACTAGTCATGCTGTTTGAGGCTCAAATTAAGTCGGCAACAGTGAAGACAGATGATCTGGTTTCAGTTTTTAAATGTCAGAGTTAAAGGATTTCATCGCCTCTTTTTCAAACAAAGAAGTGTACAGCTGTGCAGATTTGGCTTGAACAGGAGATACAATTTTTGGTCAAAAATAAATAAGATATTAAGTTATGAACACCTTGCACTAAGTATTGGATTGTCACTTTCGAGAGAAAATCAGGACAGCCCACGTGGCCTTCTGTCAGCTGCTGAGTCAAGTGCTCTCTATGCAGATAGCTCAAACCCTCAGGTCTGAGGACAGTCATGGGATAAAAACTCTTCAGTGAAATAAAAGTGCTGGTCTGTGCCGTTACACACGGCCTATCCAATGAGCACCTCTGGTAATGTACAAAGTTCCTTATGGTGACACAAAGGGGGTATTGGGGTTTGAATAGGACCGTGAGACAGAACAAAAGACAAAAACAAAATGACGGGTGGCAGAAGTTTCAAACAGCAGTTTGGCTGCTGGTTGACAACATTTACAACTGTTTAAAGATTGTTTGGTGAAATTAAGTTAAAGTAAATATCTGCCTCTGATGTCAAAATATTAAATTAAATTTCATCTGGGAGGCCAAAGGTTCACACACTGCAGGGTCTGGGCCCTGCAGTGTGTGTTTGTGTGTGTGTGAGCCGGCTGAAGTCCCACGTAAAGCCGGCCTGCTCTCCGTGTCGCTTCATTTCGAGCCGCTCTCCAGCAGCAGTCGTCCACAGAACACACATGAGCACACGGCCGGCGCTCATCCTCATTTTCACAACAACTACACAGAGTTCTGATGAGTTCATGTTTGTGTGTGTTTGCGAGGACAGTCAGGCACACAGCTGTTTGTTTCACATCCATTATGTGTGTGTGTGTGTGTGTGTGTGCGTCATGAGGGTCCATGGCTGGTCCAGCGTGTCCCCCTGCTGGCTGTGTGTGAGAGTGGAGATTCAGGAGCCAGCTTCCTGTTGAGCCTGGGAGGCCTCTGATTGGCTTTGGACATTCTGGTCCTCTTGGCTCAGCTCCTCACCAAGCTCGCCCATGTCCATATCCGGTAGATCCTCCTCGATCGGAGCTGCTGCGTCCTCACAGTACACACACTCCTGAACAAACACAAAGACAAAGTTTAAGACATTTTCTCAAAAGCACACAGGAGTTTTTCCTTTATTTTTGATCACTGAAATTTAAAAGCTGTCAAATTGAGGGAGTATTTGATGAAAGCTTTTGTTGCTGGGGTGTCAATCTGTCTGCAAAATGGCCGATTTTATGACCACTGACATATTCACCTCAGCTCAACTTAAAATCACTGAATTATGATTTTTGGTCCAAACTGCCAAGCTCAACACTCATAAAGACCCTCAGCAGAAGAGCAACACCAGATAATCCCCCCACAGAATACTCATGTACACACATCAGCCACTCCAACATGAACAACTGTTAAACTGCTAGTCAACCCACATAGCTAATCAGAAAATCACATGACAGCAAAGCAATGCATTTAGGCATGGTCAAAACGACCTGCCAAAGTTCAGAGCTAGAATTGGACTGGCAGGGTCATTTCAGGAACTGCTTATAATGTGTCAAAAAAGAGAAAATATCCAGTAAGCAGTAATTCTTTAAGTAAAACTGTCTTGTTTAAGCCAAGATGCTTAAGATATTTTCTTGATTTTCTCACTCAGGAGTAGAGGTGTTCAAAATAATCCTTTAATTGATTTGTTGTCATGCTAACAGCACATTATGGATCATCTGGCAGAAGCTGCTGCTCCTGCTAGACGGCAGTTTGTATTTTTCTCTCAAGGAAGAAAAAAATCACGTATTGTACACTAGATGTGTAAAATATATTTGGTTTACACTGAAAATAAATAAAATAAATATTTGTTACATTTGTTATCTGAGTGTTTTTATTCACTGATTTGAAAAGCAACAATGTGCAGTCATGTATAAAATCAAGAATGCTACCCATCTGAATTGATTACATCTCAGTACTACAGTTCATTCTTTCCAGTACAGTTTGTTCAAGTGAAGGTTGTTCTGATTTGTTTCTAAACATCGTGTAAAGCTGTCTCAGCACATTGCAAAAGCTCTTAGCCAGAACATTTCCTTAAATGCTGAATCTTCTTTCCCAAGGGTGCTCCTCACTGTCATAAGTTTCAGAAGTCTGGATAGAAAGTGCCAGGTGCACTTTAAAACATGACCCCAATCTAAAATCTGAGACAGATCAGAAGTTTCTGGTACAGACCTTGACATTGATAGCAGCAGGAAGGCCTCCCCTCCTCATCCACGGGTGCTCCTCTATGAGCTCTCGCCGCTGGTCTGAGGTGAAGTGAGGCTGGCTCTTTTGCATCTGTCTCAGTCTCTCTTTGTCTTCTCGGAGGACCCTCTGGATGTCCCTGTGGGTCAGCAAATATACAAGTGTAAGTTCACAAACAACTTAAACATAATCTATATTTCTTTAGGTAACTTAAATGTGAAGGTTAAACAGATGAGGCACAGAGACCTATGCACGTGACGCATAAAAAAATTAAAATTTTTTCTGTAAATTTGCAAACAAGACATTTATATCTTTCACACCTGGATACTTTGGTTGGTCCTATAACTTGTTCATAACAATAACTTTTTTATTAATATAGATTAATGTCATTTTTTAACCAGCTTCCTTCTTTCAGGACAGACAACCAATTAAGCTATATAAAAACATACTCCAGTACAAGTAGAAGTCATTCATTCAAGAACAATAATTATTCATTATTCTATCTTCATCAATTTTATTAATAATAACATATAAGTATGTTGCTCTCATTCATATATTTAAACAATATGTAATTTCACTGGTGTAATCATAACACTGGAACATTTCTTAACTGACTGATGATTAACATGCATATCAGTTATTGTTTGTTCAAAAAACTTTAAGGACACAAACAAACATGACTAATGAGCATTTCTGTTCACAGATTAAATCTTGATCTGAAATGGTTCTAATCTCATGTCTGCTGTGGCTCACCTGGATGGCATTTGATACGTCATCATGACTTTGTCGTCAGCGTTGGCCATAAGCAGCCAGAGGGGCTCCTGAAGAACATATTTAATGAAATGGTCCCCATCCCCTTGTGATGAGACCTTGGTCTGGGACTGACCCCCGTCAGACCCCTCCTCACATCTGGTCTTGGTTTTGGCCTTCGTCTTGTGATCGTGTTCCAGGGAATCAACACTGCCGAAGTATTTGCTTGTGTTGCTGCTCCCTATAAACACAGATTAAAAGTGGCGCATCAGCAATTGTACTTATATGAAGAAACGTTTAGATTATACGTCAAAGAAATCTGAAACTGGTAATGAGATGTTGTAGGAGTAAACCTACGATCATTATTGATAATACAAATGCAAATAATAACAAAAACTAAAACATAGGAGAAAGTGACTCTACGACTTAATGAGCTTTTACTTAAGACACTGGTGACCAAGCGGCTAGTTCCCCCTCCCCATGGAGAGAGGGTATGGTCTTTGAGAAGGCAGCCTTGGTTAAAATGATTTTCAACTATATCCAGTGTCCCAGCACTTCTATGAAAGCATAATAGAGCTCTAAATTGATATTTTTTTACATTTATGGCTTTACAACAAAGAGGATATTCAACTGAAGACTGTACTCCATGTTTTACAAACTCACTAAATGGACGGCCTTTGGCACAGGTGTACTACGTGAGTATGATTGTATAAATTATGATAATCTGTAGCAGTTCAACAAGAAATTCCTTTTTATAACTTAAAAATGATCTCTGAATAAGTTGCTTGACATGTTTCTTTAGGGATTTTCTCAAGCAGATATCAAACTTTCGTTGTGCCTGACCTGTTCTGCTGCCAGAAGCTCCACTTGCTGATGTTCCACAGCCTGAACCTGAGCCTAATCCAGACCCAGAGCCTGAACCCGAACCAGAACCGGAGCCCATGGAGCCAGAGGTTGCAGATCCCGTGCCAGAGTGGGAGTCCTCCTGCTCGCGCAACAGGATGTCCAGCAGGTCACAAGACGAGGAGTTTCCATCGCTGTGAGCTCCGTCACCTGGAGAATCCACCTGAAACACAGGCCAGAAGACCATCAGAGTCAAAGCCTCACTCTTCAGAGCTGCACAGTGAAAGGCTGAATCCTTAACAGGTTATCAAAATATCAACTGACTAAGACACAAAGTATTTTTAAAGGAGATATAAAGAAAGACAATGTTGATTTTTAACTACGATTTATGTTGATAGTGATATCTACGTGTTATTCCAAATGCTCAGGTACATAATGTTTCCAGCACTGACTGTAGACTGTAATTTAATTACTGACAGTGAAACAGTCAACTTGAAATGTAAAAATAATTTAAGTGATTATCTAATTTATTTGAGGTTTTCGATGACCAAGAATTGTTGTTAATGCACCGGTGAACTTTTTACATCATCTCTCTCTCTTCGAACCTTGCAGTGCAGCTGGATTCACTGGAGTTCATGACTATAATCAAACAGAGTCCTCGGCAAAGCTTCACTGAGCTCGGTCTGCAGAGGCACTGACCAGTAAGAGTATGAGACTGGAGAGCCAGAGAGATGACTGAGACACCCAAACAGCATGGATACTGCTTGCTTTAGCAACAGTTTTAGCAGAACTGGAGAGCATTTCAACATCAAAAAAGGCTGACTCTCCCATCACCTGGCATATACGTACTACTTTCTATGGACTGTTGCCCAAATGCTCATCTGACATGAAAAGTTCTGATACCAACTATGGTACATGTGGAACAGGGAAGGGTCCCGACTGTTTGAACTGTTCAAAACTGTTGTGTTTAACAGGGTGGAAGCCTAATGCAGTCCTAAGGTGAATGGTATTAATGTGGCATATAGGGGGCTTACTTGAGCTGATCATGGCTCAATCAGGAAAGCTTTCTGAAGATGATTGACAAGGATATATACGATTGTGCCCCGACTGTGTTCCTTTCAAGGTAATTTCTTGTACAGGAAGTGAATGCAACAAAAAATGCAAGCGACGAGGCTCAATCAGGGCTTACGTGATGCAAACTGGGCTCGAATGGGGCTGACGTCATGTCAGCGGAATGGAAATTCATGAAATCCTCATCATACTGACCTAACTGAAGCAGGATGAACACCCCCGAAGCGCTGTAGAAGCGCTGTAGAAGCGTTACTGATGATGGGGTGTGTCCAGGGGAGACTGTCATTTCTTCCCATATCATGCCGATCAAACTAGCCTTGCCAATCATGTACAGTCGCCATGAGAAACGGGAATGTGTGACTGGGGCTTTATGCTGTGATTTCCAATAAGGTGTTCTATACAGCCAAAATGCTAAGGTTTCATCTTTGGCCTTCACTGTCCTGCACCTGGTCCTATATTGTCACTGTTGAGCACAAACCTCATATCTCCAGGTTGCTACTTTTCAGGAAATCAGAGAAAAAAACACTGCTCCACTGAATTACTAAATTTAGTATTGTCCAGATTACATATTGCCAGTTGGAAACTATTTAACCCACTCATCACCATGTTGAGTAAGCGATGATATGATATGAGCCATGAGCAACTGGACTTGTAAGATGGACTTAAGTCAGCATACCACCTTTTAAGTCTTTAAAAAAATCACCTAAGAGACTCAGACAACAAACCCTACCACTAAGCCTCAGGCATGAATGAGTTCACTGTGCCTCTTACCTGTTGGAGACTTTCTGTCTTGGAGTTTCCTCCCATCCTGTCTCCTGCAGCTCCACCTGTTGAGCTGCTGCCCTGGACTCCAGCAGGGGGCACTGTGCTGTCCTGTCTCTCTACTGAGCGCTGTCCCTCCTCCATGCTGAGGAGGTTCAGTTGCAGTGGCGAGCTGCACCGCGATTCAAACAGCGGCGGAGATGTGGCCGGCTCCCTCGCTCCAGAAGCTGGGGTGGAGGAGCGTGAAGCAGCTCCTTCTCTCGGCTCCACTGCCAGAGCTTTGGGGGGCTCAGCAGTGAGGCTGTAAGAGAAGGGCTGTGCTGTGTAGGGGGCCTGAGCCACAAACTGAGTCTGCACAGGGAAAGAAGGCTGGGCAGCAAAGGGCTGCTGGGTAGTGTAGGCTGGCTGAGGGGTCTGAAAAGGCTGCTGGGTGGTGTAAGCAGTCTGAGGAGGCTGGAAAGGCTGCTGGGTGGAGAAGGGCGTCTGTGCAGTTTGGAAAGGCTGCTGGGGGGTAAAAGCAGCCTGCACGGGGAAAGGCTGTTGGCTGCTGAAGGGGGTTTGTGTTTGCATGGTGTAGGCCGGCTGTGGGGGCTGAAAGGGCTGCTGGGTGGTGTAAGCAGGTTGAGTCTGGGTCTGCTCAGAGAAAAACATGGGTCTTGCTGGAGCCCCCAACTGCCCTATCTGACCCAACTGTCCTATCTGGGGAAAGAGGTAATTGGGTAACACCAGAGCCACCATTGGTGTGACAATGGGTGCTGGGAAAGGTGTGGCAGTAGGTGGGGCTTGGGTGCTCTGCCCCTCCCCGAATCCTGCAGAAAGGGAGGGGTCAGGGCGAGGGGCCTGAGCTGGGGCAGTGGGTGCTGGGGGGTAGAGTGGGTAAGCAGGCACCATGGTGGGGTAGGAGACATTGAAAGCTGACTGGGAGGCTTCAGAAGGAGACCACGACGTTTGGTTGAGGCCCTGTAGAGGGGGTCGGGGTTTGCGGTTCGATATTGCGCTGTCTGACGAGTCGGGATGCTTCATCCGTGGCTTCTTTGACTTCCTGTTGCGGTTGCCCTTCTTGGCAGTTGTCTCAGGCCGAGTGGGACCCTGTTTGGCTGTACCTCGTGGTCCAGACACTTCTAGGACACACAAAGAGAAGTCAGATGGTTACTTTCAGGTAAGATAGGCCTTAAAACAGTAGATTTAAAAAAAGGAACTTTTGAGAAAGGTAACATCGATTTATATTCAGTTAATTTAAGGGGAATTGAGCAAACAAATGAAAAACAACTTTCCAAAACTTGACACTAGTAGTTATAAAAAGGATAAACGATTAATAGGCCATTTTAATCTCTTTATCTTTATATTTTCTCTCATCCTTTAACAAGCCGAGTGTTCTGACTGGCAAAAACTGGTTTCAGATGATGCTGAAAAACTACAGACTTCCTTTGAGGGTGAAAGCATACCAAAAAGAAAAACACTTCAAAATGATGAGAATCCTCTCTGACACATGCACTAATGTGTACCTTCGGCGATGGCTGGACCTCTCTGTTTGTGCAGATGTGTGGAACAGTCTTTCTGAAACATCCTGGCGTTATGGACCTCCCTGAAGCGGTTGAGGAAAGCTTGCTCCTCTTTCTGCGTATGAGCAGCCAGCACCTGTTTCGTCAGCCCCAGACGCTTGTAGGCCTCTTTCTCCTGGCTTGGTGGGGACACCACACTCACAGGCAGAGGAGGGGGCGCAGGACTCTCTGCGACATCCTCTATAATCTCTGTGGAAGGACAGAGCAACACACATCAGACAAAACTTCTTCTGTTACGGCAAAAAAAAAAAAAAAAAATCACCATATGTGAGTAGAAGGATCTATCTATTACTAAAGCGATGCCTAAAATTTGGACTTCATCACTCACCAGACTCTGGCTGTGGCTTCTTGTCTCCCACATGAACGATGGTGCTGCTGTAGCTGCACTGTGAGGTGATAGATACCACACTCTCAGCTTTGCTGGGCAGAGTGAGGGGAGCCAACGGGCCGCCCACCACAGCAGCTGCTCCAGAAGGAGCCTTTTTGGATGTTTTAATGTTTGATAGTTCAGGCTGAGCGCCGAGCATCAAAGGGTCTGGTTAGGAGAGAAAAAAAAAAAAAATCCAGTTAGCTTCAGATGTATAGATTATTATTGGGCCTAAAGGTTAAAAGGAAAATATGACATTGAAATATCGTGTCTTTCTGTCAGGCATATTATAATGCAAAAAAATTCTAAACAAATTCACTGAAATTCTCCCTGAGTCTGAGCAACCTTCATTTGAATCTTAAAATCATAGTGTGACAGGGGGATGCTTGGAGGGGACCACAAGCTTCCTTTTATAGCACTAAATGTGGCCCACTAGTCAGTTAAGAATATCTGACAAATGAGCTTGTGTGAAAACAAAATCTGCCAAGTACCAAAAAGTTTTTCTTTACATTGATGAATGTATTTGAATATTGGAATGCACAATTGTGATAAAAAAACAATGTAGAAAACCAGCAAATACTCTTGAATTACTTTAAATGTTCAGCTCATTAGCTGCTCAAGTTCAAATGTATAAATCTTGGGTTTCATCTTTTTGTTTTTGCCTCTACTGTTAAATACTCATAATTGTGAAGTTAAGAAGACCATACAAATTGCAGTGATATGGCCCCTGGCAATGAGGATTAAGCTTATGTGGCTCAGTAGTAAACAAAGTAGCCCATCCCTGGTTTCATCATTTTAAAACTTGAATCTTTCTTTTTACATGCCTGCACTATAGGAAAAAAATATTTTACCTCTAAATACACAACAATCATTCTGAAGTCTACGAGAGACAGCTTGCAGCACATCGGACTGCAGGAAAGTGTCAAAGAGTGTGTAAAATGCACACATCCTAAGTGAGAAAGTATTGTCTCTGTATATAGCATCTTCTTTCAGTACATACCTGGATTTGTATCTTGAGGTCCTTGCAAGACATCATCTAAGGCTTTCTTGTCATCGTCAGAGTTGGAGGAAGTGGTGTTTGATGAGAACTGGTATTTTCTCTTCACTGTGATGGGGATGTTACAACTCTCCAGATACCTGTGAAAGACACATGTTTAATAAAAGGGTATGTTTGGGATAACCTGACTGTTACCTTTCTTTGACAGAGGCACTGGGCCTTACCTGATGACACTATCGAGGCAGCTGATGTGCTGGTAGGAGTGGACTGTCTGATCCTTACAGGGGAAGTCGTCCATGGTGGCAGCAGTGCTGTCTCTGGTCTGCAGAGGAGGTGCAGATTCCTTCAGACGGACAACTTGACTCTTCTGGGCTGCAGCCACAACTGTAGGGAAGAGAAGATTTTAAATATGTCTTCTTCTGTTTGACAGTTAACACTTAAATACATTTAACTGCTACCACAGTAACTACTTTTCCTGAAAATCTGCATCATCTCACTCTGAGGGCTTGTTTTTGACAAATGAGCTGATAGAACAAGTGTTGTGTTTAAATGTTCATGGTCACAACTCAAGAGCCTCTTTTGATGGTGACTTAAAAAACACAGAATAAACTAAGGCCCATAAAATAGAAATTATTATTTTTAATGAAAGGTAACTAAATAAGAAAACCCGAAAATGTTGAAATATTTTTGGTTACTGACACAAAAACATAAAATAAAATGTTGGAACAAAAAAAGGAAACTTAACTGAGTGCTTAAAGACTTTTTAGTGAAATGAAATAAAGGACAAAATGCCCTCATTTTTTGTCTTTGACACAAGCACACTGGGTGATTATCACACCACCTATGATATTGTACTTGACAGCTACTGTATGTAACACTGTGTCTAATGTTGTTGTTTTTAATCAGAGAATCAGCCCCTGAAAGCTCGTCACAGATCACAAAATAGTGCTTTGTTTGAGCAGTACAAGCAAAAATCACCAGTTAAACAATATCAAACTGAACTCACCGTCAGCCGTCTTTTTCTGCTCGGGCTTGGATGGTGATGGTAAGGGCGAAGATGAAGGGGAGCGCAGGCTGACCTGAGAGTCTTGGTTCTTCAACATGTGGACCCCTTTGCAGATCTCCTGAAACGTCCTAGGAGGCTTGGCCTTGCCCGTCTCCTCCGCCGTCTTCCTTGCTGTGACGTTCCCATTGCTTTCGCTGGATGAACTGATGCTCACAAGCGGTTCGTGGGAACCGTTGCTGCCATGGCTTCCATAGCCACTGGAGCCCATGTTATGGACCGGCTGTAGGAAGAGGATTTTGTTTAGTCAAAGTCAAATGTTGATATTAGATTGTTAGCATTAAAGGCTCATTTATGCAGTACAATCTGTCCACGTTTGTTCTTCTGAAAGCCTCTTGGAGGGTGTAGGATACAGACCAAACATTGCATGCAGTGTTGAATTACCGTAGCTGGCTGTTAAAGTCGTACATGCAAAGATAAGGTTAAAGTGTAATCTTTTTGAACTACGACTATGTGAGTTGGTTTGAAACTACACGTGTATGACAGCTACAACAGAACAAATGAACCAAGATAAAAAGGGATCAGTTGGAGTGCGGTAACAGTGAAATAGAGGTCTGTGAAAAACTGCATCCTCCAGAGGCTGATTATCTTTACAATTACATTGACACAAAGAAGCTTCACAGCATATAGGCTGTTACAGCTGTGACTGCTGTACACAACAGAGCATAAATGAGCCTTAAAAAGAAGTATGAAGGAAGTGTGTCGTACTTGGAGCAGCAGCCTGTGGATCTGTTCACTGATTTCCTGAATGTCTGAGTCCATGATCTTCCCTCCATGAAATGCTGGTGCAGCAAAAACATCTTCATTTACAGGACCCCTGAAAAGCACATCCAGGTTATCCACCATTTTTAAAACAATGCACACTGAAACAAACACCTCTGGAAAGAAAGACTGATCAATCATATCACGAGACTTACATCCGGACTTTGTGCCTGCCAATGACAAACGAGACCTTTCGGCTCCAGGGGTTGACAAAGCTGGACCAGCTGGTGTCGATGGTGATGTACTCGCCGTTTCTTGCACAGAAGCGGATGGAAGAATGATCGAAAGGCTGACCAGCATACTGCAAAACTGTTTGCAACAGGAGAAACAAAAGTTTGTGAGTAACCATAGAAAAAAATCACTGTGACCTAACAAATCTGTCCAAGTCAAAAACCTAAGGACTGTTACTTCTAGCATTGGAAATGCTTTTCTGATGTCTTCAACACAAACTTGGGGCTCCTTCTAAATGTTGGGTCTTTTTTGATGCCTCCTTACAATGAAGCAGAAACACAAGCTCTTTTAATGAAACCTCTCATGGATTACAATTCTACTTTAATGGTCCTATTATGTACATGTTTGAATTGGAAGTACATGATTTATATTTGTTTGGCGCATGACTTATTTATACTTAAAGGAGAACGTGAGACTTTGATGTAGGGTATCTTCATCATTTTCTTGGTTTAGAACAGTAACTAGCTCTTTTTTGGCTTTCAGTGCAATGTGTACAGGTTTTAAGGTTCAAGGCAACTGCATTTTTCCTTTAGTTTCAAAAGTTTACAAAATTGGTGGTAAAAAGAAATAAAAGTTTTCAAGAACCAATTTATGTTAATAAAGGTCTTCTTACTTTTGCGATGTACAGCTAGCATCAGTGGTCGGTCACTTGGGTGTAAATTCAGCAGCACTGGGGTCCCAATCAGGTCCTGAGGGAGGAAACCCAACAGAGGAACAGCCCTGCGGGAGAGGAAAATGCCAACATGTTAGAGGAAGAAAAGGCATCTGACTGGATAAACTTCATGTTCTAATAGTGATTCTCTTGTTTTTCTGGCTGCCATTGCTAAATGTGTTTCTTACCTGGTGCATTTACACTGTACACAATGCTAGCTTAAGTTAATGCTAGCTTAAGTTACATCAGCCAAACAAACTGCACTCCCACTGATAGAATAAAGACAGCCTTTAACCTGCTTTCATTAGCTTTTATCACAACAAAAGTAAATGACCGTAAACTCAGTTTAGTTCAGTTAGAGGTAAAGAGAACAGGTAAACTCACCTCTCATCCACATCCTGAAACACACAGTTCGGTGTGTGTGTTGTAGTGAAGATTCGCTTGTCAGGGGGGATTCTGGGTGCTGGGGGGAGAAGAAACATCAAAATTTAGTTAGCAAACCAAATGACGCTGACATGGTCACGATTGCATAAACTGCTTTCAGCCAATATGCTGAAATTTAGTAGTTGTGTCTTTGAATCTATTGAAATAAAAGTAAAATTAATCAGATTAACATTATACTTAAAGTACTGAGTATGTCAACTGCAATTTTATGTTGTGTTTTATGGACAACAGCTGAGTCAAACTGTTGTTTCAGTGTAATTGTGAAGTACAGAGTAACTTTACAATAAGATATAGAAACCTCATCTAGCAAATTGCTCTTACCAATATAGAATTGGTAAGATTTCCATGAAAATGCACTTTGTAAAGTCATTGAGTAACAGTTTCACATAAGCATAATGCTACAGACAAAAGCACAAAAATCTAATCAACCACAGTAACTTAAGTGAAGTAATTAGTTACTTCCCACAAGTTATGTGACAAATACAATTTTCTAAAGTACGCCTTTGGTGCTAAAATCACATTGAATCCTACCCTCACAAATAAGATGTGGGACATCTTCATATGTTCGTCAATTTAAAGTCCAACACACACCCCATTTTAGATTTTAATGTGTGCTGACAAACTGCAGCCCTGACAAACCGTCTGAGAGCATGACTCACCCTCGTATCCAGAGTGCACCCTTTCTGCCAGCAGGAGGCAGCAGAACTGTTCCTCTGCCAGCTCGGCATCCTGGACTTTCATCAGGTAAGGGGTCATTCTGAAGGGATAATACTGGAGATCCCCTTCATGCTCCTTACCACCACTGCAAACCACAAAGATATGAATTTTAATCAGTTTCAGAATAATGCTGTGGGCTGTATTCCAGTATTTAATTTAAAATGGTAATATCCTTAAGAGTATCTTCCATTACTTATTATATTATTCCAATAAAGAACTTGCAATAAATAAGGGCTAGATGATACGTTTTGGGGTTATATAAAGGCAGAGTTTTAAGCTGATTCAGGGTAAGACAATTTAGTTTTATCAACAGAAATTAGGCAGTGCTAAAATAAATGAAGAGACTCCAAACTTCATGTGATCAAGACAGAGCTGTCAAAAAAACTGACCAGGTCTAATATTACTTAAAGTAAACTTAGTCTACAGTAAGACCCACTGTTTTCCTTCTTTGATTCAAGGGTATTCTAATTGAGTATTAGAGCTTTTACAATTCACAATCAGGTTGTTTATTTTGGTCCTTTCCCACTGACATGCTGACACTCTGCCTCTGACCAATAAAACACAGTGTTTGTGTGAATTTCGCAGTTACAACTTTGACCTAGTAGTTTCTTTACTTGGTTGTATCTTTTCAGAAATTGCAAAATCAACTGGTCTATTTGCCAAAAAGCTTTAAAATCCTGATTTTAATCCATATTTCACAGCCCTGGAGGACATACTTTTTTGCTTGTGGTATAATATTGAGGAAATTAACAGCTGTAATACGCCACCCAGTCGCTAGATGGCAAAAAAGCTTTAAAGCTCACAGCCGCCGACTTCCTCCCTCCTCTCTCTGACACTGTGCTGACTCACAGCGTTTTTGAGCAGGAAACTATGGATCAGAGAAGCTGCAGTCACTGTCACTCACCTGATGCGGCAAAAGAAGGATTTCTCCTGCATGCACTCTGTGGGAGACGACTCTGAAAGATTAGAGAGAGGGTGGGATGAATATATAAAGACGTGCATGAGACGTGTAAATCCCCCCATCTGTTAGTCATCATCAATATTCAATACACCACATACAGGACATAGTAAGGCTAGCTCTGTTCCAAGAGAAGATACGGTTAAAAAAAAGCAGGAGGCTGTGTGACACGTTTCTACAATGGAGTTTTATGCACTCTGTAGTCTCTTTGAGTTACACAGATATTCTTTCTCTCTGCAGATTACTGCAAGTTTTAGAGTATTTCTAACCAACTGCAGAATCACTTGCACTGGCACTGAATCTTCTGCTTTGACAGAGTACCTTTGTATGAACTATGAAGGCCATAGAAAGCTGGAAACTTGTTACATAATTTGATTTAGCACTGCATGTCTGTTTGTTTTAGAGAATTAAACAAAGATTGTCTGCAACAACAGCAGTGAACACAATCAAGGGTAGATCCAAAACTAACACGCAACGTCTACAACAACTTCAAAAAGTCAATTAGTTGCAGGTTGTCTTCGGGTGGTCACATAGGGAATCCAGAGTTGTTACTACGACAGCGCTTACTTGAGGTCTCACCGTGTACAATTATGTCAGTGGTGATCACGTGGCGGGTGCGTGTCAGTGGGTGTATGTTGGTGAGAGTGTGATTGAGCATGTTAATGTAATATGTGCTACGTGTGTATGAACATGTGTGTGGAGGTAGGTCATGTGCACAAAATAGATGCTTGTGTGTGCAGATGGCACAGGTCGTGCTTCATGTGCCTTTCCCACATGCCTGTTCTGTGTGATGGAGGTCAGCCCTCTGAGACCGTTTTCAAGGAGACATCATTTCACGAGATGTGTAGAAGATTTAAATTTAAAGGATCGATTTTGTTTAAGGGAGTGTCCAGTTCATCAAGTAATGGTCTTCATGGTTTTTAGAGACCTGCTGTGAAAGAGGCCAGCACCGCACACGTTCTAAAGCAGCCTAGTTTGATCTATGGCAGAGTCTACACTCTACTTGAGTTAATAGTGTTGCATCAGATGACACTGTTCCAACGTAGGTTTTCCCAATAACAATGCCTTGTCAATGTGCTTTGTTTTAAGAGTAGATAACATGGAGTGTGACTGTTTAGTGTCAGCGGTGTATACGAGAGCATCTATTGTCTTCTGTCAGTGGATATAATTTCAGCCACATAACAATTCAGTACAATTACAATCAAATCATTAGGCTTTAATAACAATGTTTGGCATGTTTCATATGTATATATAGTATTTGCTGCTGTGTTATGATGATCAGCGGTCAACAGAAGTTATTTCCAGCAACAAGTCAATAAAGTCAACATATTCTGAGATGAGTAGCAACACTGTAAAAATCACTTGGGTTTATTGTTATAATTCAGTTACGAAGCTGGTGACAATGTTTTACTTAGTTTGGATGTTGAGATTAACCAGCTAAAACGAACCTTGGATTTTTTTGGTGCAACTAATAAAGAAACAGTGTGAACAGAGGGTTTTGCGTAAAATGTACTGCATAACTTAGGATAAACATATGCATAAGTCCACAGCTACTTGCAAAGTTAACATTATTTTTTTCTTAAATTATATGTTTTTTTTTTGTTAGATATGAAATAAGATTTTCAGCTGTGAGTAAGATCAGCTTACACAGAAGGCAAAATGACACATACTGTGAAAAGCTGGATGTTTAATGTCCTGTCTCGTCTTTTAAACAACTTGGTCAAAACTTAATTTTGTATTAATTTTTTCAGTTTCCTAATAATTATGTTAGAGGAACCCTCTTAAGTGTGGAGCATACTGAACAGCTTAAAAGTGTCAAAAAAAAGTGAATGCAGGTTTGGTCACATCTGTTGCCATAACACTTGGCAATATATAACATGGTCAAAGATTTAAGCTGATGGAGTATCTTACAGAGTCAGTAAGATATATCACAAGACTATGGGTGATCTTTTATTGGAAAAGTGCCTGTAAAACATTTAAATGGGCACTTTAATGCAGGTAATGACAAAAAAAAAAAAGAAGCGATTGTGTTTTAAAATAGAGCAAGTTGTTATTCCAAGTGCAAAAGACATTAATTTTCTTGCTTAATTTCTTCTGATGAAAAAAAAGACTATAGATGATTTTACAAACAAAAGAAAACAAACCTCCAGTCAGCTCCATACAATATCTGACCAGTAACATTCAACACTGTAAACGCTGAGAAGATGAAGTACCTGCTCCTGTGCACATGCTCCATGAGGGCAGGCGGTACGGCGTGGTGAAGCTGTAGAACACGCTGACGTCCTGCGGCGTCAGGAACTCCACAAACTTGGCGTTGTTGAACACTTCCCGTTTACAGTTCAAGATGGTCGCCGCCTGGTCTGAAATGTAAACAATCTTCCCCGTGATGAGCGAGACGGCCACAGCAAAAATATCCTGCACGGCCGAGAGAAAAACACAGTTTGAGATGATCATCATTTGAGCATGCCACCACCGCGTATGAAGTCAACCAAAGTTTAATTTCCAGAAATATGAAACTCACAAATATCTAATGCTCAGTTACTGCTGTAGTTTGACACTGTTTACATTTTCCTTCTCTACTGAAGGTAAGTTTCTGTGGTACTTACTGTGTTTTTGAGGGTGTACTCTGAAGTGATGCTGTTGATTTCCTCAATAGTGTAGGAGGAGACGTCAAACCCTGGTGGCTGGCTGTCATTAATCATCAGCATTTGATAGTATTCCTCATTGGCTGCAAAACAAAAAAACAATGAATCAATGAATACATTGTGTTGCGTAAAGCATTAAGTTAGAATTATTTCTTTCACCCTTCCATATCTATTTGAAGCTTTTGTTTCTGTCTTTGCTTCTCATGAAAAATAGCCTCAATATTTCAATATCATTTCTCCAAATCAGGCCGAATTGTATTCTCACTCTGTTAAACCTGCGATCGAATGTGTCATCAAATGCAGTGTTAAACAAATAAATAGAACCAATGCTAGCAGGTCTTACCTTTCACCTGTTTGACACATCGCAGCGCATACTTGAGCGTGTTGACTGTGCTGGACTTGCCCTTGCTCCTCTTTTCCGACGGTAAGTGCATCTTGAGCTCTTTTAGGGTCTTGAAGACCTCCTTCTGTGTCTTCGCTTTGGCTGACTGTTCACTGCTGCAAGGCAAACATGAGACAGACACACGTGCGTCAAAATGACAAGGTCTTACCAC
This sequence comes from Scarus forsteni, assembly GCA_036419115.1. Taxonomy (NCBI): domain Eukaryota; kingdom Metazoa; phylum Chordata; class Actinopteri; order Labriformes; family Labridae; genus Scarus; species Scarus forsteni. The sequence continues at coordinate 7,159,737 of JAZDUH010000229.1, read as the reverse complement.
TGCTTTCACAATCTGAAGAGGCACGGCTTGCCAGCATGGAGAGACGAGAAGGAGAGGGGAACGAGCCAGTATTTAAGAGGTTTGAGGTTTTACAGCTCTGACAGGACAAACTTAGCACTGCTGCATGCAAAGTAAACTTAGTAACAAGCGCCTAGTGCCTTGATCATAGTTCTGTTTAAGCAATGATCGGAAAACAGGCAGCTTGACTAACATTGAAAACGCAGATATAGACTAACCTGCAGCCGCTGGTTGAGGGGTTGTCCTGCTCCGAGCTCAACAAACTGAAGGCGTTAGAGCTGCTTGGCGGAGACGGGCTGTGAGAGTTGGAGCTGTAATCAGAAACAACATGTTGTGTGACTAAAAATGAACAGAAGACCATAACACAGAACATTGTGAGAGCACAGTAAGAGCTCCAAACAAAAGGTAAGACCAAACACACAAGTCAAGGACTTAAATGTGTACACTCTTTAGCCTTCCACCTGCACCATCTGTAGAAACAAGTCTGTTAAAACATCGGCAGCCGTCAGCTGGTGCACAGGAGGGTCAAACAGTTCCTGCTTAGTATTTGAAATAAAATGCAAAGACAGTACATAATAACCACAAGCTGGATCATATGTACATGTAAATTGTCATTTTATTCATAAATATTTCAAATGGCTCCAAAGTTGCAGTTCTCGTTTAACTGGCGGTTTAGAAGAGAATTGCTTTAAGGCAGAATACTTGCAGCAAATTACAAAAGCGTAAACACAAATGTGACCCCCTTTAAAACATGTAATACTTATTAAAACTGATGACAACAAATTAATCATAGCAAAAAAGCAAAAATGTCTGTGTTATCTGCTCCTTGTCCAGGGAAAATAAACTTTGTATGCTGTAGAAGATGCGTTATGATGATCATCTCCAAGCATCAACAGTTCATTCAGTAAATCTGTTTGATTTAAAATCTATTTCATAACAAATATTATGTTACGACACTTAAAGGAGCATGTCTACATTGTAGTCTCCATTACCTTTTTTAAAGTCTTATACAGTTCATAACATCTAAGCTTTCTGCAGAACCAGACTCGTACTGAACTCTCGGCTGCTAAAAATCTTGTGTCAAAGTAGTCCAGTCATCCTTCAAATTTTCAATAATTGACCAACAAGGAAGAGTTTAGAAATCTATGACTTAAAACTTAAAAAGTTACAATTTCTGAAGATTGCTTCAGTTTTTCTTTTGCCATTTTCTCATTGGACGACTGAAAGAGGAGGAAATTGAAGAGAGTGGGGAATAACATGCAGGAAAAGGTATAAATCCAGGATTTTTTCAAAGGATTCTTTAACATTGCGAGATAGGACCATTTTCAGCATTTGTGCATATTTAGTATGTTTTCATGGCCAAGTAATCTAAATATTTAGATGGAATAAAGGTAGGACAAATACTTATTGTGAATAATCATGATATGGGTGAGGACTGTGGTGCTGGCTGGTCTGTGCTTTTCTAGTTAAAGTTGTGCCATCTTAAGCACAGCATTGTTTTCTAACATCTTCGTAAAATGACTTTATAGAAGTTGTATTTAATCTGTGGATGGGCATTATTGAGCTTTTTTTATACTAATATCATAATGATAGTTAAGGTGAGATAATATTGGCTCCATCGGTATAGTTTAAGTCAATGTTTTAGAAGATAGTTTACAGTCAGAGTCCAAACAGTAACATGACCAGTGACCACAAGATAAACTATTTGAAAAGTGTCTCCTCACTGCCACACACATTCCTTAACATGTTTAACAATGCCTGGGCAACTAAGTCATTGTCTCTTAAGGCTAAATACAAGACTGAATGTTGTTAAGATTCTATGTTTGTTAATAATGTAAAGTAATCAAATTAAGGAGATCGAATCATTTTAACAGTGTAGAAAATTCAGGCCCCTGTTTGCCGCTAAGAGTTCAGCATCATCAGCCAGTGCTTGTAAGTTTCTACGATTCTTTACAACTTATATTAAAAAAGTCAGACTATTTGTATTCTGTGACTTTGTGTTGAGGTTGTATCAAACAGATGAATGTCAATTGAGTTTTGCCTTACTTCAAACTTGTAATGGTGAATTAACAAAACTCGTAGAAGCAAAAATCATTGGCGCAATTTTTGCTTTTATTTCTCCCAAGGCATCTCTGCCATTAATCAAACCTTTATTTCACATTTAGAGGAAATACCGCTCAGTTTCAACATAGCATTGCTATAAAAATGCCTTAAAGCTTTGATGAGTTGTGTTAATATAAAATATGGCATATGCATCTTATGATGCAATGAGCTAGCAACAAATTGCAACAATACAATTATTAAGACAAGGTCAGCCTTTGAAATGGAAGTCAGAAGAGCAAAAAGTAAATGGAAGCAACAGATCGGATAACTCAGAGAAGGCTGATTTCTGACACTCGTGTTGATGAAATACAACAATGCTAGATCTTAACAGACACATTTTAAATACTGAATTCAAGGTTTTTATTTTAAATCAGAGAGTTTAGTTTAACAAATCGTTGCAAGAAATGTAGGAACTGAGCAATTACTCGACAATGCCCCCACTCTTCTCTGCATTTTTTAACAGCTGAATGAGATACGAAATGGAAAGAGATCAAGGAGATCCTTCATTACGAACATGGAGACGTCATCTTCTGAAGTGTCAGTCTCTGATGACGACTCCACTCCAAGCTATCAGCTGCTCTTTACTGTGTTGGCTGCTCTTCAGATTTCCCTTTTACTCTGACACAGGGGATGCAATTAAGCCCAGAGGCTTTGTTCAAGGTTGCACAGTAATCACTGATTTTGTTTTTCCATTCATGATATTCGAGAGACTAGTGAAACCTTGACATTAAATACTGTTAAATCTATTTATCATAAATCAAGTGTTCACAAATAGGAATGGGTATTCAAATCTGGCACAGGTTCTGTACACATCCAGCACTGATTTACTAACAGTTTCAACGTACTCGTTATGCTGACGTGAACAGAAGAAGCTAGCCTGATGCCACAATAGCCCAACGCAGCAGCTGCAAAGCAAGAGTAAAAGAGGGGCTACAAAGTGATGTGTTAGACAAAGAGCTTAGTTAGGGTCTTTTCAGCTACCATGTTTCTCTCAGAAACTAAAAATGAGTTCATATGCTCACAGTCTGTAACTCTGCAGCCAAGTGAAAGAGTAACAGATATGACAACCTTTACAGCTCGTCTTTTGTTCATGATCCAACACTGAGCAGTTTGACGTTTAGACCATAGATAATTAAAAGTATGATTTGCTGAAACATTCTTTTTTATAAGATAAAAGATTCTATCCTTATTTTTAGTATTAATGGTGGTCCCTTCGCATAAAATCCAGTCATGATTTCAGGGTTTAGAGTAATGGCATCCAAGTTTTTCCCTGAATTATAGCTACACTGATCTATCAACAAAAATGTAACATCATGTAAATAGAATCTATCAGTATGACTTTGTAAATGATGAGTAAAGCTTTGAATAATGGTTAAAAGTCATTTGTTTAACCATCAATTAAGCATTTTGACCTGCATTTACAAATTATCTACAGATAATAAATTAATGCTGAGTAGACAATTTAGTATTTACAGCAGTTGAACTTATTTTGCCCTAAAGCTTTACTGCTAAAGGTTGATATAAAAAAAAAATACAAAAACATTTACCATGTAATTTTCTTCCCCACAGTTGAAACCAACTTCTCCAAAGTTGATGCAAAAATAGGACCAAGCTTCATGTATTATGGCAGGAAATAAGCTTATCCAAAAATACTGGGCTTGAGACCAAACTGGAAGAAGACATTTGGCTGCTACTCCATTATCCCCTTCGGTCAAGCAGCAACAAGAGTTTGTGAACTGGAGGTGGTGGCAGATGTCCTACTTTTGGTACTCCTGATGGGTCTGAAGTGTGTCAAGTTCCTCAGGTGTGTGTTTGGACTCATTCTATCTACACATTCCTGTGTGCAACACCATCAGTCAATGAGAAAGTAACACCCAAACTCAGGATTGTACAGCAGGCCCCGACTGGACATCTCTGCTGACGTTTGAGTAGTACTTCACACACAAACTACAAATATACAAGGCATTCAAATCTCCTTTTGCTTTACATTCAAAGATCTTCAATTTACACTTAGCATTGTGGGAAACTAATGTTCAGCCGTTTTTGAAGTGTGATCTCTACAAGGACATTAGGCTGTATTGTCCTGGATGCTATAGCATCGTCTCCATTTGTATGGATGACAGATGAAATAATTATGCGGTTATATAACAGCAGACCACCAACAGATGTGCTGCTAAGCACAGAGGTGGACAGTAAATTAGATATGAAGCAAGACGTTTTCCCAGCCCGACATCTATGAACACTATGTTGTGTGTTTGGGTGACTTTGCACTTGGCCTCTAACTAACTCAAGATGAAGTTCAGCAGTAAATTAATTTATTTTAAACAATAAAAACAGGTTCTGGCCTAATGCTCGGTAAAAAAATAAGAGTTAGAACTGCTAGCAGAAATATGATCATTGGAAAATAATTCATAAAATATTAAGACTGAAGTCATTAAAGGAGCATTAAAATTAGCTTTCACAATAACATACTAACGATATCCCTTTAAAATTACTACAAAAACAAGGTCCTGCAAAACCAGTCTTCATTTGTTTCGCTTTATTTTAAAGTTTGCAAGAAAATCACTGCATGCTGTCAAACTTGTGCAACCGTATGTGCAAGATAGTAAGAACTGAATAAAATGATTGAAAATGACGAGCTGTTCTGTCACTACTTGCAGGTCCTACAGTGCTTCTCTGTGCTGCCACTGTATTTTTTTGACTCTCACATTTCCCACTTTCTCTCTTTCAGTTGTAAATAACTTTAAGATCATCAGGTTTTCTGTACCATTTGATACCACCAATCATCTTTGCTGATTTTATAGTTCTATTGTTTGTTGATTTTATTGTTGTTGTTGTTTTATCCTGTACAGTGTCCTTGGGTGTTTTGGAAGGTGCTTTTAAATAAAATGTATTATTATTATTATTCTTATTGTTATTATTTAAATATTGCACATTTTCTCATTATGAGACAAGATATTTAATAGAGCAGCAAAAAGAAAACATCAGTGTTCTGAAAAGTTACCAATGCTTTAAAAAATTGTGAAGAGGATGTTGTCTGCAATTTCTGATAATTAACTCAAAAAACTTCTGCTTAGCATTTTATGATTTAACAGAAATGCTTTCACTGCAAAAACTTTTTGCTGCACCTTTTTCTATTTGCATTATTTTAAACCATGCTTATGAGTAAGAAGCATTTAAGTTGATTCACAACTTATCAACCAATATCAAGAATTTAAAATGTGTTAACTGCAAAAAAACAAACAATAAATGCACCAACAGTGGCCCAAAAGGTGCAGTTAAGCTGTTTATACAATCATAAAATATTTACCCCCTACTGAAGTACTATAGTTTTGGCAGTCTTAGAGTGAGATGCTTGTAGGTAAACACTCATGTACAGTAGGTAACAGTCGGAGTCTTTGTACCCCGTTTCGTCAACACCAGCAGCTATTCTCAGTCTTATAACTCGCCGTCAGTCTGATTCACACAACAATGACTCATCCAGAAGAAAATGGCCCTTCTATTACATTAAATGAACCTTACTTCCGTGACCTAGATGGTCTGCCCCCCTACAGTGTTGGGAAAAAACTTCACTTATCACGTCTGAGTGCGTTTGATGTGTCTCACCTCTTGTTGCTCCCCGAAGACTCCATGAGAGCAGAGTCCTTGCCATTGCCGTTGGAGCTGCCCACAGACTCATTGCCATGAGACTCATTACCATGAGACTCGTTACCGTGGGATTCGGTCCCGCTCCCGCTCGAGCCACTGCCACCCATCTCTACGTCCTCGTGTAAAGGGGGGCGCGCCCGTTTTCTGTCATCATGCGGGGAGCCCGGTGAGGCCGGGTGTTCGTGACTGCTGTCGCTTCCCTCGGACGCCAATCCCAACTCCGCTTCCAGCTCGACCCCATCCTGCTGGCCACAACCCTCACTGTAACCGCTGGCCATGCGGTGAAGTTGGCTGATGGAGCCGCAGGGGGAATGCTCCTCTTCCTCTGCCTGGAAGCCGGCCCTTTCCCGGTTTCGTTCGCGCCCTTCCAGGGCTGAGTACAGGTAGTGCTTTGGATCGCTGTCCTCGGACATGGGATGAGCCAGAGGGCAAAATATAGGGATTAAGTTACCATCCACATGGCACTGACATGAAGTGCATGGCACCAGGTGGTAAATGGAGTTGATCCCGCACAATGGGGATGCAGTCTAAAAATAAGAAAGTGAGAAAAAAAAAGAGTACTCAGACACTCCATCTAAACACAGAATACTTCTAAGGATAACAGATCAACACATATGAAGCTGTCCTAAAATTAGAATCAATCGATCAATGCAAAAAAGTATGTCAAATACAACAGCACACTTTGATCTGCTCACTTTACAGGCCTGCATCTTAACATTTTAAAGTCAGTGTTGAGAAAAGGGCACAACGGTTTAGATGTGGCCTGTTGTGTCCTTACACACAGACAACAACACACACATAAACACACAAACAAAGCAGCAGCCCATCCATCAAAAGGTCTGCACAGTAAATAGGCCGCTGTTTGCCCTTTCCTGGTGGACTTAAGCTCCTGACCAGAGTGATCTGGTTGAATTGTTCAAAAGAGCTTTTTCATATGAAAGGTGAGTCTGTGGAGATGAAAACAACTCTGAAGTCAGGTCACAAACAAACGGCATCTGAAAGGCGAGCTCACACCATAAAGAGGACGGATTTCAATGAAGGGAAGGTAAGTGCATTATATATTACTAATAATTACCAATAAAAGTTTTCTCCTGTCTTCTACTGCCTTGGCCTTGTCAAATGATCTAGTAAACACGTAGGATATTTCTCTTGGGAGAACACTGTTCCCTGACAAACAACAACATTATCATTAATGCCAAAGCCAAGGCTACAAGTGCTGCACAGACAGAAGATAAACAGATGTGACACCGCACTTACCACGGCCATTTAAATTTAAATGAATTAACAAAGCCTTATGTAACACAGAGCTGTGCCCTCAATATGCAGACAACAGGAAAGAGTGACAGGAGTCTTTCACACCTTGTTTTGATGGAAGTTATCTAAATTTCAGTACTTAAGGGTTTTCTAGACGATACAGCAGGAAGCATCAACTGCATGTGTTCAAGGGAAAGTTGTATTCCTCTCATACTCTGTGGGAGCCAGACTTTTGAACATAACAATGATGGTTTATATATATAAAATTATGGTCTAATTACACATCCGTTTTTTTATTTGCTTGTTTTTTTAGCCTTTACAAGTGAAATCAGTCCATATAGGCAATCATGCAGCTAGTCACACATTACAACTGACATGCACTGCGTCTTGGCTGCTTGTTTCTGGGTCTGTTGTGTTTTCCAGTGCTGAGTTTCCATTATACTCGTTCCCCTGGTTGACATTTGGCTTAAATTGGCCACCAAGTGAATTTTTGTTCAACAGATCAAACACAGCCTCATCCCTCATGAAACTGTTTTACTCAAACATATTTGTGGGTTGTATTAAAAGTTGTAGGTTTTGTACAGCAAAAAAAAACACCCTAAAAACCACAACGCCTCTTACGTTCTGATTTGGTAATACCCCATCAGCTTTCCAAGAGAATCTTCATATTTGAAAAAAGAGGACAAATATATTGAGGTTGAAAGGGTAGCATTATTTAACATTTAATCACCAAGGTACTACCCCAGCCCCTGATAGGATCATAACTGAAACAAGTTTATCAGATCTGTCAGTCATTAGTAGTGAATATTGACCATGGAGTTTGTAGTATAAAACCCTGTGACTGACAGCCCCAGAAGAAGAGGCCAAAAGATCTCATTTGTTGGAGGTGGCTGGCAGTAGTCTGGAGAACAATAACATACATCTTGGGCAGCTGTTAAAACAACAATTTGTCTAAAACATTTTAATTTATCTTAAAATCTGCGCCCAATGTCATGAAAAATTGGCCTTTACAAATGTTGTTGATGACCCCTGTCATAGAAAGATCTTATACTTGTGGTAAGAGGTGCCAGCTGAGGTTATTTTACTTGACTTTATTCTGCAAGTTTATTTTTGGGGGTAATTTCCATTCTTCAGTCTTAATTGTGGGAATCACAATTCTGGTGTTAGTGAGAATCAGAGCAAAAAAATTGTGAGCAAGTGATGAAATTTTCCTTTATGTTTAACGATTCCCTCATAAACCTCTCTCACTAAGCTGTGCATACATTGTAAAACAGGACTTTCGTGTTTTTTAAAGAACCAAGAATACAAATAACATGTGGCGTTATTCAATGCAAACAGGAGACAGATGACCCAAAGTCTGGTTGAGAATTTGGTCATTGGACATTGGCAACATGCTGACACATTTGAACACTGCACAGCATTAAATAGCAGCTGTACAATGTATTTTTTGTTTTTGACATGAAAAACTTTCAGAAGTAATAGAGGGGACTGACCATGAATGTTGCAATAAGTAGAACTGAGACTGTCAGCAACTACATCTTTAAAATCGTATCCATACCCATCCCTAATCTATTTATTCTATGAAGATGCACAAATAAAATTATACATGGATACAAATGCTTAGTTTGATATGCTGTTTCAGGCGAGTTTTGTGAGTATATTTTGTTTTGTTTCTGAAGTAGTGACACAAAACCCCTTATCTGTATAGTAAAGGGGGATATGATAATGATAATAAGACAATGTTTCTAGATATGAGCTGGAGAGATGTGTTGAGGGGGAAAACAGCTCTTCAATTTTCTCAACTGAGATGTTGTAAACGTTGTCCTTTAATACGAGGGATGTAAAATTGAATGTCTCTTTTATAAAATGATTATGGTGTCTGTATCAACTTTAGTTTTGACAAAAGGAAAGAACTTCAGCTGTTTGAATATTATTTTCAGAGCTGGAAACTCGGACTTTTGGCTAATTTAGTGTCATTTGAGCATTTTGAAATCAATACATCCATTCCATAAAGGAACAGAATTAATTTTCTGATGTACTGCTTTTCATTTAGCAGACAATTTGAAACTTATGCTAGGCTGTCCACATATACCTTAAAAAATTCCATAATCAAGGATTGTCTGCCTTGAATTGGCAGGGAGGGGAGGTTGCCTTTTAGTACTCATCCTCCACTCTTCATGAATGGTAAGGGAAACATTGCATATTTCCAGATATTGAAAGGTTAATTACCCAAATCCACAGCTATGACCATGTGTGCCGTTAAGAACCGGTGTAGACTTTTCAAGTGTTGCACTGATTGTAAAAATCGAGGCTGACTCTAATACTAATGATTTAATTTGTGTTATATCTGAATGCTGATATTAATAAGGGAAATTAGCAAGAACCATTTGAATCTGCTCATTCTTTTCTTTACCAATCTCTAATGATTGTGTGAAAATAGGCCTGAACATGTTTTCTGTATCAACAATGTCAAACACATGGCACTCCTGATAAGTGCTACCTCGTCGTGTTGACAGCTTGAGTGCTTGTGTTTCCACTCTCGCTTGCAACAAACTAACACTAAAAACACTCGTTGTCAGTGTCACATTGAAGAATTTAGCCACACTTTTGACCTCTCCTGCCACAAGTTTACCATGATTACTCCCTTGACACCTTTTTGGCACGTATGCTGACTGCCTCTCACAAAAGCGTGGTGAAACAAGCACACTGAAAACGAAAGTACTGGATAAAGTAATCATTGTGCATTGAGGAAATTAATACTGATTCCTAAACAAGCAGGAAGTGGTTGTCAGCTGTAACCAGATCTGTCTTATCCCAGCACCAGTGAAGCAACCTTTTTTTTAAAAAAATCAATATTTCTCCCACAAAGCTAATATCTCTATTTATGATTAGGAAAAGTGTAAAAGTTTACCTGGCAAAAAAGAATACCATCGCTGAATAAGCAATTACAGCTTGTAGATGCAAGTATTCAAATGTTGTGATGCAACAGATGAATATCTTTGGTTATTTGGGTGTATGCTTTAGAGTTTGATATTAAGGAAAAGTGACAGCCTTATAATACATAAAGTGCTGCTACGGATGCACATTGGTTCTGCATCGCTATTGGCAGATATTGGCCATTTTACAAACACTCGTCCTTAGCAAATCTATTTGGGGAAAACCATGTGTTTATTTGTTGCATCATACCAATGTAATGATGACATCTGGCACAAAGCAGCTCCTGTTTTAGAGAGGATTTTTATTCAGGGCAGTAAAAATAAGTTCCTTGAAAATTTTTTTTTTCCAATGTGAGACACGAGGAAACAGAATTGCATTACGGGAGAATTACGCCATTGGCATCGGCCCTGATTTTCACAAACGGTGCATCACTAGACAGTTCCTATATTATGCAGAAGATATTGTCATTTCACCAGTGTTAGTTGCCCAGGCCTTCTTTATTGATGTTGTCATATCATATCAGCTATCCCCTGATATCTGTTAAATTTCTACTGGCCTTACATAAATTTGAAATTATAGTATAATGGCAAACTCAGCATCAAATAATTTATTGGAGTCATTTCCAGGACACCAGTGATCTGCTCTGCAAACTCCATATGATCATCTACATTATAAATGCAAGTTCAATTTCTGTTCATATGTAAAGGAACAATTAGATAATAGCCCCCCACAATCCTGAACTTACATAAAAAATATCAGAGCAACAGTTTTCATCCAATAAACCTCCCCCACCTCCTACATACTTCACAGTCAAACAGCAACTATTTCAGCTATTTATGTCCCTTCAATCCATATTAAGACCAATTGGAAACCAGCACAGTGGCCAAAACCAAATTATTTCATTGTTTCCCTGCCATCCAATCCACATTAGGTAGCGGCTATTTATGTAAGAGTGCAAATTCAGCTGCCCGTCTATTCTTCACTCTTTATATAAGCTCCTTTACATAACTCCTCTAATTTTTCAGGCAGGATTTATCTTTTAAGAATAACCAAAACCTGGCACACTTTCTGTTCACCCTCGCACCCACTGACACCTTAGGAAATGACCCACTCCCAAGCTGAACTCTGGTCACAGCCAAGCCTTTCGAGGGAACTTCCTATTGGCTGCAGCAGTGGCCAATCAGACTGAAGCAGGGAGTGACAACAGTTCAGAGTGATGTCAGCCAGCATAGAGGAAGTCTGGGTTGACAGCAGGTTCAAAACATGTCACTGAAAGCAAGTATGGCTTATTATTGCCCATAGGTGATTTAAAAAAAGACCAAAACCTCAAGAAGGGTGTATGGTTAAGATTAAGAGACTTAAAAACACCAAACATACTCATGAAAATGCAGACAGCACTACATAAAACTCTTGTTGTTCACTATATAAGTAAAAGCAGTACATAAAGAGGGACATTAAGCCACAAACAGACCAACTACACCGCAGACACATTTCTGCAGCACAATCTTGCTCATTATTTTAAAAAATTCAACTTTCATGGACACATTGAGCCCCCTTCTAACCCAGGACTACTACAAAAACTATTAGCTGTCTGTATAATACCCAACACTTGTTCCCTTAAATGCATGCAAATCGTTTTTAATCTTACTTCCACATCATATAAACTCTTTACAATCCAGCAGTACAAGCACATCTTAATCTCACTATTCTCTAACTTTTAAAGAACATGCAGGATGAAAGCTTACCAGAGACTCCTACCTCCAAATACAACAGAAAATACACCAGCAGGCAAGGTCACAACAACCACAAAATTACAGCATTATTCCCCAGATCTTCAAACATGTCCCGTCCAGCTGAAAGCATAGTGACATAATGAAACTGAACTCCCTCTGCTCAGCACTGTGGCAGTTTGAGCGCTGATACACCCAGCACACTAGCACAGATCTCAGGAATTATACAACGCTGCTCCAGTCACATGGATTTGGCTACAGCGCAGCACAAAGCAGTGGTAGCCCTGTTTCATAAATCCACATGCTTTCACCAGGATCCAACCACCTCCTTATGAGGTGAATTCTTGAATGAAAAGGGAAAGAAACATTACAGGAGCATGGATACAGATTTGGCTTTTAACAGGTTACTGACAAAATGGAAAGCTCAGATCATCATTTACATAATCTGGTTAATCAGAGGGGGGGAATTAAGGAAAGTGTAACCTGATCAGGAAAAGATGACTGAAAAAGAGTCATCTAAATGTGATTAGTCTTTTAATGGTCATTCCTTCTACAGTTTCCCAATAAATGACGTAAAAGCAGGGGATTACATCACTGTGTGCGACTAATGCACTATATTGAAGCTATTCTATAATTAATGCAGTGAATGGGGGAATAAAATTAAGCATTACTGCTGAAACCCACCCTCTGAAATGAGATGTTTTAAAGGAACCTGTTTAAAATTTCACAACACTGATAACACTCAACTGCCATTTAATTTCTTGAAAAACTTCCAGAAGAGTTAAATAAGGGTCAAGTTTTTACTTTAACTATTAAAACAAGCGAGTGGTTTGTATATTATTGGAGAGAGAATTGAAGATCACAACAAGTTAACTGCACCACTGTGAAATGCGACCATCATGGACGCCATATAGCTACAGGTAGGCTCCAGCAGGGCCAAGCAGGTTTACCTATATGGATGGTAGGCCCTTTGGTGTTGTCAACATGTATATTGCTGTATAACTGCTGTATACCAGTAGCTCGACTTTATTTTAATTAAACTTAGCTTATCAATGCTATAGTTTAGAACGAAAATCAGAATTTCCATCTTACGTATGCTTGGGAAAAAGCACATAGTGTTTCCAATCCTGCCTGAAAGCCCAACCAACTGAAATTGAATACTAGCTAACAGCTCTTATTTAACAGTCATTTTACATTACAATGGCCTATATATTCATAAGTTTACATTACATAAATATTCGATGGTGTATTGTCACAAAATGTGATTTAAAACTAATTTTATATCAACAAGAATATCCCTTCCCCCATCTAACTCCCACTGACCTGCTATTCAAAATCCTCACACACGTTGACCTGCAATCCACTGCACGGTACACTGACACAGTTATGTAAAAGTAACGAAATTCCTCAAAACCGGCCGAAATACGACGGCCACTCGGCAACTGACGAACCATTTCGCAAAACTATACAATTTCCCATCCTTAGAACTGAAAATTCAACCTCAAACCGGCGTTTTTTGTTGGAAAAGTACAGAAAGTAGAGCAGTCAGAAATCTCGCGCATGCGCAGATGGAATTACGTTATGCAACTTATTTTTTTCCGCTCGTTTATTCTCTCCTTTCGCAGCGAAAGCTCAACAAAAAGCCAAACTCACCTGGCGTGTGGAGCAAAAAATCGCCTATCCAACAGTCCCTGGTGTCAAGTGCACAGAAAATCCACCGCTGGGTAAAATACTCGGTTAAATCATCCAGCATTCCTCAATGGGAGACGGCAGGCAGACGAGCTGACACAGTAGTCAATGGGTCCACCCCGGCTCTCTTCGGCAACGGCCTCCCAGCAAATCGGCGAGCTCTGCGCGCGACCTCAATTCGGACTCCTCCCTCATCGTTTCCCGATTGGCTTAAATCTATGAGTTTCCATGGAGAAGATGACGGAATAGCAATAACATACGTTGATTGGCCCAGAGCACTGTCCGTCGTTTTATATAAACAAGTCATCCACTGCACGTGGAATTCCATGTTGTGAGAATCGTGCAGTGTGAGACCGGCTGGTTACGACTACGCAGTGGTCTCAGCGACGTATCGAGTGTTGAAATTACATAAATGTAAAAGTCCGAGGAGGAAACAACCAGGAAACGCAGAAATGACTCCAAAACATCAGCTTCGAATGCTCCTTGTTTAGCTCCGAACGAATGCATCGTACGTGGCGCGGAAATGTCAAAAGTGTTAAAATTCAAGAGTTCGCTCAAAAAATACATTTAGCCCTTTATTTGACACCGATATGGCTTTAGCATAAAACTTTAAAGTTATTCTGTCTCGAAGTGGTGTGACAAAGTCTTCACGTAAATTGAGGATTATGCGTACTGCGTTAACTGCGTCACATCTGATGTAAGCATCCGCTGTTTCACTTTTGCCCATCAAATGGAAGAGAAATGCCTGTTCGGTGGTGCTTTCAGAAGTTTAAGACCCCATGAAAAGATACACAAGACCAGCATTGCGCAGTCGCTCAACACAAGCATTTCTGAAGTAAAATGCTCTACTTATACGACCATACTGGTTTTGATGATCACATAATAATTTCAGCCAAATCGATCTGCTAATAGACACAACTCAGCTTTATCAGTAAAGCCCTTGACTGTTGAAAACAGCAGAATAAATGGTTTATTAAATGATGTAGCATGCAGAAGTTTTGCATTCAGGCCACTTTAGAAATGTACAACGTTTCCATTCACCTTTAATCAGTCCCAATGAATCAGTACCCTTTGAACCCTGTACAAGATTCAGAACAAAAGCATATTTTACATTTGTCTTGCCCACCCATCTGTTTTTCCAAAGACCCTGGACATTTTAACAAACTGTTTGGTAGAGCAAAAGACAAACGAATATCCTCTTATACATGCTAAAAAGTGCTTTCTTTATTGTGTAAATATTTTATGGGAATAAATTGCAATCATACCTGAATTTTATATTATTATCTTGATTTTGCAATTAAAAACAAGCTGACTTGGCATTTATTTTTTGAAGGACAAAATCTAACAAGTCAATAATTACTGATTGTGTTGTAAAATGATTTCAGCCTCCTGTTCTGCCCTTGTAGTCTAGTCAAATTTAATTGCTTTGGAAAGTCCTGATCAAAGGATCAATCACGGTACATAAATTTCATTATTCTCGTTCATGTCAGTACTAGGACGATCAGTCTGTTGCCATATATGGTTGTTGTTGCTGTTAATAATACATATGCCTGTGCAATTTTTATTGTCATTGTAACAATATACCATATCAGGAGTGTCAAACTATGGCCTGGGACATACTGTGTCCACTTTTAAGATTGCCCGAGGTAGAATAGTTGCCCCTATAGTTGTAGCTAAAGGGTATCAAAAGAAAGAAAAAAAACAAGTTGACACAGTGATTTTCCAAAAAATAATTAGAAAGTGTCCCACAACACAATATGACCTTGTGCCTGACTGATGAATAAAGACAAATGACAGCACTTTGGAGCAGCATAAATTGCCACTTTTATTGATAGGAGAGAGACAGTGGATAGGCTTGTGAAAGGGGGCGAGAGAGTAGGGGAAGACACTCTGCAAACTGGTCACAGGCGGGATTCGAACCTGGACCGGCAGAAGCAAGTACATGGGGTGCTAACCACTCCGCCAAACCAGCACCCCAATACACATATTTTTTATTCTTATCATTGACACCTGGTACAGAGACAAAGAAGAAAAAAGAAAAAGAAAAAAATCTTCCTCTGAGGTCTTTAGGAGTATGACATCACTTGCAGGTGGGAGCTGCTCCCTAACCCAAGTGTTGGGTCAGCCCACAGATTGTTCCTGATGAAGAAATATCTCTCAGCATTTATTTACAGCCACAGTAAGCAGAGCTCATTGCTAGAGAGCTGAAGCCATATCCACAAATGGAGAGGGGTGTGTTTAGACACAGTTATTGAAGACTGAAAAAAAACAGACAATGCAGATGCAACGTTTCTGCCTGAAATGAAACTCGAGCAACTCTTAAAGAAATAGTAGAGTCATCTTAAATTTGTCCTTTGTGTTCTACATGTGCATGTCTGGGTTTTCTCTGGGGACTACACTACTCTCACAGACCAAAAAATGCTTGTCAGTTTACTTGGGGACTATTAGGTGTGCATATGTGCATGAATGACTGTCTGTCTCTAGATGCTAGCCCTGTGAGTGGCTTGTGACCCAACAGGATGTTCTCTGGCTAGAGGAGAGGAGAGCTTGGTGTGTTCCACTGTTCAATTCAGGAGCTGAAACTGTATCACATTTCTTAAGGACCAGCTGTTGACAATGGTAGAAGCTTGTATATATATGCACCACTGTCATATAGTACCTCCTATACTCCTCAATCTATTGACTTTAGGATTATTATCCTTGTGATTTTGATGACCTTAGTCAAAATGGGCAGCTGTGATGAGAACACAGCATCAAGTGGGCGGCCATGTTGCATGTGCTAACACTAAGTGATCAGATGTGGGCTTACTGGATGCAAAACTTTAGAAAAAATCAACCACAGTCAGTAAAAAGCAAAGCCCTATTTTAACAGTATTTAACTGTTGTGTCAGCTTACATTGACTGACTATGGATTTGAAAAAAAAAATACATCCAAATTATTTGAGCCAAAAAAATGCTGTCATTTTTTTGTACTCAAAAATGGAGTACAAAGGCTTTTAGAAGCAGTTACAACATTTCAAAACAGAAAATCTTGTAGTTTGACAATTTCCTCCCAATAAAGTGGCCTGATCAAGCATGGTTGTGATTATAGTGTATTAACTACTGATGAATCAAAAACATTGAGAAAAACTTTCACAAGGTTCACTGGCCATTTGTGTCCTAAGTATTACATTAGCAACCGCTCTTTTCACTGTGCAGCAGTGCCATGCAATTCAAAAGTGGGCAATTTCATAATTTTGAAATAATTTTGGGTATTCATCCATTAAATTATCCTAAAATCAAACTTTCGCCTTGGGAACCAGGAAGTTCTAAATGCTAACTCAGTTTGGTGCTTTTGGACTTATTCTTGCACCACACTATTTTGCTCTGATATTTTGCCCCTTAAGCCCTCTCCCCTCTTGTTAAAGGCCTTATGTCAGTCTTCGCCCCAAATTCCTAAACTGCATCTAAAATGATGGTTAAATTGTCCTCTCTCTTTACTATTGTTGATCTTTTGTACAAGAAGACATAAAACTTATGTCATTCAGACCTTGAAAACAGAGCTCAGCCTCCCCTCCCATTCTCTCATGCTTGCATCGTCAGGTCTAACATCTGAGAAGGATGAGGGTTTACAGCGTGTTCTGACTGCAGACTCAGCCTTTCCTCTACAGCCTGTTCGGTTGATTGGGGCTCTGCTTTGTGCCAAGCTTACTCATCATGGCTTCTCCTGATTGGCTCAGATCAGAGAGCACACATTGTGTTATTTCCACATTCTGGTGTTGCAGCCGTAACACCATATTTTCTCCAGCAACAGACTCCATAGAATAGAACACAGCCACTTTCTGAGTAAGTGTCAATTTGAAGTGGCAGCCGCACCATCCCGCTGGGGTGGCACTCCAGTCAACAAGACTCCCTGCAGTCTGCTGAGTCAACTCGGCACAACATGTGAGGACCAAGTCTCTCACCTTCACCCTCTATCGAACAATTTGACTGACATCACGCTGAGAATGTTATGTGGTAAAGGAGCCAAGTGTTTTCCTGTAAGACTGAGACAATACGGTGCAGAAATGAGTCTTATACAGTTGAAACACATTTGCAGTTGTCAGTTCCAGTTCTCCAACCTCAAATATTAGATTTTTGAAAATTGAAGTTTTGATAAGATGCCCAAAATTAGGTTTACAGCAAATATGGCCTTGAGAATTTTAAAGGTCCTATGTTATGCTACTTGAACACTGGTCCCAGTTGTCCACAGACAAGCATCAAATTCCACTCAGATAGCACAATTTGACATGTCTATAATCCCATTTGATTCAACTCTGCTCAGACCTGGCTGTTTAAGTGTAAATCCACATGAGCTGTTTCTGACCACACCTCTTAAAAATGGATGTGGTTTTTCAGTAGCTCTGTCCTCTAATGTTTACTGCAACAACACAAAATTACTGTACCTATGTTACTTCAGCTGTTGTCAGCTTTGGGCTGCTCACACAGTCTTCCCTTTGTAGGACTTGGCATGTCCCCTGATGAAATCATCCCTAGAAAATGTTGAAATGGAATGCTAGAGCTATTTCTGAAAGCTGGAGGAAAAAACAGAGGGAGAGGAGGGTTGTTACTCATGTTTTAGGTTGGGGGTGGGGATCTGTAGACTGGGCCATGTATTTCCATCAGAATTAAGAAAGGCATTTGTAGAATATAGGAACTTTTAAATGCTTTTGCCTAAACATAAACATGTTTGTTGATGCTCCAGAAGGGATTTTCAAGTTTTAAAACATATTGTAAAAGGTATAGAGGCCAAGTTGATAACTGGAAATACAGACTTTATTGATAACATATAAGTTTGGGGGGGGGGCATTTTTGTGCCTTTATTGATAGGAGAGAGACAGTGGATAGGCTTGTGAAAGGGGGTGAGAGAGTAGGGGAAGACACTCTGCAAACTGGTCACAGGTGGGATTTGAATCTGGACCGGCAGAAGCAAGTACATGGGGTGCCTGGTTGCTCACCACTCCGCCAAACCAGCACCCCACATGCAACATTTTTGAACTGAAATCAATCTAATTTCATCAGGTCACAGAACGTTTTGGTTACAACTGCAGGTACGTATAGTCTATTTAGAATAGCTTTTCTGATAAATGTCTGACAGAAGGTCTGATGAATGCATGCATACAAAATATAATTGTTTCATTTGGAAACATAATATGCATCTGAATTCTATATCATGGCGTTTCTAAAAAAGATGGTTGCTACAGAAATGCTAGCAGGGACTCTAAAATGGTCAGAGACCCAATGCAATAATTTCTGTTAATTTAAAGAAATGATAACTCTGGGTGCTGGTTTGATGGAGTGGTTAGCAACAAGGCACGTCTCATGTACATACTTCTGCCGGTCCGGGTTTGAATCCACCCTGTGACGAGTTTGCAGAATGTCTTCCCCTACTCCCTTACCCCCTTTCACAAGCCTAGCCACTGTCTCTCTCCTATCAATAAAGGCACAAAATGCCCCAAAAAATACATTAAAAAAAAGATAACTCATACATTGCAGCTCCAGCCAAGGGCACCGACTTAAACAGGACAACTGATTAGAGGAAAATTCTCAAGTAAGAGGTGACTTTAAACGTCTTAAGTGTGGCTTCTACTTCTTCATCAATCCTCCATTTTGTAGGTCCTTAGTAGCTTGTAAATAGCTTTTTACTCCCATCGATTATGTTTAAGCTCAATCGATCTTCATAATGTTGTTCATTCATAGTTTTTTAGGTAGAAAAAAACGTGCATGTTTCATGAATTTTATCTTCCACAGACCTTAGTATTAGCTGTTATCCATATATGCAGCAAAAATCCCATACACTTTGTTAAAGGGAACCAGTGCAATACTACTAATTTAGGAGATGGCCTATAAAAATACATTATCTCCACACATAGTGCAGGTGACCCATGGGTCAGTCAGATACAAGTCTGTAATCAAACAGATCTATCTTGCCATGCTCCAGTCTACAACAATTGTGCTTGGCCCAAATTGGTGCTGCCAAATCACCGTCCTTTGGTTCAGGAAGAGGTGGGAGCCTCGAGATGACAGCAGGAACTTACAGTTTGTACAGAGATTAGCGTAGATGCTAAAAGCTTCAGTAGCATTTCATTTCAGATCTAGACTGCATTTCTTGATCAAATTCCTACCTACTTATCTGATTGACCTGTGATGGATGTGACTGATGGAACAATCATCATCTGCAGGATATGCTTTTTAAAGATTCTGTCCATTCCCAAACACTTTCTATGGGCTCTTTACCAGGTTGACAATAGAACAATATTGATTTGTCCATCTGGCGTGCCAGATTACCACTCTATAGCATGAGATAAAAGCAGGAAGTTTGGCAGTGGTGATGCTAAAGTCAAATGACTCTGTAGTTACTCCTCTGCCTTAATTAAGTTCCTGCTGCAAAATGATGATTGGTTTATTTGTTAAGTTTGTGTTGATGGACCAAACATGTTACTGTAACAGCCTTAACTTTTTGCCAACAAGTTTATTCTCAGAAATAAGCCAAAACCCAATGAAAACAGGAACAGCCTCTTGTAGGCCAAGCTTGTGTGTAAGCCAACTTCCAGATCTGCTAACAAATGTCATCGCTGCACTTCTGATTCTTTTTTTGTCTCTCTGATTCCTTCTCAAATCAAGTGTGGCTTCTTAAATGATCTTGTCTAACCAAGTGTAGTGGCGCTACCTTTGGTTAGACAAGCCTTTGAGAGTCAAGTCCAAGAGCTACCTAGATTACCTATATCATTACAGTAGTATTTTTTTAAAATCCAATTTCCTACAGTTAAGGTTCATAAAGAAAATGGCGTCTTTGTATTTGTGTTCACTAACATACAATCAATCTAATCAGAAAGAAAAATGAACAATTTTTGTGTGTGAATGTGGTTTAAATGGGTATATTGCATTGTGTGACCTGAATTGTAAGAACAATTTGAGCTATCAGAGAAGAGAGAAATGCTAAACAAGCTCATTATTTATTTATCAGTAATTAAATTTGTAGTAAGAAATGCACATTATTTTTTTTCTGTAAGCCCGGATTAAGACATTGTCACAGTTCAATTTTGTTGATGCATAAGTTAATATTTTTTTTCTAGAATGTACTTGATAAGACTGTATATTTTACTTGAATGCTGAAAACGTGTACAATTGATATACAGAAAAAAAAACTATAGCCTACTTTCGAACAATATCTATGCCCTTTAACCTGCCCATGTGACAGAAATCCTTGATTTCATTGTGGATGAACATACACTTATGCCCCAAAACTTTGTGAGGCCTGCAAATCAAAATTCAATGTGGAATGACACCAATTTAGAGATCTTCTCAACTAGACACAGGTACAACCAGACACCTTTCATTTGCTGCTGGTGGCAGCAGCCTGGGAGACCCTACAGGTGGGTGGAAATCCCTAAACAACAGTGAGTCACTGTGTGGGTGGCTTCATCTGTAATGCCCTGGAGATCTGAGTGGTGGTCATGATTATCATGGTTATCTAACCAGATATCCTCTACATTCAGTCACATATGTTCCTGTGCTATTCTTACCACTGAAAACAGGTTCGATATTTATAATGAGCAACATGAGGTGAGCGTCTCTGTTTTTGTGCACATACAAAAGGAAATACTTAACCCTGTGATATCAGAATTGTTCAGGCTGATTAGTAACACTGTGTCATCAAGCATCATCAAGGTAACACTGTGTTGATGATGACCCTGTATAATGGAGTGCATAATAATATCCACTGCAAGCAGATAATATAAATTGTTTGAGACAGTCCTGTTTTTGACCCATTTTCAACACCTTTACACGGGTCCACAGTGTCCCCAAACACATTTTTGAAGTGTAAAGCCTAAAATGCCTCTCAGATATGCGAGTGTAGCATGTCTATAAACTTGTCTGCTTTAGCCTTGTTCAGAACAGGCTGCTAAGAGCAAGGCCCTCTCCTAACTGAATGCCTAACTGTCTGATGTTTAGCTGCATCATATGCTCATTGTCCATGCTGCATCTGTTACAAACTGTATTTAATATGTTCTGTGTTTCCCCTTGTAAACAGCTGATCAAGTGCATTTATTGTACAGGTGAAGAGAGGAGGTCTAAGTGCATCTACTGACAAGTGTTCAACTCAAAGACTCATCAATAGTCCCGTGTTAGCCTGATTAAGCTCCTCCTTGGTTCTGAAAATGAAATTAAAACACTTTGCTCATAGATATGGATGAATACTATTCAATTTTCTCTATGTTAAAGGGACACACCAACATTTTTGTCATTATCATGTCTTGCCTCACTCCCAAGTCCATTACAAGTAGCTAGATACTATTCTTTCTTCTGAGTCCAGTAACAAGAGATGCTCACCCACCGCTAGTTAGCTTTAGCTCAAACACTGGGAGTCAATGGGTAGCGCTAGCCTGCCTCTGCATGCAGTCATCGGATAAACTCTCCAGCAACTCTAAATGGTCCTGTGTGCATGTTGTGACTGTTTATTTTTTTTACCCATTTATGTTGAGATACCTTCTACTATCGTTTAATCTTCTTCTACTCCTGAAGAACAGATGCTTTGCTTTGTAGACCTTCTGCAGTGGTTTTCGCTAGAGATGTAACATTCGCGACAGAGTCTTCTGAACAGCTCTTTAAGTGAATGATGAGAACTTATTTGCGGTTGTGATTAGTGATGTCGTACGATTAAAAAAATGAATCTAATTAATTACCGGATTTATAATTAATTAATCTAATTAATCACATTTTAATCTCATATCTGCTTAAAGTAGCCAAATAAAGAATTTGACGCATGTGTGAAGTGACGTGCCACTGCCACGTACAGGTCCTTCAGCTGGCCAATATCTAAATGTTTGTGTGCTATGATTAATCTTGTGATTAATTTTTATAACGCATTAATTTGTGGTGTAATTAATTAATGTAATTAATGCACTAAAGTGACAGCCCTAGTTGTGATTGAGCTGTTAGTTGGTGAGCCATTATTGCCTACAAATTTAACAATGTGCATGCCGACAAATCTTTACAATAACTGCACATCGATCTGGATTAGGATCACCACCAAAATCGAATGACTTCTACCATAGCCAAGATACCAGAAAATTTCACCAAAATCTGTTGTTATCCTGCCTATGGAGAGACAGACAGACAAATGCTGGCAAAAACTTGTCCTCCTTGGCAAAGAAAAAAAATAGAGATCTTATTGTAACTTTACTTTGCTTGTGTTCAGTTATGACAGAAATATGGTTCAATCTTATCAGTCTGATTTTGCCCCCAACATTTGCTTTTGACGCCATCACTGAAGACAGTCTCCTGGTTGTGACCCGAGTAAAACCATGCTGGATGTGGCATTGGCTTTCTTCAGCGTTCACAATGACGATCCACTTGTGTCGAGACATTTTTCTTCTCCTAAAGCTGTTTGTGGGCTGAATGAGCATCCGGCCCAAGGAGTGGTTCCCAACTTGGGGAGGTGGAGATCCACTGATGGCATCATAAGGGTGACATTTCTAAGTATGGTCCTTCTGACAGGTGAAACAACAACAGAGGGAGAAGATGGATTTCTTTTATGTTGGGGGCATTGTAGACAAGGTAATGGACACAGAAGCATTTTAAGTTTTTGTATTCAATGTGACCTTTCACATTTGATAACTGCAACACCCTGGCCCACTTCTATCAATCTGTAGGCCAAACCCAAGGAACTAGTCCCGCGCAGGACCAGGGCAGCTATAGCTGAGGAGAGCATGGTTGCCATAACATTTGTATTTTGAGTATATCTTTATTTTTCACATTTATATTCACATGAGACATTTAATACATTTCTGGAAAAGAGGTATTAGTGGATGCAGATGTTGATCCTTTAAAGATTTTAAAGGAGGAAAATGAAAGAAAAGGCTGTACCAAGAACTAGAAAGTATCATTATCTCTGGGATTTCAGTAACTGAGTTCCATCCATATCAAACAAATAAATCATTTCCATATGAGAAGAAATACTTACACAGCACTAAGAAATAGGTGTTCTCTGCACAGACAGGTACATGTTATATTACATCATTAAAATGTTTTAACATGTCACATGAGCAAGGATGAATTTGATGACAAATTCTGACTTTCTGACACATTTGAGACTCCATCTCCTTTCGCTAATACTTCTAGGGCATTTTTGTGAATGATTTCTTCAACTTTGCACAAAGTCCACTCTGAACTCAAGTTGTTGGAAAATTCAATTTTCCAAAGAAGCTTCAAGAGATGTTTTTTAAACTTCGCACAAATTCCCGCTCTCACTGTAAGACAACATGATTAAGTCACTGGGCCTTAAGTTTACCCCTGTCATGATGATATAAGGATGCTTTAAGATATTATATGTTTAAATTTTCCACAGAAGTCCTCTTTTATGCAAGGATGAACTGATTACATTTTGGAGGTCATTTTTCCTCTCAAAACATGCACCTGCATCGAAAAAGAAATGTTCACTGTCCAGCAGTTTAATACGTCACTGAGGCCCATAACTGCTGAAGTGGTTCAACAGTATATCACTGGTTTCTGATCAAGCCTAAATCTTTAGTCAAACTTGTTTCATGATAATGCAAAATAGCCCCTTAACGTGAAACTTATTGATCCATACAAGGTTATTCTCTAATGCTCATGAAATCAGTTACAAAATTGCATTACATTTAAAATATGAGGACAAAAAAACATAATAATTAAAATTTGCTAAAATTAAAAACACC
Organism: Scarus forsteni; assembly: GCA_036419115.1. Taxonomy (NCBI): domain Eukaryota; kingdom Metazoa; phylum Chordata; class Actinopteri; order Labriformes; family Labridae; genus Scarus; species Scarus forsteni. The sequence goes on along the minus strand of JAZDUH010000229.1, from coordinate 7,135,640 downwards.
AGCATGATGCCTTAATAAGATTATCTCTGAGATCACTTCGACCTTTCTCATCTACAAAAGATGGTGATCCTTTGACAGTTGTAAGATTGCTTGAAGTTACAGTATTAGCAGTTGCATACAAAATGAATGCACTTAACGGCCATCAGCGGCTATTCAGGGTAGTTCACTTTACCAACAATCAGAAGGATGCGTGATGAAGTGTAGTCCCCAGTTGTCACATGTTGATGTGTCTTCGGGCAAGGCACTCAAAGGATAAGTTCGGTTTCTACAGCTTTCACATTGTTTAAAGAATGAAGTAGAACAATATACTCACCCAGAAGGCTTTCCTGATCCAAACAGTGCTTTGGGAGATATGTAGATCCAAAATCGAGCGGCAGACATCCGTATAATGGTAGCACACGGGCATGTATAGCGCCGTTCCTAAAACTGCATTAATCGTCCTCTTCTTTACAGCTGCGCGGCAGCCGTAAAGAAAGTTTCCAGTTCAGAGGTCAGCACAGTCACGAAAACATGGGTGAGGCAACCCCGGACTGTCTTGGAGGAGTAGCCCGAGCGTACCATGATGAAATATTGGTGAAACTAATGAGTTTTTGGTCGATTAATGCAGTTTTAGGAGCAGCGCTATACATGCCCTATGTGCTACCATTATACGGATGTCCGCCACTCGATTTTGGATCTAAATATCTCCCGAAGCACTGTATGGATCAGGAATGCCTTCTGGGTGAGTATATTGTTCTACTTCATTCTTTAAACAATGTGAAAGCTGTAGAAACCGAACTTATCCTTTAAGCCTAAGTTGATTACAATGCTGTTTCAGGGGCATGTAAATGGATGTGAATGGGGAAGGATGTGTTAGCATGAGCTGATGGATAGCTTAAATAGAAACTGATCATCACAGAGTGAGGGTGAGAATGAGTGGGTAGATTTGACCTGCAGTGTAGAACTCATTAAGTAGTCAGAAGGGCTAGAAAAGCACTTTACAAACTCAAGTCAACTTACCGACCATTTACCAAAAAGAGTATCTGGCAGCAGTAATTCATGCTTTGTCAAAATCCCAAAGCTCACCTAAAAAAGCTTTAAGGTACACCCGTGTGCCCTGCAAGAACTTCTGTTTAATTACTGCTCAAACTGTTCATCTGCCTCTTGCAGCTTTACTGTGTGCAGTGATTTGGCAAGTGTAAACTGTGCTGAAGTGGCTGTTTGATGGGGGGCTGGTTGGTTGTACACTTCTGTGCCATCGTTGTCTGTTTGGACTCCTTATTTCTAAACTAGAATCAAAGGTCACTGGCCATCTTTGAAAGTGCAACCTCCTCATCATGAGGCTGTTACTGTGCTGCCTGAAGTCGACAAAGATGTTTTGTTGTGTGACTCAGGAAATGCTTTTCTTTTCAGCAGTAGGAAAGTAAATAACGTCTCGGCCTTCAGCGATCGCCCTGTACTTTTTGCTCTACATTACTGAAAGCCTCAATCATGGCTCAGTGTGAACTGTGTGTGTGTGCTGTTGTTCACTTCAGTTACGTAACTCAATAACCTGGTAAGTTGGTGGTTCAGAGGGAGCACAGATGCAGTGGTGGATATCTGCTGAGGAGTAATCTGAAAAAAAAAAAATCAATCAGTGCTATATAAATGCCAATAGCAGACGTAGCATCATGAAATTGTTTGCAAACAAACGGATGTCAGTATCATACTTCAGAATCTCTGATGCTCCTCAAACCAAACCATAGGGGAAAAGAGTGTCTCTGTGTATTATTGGGCCCCTGATAGATTCAAACATGGCTTCACACATAAGAAATAAATGACCTCAAAGAGAAGTTCCACCAAGTTGTGTCACATTTGCCAGGTTCTTGAATGTTTTTGAAAACGAAGGGGGTGTCAAAGTGTCAATGGGCATATTTGTTGATGTACTGACTATTTATTTGTGATCTCCGACACTCCTGATGTTTACATGGTTTGGCATGTTGTAAAAACTGCCCTTTGGGTTTAATACATTATCTGATTCTGAATGAAAGAGCCCACTAGTGATATTACAACACTGAAGCATTTTATCATGCTGCAAGATGGGGGTTAATTTTTTAAACAGGTGATAAGAAAACAATACTGTCTCACTCCAGTGAGTATTTAGGTCAAAACAAAAGGCAAATATTATTTAGAATGGACTTTAATATTTTTTCCAACCTTTTGTGGGCCCCTCCATGACACTGAACCACAGAGAGCCTCAGGTTTTACCTCATGAGCAGTTCTGCTGCTGGTGACCTCAAGTTAGATGGTAAAGTAATTACAACTTGGCTTTTTTAAACTTCTTTACAGAAATATACAAAGATGACTGATCTGTTGATATACATTTTGGTACTATATAAATTTATACCTGTATTAGGAAACAAACACACAAACAAAAAGCATGTATGCAGTATTTCTCTGCCTTCAGTCTACCAGTCAATGAAGCTACCGTCTCTTATATTTTCTCCTCTGCATCCCACAGGCATCAACAGGTTTGTATAAGTTCTGTTGTGAATCAGTAAGTCAGCAATAGGAGGAAAGCTCATTTTCTGCCCCGTGTAGGAGTCGCACAGCCCACATTTTCAACAATGAAGCAGAGAAGAGGCAGAAGTGTAGCGCAGTGGAAAATAACTTTAATAAAACTCCTATGAAACAAAAACCAGCAAAACATTAAAAGCCTGTACATTTGACAATATCCAGTGTCTAAGACTTTTGAAGGCTAGTGGTGCGTGGTATTGCTGCATCACACATACACCAACAGAGCAAAAAACATTATAGGCTTAGACTTGGGCCTAAGGTTTATTATAGTACGGTATGGTTCATAAACTGGGATATTGCACAAAAATGAATCACAGATGCAGATGCCAGGAGGCACCGTTTGTCTGAAATTAGGAGTAGCTTTGCATCGCAGTGTAATGTTTATACTGATAAACCCTGCCCATACAGGCCCAAGACTCCGCCCACACCTGCCTGTATAAAAACAAATACACTTAAAAAGGAATGCGGCACATATTTTCACATTCAGTTGAGAAACAGATCATTAAAACCACAGTATGAACTTAGCAACTACTATAGATCTGCTCTGTGTTTGGTCCTGTCCTGTTAAAGCATCAGTGGCTTCATTTGTCAGGGTTGGTACCGGGATGGTGCTTTTACAGTGTCTCTTGTTTCTTTGGCTCAGTGCTCAAGTAGGAGAAGCATTTGTTAAAACATTAACCTTTCAATAATACAGATGAATTTCACAGCAGATTAGAGTTTCTCAGTCATTTCACCATATTACATTGTTTAGAAAGACCTGTACAAACGACAGATTTACACACAAAGCAGTGCTATTTGTATCTCTTGTAAAACAGATAGATTCATTTTCCAAGTATAACCAGTCTTTGTGTTGTCTTTGAAATTTCACAAAGTCTCATAGATTCACTCTGAAATTGGCTAATATGCTCAAAAAGAGGTTTACTTTACCACACATATTCAAGAAGTCGTAGGCAACAATCAAAAACCAAGTCATTGTAGCTTGAACGAGTTTACAGAGTATTCCGTCTTTCTCTGTAAGGACTATTTTTGTGGCACTACCTTCCAAGGGTCATTCTGAGCAAAGCCAACAAAGATCATAATGGATATCCAACTTTCTTACTTACTCTCGGTAAGCATTGTTTTGGCAGATATTAGGACATCTCTTAGTTGATTACTACTTACAACTGACTAACAAGATGTAGAAAAAGGACCAACATGCTCTTAATCATTAATTACTAAGACTGACTTGCTGCCAGTAAGCTATCAGTTAGCATGCTAATAAGAGACTAAACTGGGCCTGTGTCCTGTGTGGTGATGTTTTTATGAATCACTTACTGTGTAATGTAGACTGCAGCTGTCAGCACCTTGAGCTGAAAACACAGCTTGTGTCTCTAGTTGCCCTCAGTTGGAAACAGTATTATATTTTCAGTGTCTCCAGACTCCTCAAAGTAGCCTTCCCCTCTTTGATCAATCAAAATCAACAGGGGGCGGGACTTCAGAGTGATTTTAGGATCTAGTGATTTAGGATAGGCGTTTGCTTGTGAAGAAATCATGTCACGAAAGTGAACTTTCAGTGTTAGTCCTCCCAAAACTGCTTTTATGAGCAACAGAAATGTATCAGATACTTTTAACAACAGTGAAAGTGATGTTCGTTCAAACATTTTCATCATGATTTTATAATCAGTATATTACTCATCAAGTAAGTTATTCAGCATAAACTAGAAGTCAATTCACTGTTGGGACATATTTTATAGCTTTTATGGTATTAAAAGTTTTGAATGCAGGACTGCTAACACTCCGTCCAAACCTAATTTTGAGGTGTAATATTTACCCGTCTATGTTCGGCACATCAGTATGACAACTTTTTTTTAAACATTATTAGCCAAAAAAATGGTTTCTGCTTTTTAGGAAATTATTTCCGTAGACCCTTAGATAGTGAAAACACATCAAACTCACATTGTTTTTGTTCCTGATTGATTTTTTTTAAATGGATGTGAGTAAGTAAATTGGTTTATAAGGATAATAAATATGGAAACTTACTGAAACAGAACTGCACAGTGACATAAATGATTTAAAAGGCAAATTGAAGAGATTAAAAAAAAAAACAATAATAGCAGACAAAGATAAGTAAAACAAATGGAAAAGTCCAACAAATATGCCAGAAAGGCACTGGTTGGATGTGATAAAAATGGCACAAGAAACAGTAACAATAGTGATGATAATAATAATCCAAATTATTTTGATGATATCTGCAAAACTGATGAACATATCTTGGATAAAGTGAGCTTCTTTTGTCATGTTGCCATAACTTGGCTTGCTTCTTTTCACCAGGGTGGACGGGGTAATGGAAAACAAAACATGGGTATTGGCATTAGGCTATACTGTTATAGCTATCAATTACAATAATGCTATTTTTAATTATAATTATGAAAAGCAGTATAATCATAGGCCCTGATTCCTGCAAGTACTCAGTCATTTTATCCTGTTTGGCTAAAACGTGAACAAAATGACTTTCATTCTAGTGATACTGTCCAATAAAGGTTTGGAGAAGAAAATGAAACATTTGGTGTGACTTTTAAACATTTTCAAACATGTTATAAAGTTTGACTGAACCATAAAACTGTCTTCATAAATGTATTCATAATTTTGAGAATATGATGACTGAGCATTGAGCTAAAGCAACAGAGACAAACAGTAAACGCTGACATCCTCATAGACTTTAGGTCACCCTGTGAAAACGACATCTTTGTCCTATGATTCACTTGATTTAAACATTTACAGAGAGACATCGCACATTGTCATTTAAAATGATAAATCACTAAAATTATGTTTTAATTCGTTAAGACAATTTGAGCGCACTTGGAACATTCAAGTGTTTGATGGTCCTAATGAGCTGAGATTCAGCACATTAATCTACTCTAACTGATCCTTTTCTCTCATCAGTATTTCCCTCACAATGTTTTACTCTGGACTTATAAAGTAGTCTGGCACATAAAAATCTTGTGATAAATTCTTAAATGGCAAAATAATAAAAATAAGTCTTTAAAAATACAATCTTCCCGCAGTTTTGAGGCACACGTAGAGGCAGCGGTAGAGAGACTGTTAAGATGCACTTCCTGTGGGCGTTGTGCACATTGTTTTAAGATATGGGGGTCAGACGCTTTCGCTTTTTTAATGCCGCCCTTTCCACACCCACCTCTTATCTCTGCTGCATAAGAACAGTTCAGGGGTGGAGTCACATCTTGCCCCGTTTTAGATTCCAGTCGTGTCCTGTCTGACAAAGTTCAACCATGATTTCTGTCGTCTCCTCTGGGACTGTCCTTCTTTAGAGTGGGTGCTTCAGTTTCCCTTCCTTTGGCCTTGTGCTCCGTCTGCTTGTGTGCCTGTGCAAAACTTGCAATGATTTTACCCACCGTGATTACGTCGAAATGTCATACGACCTCTGGCTTTTAAGGGAGAGCCACGCTGGAGAGGTGCAAGGCGAGGAGAACAGAAAATAAGGGTGCAGGCTAACGAGTGTTTCAGAGGATCAGTTGGCTACAGTATACATGGCTGAATCATATTCTGCTAGATTCCCTTCTTAAAACCAGGGTGGCTTTCTCTCTGTTTCCTCACCGCACCTTTCCCCCCTCGCACACTCCATCTCTTTAGTCCTCTTGGCCCCAAACCTCCCTTGTGAGGGGTCTCAGCTGCTCTATGAGCGGTTGTCTTTGGCCACGTTGTGAGCCATCCAGTTGACTTTGGTTGTCCAGCTCTCTCTCAGGGCCTCGTCAAACTTCTGGCGGAACTGCTTGAGCGCCTCCTCGTCTGTTTTACCCAGAGCCAGAGAGTCCTGAGGAGGGAGGCAGTGTTGGAAAGGTGGAGGGTCAGTAGAGAACAAGTTTTAAGAACACTCAGACAGATTTATTATAATGTACTGTAGGCTCAAACCTATGCTTTAATTAATTCCTTTGTCAATATTTTATCATTTGCACTGTCTGACTCATCAAATGTGTGCCACTGTTGAATTAATTGGTGACACTGTGGCTTGTTTCAAGATATACGTGTGCAGATGATGCCTTTAATTGCTAAAAATCAAACTTCCTGTGAAAATAGCCTGTGGTAGCACTGAAGCCACTGCCTATAGTGCACTCGAGCTAATCTGAGGTATGTGGATTTCACTGCAGCACACAGAAGTGAGACCTTAATCAGACAAGCCTATAGAGGCTGGTCACAAGGTTTATGTGGAGGAGGTGTTACTTCCATGGTTAACTCACGCTTATTTTGTTGCATAATAGAAAGATACTTACAATGAGCAGGTTAGAGTAGAAAGAAAGAATAAATTAAGTGGATCCACTTTTGTTGTAGAAAGAGCTGACCCTGACTGATTTGGTTTAACCATGGCTTTAGGTGGTGCCTGTAGCATTGACAAGCATACAAACACACTTGAGCTGTCAGATTCTACATCTTTTATCAGGCAGATGGATTTTTTTAAGGAAAAAACATTTTTGCCTGTTCTCTATTCAGATTTTCCTTTTACTCGTGTAGGGTGCCAGAGGTTCCGCCCATGGATAGTTGGCACCCCTGGCATTTAACCTTGACTGCCTATGCCAAGGACTTGCTTAGTTTGTAGATCAGATGTGAAATAAAGACAGGAATTAGTCACTGGAAAGTAGGATTTTTGACATACTTATTACAGTTGCTGAAAAACTCTCCAACCACTGACCCTGAGAACCCACCAGATCCACACTGACAAGAAACTGCAACTAATTTCACTGAAAAAAAAAACCTTTCAAATTTAGCCCCTGGTAGTTTAGAGCTTTGATGAAACAAATATATGATTAGACAAATAGACAGGATAAAAATGCCACAATGCTCTGCCACATTTCATTTTGCTCAGTTTCCTGAGATAACTTGTAAATTTGAGTCATTTTCAAGGGATCTCAACAAATGAGCAAAACAATAAAGGCCCTGGACACCCACACACATTCGTAAAGGGTCCTTATTAGACCTCCTCTCAGTACTGTGGGTGTGATGCTGTTTGTTTGGCTGACAGCTCCACAACCCATTTAAAATTGTAGGACCCGTCTTGGTAGGTGGGCTTGTTGACCTGCCATCATTTCAACTGGTTCTTCAAACTGATGACGTTATAAACTCTCACCGTAGCCCTGCCTGTTTTCAGCCACTCCTGATCTAATCAACCAAAGTGATTAAAACACCAGAGTGAGCATCCACAGCCTTGAGAGGGAAAACTTGATTCACCGTCTCTACATCTACTGAAAACTTTTTACCAGGAGAAAAGAGGTAATATAAAGGACAAGGATGTATGTTTGCATAAATAAAGGCCTGGTGACCCACGCAGGTGTTTATATTCACTCTGGTTGATCAGAGCTGGGATAATGATGGTTTATGATGTCTTCATTTTTAAGGACCAACTGGAATAAAATCAGGTCAATAAGCCACATGTTCATGCTAAAGTGCTTCATACATTTTTCCTCAAGGCGAGGAAAGAGCAAAAATGTAGAGGTATGCGATGTAACAAGGCTACCTGTGATGCAGACCTTCTTACATTATCTGTATACCCAAATAATTGGATTTAATTCATGATGCTGTTACTAATTTAATTAATTTGTTGAGTTGCTTGACAGTTACTTAAAATGTGAGTGTGGGGGCTCTCATTTGTCCAGGCCAGGATTATTCCAAGATTGATTCAAGGGGAAACCAGTCAAGGCTTAGCTTCGTTAAGATGTTTCACCTTCTCTTCAGAGAGCTTCCCCAGCCAATAGGCCTCTCCAAATGGAAAGCTCTTCTGAACCTCACCTTCAGTAAAGAGGTGAAACATCTCCAAGGGGCTTAAACGAAGCCAGTTGCCCCTTTTGCATCAACAGCATTAACATTTCTAAGATTATTTTTTATCCCACAACAGACTGATGAGTGTCTACAAGGAACAATTTGTAGGATTAAGTGACATCTAGAGGCAGGTTGAGCATTACAAGTCGCCTCTGACTCCTCCCCCCTCGGAGTTATGGATTTGGCCTTTTTCCAAGGCGTGTATGTATGTGAGCGTGAGAGGGAGAGTTTGTGTGTCTAATACCTTTAAGTACTGGATGTCTTTGACTGAGGTGAGCTCAGGCAGTCCAGCAGTCAGCATGAGGGCAAACAGTGTGATGAAGAGGTTCCCATTCTTCCTCAGGATCAGATAGGCCTCCTCACAATACTGACGGAAACTTCAAGACACAGAACACACTTGATTATGTTTTATATCATCAGAGCATTAAGTATTATACCAACACATGACCATAATGGGGGAACGAGGCAGGCAGCTACTGGTTTTTCCAAGTCTACAATACAAACATCTAACTAGAAAATCACTTGGAGAGTGCAGATCGTCATCTAAATTTCATCTAAATATTTCGATTACTTGACCATGAAAACATACCACTAGCAATTGAATCCATAATGATATGTATTTTAGTTTGTAGTTATTCATGAAAATTGCAGTTTTTGTCATGCCGGATCCAGACAGTGATCCAGATCACTCACGATATCTAATTATTTGTTCCTTGTCCCAATCCCGAAATTTCACGAAAATTTCATCAAAATCCATCCATAACTTTTTGAGTTATGCTGCTAACAGAGAAACAAACATACAAACAAAATAACCACCTAACTAAATAACCAGCTAACCAATTAACTGACCAACGATCAAATAGCCTCCTGGGGGAAGTAATTACAGGACTTATCTTCAAGGTTGAAAAAGACAGTATGGATCAAGTTTGACTGTAGGCAAACCCTGACCAATCAGATTTGAGACCTGTACGCAAATCCTGAGTTGGCTACACCCCTATTAAGACTGAAAAAAACCTTGTTTTAACATTACAACTGCAATGATCATGTGTAACATCAGACATTGCATTTCATGCTGCCTTTTCTGCTGTTTCATAGACACCAAACCATTAATCAATGCAGTAAAAGTCCGGACATTCTTTTCTGAATATTGTTCAACCCTAAATCCTTTATTTATGGTCTTTAAGAATGTTTTAGAAAGACAATTAATGCAGTTTGTAGGAAACAACTTCCACAACGTATCTAAAGACAAATGTATAGAAAATAAACAGCTCTTCAACACTGTGGACATTTCCATGCACACAAAGCCAACCTACAGATTTGAGAGTCTGTTGAATGGAGTTGTCTCCCCCACTTCATCACAGGCAGCACTACCTGACCCATACAGTGTCTGTCAGAATACGATGACCTTTGACACTTCTTCACTCAAGATCATTTTAAAGAAATAAGCAGAAAAACCCTCCATGATGATAAAGTGTTTGGTTTCAAAATTTCTCACTAGTAGTGCTCTAAATTCAGCAAAAGATGAAATGATTTTATAACAGAGTACTACTTTCAGACAAAACAGGATATGTTCTGACTCTAAACCAGTGCACCGTGTGCCACTTTCTGATCCTACACAGACTCACTGTTCCTCTGTTTCCAAAACTATTACAAGCTGAGGCTTTACCGTAAGACAGGATGTATTTACATAAGTTCATCTCAGGTTCTTCTCTTCATCATCATAATGTGGTGGTTAAGATGTTTAAATGTAACATTAAGTATGGTCCATAAAATCCGTCAATGAATGAAATTAAAAAATAGACATGAGGAAACCCTGACACCAGCAACAGTCATTTTCATGGACATTACAGTCACTTTATTCTGTTTGTAACATAAAAAAATGTGAGCTCACAAGCTAAAAGGATGCTACAAACACAAAAAGGATGTTATTAAAAATGATTATAAGCTCATTAGACTGAGAAATAAAGACCAATAATCCTGTTTTCCGCTGCAAAAAACTGTAATAATTGTATTTTTTCTGCAAAGAAATAATAAATGGCTGTTTAAATAACAGTAAAACATATGTGATTGCATTAAACGCCTGTTCAATACAATACAATAGGGAACAATAACACTTTGACTCACAAAATGAGCCTTTTATTGTATTATATGATCAAAAACTGCAGATTAACTCCAACACACCAGAGCTGCTTGATTAACACATTTATAAGATTGATAATTATTTTGATTGATACTGTAATTACATCAGGATTATTAAACATGTTAACTCATTGGTTTTACTCCTGGGTCACAAATCTTACCTCACCTCAAACTTAAGAATGCTCAGCAGTATGGAAAACCTATCATATTATGTGAGAAAGAAATTAGAAAAAGAATCTTGAATACTTTTAAAGTAGTGGTGATGTACTCATGTGACCAAAACATAAATACTTAAACATTTAGCATAACCATTAAGCAAAATTAGCACACAGTCATTGGTTAATCACAATTATGTTGTTTTTATGATCCTGCTAAGTTTAATGTAAATGTAATGTCAATATTTCCCGGGCTTGAAAAAATCCTATACTCTCCAATACCATTTGTAACAAAGTAATGCATCTCTTTAAGTAATAATGTATATTGTATCAAAAGTGCAGAGATGCCATTATCCTCATTCTGGTTTTTGACAATAAGTGAGGAAGCACAACCTAAATTGTACAAATATGTTGGAAACATAGTTGGTGGAATTAATAAGAGGGTTGTTATAAATCTGCAAGTTAGAAAGTGTGGAAAAGTTTGCTGTAATACAAAACATTAAAGTATTTACTGGGTGTCTAAAGCTTTTTTAATGCAGTGGTATCAAACAGGTATACACATATTTTAAATTGAACTGGTAATTAATATCCTGCCTGAGAACGATCACTTGAATGATCATCATATGTGAAATAAGCAGAACACTGTAAGACATTTTTACTGTTAACATGTTACTGAGTATAGATCTGCCAACCTTTTAACACATAAATTCATTCAAGATGCATCGACCAATGGCCAGATGAAGATCAAAGAAATGGGCTGTGTTACTGACTGGAAAATAAACTGTACTGATGGTTTTTTTGGTCATCGTCACTTTGATCGTAGTTTGATGAATCACTTGAAACACTGCTAAACCGCAGCACTGAGAACCAGACATCCCAGATCTATATGTGGTTGTTATGGTTCTCTCCTCAGTAATGTATAAAGCAACAGAGCAGGCTGATGTTGTACAGGACTTGTTTCCACATGCTGACATGCTCTCTTACTGCGCAGTACATAAAGTAGGTCAAAATGGCAGAGTGACTGTAACACGGGTATTTCCACTGTCATTACATGCCATGCCCACTTGTTCAGTCAAATGGTAAACAATCTGACCCCAGAAAACCCATGTGTGCAACACTAATCTACACAGGAACCTTTTCCTTGTTATCAGACTTCACTTCACAAGTCTTCAAGATGACTTCAACAGTTTTGCTGGATCTTCAGTGCTTATGGAAATAATGACTTTTACAGCCACTGTGGTGACCTTAATCCTTATTTTACATGATTTATTTGCAGGTTTACTGAACACATTTTCTCTGAAGTCAGTCAGTGTAACACTGCTGCTCCAATCGACCCACCATTAGAGTTAAAAAGCAAAACAAATAATACTTTGATTTATGGATCCACAGAGGTTACAGCACGACAGGTGTTGCATTCTGTAATAGGGAAACCTAACATGCTTATTACATCTATACCAGCTCAGCTCTTCAGAATCTCCATTCTCAAACACTGTCAGCACAAAGCAGTTTCAATAATCAGGAACTTGTTGTCAGGAATCACAACACTGAGACTTTTCTCCAACATTTGGGGTAACAAACACATTGTCTAAACAGTAATGAAGCTTATATCTCATTTGTTTGTGTGTCATGAATCATGCTGTTCTCTTAGCTTCACAAAAATGTGAGAAAATCAACCTTGTAAGGATTGCTCTCTGCCTTATCTTCTACTGCCCTCTGCTGGTGTAAGACAATACTACAACAACTCAGACAAGACACGAAACTCTGATACTTTTGTTTACTCCAAAGCATTATGGTGACTGAATCAACAACTAAAGCCACAGAGAGACTAATTAAGAGAGCTTTAAACTGTTGACACACATATTCGACAGAGCCACTCTGTTGCAACGTCCAGTGCTTTTTTTCTACTATGAGTTCAAGTTTAAGGCAATCAAAGCAAGGCAAAGGCAGAGCAATATAAGAGAAATAACAAAAAATACACACTCCCTACTCAGCCTCCCTTCAACTGACCTGCGTCATACAGCTCCTACAGGCACTGATAACACTTCTGAGTATCACATCAGAAACAAATAAAGAACCTAATGTTATACCTCTTAACTTTGTCTTACTAATCTCATTAGTCAACAGGGATAGTTCAATATTAGCATCGACATTGTAGGTGGGATTGTTTGAGATTGTTATAAAAAGTGAAGACATAAGCCACAGCAGAGGTGATCAGCTCTGCCCCTGTGAAGGGTTTATAAAGGGCTTTCTTGTCTTTCTGAAAAGCTTTACGTTTTCTTGCTGTCAACTTAAGAGCATTTCACTGCATCAATCCATTCACACCCATCTTCGCTCACATTCAATCAGTGAGGGTTAATTTACAAACACATACTTGAAGTTTCATGACCATTTACATGTCACTGACGTAGCAGTAAAAGTAGGGTTAAGTGTCTTGCCCAAAGACGAACTGAAATGTGACAGTTAGAGGTGGGCGTGAACTCGCAACCTTCCAATTACAGTTATGTATGAGCTCAACACCAGACTAAGGCCACAACATGTATCAAACCAATATGGACAACAGGATGACTGCAATAACTAGGAGAACAAGAAATCCCACATTCTGCTGTGAGCGACGGAGCCGTGGACAGACACAAGAGGTGTCAGCAGAATGTGTGATTTCTTGGGTTCTTTTTTTCTTGTTCTACGCCTCCTAGTTATTGCAGAGTGCGCTGCCTTTGGTTTATTCTGCTGCGCTCCGTGAGAGGCACCCGTGAAGTGTATCATAGAAATGCAAAGTAGTACTGTTTAGGCTAAAAACATGTGCTAAATGATGTCAAGCCGAGTAAATGGTGGATTTATCCGCCGACACTTGGATTACAGCGCACGAGCAGTATGGAGGAATATTGCCGACTTTTTGTGGACTTTTTGTGGACTTTTAAGGACACTGTTTGTTCGGGCTCTTACTGAAGTCATGACATCAATGTCAGTGGACAGCGAGGATTCCCCCAGATCTCCGGCTGCATCCTAGATGTTCCAAAACTACTCCACAGTGTTGTTCAGCATGAGGGTGAGTAGAAAATGAGGCCAAATCGTTGTTTGGGTGTAGTGTTCCTTTAAGTGAAAGTTCTGCTGCTGGGAGCCCACTTTTTAAATAATACTTTCGGTCAGACTGAAGAACACACAAAGTACCACAAAAAGCTTGAACTGATGTAGGTCTAATGGTTCTACTAAATACTCCACAAATTCCAGCATTTACCTGTGAATATTTATGGCTGATGTATCAGCAGCAAAGATGGAAGTTAACTTTCAAAGACTGTACGCAAGTACCAGCAATAAACGTTTAAGCCTTTATTACCTCCACCAGGAGGTTATGCTATTGCCAACGTCTGTTCGTTTTTTTGTTAATTTCTGTGTTTGTTTGTTTCCCTGTTAGGAAGATAACTCCAAAAGTTATAGACAGATTTCAATGACATTTTCAGGAAATGTACGGTTAGGGACAAGGAACAAATAATTCGATTTTGGGAATAACTACTGAGCTAAAATAGATATCATTATGAATCCAATAGCTAATGGTATGTTTTCATGGTCAAAGAATCTAAATATTTAGATGAAATAAAGCTAGGACTAATATTTAGGGTAAAAATCAGGGGGGACTGTGGTGCTGGCGGAGGTCTGTTTGTATAAGTCTATTTGTAATAACTTTTAAGAACCTCACCCACATAACGTTATTGCTGCCTGTACAATGCTGTTTTTCATCTATCTCAATGTGGCTCACCAGTCATTTTTAAACATCATCAAATTGTAAAAATTAACACACAAATAGATTCTACCAAATCTGGGATGCAAATAAATGCCATACATGACTCAAAATAATAAATAAAAACTTTTATATCATCCTGGTTTACTGCTGTATGTTTTGTGTTTGTAGAAATACTACAAGTAGTAGTAGAAGTGGTGGCAGTAAGCATTGAAAAATTTCACTATGATTGTTTCTTAAAAACACTTTAATGATCTATTATAATTTAATTAACAGCATTGGTAAATAGAAGAAATAAAACCATTTCATTCATATTCATTATTCAAAAACTGGTTAACATTCACAGTTTGAATTTATTAAAAGGGTTTAAATTCTGTCAAACATTAAGTTATTAAGTATTAGCAATGTTTGAGTTAAAACGTTAATTTTGGTATAACTGATTTTGGTAAGAGTCTTAACTTACAACTTCCTAAAGTTTAAATAATGTTCATTTTCAGTATCTGACAGCTTTAAGAATGTGGTCCTCAGACAGTGGGAAAATGTTTCATGAAGCTCTCTTGGTGTCCAAAGTTGTCCTCCCCTGACCCAGGGCTTTCTACTTAAAACAGTGTGACTAAATGCCTGGAACTGTTCAAGCTTCTGTAAACCAGCCCCCGAGTGTGATTTAGAACATTTAATGGGACATTTAATATAGTGCAAGCACTCTGTAAAAAATGTGAGTATCACAAACCTTCCAAATTTCTCGGTGTATCCCGTCTTGCCCTGCTGTATTACGTGGATGAAGTCGTGTGTGAGGATAAATGGCACCCGCTCCCTCTTGATGCCAAACTTGGACTTGAAGTTTCCCAGGATGTGACCAAAGTCTATGTGGAAGAGCTGGAGGGTGAAAAGGAAAAATCAGTGAGCAGTGTGTAATAAAAAACTAAATTAAAATATCAAACCGTGTGTCCTACCTGTCCAGTGCTGCGAACCATGATGTTGTCACTGTGGCGGTCTCCAATGCCCAGGACGTAGGTGGCTACACAGTAGCCTGCGCATGACAGAGTGAACTCCTCAATGACTCGCTCAAGGTTATCACTGTAAACACACAGGGAAAAAAAAGTTAAAATAATTGTTTTCTCTTCTGAACAAACCACTACTGCCATCTACAAGACACATTACTACTCGACAGTGTTTATTTCTAATTTCTCTTTCAATTCCAACATTGTTACATTTCAGCAACAGAACTCACAGGAGGTCTTTTGAATAGTTACACAGACTTCCACATGAGCCATCCTGGCCGCAGGCATTTCAGACAGTTAATGATGTAGTTTAGAAAACATTTTCTGTTCCTGAAGATCCCTCAATACTTCACCAAGTATTAAGTCACAGCTTTGCAGTTGCTCAGTATTTTCCCAAAAATTGACTGACTGCAGTAACAAACCTTTGGCTGCAGAACTGAAAGGCTAAAGTGTTTTTCCAGTATTTGTTTGTCTGTCTGCAGCAAGACATCTTAAAAAGTTAGGCTTGGATTTTGATTTTAAAAAATTCAGGCAATCGAGCAAAGAAGGAAGAAATGGTTAGACAGTGGCTGGGGATCCAGGCATCTTTTAAAGGATTTTCTAACATTGTGATGGAAGACAAATAATGTCAGAAATGCCTTGGCAGAGATTTGTGCTCTTTTTATTTAACTAGATCATTTTGGTTTGAGCAACTTAAAATATGTTGTATCTAACTTTCAGGGTAATAGATTCAGCAGTTATTGGACAATTAGATACATGATTTAAAGACTGAGGACTGAAATTGTTTTTTTTAAGACTGACCCATTAGCAAAAAAAGAACAGACCTTTTTAAGTTCACAAAAAAATCAAAAACAAAAAACATGATTAAAACTCTATATTAGTACATCAGCAGATTATCACATTTGATCCAATACAAGTTTTGTTTAATAATGCATGTTATCCTTTTTGATGCTACTACGATACTTAGCCCCAAACACCTATTGATTCACATAGTGTGTCTATGTTATTGGTATCCATGTTATTATAAAAAAATTAAAAAACAAAAATAAAAACCAATTAAGCGAACTACAAATTTCACGTAGTCCCCCATAAAGCTGATGAAAGACAAACACAACCACTTCATAAATATTTCAAATATGGCATGATGTACACATGTTGATCTTATGTTTAATACGAGGGTTTTTTCTATTAATTTCAATTTGATGCAAACAGAATAAATAATCATACTTTTGGTGTTAGAGTAAATGTAAAGTGTGAGCTCACCTGGAGTTTCTCTCTTTGAGCCAGTTGAGTAAAGCGTCCTTGTTGAAGGCTGCGGCCGCTGCCACGTTGCTGCTGGTCAGTTGAATGTTTGCTATTGTGTCTGCTGATGAGACCACCTCGATCAGCCCCGCTCTGTCTCCTGTGGCCAGGCAGCCATACGGAACGATTCTGCACAATCATAAAGAGAGAGCGGAAGGGTTCGATCTTTTAATTGCAGGTACACTGGAATTGCATGACTACAGTATTAAATAAAACATAAAAAATAAAAAATCTGTTAGTTTGTTTAAACAGGAATCTGATAATCTGATGAGGACATCATCCAGGCAGTGTAAATAAAAACGATAAAACCACAGCAATGACAGTATCTCAACTTTTGTTTTTTTCCCCATGAGGTTCACTTTAGACCTGAAATAAGCCTCTCTTTTCCCTAATGTTTAGGTAGTGGTCCTTTAATAGTTCCTAAAGTTAGAAATAAAACATCTGTCAAAGTTTCTTTTTATTATCATGGCCTCTGTCTGTGGAACAGTCGACTTCAAGACTTCAGAGCAACACCTGCTGTTCGTATATTTAAAGGAAACTCAAGAACCACTTTTTAGCCTGGCTTTTAGCTGATTATAGTTAATATTTTTTTCTAACCTTTTTGCTTACTTTAATCCTATTAATTTGTTTTATTTCTCTATTTCACTTCAGATTTATTATTTGGATTTTTATTCTCAGTTGCCTAATTTTTCTCTTATCAAAAATTTGATCTTAGGCTATCTTATTATACCTTATTAATTACATTTTATCTTATTTAATTTTCTCTATAGTATTTGTGAAGAATAATTTGACCTTTGTAATATCTAATATCTTATCTTGTTTTTTAATTATCATTTAGTCTTAGCTCTTGTGTTTCCTCATTTTTAATTTAAGACAGCATTTCCTCAGTCCTCTAATTCAGATTCCTGTTATAACCTCCTTTTATTGTCTTTGTGTGTGACTGTGTGTGTTGTATGTGGATTTTGAGAGTGGGTTGGGTCTTTTATTTTTATTGTATTCAATTTTCTCCTTTTGATTTAATTCTTTCTTATTTTATTTATTAAGTAAAACACTTGGAGCTACAAAATCTTGTATGAAAAGTGCTATACGAATAAAGTTTGAATTAATTTCTTTTCCCTAATGTTAACACAAGTTTTTTCACAAGATAACCACAAGTCTTCATTTTGCCTGATGCAAAATTATAAAAAGACGACCCAAACAGGTGCTGCACGAACAATATATTTTCTTAAAAAAAAGAAGAAAGAACATACTGCCCTGAAGAGTTCCACATCTAACAGATCAGATAAAGATGGTCAAACTGGCTGATTTGAGGTGTTGGTCGTTTTATGATTATGTTTACATCCTCATGTACAGAGGATTGCTGTCCCAGTGGGGATTAAACTCTGACCTGTGGCTCCTTTCCCACATGTTAATCCCAACTCAGTCCCCTTGTTTCTGCATTTGCAGTTTGACAGTTTATTAAAGACCAAACACCCTCAAAACACCTCAATAGGTCCTAAGTTTCAGGAAGGGACTCCAGGCACTGGATGAACAATAAATGCTCCAAAATACATCATTGGGAAATCCCAGAACATCACATCACAACGGCTTCACTTCACTGTCCCTCCCTTTTTGTGCAATATTCCTGTGATCGACCTGTGAACCCGTGTGCTCTGAAATCTGATGCACCGCCCTGGAGCTCAACTGTCAAAACATCCCCCGCCACCGCTCAGCTCCAGATGTGTTGGGGAATGACGAAGGAAGAAAGGAGGTTTGTATGAGAGCAAAAGTGTGGATCTGATTAGGATGTAATGCTGATATTTTGTGTGCGGGTGTGTACATGTGTGTAGTTGTGTTCACATGTGTGTGTGTGTAAATCTGGGGTGTAAATGGTTGAAGGTCAAACTAGCATGGGTTTATAAAGTGTGTCTCCTTTTGAAGCACTCCAGCAGAGCTTCCCCTTCCCCACAGAGAGCAGGAACAAACATTTTAGATAAAGACACACACACACACGCAGACTCAGGCGGATTCAGAGCTTATTAATAACATCAAATAAACTGAAAACATTCAAATTCAAGCTGGTGTATTAATGTAGTTACTGGATTAAAAAAATGCTTGTTAGATGCATTTACAACTACATGGAATTGACAGGTCTCAAAAAACATCTAACTTTAAGCCAAAGAAAAATCAAAACTTGATTCTTTTCAATAATTAAACAACAACTGCTAACAGGCAGGCAAGATGTTACTTGTTGGTATCTTAAAAAAATATATTTCGGTTTAAACTGGGTGATATGGATCACACAGCACTTTTCAGTACTGTTTATTTAAATTATAATGACTAAAAGTCAGATTTGATTCAAACGCACAATGATCAAATGACTTAGGAACATTTTCATCAACAGGCAGCTGCACAATGTCACCATGACCAGGAAAAAATTAACCAAAAGTCTGTGAAAAAGTCGATATAATAAAAACTAATTATATATATAAAATTCAACTATATAGATAACTCTAATATTCTTCGTCCACCCAGCACATATGTTTTTTTTTCTTTTTAATGGATACTGCAAAGCTGTTTCCCGGCCATTGATTTCTTTGAGTAAGGTTTTAAATGGACTTGTAAGATAATTAAAAGTTCATTTTCAGATATTTTCAGACAAACCCACTTGTTTACATTTGATCTACTGCTGTTTAAAATGATAATAGTGCTGCCTTGATCTGTATACATAATCTACAAGATAAACATAAAATAAAGGTTATCTGTTGTAAATTTTTCTACCATGGATAGTATCACTGCACACTGTCCTAAATCAAAAGCAAAGCTACTCCACACCTTAGAAGACTGCTCTAAAACATTTTTTCTAACTGTATTTTCCAGTGTTTTATAAAAAATCCAGATGTGGGCTACTTTACAGATATTGACAAAAATATAAAACATAATTTAAGTTTATAATATTGTGTTAATATATTCAGTAACTGACTTAATCCATTTAATAGGCTAAACATCATAAAAGCCACAGAACAAGAGGATTAAAAACTGAACTGTTTTCTAATTTAAAAAAAATATATTTAAAAAAATGGAGAAAAGAGAATTTTGCTGAACTGCTGTGGTATCATTATAAAGAAGTAAGACTTGCAATCAGTGCGTTTCTCTCCGGACCACTCCCCATCAATTTTAGCTTGCAGCCAAATTTCCCTAAAATTTTGTTTTTCTTGCTTTAACTTCCCGTCTCTTCCCTGTTTTTTGTGAACAGTAATTTATTACTGTGCTAAGTTGTTGCTATAAATGCAATACACATTCTATGATGCCATTTTAGATCTATAACTCAAGATTTTAAATGGATTTGGATGATCCCTCAGCATTATAGAGTATTTATTGCAAGAAAAGCTAAATTAACAACATAATAAATCTGGATTTAGCAGTTTATATGTAAATCTGAAGGAGCTAAATAATACCAGAGGTCTTTCCTTTCCCAAACCAATACCCAAGAGTTTGAGTAAAAACAAAATTGATGCCTTCCACATTAAACCGTTGCCAACTACATCAACCCCACCTCCTTCAAAAAATTAATATTCTGGAATTTATTAATAATTTTGTTGTGTCTCCATCACTCTGTACCCAACTTGTTTTGTTTAGCTCTAATTCTTGGACATGCAAGTAGATAAAACTCACCTTAGGTCCAGATTAGCCTCCTTCCACAGCAGATCCATTAGCCTCAAAATCTGAAGTGTTAACATGTCTTGCCTCAGGTCTGGAAAAAAAGGGTAAAATAATTAGGATGTGCTTTTTATATTGTAAGGCCACTTTTTCTGTAACATAAAAAGGGGCCCTAATAACTTGGCCCTGTAGTATCTCCACCCCTCTGTCTTCCCAAACGTCCCTCCCCACTCATTAAACCCTCGTACCGTCTCCATTCTTGAAGATGATTCCCAGGCTGTCTCCTCCCAGCAGCTTGTTGTTGTAAACGATCCAAAGTGGCTTCATTTTAGAGTCCATGTACCGACACTTCTCCACACTGATGGAAGAAAGGAGCATGAAGGGAATGAAGCAGCTGAGCATAGAAAAAGTTAGACCTTGTACTGAAGTGTGAACAGCGTGGTCTTACTTGATGCCAGACAGCAGGACATTGGGGTTCAGAGGGGAGTACAGGTCTGACAGAGTCTCGGAGTATCCGCTCTGCCTCAAACATGTCATCATGGCCTCCTTGGTCAGCATGGCCTCCTTGGTTTTACTCCGAGCATTCTTGATGGTTCCCAGCTTGATTAGTTCGTTCACTGACTTTAGCTTACTCAGGGCTTCAACCTGAAACAGTCAAAAAAAGAGCATGATGTAAACCAAAGTTATACTGTCCTTCCAGAGAGCTCCATCTTCCTTTATTCTCTGTTAAAATAGTGTGCACTTTCTTCCAAACAGGAAAGAGGCCTAGATAACTGATGAGGAAGTAGGAAGAAGAATCTACAGAACTAACTGTCAGAATCTGTAGAGGAGAGGACAGGGGGTGACACTGCTGTCACTTCAGGGGCTACAAATAACATAAATGTGCTTCCTGTTGAGGCTGACAAAAATAAAGCTGTCCACAGCCTTGAGTAAGGAGGTTATTCTACTGTCTAAAGCAAGCACCCTATGAAAAGGTGCTGTTTCTGAGGTCGTGATTGGTAGAAATATTTGTCTTTACTTTTGTGATGGGACTTAAGGGAACAGTGACCTCAACCTCGTCTCTTAAAAATGCACTTAGTTTACTCTTGAAGCAGAGAGGACACTGTTCCAGTTTGAAGGAAATCCCTTAAATTAATTTAGGGGTGAGCAATATGGCAAACATATCATATTGCGATTTTTTAAAAATAAAACCTCGATCACGATTTTATCAGGAATCTTTTTTACATTGATTTTTCTAGACTAATTTGCATGTTTGGCCATTTTTTCCTATGTTTAACAAATAAAAAATGTAAAAACCTAAAAGAAAAAAAGATAATTAAGGCCAAAGAAACTTTCTGAACAGGTTTTAATTTAAATAGTGCAGTTTTTATAAAAATGTGCAATAAATGCAAACATAAAAGGTAATGCACAACAAAAAAGTACACTTTTGTAACATAAAAACTAAACACACCAAATAGCTTATTGAAAATGGTCAAATATAAATGCAAACTTAAGTTACTTGTTATCTCTTAAAGTGCCACAATTTAGAACAAATGTTATCTAACTGCAATGTCTATAACCTGAGTGAATAATACAGCTTAGAACAGATTTTTGTTCAGACATCTTCAAACTTTTATCTCATTTTCTCTTTCCGCCATGGCTTCACGCTACATAACCGAACAGGAGATCCTACCGTGCACTGCGCATAATGTGCTACATTTGGTAAGTCGGGTGCGCGTCAAAGTCTCTGCGCCAACACAGACGATCTGACGATCTTTCTGCTTTATGAGATCATCCCCACGTAATAATCCTTAACGATTTAATATCGTCATATCGCACACCCCTAAATTAATTTAACATTTAGCATTCACAAAGAAACAACAAAGAACATGAAGCCTGTTTACCGTAAACTTAAACCTATTACCTCTAAAGCTAAAAAAAAAAGCTGCTGGAGTGGAAATTTGATTTACGTTTGCCATCTTTCAAATTGTTTTTGTTAAGTATTCTGTCAAAACAGACAGATAATCCAAAACCATATGTCTCCGGCCCTAACTGAAGACGTCGCAGAGGCATAAAAATTCAAAAGAAAGTGAAAACATGTTTGGGTAGAATAGGTGCATGTGTTTGGTTGTTTGGTAACAGGCCTATTTTAACAATAACTTAATCAGATTAGAGTTATCCCACTGGATTTGATCCTGAATCAAAGTTGATCAGATGGATTATAAAACTGGATAAGATCAGGTAATCCAATTTGGTTTAAAATCTAATATTTCAAATGTTCCAAAATCCTTGAATAAGAATTAGATAACTTTGATCCAGAAATCAGATTAACTCCATCTTGGCAGCTGGACTTTGACTAAATAACATGGGCAAAATGTAATCAAACTTTGAGTTAGGTCATATACAGTATACATTTACAAAAATGTCATTAAAAACTGTCAATTGCAAATTATGAAAAGGCCCTCTGACTTGTTCAAACAAGTGTTGAACATTGCGATAATACACATGGTACTTGAGTAAAAAAATTGGTCTCAAAACAACACCTATTCATTCCTGTTTGTTCTAGCTTTTAGTCATTTGTTTTCA
Organism: Scarus forsteni; assembly: GCA_036419115.1. Lineage (NCBI taxonomy): Eukaryota > Metazoa > Chordata > Actinopteri > Labriformes > Labridae > Scarus > Scarus forsteni. The sequence goes on along the minus strand of JAZDUH010000229.1, from coordinate 7,112,760 downwards.
TGTCTGCACTCAGATGCCATGTGAAATGCAGTAAAGAACAATAATTCTCATAGAAATAACTTGGGTAAAAGTAAAAGAACGAATTTTGTAAAAAGTGAGTACACAAAAAAATATATTACTTTAACAACAGTAAAAGTCTGAAGTTAATTTCCAACTCTTCACTAGACTATCAGAAATTCGGACTGATATTTCCTCCAATGACATTGAAGGAAATGGAGTAAATCAAAATGTACATGTGTGTGTCCACCAAAGGGGCCTTTGATTTTTTAGTAAACATCGTGTAACTCTGTTTGAGATTCCTGTAATCAAAGGCTCAAACTGGTTGAACACATTTCTCCATAAATATCACTACAAAGCTGTCTCAGTGACACGGGGCCTCTAGTTCATTATCTTGACTTATCGGGAGTCTTTTTTTTTTTTTTTTTTTTACTTTTTGAAGAATTATGTCAATCTGATCAGGAAGTTACCCCTGCATACATATAAGTGGTTGATATCTATCAGAAACTAGGGTCACAATTTATCTGAAAGAGATGTGTAGGGATGGGAATCAAAAACCAATTCCAGTTAAGTATAGATTAAAACTTGTGAGGGAATTGGAATCACTAGTCATATTGCTGAACGATTCCTTAATCAATTTGTTTCCCTTATCAAACACTTCTTTGCTCTGCATGCCTTGTAAATCAAAAAAGTCCCTCTCTTCTCAGAGGCTGTCAGAAAGGGATGACTACAAAGAAGTTAAAAATGTAATCATAGCAGATTGGAGGCAGAAATGGTCAAAATTGTGGCTTAAATTTTGACTGCACAACATGTACAGGGTGGAAAGACCAGCAACTTGCTTAAGCATATACAGTATCTGTATTGCACAGCATTAAATATCAGGAGTGGGACGTGTTTGACATTGTTAACACCAAGAGTAGGTCCACAGGAAAATCCACAGGATTTAATAATGAATCGTTAAAGAAGCATCAATCTAATCATGTCACTTCACATCACTACGCCTGAGGTTAGATCAAACTATTTTGCTGTAAGATTACAAAAACACCTTGGAAAATAAGTTAAACACACAACATACTTAACAAACAACTTTCTTACCCTTATTTTCACAAAAATTTGCCTCTTAAACTTTACATTACAAATTTTCAAATGTACGTCAAGCAGTGGCTGAAAGCAAACCAGTCCTGTCAGCACTGACTTATACGGTGTTAGACATGAACTGTCTTTGGATGTTCTCTTATTGTGATCTACTGTCTTGTTTTAAGTCTTGCTTTTTTACAGACCCTTTCCAAAAAGTTAGAATATCATGGAAAGTTAATTTATTTCCATAATTCCACTTAAAAATGTACACTTCCCTAGATTACAGATTCAGGGCCCACAATTTGCATGGTTAGTGTGTGACACTCAGTTTAAAACATTCACGTCCTGCAAAATTTGGGCTGATTCCTACAGTATTCTAATTTTTTGAAAGCCTGTTTTTGTGGGTTTTATGAGCTGGGAGCCCAAATAATGTAAAAATAATAAAAATAAAATACTTGAAATCTTTTAAACTGTGGGCCCTGAATCTAAAGTCAATGAAAGTTTAACTTTTTGAATGGAATTATGGAAATAAATACATTTTACCATAATATTCCATTTTTTTTATTTTTATGTGTGGTGTATTTGTGTATGTCACCTGCCTTGAGACTGCAGATGTAAATTAGCCCTGTTGCTATAATCCATCATATTTATATGTATTGCTTTCTGAATAGATGTTCAATAATGTGCACGGTCCCTATTAAATGACTAAATAATAAAAATTCTAATATCCACCTGCCTCTCTAGACTGACAGTAACTTCGTTGTCTATACCATGTCATGTTCGAGACCTACCTGTTTCTTTAGGACCTCAATATGAGGGATGCTGCCTCTGCAGTAAGCCTCCAGGATGAGAGCAAACTGCACTGACACAGCTGGCATGTGGATCTCTGACCTGTGGAGGGCAGCAGAACACAGCAACAGTCAGAGGAGAAATCTCTGTCACACCGCAAAGTCCAGACAGATGCAGGCATGTGAACTCGCCGTAGATGCCAGAAGAGGAAGTGTCCTATCTTGCGGTTCCCTTGAGCACGCTTCAGCAGGAAGTGGGTGAGGGCGCAGTCATAGTACGGCTCATAACGCAACACCTGCACCAACTGTAGCAAATACTGCGACAGCTCCTCATCACTGGTGAGAAAAAACGGGAGGAGAGAGAAATGTAAGGGCTACGTTGGAATCTCTTTTCACACAAAACTACAACAAAAGTATCAACTGTAAGGCTCCCATGAGGACATAAAACGGATCCTCCTGCCTTTAAATATCAAACATCTCAGTCTAAGGCAGTGTTTATGAGTAAAATGCTAAAAATAACCTTTAAAGGCTTTATCAGCTTTACATCATATGGCACATGGCAGCAAGGATTTAAATTGGGATTTTGATTAGCTTTACTCCTATTTTTTTTTGTCTTTTTTTGATCCAGCTTCTTTGAGGTGTGAATCATTTTTGCCACGATTTGTTTATTAATATTGTCCGAGAATCATAACAAAGACAAGATAAAGACAATACAAGACCAAATAAATAGAGACAGGACAGGACAAATGCTAGAATCCAAGGAACCAAATCTAAGACAGAGAACTACTGCTAAATTACCGCTGGTCAGTTGGGGATCTGTCGTGCTGGAACTGTAATCACTCAGATGCCTGGTGGGTCACTTGAGATTAACCGGGGGGTCCACCTCACAGGTGTATGCAAAAAAAAAAGGGGATCCCACGTCTTTTTAAACACATCTGATATTTTCTAGCTTAACAAAATTAAGGACTTCTTTAAAGGGACTGTGAGGAGAATCTATTACAGGCGACATTAAGACTCTGCTACCCATGAGCACACGCAGCGACTGTCGTAATGCTGCGTTCCAGTAACCTTGGAACTGGGAGTGACATCATCTCCAACTTATCAGCGTTCCAGTTAAAGTCTGAAAAAAACATGCCGATCTCCCAGGCTATTGTTAGCACGCTCTGTGTTGTTGTTCACAAATATCACATGAAGAATGTGATTATCACTATGGCAGCTTTTATGTAAATAAAAGTCTAACAATACTATGTATACAGCTGATCTAGAGCGACACACCCCAGTCAAAAGTGCAAATAAATGGATTATTACAGGAGCTAAATAACTGTTCACACTGGGGGCATCCATCTTTGATTGTCAACTCGGGGGTGGTGAGGTTTCCCCGAGTTCCCAGTAGGAAATTCCGACCTCGGGGGTCATTCCAGCTGCAGTTTCCTACTCGAAACTTGGAAATTCCTACTTCTGACTACAACTGGAACGCACCACAACACGTTACCGAAGCCAAAGCGTTTGTTTGTTATGATGTAGCCCGGACCTTCCTCAGAACTCTGCATTGCTTTACAACTTCTTTTTTCAACAACTTACAGGATGCAAAGTGACGAGGTAATGTATCTCTTTCTAGTTACGTAGCGGTAGTTTTTGATGTGTGACAACAAGCAATTTTAGAAAAACGTAGTATCGTAGTTTTGTAGCCGGCTATATATCGCTACAAACAGCCCGGTGCTCTAAGACGTGTCCGAATAATATAAAATTGCTCTAGTTTTAATTGCCTTGTTCCCGAAGTTGAGTATCCAGGCCAGTCCAGCCCTGTCTGACCCGACCGGAAAGCTAAGGAACAGCATTTATGGATAAACCTATTTTGATGCTATAAAACTCATCAACAAGTGTGTATTTCGATCAGGCATATATCTAAAAGTAAGACTTTTTTGCAATTACTTAGAAACTCCTCACAGTCCCTTTAACCCATAATGTGTGTGAAGAAGGCATTGGTGACTTCCATTTCAACAAAATCATGTGCCTCACCAACAAAGTAACAAAAGCTACAAGAGCAGCTTCTCAGGAGGAGAGTGGTAATGTGGATGGACATTCACCAAACAATGCTATCCTTGTATTGGCTCTATTCATTTATGAATACTTTTGATAAAGTTTTGAATATTTCCCTCCTGTAAGAATGTAAAGCAGGACAGGACCGGAATATGTGTACATGGCTGGTGCCTGGCAAAACCTTTCAGAAGTTTGGTCTTCATCCTGGTAGATTTTGGAGAGCGTGACCCTTGTGAATAATTTTACACTGGATCAATCCATGTTTTGTGCAAATGAAAGACTTATGGACTCTATCAAGAGCCTCCTCCCAAAGTTCCTCTGAAATCTCCTCCTCCAGGTCCAATTCCCACAGCACATTAATCAAATTCAAAGAAACAAGGTGCAGAGAATAAATATGAGAGTAAAAATGTGAAATCATTCCATTCAGGCTACTAGGTTTTCATTCTTTTTAGCAATCATTGTGTTTTATTTTACTCATTATCTGTGAAAGTATTAGTAAAGTCCCACAGGCCACATCAGGCCCCTCACAGATCACAATCAGTCCCATAGAACCCCTGTAGCTATTGCTGTAACCCCAAAACAACTGAGATTGAAAATGTTTTAACTAAGGTGAGTTTAAGTGTGATTCATTTAAATAAATAAGCTCGTCAACCAACATTAGTGGATATTCAGCCCAGCTTATCAGTATATTAGTGCCAATCCCAAAAATGGACATCTTTTATCAACAAAAACATTATTATTATCCTTTTTGTTGCAATTTTGTCTGTAGTCGTGTTTTACAACTGCCTTCACTTTATTCAGAATTTGTATTATGGTATTTTTCCATTACATCTGTGTGTCTTTATAGTCTGTAATTTGTTTGAATTTTAAAGTATTTTTAGTGGACCCAGGATAGTACTGCTCATGGGCTGTAAATAAATATATGAATGAATGACAGCTTCAGATGTAAGCAGCCAAAATATATATTTCCTCTGTGTGACTGGAAGAAATATAGGAACTGATCTCACTTTTAAGGGATGATGATCACTTTTTTAGATAAAACAAAACAAATAAAGTAGAGCTGAATATTTTTATAAACCCAATTAATTTTCAAAACTGCTACAACATTATCAAGAAAAAAAAACAGGCCCTTGTCCAAATGCAGCTGATGACTGTACTACAGCTTTAAAACATGTTTAAATAAAACAAAAGAAAAGCGAGAAACAACATCTACTAAGGTTCTTAGGACCAAATTGTTACATAGCTGCATGATTACCAAATACTGGGTATGTGTTTACATCGAGACATTTACTAGCAGATGTGTCCGAAAAATGTGGTTCAATTCATCTGAAATTTTCTTGTGTGGTAGATGACTCCTGCCTGACTGTGTCTGTTACAGCGTGATGCAACACAGTCTCCTTATTGAACAATTTTCCCATCAAGATACCACGTATAAGTGAAGCATTTGGGAGGAAAATGTTAGATTCAGTAAGTGTATATTAACATACTCCTTTCCTCAACCACTCTTCTGATATTTTGTGTTTACTGAAAAAAACAAACAAACAAAAAAAAATAGTTTGATCAGTGTTAATCCACAATTTACATGATAATACAGCAGCTGAGTTGTCTGAGGAAAAGTTTTATTCACATTTCAATCCAGCTTTATATTATAAGTACAAGCTAAAGAACAGACAGAGATGTGAAGTGTAATAAAAAAGAAACCTTAAAGTCAGAAGAGAAAAACAGAGAATTCGTATTTGAGTTATAGAAAACTTTACGTGTGGATGGACAGGTACTTTTTTTCTTACCTCATGTCCTGCAGACAGCCCACAGCATATTCTCTGACGTACTGGTCGGGGTAGTTGAAGTCCAGAAGCTCCAGAGCATCTCTGGGACAAAGCTTGGGCCAAATCTGAAGGAGGGCCTGCAACTGAGAAGCAAAAGCACGCATACAGGGATGTTCAGCAAAGAAACTACAAGTTTACCAGGGCTACAATCTGTATTTCTGTATATCTGCATTATCAAATCATTTTTTACAGATAAGCTAGATGGAGGCACACTTCGCCGAACAGTACTAAATAAAAGGTATATTAAAGTCAATATTAGCAAAGACAGTGTTTAGCTTCGACTGTTCATATTTTCTGGTTCAGCAATGAAATAAAGACCTTCAAGTTTCTGTCTTTGAGCAGTGTTTATTTGCTCCTCGCTGTGATTGATCAGACTCTGCTTTTCACACACACCTCTGTCTGCAGGCAACAGTAGGCTCTGTCTACACACACACACACACACACCCATAAACACAGATGTGACTTGACAGGTGATTCTTAAGTGGTGAGTCCAGTCTAAGTGTTTTTATACAGCATGGTATATGTGTGCTCAGTGATATTACCTCTTGGCTACTAGAAATAGTGATTACTTTTGTAAAGACGTACCAACATAAAAGATAACTTGCATTACAGAACTAATGTTACATTTCTTGTAAAAATAGAAAGTGATGTAGGTACTCCAATACTTTGTAATGTTTAGTATCTAACACTGACCACCAATGCTAATTTAGCCAAAAATGGTCCCAGGCAAATACAGAAGACACCTTTAGTCCCATTACATGGGATGGAGGGCAGACTCTTGTCTGTAAGGAAATTTGCTGATGGGTTAATTTATTAAGTTTAGGCTCAGTTGTATACTTGAGGACAAACATCCTCTAAACATGAGTTGCATGAACCTAACCACCGGCTTTTTTTAAAAACTAAACTTTGCTGACTTTAAAGTGCACCACTGTTATCCTCTCTAACTGGTGGCATAACAAATGTTTTTTGCTTGGGAATCCTTTATAATTATGAGTAAAGGCAGAGAAGAAAGGAGAAATAAAAATGTGTTCTTTTCTCATAGTAAAGAAAACAGTAACTGCAAATCTGTGAATGACACTTTCTGAGCAAATGAACATGCTTAAAAAATTGCAAAGCTAGCTGTATTTCCCTTTTTTCCACTTTCAGTACAATAACAGCAAACTCTGGCCTACCTGGGCCATGTCCTCATGTTTGCTCCACTTTACAGAGAGCAGCAGCTTTGGCAGAGACTGGGGAAAATTCTCCCTACAGTCGTAGCGTAGTGTCCAGATCAGATCCTTCTCGTTTTCACAGAGCTGGGATAGAGCGTCACGCTCCATGATCTCCTTCAGCTCTATGTGGAACTTCTTGCCCCCACGGCCCTGAGACAGTCAAAGAGAAATCAGAGTAAGATCAGCTCAGCAGATCTGGGGATAAAAAGACAGAAAGATTTGAAATCTGAAATCCACAATTATCAGGCACTTTGTTTTTCACTTATAAAAAGAGCAGTGAAAAGTTCACACTTAGCTGATCTCACTCCTTTCCCATAAGTCATGACTGCCTACGTCATGAAGATTGTTTTTGCTGGTGGTTGTTCAATTTCTTGCTTTGTTAGATTGCCAACAAGTCGACTCAAAAAGTTATGACCAGATTCTGAGGACATTTTCAGGGATTTTAGTCATGGCACGAGGAAGAAGTGATTCCATTTTAGTAGCAATTCAAATCCAGGTGGTTCCTGGGATTTTAAGAATGTTTTTTCAGTGTTGTTTTTAATCCCTAGATCTGACAGTTTTCCACATTTTGAACAACTCGCCTGAGTTGAAATTGCCAAAGGTGTTAGTTAATAATCCAGCAGATTTATACATACGTTAAACATAAAATTACCTACTAGCTCCTGATTAAATCTTTACATACTACAAATTATTTATATCTTACATATCATCTTTCTAAAAACAGAGTTTAAGAATTTTTTATTACAGTAATTTTAAAAAGGCATATTTTTGTAAACTTAATTATCAAAATATCGAGTCATGCTTTCGTATTTTTAAACTAATGATTTTATACAAATTAATATCTTTACAATATACATAAGTGTCCGTGAATTTTGCAATATGTCACAACCAATGTTTGATCATATAGTTTATTTTTGGATGTATGTCTACACATTGCAAAATTGGACACAAACTTCAATTTTTGTAACGCTGTGCACGACTGCAAAAGGAGCCTTAAAATATCATGCAAAAGAAAATACACACAGTCAGCGCCCTATGGTGCTTAAACACTTTCATCCTTGAAGCTCATGAAAATGAGGTAAAATGTTAGTGGTAATGTGAAGATGATAAGTGGCAATGGACACTTTTTGATCCACAAGATGGCAGGACTGCATCAAGATATTCTTCTGCTTTCATTGCAGCTTATGAACAAGTACAAACCACAGACAAATAACACAGACACCCAACAGAAGTGCTATGCAAACTGGTTCAACTGGGACACAAATGCTTTTGGCAGCCAACAATAATAGTTACCTAAAATGATACAACTGCTATGGTGATTCACATTTGAAGTAAATTGCTACAGCTTTTTAATTTAAAGAAAAATGTCCATATTTTTACTGATGCACCAATTAACGAAAAGAATAACATTTCATCACATCAGGTGCTAATCCATGGTTTCAGCACACATACCCATGTTAAAGAGGTTTGTTCAGGCATGCCCTCTACATAGCACTCGATTATGTAACAGTCTGTAACACACCCATAGCACTGCGTTTCTATCTGAGGGGCCGAGGCAGGAAAATGGACTATAATCTGATTAGTGTCTTGCTAGTTTAGTAAAGGACTGGAATACTTTTGCTGCTACACCCTGCCCAAGTGATAACAGAGGATTTCCAAGGAAAGCAGCAGTGTGCATATGTGGAGCAGAGGTGTAAGACTGTGTGTATGAGATGAGAGTGTGAGGAGAGACTGACACAGTTTCTTTGCAGTACAATTCTAAACAAACAAACCACAATGATTAAATTAATGAGTACAAAACCTTTGACGAGCACTAAATGCCACTGAACATCACTTACTATGGGTGCACTGTCGCTTGCTCTGGCAATCTCTGCAGCTTTTTCCAGTATCTGTCAGAAAAGGCATCCCAGTTAGTCAAGACAGACTTTATTTAGCACATTTTATACACAAGAAAACAAAATACACAAAATGTATTTCATAGAAGCAAATAAGAGTAAGTGCTATGTTAAGATACTAAACAAAAAGAGTGTTTTCATCCTTGACTGTCCTCAGTGCTACAGGCTTCACTCCCTCGCTCTCTTTTATTTCCATTCTGTATTTTTTCAAATGTATTAACTAAGGAAGAAAGAACACTCACACTACATTCAAAAAACATTGTCATTTGTCAAAGGCCTAATCAAAGAGCAAACGATGGTCTTAAGGGAGATACCATATTCCTTCCTTGATAACAAAAACAAAAGAAAACACAAAAACACCCCCATATACACACACACACACATATGCACACACATCTTACCCTCCCACTGAGAGATACCTTACAGTTCACATCTAAAAGGTAACTAACAGCTTCTGTATTGCAGGAATATGATCAATGCCAAATCTTGTTAAATCATCTTGTTTGTTCTAAAATAGGAATCCTGTTCTCTCTATGTGAAGTGTCTCAAGTTAACCAGTTCAATACTGGGTGCTTTTTCTTCTTCTAAAATAGAGGTGTGAATAGTGTACGAGTATCAGTCAGAAGACTGTAAGATAGGAGGTGTTTCTGGGCAGATGTAAGCAATGCAACCATTCTGAGACTCAGAAAATAATCAGTACTGGATCTGGATTTTTCTCAGCTCTCACAATCGATTGAAAGAAAATTAAAGATCCTAGTCCAGACATTTTGTAAGTTGTGACACTATGTATAGCTGTGTGCTAATGTTGTATCTGTTAAGTTGTATTTATCATAACATCGGGACGTATCAGGCAATATTCAGTGATATTTGGATTTTGATGAAAGAGAGAGTTAAGTTTATTTAAAGTGGAGTTGTATGAGCTCCATATGGCCATTAAGTACATTAGATGCATTAGAAAGTTCTCTCCTCTCCCTCAGTTAGCCACAGTCTGTGAGTCTGTTATGCAGAACCAGCCGCAAACAGGGAACTATTGTACCAAATACGAAGGGTATTTTCAAGGACTCCCATCAAAAATAACAGTTCAAGAGTACGCTACCTAGATATTTTTTGAGCGCATAAAGTTTTTGAAAAAATAAAATTTATGTGGAACTAACTGACTCACGTTGCGAATAACTCTGCTTACATAGTGCGCTCCCTGCACTACGTAAGCCACGGCAGACCAATCCAGACGGCTTACGTAGTGCGGGTTTAGGCTCGAAAAATGTACTAAATGACCTCGTTTCGAATGAATTATGGACGTTACCCGCTCAGGACACTTGGATTACAGCGGACGAGCAGTATGAAGGAAAATAGGCACGTTTTTGTGGACTTTTATGGACCTTCTTCTTACGGGCGCCGTCGTCCCCTGTTAGATGGAAGTTTGTTGACAGCGAAAATACTCCCGGACCCCTGGCTGCATTTGAGACATCAAAAAAGTGCTCCGGAGTGTTGCTCAGCATGAGGGTGAGTAGAAAATGAGGCCAAATCGTTGTTTGGGTGTAGTGTTCCTTTAAACTATGGTATCATTTTTTGATTGGAGTTCAAGTAGGTGAAGAAAATACCCTTTGTATTTGGTACGATACTTCCCTTTTAGTGGCTGGTTCTGCTTAACAGACTCTCACAGACTGTGGCTTACTGAGGGAGAGGAGAGAACTTTCTACTGCATGTAATGTTCTTAGTGGCCATATGGAGCTCATACAACCACACTTCAAAAATACTGAAATATCCCTTTAACTTTGTGCTGAGTTTCTTTATTGTATAAAACAATTGCGTGTGTTATTTAAGCACAGATGCACATTTTAAAACATTTATCCCTTCAATCAAACCTCTCCTTGAGACTGCTTCCTTACCATTATGTTTTGGAAGTTTTAAGGAGAACTACACATATATTGGTAAATTTGCCTGTATCTGCATCGCGACTGTCAAAAAATAGGTTGGGGATATTAACATGTTAGATACTGGCAAAAATCCAATGCAGTGCATTTCTAACATTAATCCACAGTTGGTACAATATTTAAAATAAATCCAGATTTAAGGAAACCTCAAGTAGATTCAGTATATCAAAAGCCCATATGCACTCATGTAGAGCATTAGTTAGGCTGATCACGTCCTCTCACATTAACAGCCACTACTGTATCATCACTGCTAGACACCATCATGAAGAGCACTAAGACACTGCAATGTTAGATTCATCTCTGTGCAGGCTGTTAAAAATGGCCAGAAAGGTATCACGAAGCTGTACATCGTTCCCTGCAGAAACTACAGATTTAAGCTCACTGCTGTATCCAGATGTTTGCAAGGAGAGATATTTGAACGAGCAGGACTATGAGCTGTCTGACCTTGTCAAAGGGAGGGAAGACGATGGGGTGTGATGAGTACTCTGGGAAGTGGATGTGCAGTGCTGTAGCGTTCTCAGTGTACGGGTTGGTCTGAATGGTTCCTATGGGATTCAGCATCTCTTCAAGTTCATCTGAGGAAAAATGATACATGAAAAAGATGAGTTCAGCGCAAGGTTACGAGCACAGGAGAATAAGAAAATAGGGATACACTTAACACAAGACTCTAAAGCAGGGATGGTCAGGTTATGATACCTACAGGGCCACTGCCAGAGAGAGACATTGTTACAAACTGTGGGACATTCTCAATAAGACCAATGTAATAACTGAATGGCTAAAGCACACACAAAGCTTTCTCTAAAACTAATTCTCTAACATTTGTATTTTTAAGCTTAAATGAAAATAGAACTGGGCAATTCAGTGAGCTCAGTATAGCATTAAACCCAATTCAAGAGTTTATTACAGTTATATTCCTCTTGTCAAATTAATTTAGTCGTGCTTTAAAGACAGGGCTTTACATAGACAATCACATTAGCATTAGCTATCATCACTTCCTTTAAGGTAATATTCTCAAACTGATCTTCAAACTGTATTGATTGATTCATTCTTCAATATTATTATTCCATTAATTAAGGCTTTGAGAGGGGTTGATACCTTTCTGTCATATCTGACCCTTAGCCTTAGCTTATCTTTAAACACCAAAACGTCCTTTTGCCACAGATTTAAGGGTAAAATGTAGCCATTTGTTTCAACAGATCTTATTAGTAAATCACTTTTTGTACCACTGTTTGGTACACTGTAGAAATGGTGTTGTAAATTTTACAGCAACTTACTGGCAACAAGATCCCAGTAAGTTATTATAAATGTCTTTACAGTAGCATATCTCTTTTTAATTTACAGCAAAATTACTTTATTTTCAAAAAATGGCATCCTTACTATTACAGTATCTTATTCTACAACTTTTATAAATCTTGTATTACAGTGTAATTTCTGTGGTTCATCTTACTATAGTCTATATTGAACTAATTTACTGATAATTTATGAACAAGATAAAATTGTATTAAAAAAATATCAATCAATTTTTATCCAATAAACTAGATTTGTTTCAAAATGTCAAACATTTACTCAAATAAATCTGCCCTGGTACTGGTCAGTTTTCCTGGACAAAATGGAATTTTATCTTCATTTAGTACCCAGTGATTAATTGTATAAACATTTTGCAGTAAGTTACTGTAGATTTTACGGTACAACACACTTAATTTTACATCAATCATTATGTTTCTAAAAGTCTTAAGCTATTTGAGGTAAATTACTGCATAGACTTTTACTGTGAGTAGCTGTAGATATGGTAAAATACTGTTAAGTTCACAAAATCAGTTACAGTGTAATCAGTCTTTTCTATGATGCTGAAGTAAATAGACTTGAAGCAGATATTTCTGCCCAACAAAGTGTCAATTGACACGTTAAAAAAGTGAAAACTATCAATGACCTTGATTTTCAGCCTTTAAATGTGTTTAGTTTGTTTATCGTCAAAGAGGAAACTTGAGTGGAAATTTGAGCCAAATTGGAAAAAAAAAATCCAAGTACTAACTCAGGCCCGTTTTTCACTCCAGTTTTCATTATTATGAATGATGTTCCACATTTCAGAGGCTGTGTGGATTTTAACATAAAAATTGTCATTTTTGGCTAAAGTGAAACATTAAATATCTATGTTTTTTGAAAAATAAATCTCAAAATAATTGAAGAATTTTAATTTTCAGTAGGTGGGATCTTTTTTCTTCCATTTTGCTTGCAAGAAAATTTGAGCAAAATTACATTATAAATACAGTTTATTCTTTTCCTCTAATCCCCAGATAATTTTAGATTGTGGGCAGTTTTGACATCATTCTTTATTTTTGTGTTCATAATGCATACTGACAATATATCTTGTTTGTGATTTGTATGAATGGCTGCCAATTGTCTGAAATTATTTTGTTTGTGCTGCCTGTCTTAGATGAGACACTAAATAAAATTTTTTTCCAATACTATTTTTAAGAAGCAGGTTGAAAAATTTATATAACAATGGTCCATGGAAAATATGTACTCATTAAAAGAACTGTATGCAGAAAATATTTAAAAAATCTTAAACTAATTATTTCTTTGTTTAAAGTCACAATTAAAATGTTAAACCAAAAAAAACAACAACCACATTTTAGATGTTGCATAAAATTTCAAAACAAATATTGAAGGCCAATCTAAGTTCATTTTACATTATTAAGCGGTGTCAATGGAGAATAAAGGGAAGAGGCTATTGAAGCTGGCCCTGGTTTGTGCTAAAAGTAACTTTGGAGCCAAAACAAGTGCGACCACTTTTAAATTGATTTTCTTCCCTTGTACATAAAATGTACTCATGTATGCATGAAACAAAAACCGGGATTTACTGTTCTGTAAATACATCTTCTGGAGATCATTTTTATGGAAGAATAGAGTTCTCAACTTAAAACAAGGACCAGTCAGGAAACGACTGTAGCTCCTGAGGACCCACTTTTGGGTCTGCTGGAGTTCAAGAGCAAAACTCAACATGACAGCACAAAGCAGTGAACTGTGCTTAAAGACTTTAGTCATGTTGCACATCAAATTCAACAGGAAAAAACTCAGCTACACAAACATTTAAACTATAATGACATGCACAATTAAACACCAAGCAAATGAATCATCAAAAATCAAAATCTGTACAGCTCCCCCTGGCATCCAACTCAACAACACATTTTTTGCTTCTAGCTCCAGTCTACAGCAAGCTACACAAACAAGACTGAGACCGAGACCTTTCCATAGAGACCATATACTACTATGACCAAAACTCGGGACACCAGCAGCCAAAGAAGACAGTAGACTGTCGTGGTAGTCCAAAAATATGCCTTATCTTTGCTGTTTTGTCATAAATTTGAGAGCTTATGATCACACCAGGGTGATGCAAATGGCCTCCATGTTTGTTTAGGTGAAAAAATAACTACATTTTTATGCAATTTCTGGATCCTGGAGCTGAGTGAAGCAGAGGAGGGCTGGATGTAGCGGATTTTGGCCGTTCTGGGTGGCCAATGATTCATCTGGTAGGGATTTGAAGATCACTAAATATTACAGTTTTTACGATTATTTATAGGCGTTTTGCGGTAAAAAAATGTCAGAGTAACAATCCGAAAGATGTTATTACATGGAGGAATTACTGCATATGCATTTTAGACATTTAATTTATTAAATTTGGCTATTATTTGAAAAAATCTCTACATGTTTGGCCTTTGGCTCAACAGCACCATTTTTCAAAAATCCTAGCCTGACCATATTGTTATAAAACCTCTCCCTTTTTTTGAAGGTGAGGATGAAATTTTCAAATTATTCTGTGTTCTTTTTTCATTTACTCTGTCCTAGTAACACATACAGAGATTATTACACATCTGAACAAATCTCATTACTGTTACTTTTATAATGAAACCAAAATCATTCAAATAGGCCTTGTGGGAGCAGAGATATACTCTTTTCTCTATGGGCATGTCATTGTCCAGCAGAAATCTTAAAAAAGAGGCCTTGGCTTAAAGGGTGAGAGCTGACAGTGTGTCTCCACTTCTTATTTTATTATGTTCTGAGGGCCATAACAGAGCGAATTGGATTCTGTGCATTTAAATATATGTTCAACAATGTTGTTCAGAGGCACTCTTTGAATTTACTGTTGGTATCCCGGCTAAGTCATCTTTATTTTTTTTTCACACAGTTTTGAAATAAGGAGACTGAGCAATTTATCAATATCACAAAGGCATAAGAAAGTTATACCAGGAAATGAGGACCAGCAGTGCAGGATGATGTCCCCGGTCTTGAGCTGCCCTTTGTAGTCAAACACCATGGTGTTGACCCAGGCTATGGGGTAGTGCTGGATCACACAGAGGAAACAGAATAAGATTAGCCATCAGTCTGTGAGGTGGTCATGATGCCCTTATTTGACCCACAGTTACCTATGGAGTGGCTTACCACTTTCCCTGCTTTGCGGATGGTCTGGTACTTGTTTATGTGAGAGTTTTTAGTCGACTTCTGCTTCTTGACTTTATCCATTACAGCGTAGATAGCAAAGCAGAGGCGGGTCATGCGCGGCAGGTCGCAGACAGAGATGTCAAACTCCAGCGTGCTGTCTTTCCACGTGTGGTCTGAGCGTCCATAGTTGCTTTCGATGCTCACAGCTGGCTTGCACAACAGCTCGGTGCCATGGAAGAGCCCTGCTCTCACCTGGACCTGAGGAGCAGGAATGAAGCAGTGTCAAACTAAAAACTTGAAGTTGTATCGGAAACCTGACTTGAATTAAGTATAATTGTTAAAAGACTTGATGAAAAATTGGATTTTTATCACTAATTTATGTGTCTTATTATTTATGTTGTACCAGACAAACAATCCTTTCAAGTATATAACAAAAGCCTTGGTTGGGCATTAATTACTAACATTGCCAAGTTGATATTTTAGGTGTTTACTTCCAAAATTTCTGAGTATCTGTGTTCTAGTTGATAAAGGAGAATGTTGACCAGTAAGTTTCAAAAATAGACCAATAAACAGCACGGAGTGAACTTTGGATACACAGACAGTGCTTCTTTGAAGCCGTGTTTATTGCAGAAAAAAAGAACACCACAGTAGCTTTTCTTCATCTCTCATATGCCTGGTGGCTCAGTATGATAGATAAGACACAGGTTACAAATTAAATGTTCAAATTTATCTGTAGCTGTGTCTAAGAGATGATGTCAATACAAAATTGGGCAAATATGAGCCAATGAAAGCCAAATAAATATCAGCCTCTTTGTTTCTGATGACGCCTCAAGAGAAGAAAACATACAGAAGACTGAAATTTAAATAACTTTCCTACAGGTGAGGAGCTTTCAGATAGGAAGTAAGGGGAGTAGCAAGCACCTGCATACTGGTTTGCATATTTGTAAATGTTTGACATGACTTGCGATATAGAATTTCAAAAACTGCACCAACAAGAGGGACTATTGGTTTATTCTATAGCATAGTTTGATGGCTGGGTTCACATTTGTACAAATGAACCAAGCCAAAAGACTAATTCCTCTTAAAGGTCAGGGTGTAAAGGAAGCCTTTGGCACTAATCTTAAGCAGCTGGTATTCAATTTGAGAGCCGTGCAGCTCTGTCAGAAAGGAACTTGAGGGAACGAGTCTACCCATCATTTGCACTGTCTTAAAGGATAACTTCGGTTCATGCAGCTTTTACATTGTTTATAGAATGAAGAACAACAATATACTCACCCAGAAGGCTTTCCTGATGCAAACGGTGCTTCGGGAGATATTTAGATCCAAAATCGAGCAGCGGACACCGATATAATGTAGCCTGTAGGGCATAGATACGCCCGCTCCTAAAAAACTGCATTAATAGTCCAAAACTCATGTTTTTCACCAATATTCCATCTCATGATTAGCACTTGAATGGGCCAGCCATTATAGCCTGTGTCTCTCCACACCTGGCCGCTGTGTGTGAGCAACCTCTAAACGAACCATAGTCTGTTTGCATGCCACTCAGCGCATCATGATGCTCTCTGGGCGTTGAGATACAACCTTCCTCTCATTTCTATCAGCTCCTTATCTGCTTATAATCTTGGCTCCAAACTGTAAGGCATTCATGCATATTCAAAGTCCTCCTCCCACAACATCTTCATCCATAGATATTCGTCCATTTGCACAAACTGGAAAGAAAGAAATTCGATTTAGCAGCTGCCCTGAAACAATGAGCCGCACTGCGCAAAGAGCATGTAAACAAACATTGGTTCAGCCACACGCTATGTGGAGACACAGCTGAGAGTGCAAATGGTGTGAGAGGGCACGTGGGCTGGGCTGGGGCAGGGGAGAACCGTGTACGCAGAGCATGTGCAGTTTTACACTTTCTCAGGTATATCTTAAGCTGTATCACACTGTTAGTTGACATGGGTATCATGCCCTGAAGTGTTAAGGTCTTGTGGCATAATGATGGCAGATCTTTGTTGTGGTGTAGACATCTGTGTCTATCATGTCTAAAAATCAGTGCTAATAATGGTGTGACTAAAAGAAAAACACTGCTGCATTAAGACATTTCCCTCCCACCCTTTGTGGTGCTAGCGGCTGCCCAAGATGTCAACAGACACGCTCATTCCTCCTGTCCCGTCCTCCTGATGCTAACAGTGGTGGCAAAGCATCACGAGGTGTAAACATTATGGTTTGAAACAGCAGCGTGAATGGGCCCACATGGGGAAGGTGGCCATAAAGGGGCAGGGGCTCCAACAGAGTGTCTCATACACACTGAGATTACCGCACTATCAGGGGTACTCTGTATCAGAAAACTAGAGAGTAGTTGTTTAACATTAGTGATTGTGAAAATACCCAAGTAGTCATCAAAAATTAATGAAAGAACCAGATTTGAGGTAAAATATGACCTCTCTAAACTGAAGCCAGTCTGTTTTCATAGACTGTGACAGTGTGGACTGACTGACCATGTAAATGTGTTACTACTGTAAATGTGAACTGTGTGAGAGAGAAATGTTTGTCTTCTGAGGGCAGTGACACATTAACATGACCGTTCAAGGATGTGGATACAGCGAGGATTTTACCTTTGCAGTCTCCTCCGCGTTCACCTTGCTGCCTTTAACCAGGACAATCTTAAAGGGGCTCGACACGCCCCACACACAGGTCTGTACTTGCTGCAGAGGAAAAGTGAGAGGAGAGAGAGAGACTTTAGCGAGCAACATCAGCATACTGCACTGTAAAAATATGCACTCCTACATGCTGCTTCTTCACACCCACCACTTTCCGGCTTGCACACAAGCACGCACTCATACGCAAACAAACAACGTGGGGGGTCAGGCAGGTCAGTCTGATGTCAAGCCAAGTGGATTTGCAAGGGTCAGCAGTCGGCAGGAAAAACAGTGTCACATGACCTCTGCAGTGACTAACTAGCACACTTCCTGCTGTCTGTGTGTGAGTGTGTGTGGGTTATTCGCCCCCTTGTCAGATAGGAGACTATATTTATGTCTGCATCTACTATTACATGCAAAAACAAGAGCTTTCTGTTTGAGCAGTCACATCACAAAAACAAACTGGTCCTTGTTTTGCTCTGGCTTTGATCGGAACAGTTATCAGCCAACTTCCTCCTACATAGCGGTGATACATCACATAACAGGTTTCTCTCCTGAAAATACATCTCATTTTCTATCATAGACACGCTGGTGAGGTTTTGTGTAATAAAGTAACAAGGTAATGATTCATAAAATGATTGACACCCATTATTAATTTGTAGACTCTTAAATCACCAGGGAAACAACGGTCAGCATGGCGGCAGGCAATTAAAACGCCCAAGAGACCGGTTAACAGAAGCCAATTAAATTCAACCTGACATTTAAAAAATGTCCGCACACATCCAGGGGCGACATCACTGAGCACCTGTTGGTAGAAGCAGCAGCAGCAGCATCACAGGGCTGCCAATGTTTTCTGACACCACGGCAAATTTTAGAGAGGGGGTGAGGGGTCTCCCTGATCAAAAACAGGTGGCAGCTGCAGAGCACATGTTTACGTGATAAACCGAACACCTGCTTCACTCAGAGCAGGGGAATCAGTCTAACTGTAGAGTTTACTATCATGAGTGAGCATGAGCACCACTCAGCAAACACTGGCTGATATTACAGTAAGATGCTTCTCCAGAAAACATCCGTGTCCAATGTTTGTTCAGGCAAATATGGAGGAAAGCTGAACACACCAGTTACTGGCACTTAGATCAAATATGTAAAAAAGTTAAAAACAAAAAAATAAAGTAATGAAAAAAACAAGCCTCAAATTTAGCATGTATTGATTCAGTTTACAAAAACCTATGAGTGGGAAAAAATCCATTTCAGAAACTATGATTTATCCATGTGTGTGAAAATGTTTTCTTAGTTCAGTGTTATTAGTTAAAGTGGTAACTAGAGACAAATTCTAATTATATGTATATATTATTCAGTATGCTAGTGCCAACCACATAAAGACATCTTAACATACTGTCTAATGTAAAATTCTCTCAGTTTAATTCGTAAACAACATACAGTGAAGGTCAATTAGGGCTGATCTGAAGAGTAAGTTAAGAAGGAATTTGTAAATTCTCAAGTAAAAACCGGTAATGTTTATATTCATGAATTTTGATTCATGAGAAACCAAGCACAGAGTTAATTTGATTTTTAAAGAGTCTATAATTTATGAAAAAAAAACATCTGCTGAATAGAAAATGTTTTTATTGTAGACAGTATTAAAGTGTGCCATTTTCCTTTAAAAATAGAAGATTTCTCCTCAAAGTCTAAATGCATAGTAAATGACAATGATGAACGCTAACGTTAGGCATGATACATGTGGTGTGGGTTTTTTGTCAATGCAAAGAGGAATTTAATAATTTAAACTCTTATTTATTAATTTGGTTATTTAGAAATGTATACCTTCTTCAAATAGAATATTTTAAGTTGCTATCTGTAAATTCACAACTTTTTAAACCTGACATTTCTGAACGTGGTTTCTTATGTATTCTTTACATTATAATCCTAAAATATAATCTTTTTTTTTAAATCAGGAACATACATATTAACTTTCTTAACTTTCTATAGAGGCCCTGATACACCATTGTATAATACATTTTTTCCGGACTCACTGAGCTTCATTGAAACCTATTTCTTATTTTTGGTTTTAATGAGCAAAAATATTATATGATTTTTTTTTACTTGTTTCCATAAACAATATTAAGCTTTACACTACTGTTAGAGAGATGCATATTTCTGGGAAAGTCTCCATGAGAAAACAATTTCTAATATAACTATGAAACCTCGACAAAATTTGCTGTGGGAAATATCTATCCCTGGGTTTTGCTGTTACAAACACAGCAGAGGCGACGCATTTGGAAAAACAAACAGGCCTCCCTGTGGTTCTTTTATGTTTGCCTCTCTGTGCCTCTGTGATTCAGCAACTGAAGACTCAAAATACTGTTTGCTTGTTCCAGTGTGTTCAAAGTTAAATAAGGAAAAAAAAATCACAACAGAGAATGAACAAATTCACATTAAAACATGTGCTAGCCTACAGACCGTGGGGACTCTTCTCTTAGGAGGTAGTGGCAGAGGTGGGTTGGAGGACTTGCGGCTGACAATGGCTCCGATGGCCGAGATTTCCCTGTCAAACATGGCCTTAACAGTGCTGGTGTGGACCAGGGTGAGGTGTGGAGGCTCCTTGGCTTGCATGCATGTTCGGATGTACTGCAAACAAAAAGGGACAGGAAAGATTTCCATCAGTAAACATGATCATTGCACAAAATGTGTAAGACAGTATGATTCTGATTAACCTTTAATTTGCTCACTAAGGGCTTTAATTTTAGGTCAGTCTTTACTTTTCAGGTTGACAAAGCTGGACCTCATACCTCTTTCCTGATGCCTGCCTGTTCTCTCAACTGCTGGAAACAATGTACTAGCTTTTTGAAGGCCAACTCCATCACTCTGTTAATTACATGCAGAAGAGAAAGACTGTTTGTCTATACGGGTATGGCACTGTGCCAGAAATATAGTGTGGAGTGTACAGGAAGTACACTGAGCATTTAAGTGTGTTCATGTTTTCATCACTCAAGCTAAAAGACAGAGGATATGAAAAATCACTTTCTTTTAGATGTGCGAGACAAATCACAATACAGCTGAGAGGTATACCTACACATTAATTTAATATCATTACAACGTTTACTGATCAAACTATTCCAACCAGTGGTCTTTCTCATATTCAGTCTTTTAGCTTGTTTGTCAGTGGAGAAGTCAACAAAGGGAGGATCCATGCAATATGCTGAAAATGGGCCTTATCAGACCATCCTGCCGAATAGAGGCAGACATACCTGCTTAAAAATATTGATTATCCCCTGATGTATGTAAACTGAGCCTTCATGTGTCCCAGGATAAAGGAAACTTCCAACACAGCACAGAGTGGCTCTCACTCTTCACAGCTACGAACGTGCCAGCAGAGCAAATTTGATTCAGAGTTAAAACAGCACTTTATTTGACCTGCAGGTGAAAACTATGTAACTAAAGTCCAGTTACATTGTCTGGTCAAACTTAAACCACACACTGACTCAGAGTAACTGATCAAGTTAATGTGAGAATTTCTGCTGTATAAAAAAATGAGATTGACTTTACAGTGTGTTTATTTTTTATTGTTTGACATCAACATGGGCGTCACAGTAACAATTCAAATATTAAAAAAGTGTTTTTCGTGATGATCCTGCATTCACAGAGGGAAAGGACAAAAAAGTGCTTTTCATTTGAACTTGTGCTTTATCTGCCCGTGACTTACTACAAGTATTTGCCTA
Organism: Scarus forsteni; assembly: GCA_036419115.1. Taxonomy (NCBI): domain Eukaryota; kingdom Metazoa; phylum Chordata; class Actinopteri; order Labriformes; family Labridae; genus Scarus; species Scarus forsteni. Next base: position 7,091,203 of record JAZDUH010000229.1, on the reverse strand, counting down.
ATACAGCTCAAATATTGACTTTGATAAAGGAGTGAATCTGGAGCATGAGTAAATTTGCCAGTAATTATCATAACAACTTCATCTGACACTCCTCTGTCAGTTCAATGTTAGGATACTCTTATCAAGACCATACCTCAGACTGTCTTTACATGACAAACCTGTTGCTCTGTGTGTTGTTAATGTGTCATTAACTTTAAGCCCTGTAAAAAGGCACCTGCTTTCTCTTATGGAACCGTTCAGTAACAGTCAGGTCAAAAATGTGGTTGTTTAACTTAAAAAAATACATAAAAAATAAATCATAAAAAAAGTTGATCAAAAGTAAATATTTCACTCAAAGAACGTAAAGTAGCAGTATATAATCACAGAAAACTACTCATACAACAACTTTTTTAAGTCCAAGCAAGTGACGTGTAGTTACCATTAAGTGTGTCAGGGGAAGAGAGACAAATTTAGCCACACCTTGACATCGTAATTGATGAAACCATCAAATACCAAAAAACAGAAGCTTTGTATTTGTTTGGAATTTTTCTAAAAAAAGAGTGATTAATTTTTAGAACTCTTATTTGTTAGACCTGTTTGACCATTTACATCATGTCTCGGGTGATTTATTAAGCAAGGCTTTGATTTGAGTTGAATAAGAGATTAAAAAAAATGTTGTCTCCGCAGAGGATCAGATTCTGCTCTTTTTTCATCCCCTTTGAAAAAAAAAAAGATCCAAGCAGGTGGGGAGGCTGTGCCAGTGAGCTCTGCTCTTGGCTACCAAAACGATGTCTGACGGGAGTGAGGAGAAGTGGTTACAGGCTGTGGATCAGATTTTAAAAACAGTTGTGGCATCTGCCTGTGAAGAGCAGAAAACACATCTTCTGGAAAAGGCTGTACAACTTTTACATTTGTTTATTTATGCATTTACACTAAATTATAGAAACACAATGCACATGTGAGTGGAAGTGATAGACGACTGCAAATGGCTTAAATAAGCCACATCCAAGAGACAAATGAAAAGTAATTACTGAACCACCAAACTTAAATATCAACATCAAATACAAAGTGTAACAATTTCATTCAAATTAACAAAGACAAAAAAATGCTAAGTTTAGGAATAAGACAAGAAAGGTGATTGGAACACTAAATAAACTATAGTTTTTATAGAGAAGTGCTTACTGCTCTAGTTCATGTTGAGGGCATCAAACATGACTTTGACTGTACTTGTAAAAAGTCACTGACAAAGAGGAATAAGTCTAATGCGTGTATTTGTTTTTCTAGATAACCCATTGGATATTTGATTGAAAATTGTTTAAGAAATGTTACATCATAAATCCCTGAAAATAAAAAAACTGCATGTTAGTGGGTATTTTCTTTAAAAATGCACAGCCCATTCCTCTGTAAACTGAGAGTTAGGTAAAATGTGTCATGTTATTCTGCTCCACAAGCTCCTTCTAACAACAGCAAAGCTAAGAAAACTGATTTCGGAGGACATGGAACCTTTAAAACAACTTCTCCGAACCCAACAGTTTGACGGTATTGGAATGAAATGGTAGCAAAATTGTCTGTTTCATCATTAGTGGTGCACCATAGTGAACTCCAAGCGTTTGGGAAAGATTTAAGAAAGCCTGACATAAAGCTTAGCATGTTTGATTTTGAATCTTCCTCCTATAATTTACTCTGTCATGACTGAAATGTTCACCCTTGAGTGCACAAAGAACTCTGCATGCCCAAAAATATCAGATTTAAACAAACTGATTCACAGAATGATAAAGACGGAGGAACAGTTAGTCAAGCTGTGACAACATTGTCCCTGCTTTGTAGAGGGACAACCACAACAAACTGAACAGAGAAAGTCTGGAGAGAAATAGCAGAGGCGCTTAACCTTTGTGAATAACTGATAGCAGTAAGCATTAACTAAAAGTCATAACTTTATTTATTTCAACTTTATTTATTTCATTTATATGGCAATGTCTACAAAGACAAACAAAAGTGTATTGGTGCAATCGGAGTGTGTTTGCTTGCTCTGTCCTATGTTGCTCCTACTTTTGTCAACACACTGAATTAGCCCTAACATGGTCAGGCAGACCTGTGTAGTCTGTCATGTCTGTCAGCCGAGGCACAGCACAATTGTCTCTCTGCGTTCACCTTATCTGACACAGTGACCACCTTTACGAACAAAAGTTATGACGTGGTCCACCTCCGCATTAGTCATCTTGTTTTTCCTCACAAAAGTGCTTGTAAGAGTACTCAGGCGGACAAACCCTCTGGCAAGCTCGCTTAACTGTTTGGTATAAGAATTAGGTCATCCAAAACCTAATGATACGTGGAGCAGAAAAAAGCCTCTAGAAGATTTTTGATTCTCTGATATCTCAGATTGACACAAAGCTCATATTTAAGTGAGATGACGTCTACTCAGGAAAGGTAGTGCAGGGGTAACAGACATTGAGAGCATCTTATAGAAAAAAACACTGAAATGTATTAGTCTGCTGCCATAATTTGTCCTCTCAAAAAAACAACAACAACTGTTGTAATAACTACTAATGTCTTCTATTTTATGACGTACAGCTGATTGTCTTTTAAAATTTGGTCTACAAGTTTCTTATGCTTACAACACTGACTTTTCAGCATGCTAAAATATGCATCTGCTGATATGCTCTATCCAAGTCTACCTCCAAGCACCTCGAAGTGTTTTTACCAGTTTCGAATACAAGCTACCAGCATTTTGAACGACTCTTCGAGCAAACCAGAAACAAACAGAGTACAGTATAAACACAGAGCTGTGTCACCGGGTGACAAAACATGCAGCCTTTTGTAGAGAATAAATGAATCGACCTGATAACTTAAGACTGCTGTGCTGAGCTGCTGTTGATTTTTTTCCCTTTTCATAACAACACAATGTTTTTATCACCTTAAAACTGTAGAAGAACAGAATTACAACTGTTAATGATATCTTTTTATTAATTTTGAATCATATTACAGCACCCTGGACATTAATTTAAGGATTAAAACAGCAATACTGTCATCAAAACATGCTCACACAAGGTGACGGTAATAAGGTGGAAGAATCCTTTACTCTACTCCACAGGCATGAAAAGAAATGAGTCCTTTTATTTTGAGAATAAAGAACATGAAATCATCCATCAATGAAGCACAGGTCAGTACTAATTAGCACCATTAGCTTGCTGATATTTTTTAACTGACAGCATTGAAACCACTGACAGCTGTCACTTTATCAGTGTTCTGTATCTTCATAAAGGACAGTGAAACTCAGTGATCCTGTTAACACAGTTTTATTAGAGCAGGCATTGGATGAGTCTGTTTGGTAATACTCGGCATTGTACAGGGATAGAGGTGCATTAAACTGCATGGTGGCTGATGGGGCTCTAGAGTTGTATAATTCAAGTTGGTCTCACCATACATCTGTGTCTTTCATTTAAATCTGTAGCAACAAACATGCTGTCTTGACATGGCTGCTACCAAATAAAGACACGGATCATTACAACTACATAAAGTAATATTATTTTTTTGGAGGCTTTGGACACCATTGGACACATCTGAAACTATGTAAGTCCCCTAAAATACAAAATAAACCAGGGCTGACAGCAACACTGAGGGGGTGCTCTTCTACTCATTGTACCTGAGTGTCTAGGAAGTATGATAACAACTTTGTCAATAGATATCTTCAGAATTAATAATCAAATACACTGAAATGAAGACTTTCACTGTTATTTCTAGACATGATAAAAGGTGACAAACCTTCCCTAACAGACATTTGAAAAGATGTCGTGCACAGTAACTGACCGTGTATTGACCGAGGGGTTGGTTTCCACAGAGGTACTCCAGGCAGTGGCTGACCCTCAGTATGTACTGACCCCGCCACGCCTCCTCCTCAGGCCCATGGGTGGTCAGCCACTTCCTAACAGCCTGCTCCATCAGCTCATTGGGGGTGCAGGACGATGGCACCAAGAGACTGGCTGAGTCCTGTGAGAGAGGATGAAGACACAAGAGACAGAGGGAATGACTTTGGTGTTTCCATCCAACCTGAGAGTGAAATCATGGAGAAACTACATCCAAGCACAGAACTTGGTTAAATTACTGAAGCCTGTTCTTCTTCAGAGTTAAAGCAAACCATACTCTACGTGACTCCAGGGTAAAGTTCACATTTGTTATGTGTTTTTATTAACTCCCCCTTCCTGCAAAGACTGGAATTTATTATTCAAACAATTTGTAAGTGTGTTATAAGTAATCAATTATCCAAAAAATGGTGCGCAAGATGAAGAGTGAACCGTCAGTTGAAAGCAGGAAGTAGGTGTTATTGCAATAACACAATGCAACAATGAGTTTTAATGATAAGTTAAATTATTTTGGGCTAGGGTTAAATCTAGTGCTACATTCCATTGGATATGTTTGGAAGGTGTTTATTCTTATTCGTGGTGGATAATTCTGTGCCAAGGCTCTTGTGCTTTATTTTCTATTTGCTATGTCTTCATGATAAATCAGTTTGTAAACCTCTGTTTTTAAAAGTGCTATGCAAAGTTGTTGTTTATTTATTTCTTAATTATTGTTATTTATATCATGATGTGTCATAATAATAATATGAATATGATATAATGTGTTAAGCTCTTGAACAGGTTAATGTCCATCAAAGAAAATGAAAAAAGAGCAAGACAATCCACAAACAGTAGTTGTGGCTCAGACTAGTCTTTTTGACTGGGTGTAAGGTTAATAAAAAAAGGCACTTCAATATTACCAAGCCATAAAATAACACAATTTTTTTTTTTCATTTAACAGTTATTAAAATATCCAAGCTTACAAAACAGATCTTAAATCTAGATTTTCAGACTGCAGAAAATGAATTATTAGATAAAATAGTGAATTTATCTACAATGGTTTTAATTTTTTATCATTTCAACTTTTGATCATTTTCAAGTTTTTTGTAAATTCCTCCTTTATTTGAACACAGAAAATTAGTTGCACCAATGTCATGAGTTTACTATTAAACAGTAATTAGAGAAAAGACAAAGAATGTGTCAGTGTACAAAAACAAAATAACTCCAAAGAATTATTGAAATGTGTTCTCACTTTACTTTTCTTGGACCTGCATTTGCAGGTTGCAAAGTAAAAATAGGAAACATCTTTTTTACATGGACTGTATTATTTTATTTTTTTTGCATTGGTATCAAAACAGGTTTCAAAAATCAATTTTATCTACTTTAACAAAACAACCTTACCTTGGTGCTAAACATTAATTAGAAGAGAGAGAGAGATAAAAAAAAAGTTGTAGAATTTAATTTATATCATGCATCAGCATGATATGTCTCCTTTAAATTTTTTATCATTTCAACTTTTGATCATTTTCAAGTTTTTTGCAAATTCCTCCTTTATTTGAACACAGAAAATTAGTTGCACCAATGTCATGAGTTTACTATTAAACAGCATTTAGAGAAAAGACAAAGAATGTGTCAGTGTACAAAAACAAAATAACTCTAAAGAATTATTGAAAATGCGTTCTCATGTGTTCAGTTACTTTTGTTGGACCTGCATTTGCAGGTTGTAAAGTAAAAATAGTTAACATCTTTTTTACATGGACTGTATTGTTTTATATTATTTTATTTTTTTGCATTGGTATCAAAACAGGTTTCAAAAATCAAATTTATCTACTATAACTAAACAACCTTACCCTGGTGCTACACATTAATTAGGCTCGAAGAGAGAGCCATACAAATATGTAACAAATAATTTAAAGACAGCAAAACATGAGCTTTACCTTTTGCAATATTATTCAAATAATTTTAGATCAGATAATCAACTGAAGGTATTTTGCACATTCTACTGAGCTGATGTTAGTAATCATTTCACCATGTGTGTTTTGTGGGTGGCTGAACTTACACTGGAACAGACTGCGTGCATAAGATTGCCTGAACATGCATATGAATCCTTCACACATCTTTCTACTGATTATGAGACATAACAAGAGGTCTTATGGAGTCACCTGACCCCAGATAAAGTCTGAAGAAAAATCAATTATTATTTTGACCAAAAATAAACTACATCAAAATCAACATTGTCATACCCAATCTCGTTTGAAATACTTTTAGACATATGTTCACAACATGCCATATTTACCAACCATGCCCTTTTGTATTGTTTCCTGCATATCAAAGAATTGATGTGGACTTTAGTGGGTAAGTCTGATAGTGTGCTCTGACAGTCATCAGGTGGTTGCAGGTCCAGCTCTGGTTGTCACAAGTAAATGTTTTCCTGGGCAACACTCTTATCTCCAAATTGCTCCCACTGTTGTATCAGGGATGTAAATGGGTGTGAAGGAGTGTGGACATTTTAGTTACGACTAATGGACAACTTTCACAGATTCACAATCATCACTAAAGTGTGGTCCACACATAAGGATTTTCTAAATCGCAATAGATTATTTTTTATCTGTTAGAGACCCCACACATGAAGATAAAAAAATCAGGCACTGAATAGTTTTGATTGCACTGTGTGGTGCAATAATAATCAGCACACCACACATAATGACTCTGCCCCACAATTTGTCTAGAATCTAGTCCTCCAAGCCAGAAATCTCAAGTGATCAAATGTGATCCAACAAAAAAAGAAGAAGAAACACAGGAAACAGCCATAGACATATAAGTCTACGGCAACAACTGGAAAACACAACACACAACATGGGAGAGAATATACGAGAAGAGGGAATGATGGTTGTCTGTGGACTATTTTTGACAGGAAAATGGGAAGTAAATAAAATAAAAGACTGTGGAAAAAATCCTAGAGACTGCGTGTACACGTGAGCTAGTTCTCCGTTTCTGGGGTCCGCCAAACTTTACATTTATGTTTCAGGCCGGCTGTGCTTTGTTTTCTATACAACTGTTTCCTGTTTTGTATCTTGATTGGCTGCATTCAGTTCCATGTCACAATTCACGGAGTCATGACTCGGGAGTCATCTGCCTTCCCCACAAGGAAGATGTTTGGTCATAAATATTGAACAAGTTTAACATTTATGATTGTCTACCCCAACCTATTTTGGAGCCGATTATCGGGACAACTCTTAACACACCTCAGACCACAGGATATTCTAATTGGATAATTTTAAAAGACATAAGAGAATTGGAAAGTCGGGACAAAAACAGCCCGATAATCATTGTTTGTACTCCGCTTTAGTGAAGGTAAGAGTGAATAGGTGTGACCTGTGGTGTAAATTCTCCTTGAGTAGTCAGAAAAACAACAAAAACATTATAAAAGTTCAAGTTCATTTACCATTTAACATTCACCTGCCTTTAACTGACCAGTGATATCAGAAAACATATCTCATTTGTGTTACAATGTACATAAACACTTCAGGGCAGTCAACCACACCACCGTACTTCCTGTTACATTATGGGTAATTGTGTCTGACTCTCCAGTGAGACTTCCTGCCCGTGTGAACCCGAGCGCAGTGGCACAGATGGTTTGTCTCTGAGTTTGTGTGTGTGCCGGTGACGCTGATCAAAACAGACCTACAGAGGGGTGGATGGACCTGACCATCTGCTTTTTTGATGAAATACCATTAAATCTTTGACAGAAGCAAAGAGATAGATGGTGAGAGACAAAGACAGATGGAGAGAGACAGTCAGAGTTCAGAGGAGGAGAGGAATCATTTTAATCAGTGCGTCGGTCCCCTGAGCTGCCATGCTAATGTGTGTGAGTGTGTCCGGGAGGATGGCATAATTTCTCTGATGATTTTGACCCACTTAGTGCTGTCACATGACTTCCTTTTTGGCCTCAGTCACGTGAGATTTGTGGAGCTGCCAAGTTGGAGCAGAAAAAGACTGAGCTAAAGCGGCAAAGTCACATAGATGTTTTTACTACCAAAACAAGGAGGTGCAGTCTGCTGTGTGGATGCTGTAGAGGCCGACCGATTGTTCTTCAGAGAAGCCTTTACGCTCTGAACCGAGAAGAATTTTTGCAGCAGGCTCTTCTAAAATGTACAATTATTCTTCAGTGTAAAAGAGTCTAGAAATAAGCTGACAGTTACCAGATTCACCACTTGCAGCTGTGGCCTTCAGACTCTCACCTGAGACTGGTCGAAGTGGATGATGACTTTCAGGTCTACCTGCCGGTCGTTGACCCCGTCGGTGATGGGCGTCCCTGCAGCAGACTCCAGCTGAGGGGAGAAGCAGGCCTGCAGCCACTCATTGCACGTCATCATCTGAAATCGCTGCATCCTGTCTTCGCTGATACGCAACATCTTACTGCGGAAGTCCTTCACCTCTTGATCGTTTATGGCATCCAGTTCATGGAGACCTGAAGACAGTTAAAAAAGGATGCATTTGTAGAAGTGCGGCATGTTTTCATGAGAGAGACATTTGCAGAAACATGAGTGCATCTTTGATACTGAAAAAAGACCATTAAGTTGATGAAGTCCTTATATCTTCAGTTAAAGTTCATAAACATGATCCTTTATCCAGTATTTGGTCTGTATTTAGGGCAAACATGATCCACTTTAATTAAAAATCCTTTTTAACATGTCTCTGCTTGGCCAACTTTAGCATAAACATGAAGCTAATGTGAGTGTGAATTAATTGTACTAAGAAGTTGACAGCAGGATAAGAATAAAAAATATTACAACAATATTAAAAAAAAGTCTGAAGTGGTTAAAGGGAAAATTGACTCCTAATTACAATGACGGCCTATCCTGTTTTTAATCAGGTTTTTTAAGTGTCTGGATTGTGTTTGGGCATGTAAACATCCTGATTTTGGAAACTGGGACAAGCCCTTATCCTTAGCTGGCGAAACACTACCTGGAGAACTCTTCAAAGAAAACAAGGCACTGTGGCATGTCTGTAACAATGGACCCTTGCACAATGTGTCAGTCTGAACTGTCCAAAACTGTTAACAGTTTAAAAAAGACTTGTGCTCTCAAAGGGCAACATAACAATGAGGCAGTGAGACACTGCCACTGAAGTCAGGCCATGTTTGTTATCGCTGGTGCTCTTATCTTTCATTGCTAGAAACACAACAGATGTCCATATTTGCAACACAATGTTGCTATTTTATTGGATGAGTATAAAACAGACAAATCACTGTGTTTTTGTCATGAAGTCTCAACATCACAGGCACCTTCTCAAATAAGATGAAGTAATCATAAACCTGGACACACACCTTGTGTTTTTTATTTATATCTATAAATGACCACATGTCTATGTCTTCATACCAGAACCATATCCAGAGTACAACCAAAAAAAGAGTTAAGAAGGATACCAGACACATGTGGCATCATAACATGATTTGCTTGCATTAAATTCAATATTGAAATACTACAGCACTGTGGTATTCTCATTTATATGAGCTCAAACTGTTCTTCACTAAAACTTCTTCAACAGACCAATAACGTGCTCGCTGGGTTCACTGGTGACTCTAATTTGCCCCTGGATGTGTGTAGATGGTTGTTGGTCTCTCTGTGTGGTCCTGTGATTGGACGGAAGCAGGTTTGGTGTGTACCCTACTACCCACCCTCTCCTTAATGTCAGCTGGATAGGCTCAATCATCCCACAAGCCCAACAGGGATAAGCAGTACAGATAATGTAAGGAAGAACAGATGGATAGATGGATGGATCTGATCTTATCCAGTATCTTAAATTTGATCATATTTACTTGTACTATGTTTTATAATGAACTGATATGCAATTTACTCCCCTTGTTATGTTTCTCTTCTTGTTAATAAAATAACTATATTTTCAAAGTGTTTATATAATTAATTTCTGTTAATACAAAAACAGAACAAAGACATTGCAAACAAAATCTTCAAATATCTGTTTAACAAACACCTGCTGATATCAAATATAAAAGAAGAATTAAAGTCTGACTCTGGCAGATCTTCTAAATCTTCTTAGTGTTTGTAAATGCCAGAGGTCTGTTGTGCTTCAGGCTCTTCAGAATTATCTCTCTGCTTCCTGTTGAGTCTTTGTTTCTGTGTTTTCATCACAGGGTTCCTGCACAATACTCTCTTGGTAATAAAAACATCACGCTGACATTTAAAGGCGTTTAACATTCATATGACCCTCAGCATTCAAAGGAGGACTCTAGACCACATTAGCCGAGGAATTACAAACACGATTGGCTGTGTGAGCGCTTCATGGTGTGTTACTGTGGCACAGTGAAGTACGGGCTGAAGTGTGCGTGTCTAACAGATACGCCTGTGGGGTTCCTCTAGAAAACACCACTTCACTCGGACAAAAGCCTTTAAAAGATCATGTCAGACCAAGCAGAGAGGATATCGATAACGTCTGAGTCTGCTCCAATTAGACTGGGAGACCTCTCAACTCAATTTTTCCCCTGAGGTCTGCTGTGACCTCCAGAATTTAGTAACCCGGGGATCTCACTTACATGAGCACAAGTGTATTTGTGAGACTTAACTTCTCAGAGAGGGGAGGGGCATTTTTTTCCTTCTTCCATACTGGTATAACAACAGAGCAGACAACACGGCAGGTAACTCGTGAAGGGGTTGCCACTATGTGTTAATTATCTTTAAACAAAACATCTATGTTTCCCTTTTATAAAACACATATTCATAATATGCTGCTGTTAATGCCAGCAGTCACATAAACATCTAAATCTGTTTACAAAAGTACACACATCATCAATGTTTCATTCAAAATGCCATCGACAGCTCAAGGTATCTCACAAGTAAAGATACACAATTAACACATTTTACAATATAAAAAAAATAATTCCAGGATCAATAGGGACCCTGATGTACTATCACAACTCATGCAATACCCTTTGTTTAGTCTATTGAAGACATTTTTTGTTATTTATATTTTCTTTTTAAGAGTTTATCTCTATTAATAACCTAGGCAGGAATGCAGGTTTTCTGATCTGTAGATTAATGCTTTTTAATTTCCAAAAGCTTTAAAGGGTTTAAATTATGCATTTTCTAGTTGAAATATTGATACAGACATATCCTACATTGTCATGTATCACCTAGAAGCTACTTCACAAATGAGAAATTAAGTCTGCGACTGTTTACATGCACCTATAAGCATATTGTCTATATTATTTGTGCTTTTAGAATCTTAAACCCAAATGTACCAGTTTGAGCTGCTGTGTAAGTGTTAGCTTGGGGCTAATTTACATCTGCAGTTTCTTAGCAGCTTACAATTACCAATGTTAATTACTGTATTAGACACAATTTTCAGTAGCATACAAAGAGTCTAACTGAACCACAAACAATACCAATAATGCTGCTGGGAGGCTTTCAATCAAGCTTAATATTCATTGGAGTGCATCAAAATAGTGGCAACATATGTATTTTTAACAGTTAAAATGTAGAATTAAATGTGTAATTTCACTTGCAGCTCTATAATAAAGGGATGGGGATGAGAATCAACCAGGAAGAGCCAGTTTCAACTTGATCAGGCCATTATCAAAGTTTTCTTAATACTTGATTATTTCCTTATTGATGCATCCAACCTTTTGACATGCCTTGCAAAGCGAGACAAGATCGATATTTCAAGGGGGCAGTCAGTGCAAACAGCCATGAGCAATTGAAAACTGAAATAATTTTGGACAAGAGACAAAAGAGCTCTTAAGTCTCACTTATTTTTATAAAAGGTGTGTCCCCTGTGCAAAGTACAATGTCAGTGTGTGATTTTAAGATGAAAAGGAAACACCTGAAACAAGTTGAAGTATTTTTTGATGCAGCACAGCAAAAGGAGGTCATGTATGCTTTTTCAAGTTTATGTGCCCTTCTGTGAGTAACGTGCCTCCTCTGCGTGGCAGAGCACTTCAGTTCCCAAGAGAACAATGTCTGCAGCTGCCTGAAATAACTACCTGCCCCCTTGAATAGTCCTACCATTGTGACATCCTACCACTGTTATGTCAGTAGGCAATTTGTTTGAGGCAGCAAGCCATGTGCACATATAGTCATTGTGCCATTGAAAACATGACACTGCTTTAAACTAAGCCTTTTGCTATGGGATAGCTCATGTAGTGTTAAAGTTACTGTGGTGGTTTTTGTGTGTTCCTGTCTGTACCTGCTATTTAAGTGCCATAATAAAGTTATTATTACTATTACTGTTACCATAGTGTAGACCAGGCACCCTGGGAGGACCAGAGGGAGGAGGCTAAACGAGAGGAAATGGTCCAAATATGCTGAACTTGTGGATAAGTGTCACAGACAAGAGTGTAGGTCCTGGTGCCTGCTCATAGAAGTGGGCTGCAGAGGATTTGCTGGCCCATCCCTCTGCAAAGCGTTCAGTCTCTTGCGCATCACAGGCATCCACAGAAAGCACACCATTAAGCACAGCACTGAGGCGGCAGAGAAGGCCCCAAAATGGCTGTGCCTGAGGACGAGTTTACCATGAAGTAGTGCTCCTCAGACACAAGTCGGGCTCTGATTAGCCCTGACTGGGTTACCCTGGTGAAGGTGACTGATGGTAACACCTGATGACCAAGGGAAACATCACTGATGATGTGTTCGAGTGAATCGTATGATGTTCCATCGAAAACAGGAACACATTCTGTCAATCCCCATAAGACAGCAGGGCCTCTGATTGGAGCCAACTGCAGATGGGCCTCATGTCTGACGGCTGAGTGCTGAGCAGCAGAGCGACTTGCTGTACTTGAAGATGTGCTTATAGCTTGATGTGTGGGGGAAAGATTTACTGACCCACTTATGAACTTGTAAGTGCTTTCCTTTTATTGGCAGTGTCAAACAAGGACAGTAAAGTAATCAATCAGAGGCAGTGACGTGTGTGAAAGCTTGAAAGATAATTTGTTGCTTTATATTAAAGAGAAATAAATGTTTTGTTGTTCACCTTTGCCAATGAGCACGCCTATTTTGGAGTCCAGGAGGCGCTCTGCTCGGCCACAGTTGCGCGTCACCAGTTTGAGGACAGGCAGGAAAGGGCGGACGTCACACAGACGGCGAGTTTCATCCTCCAGTTCTTCGTGCACGGCTGCCTGGTTGACGCACTCGAACATGTGACTCTCCATCTCGCCCAGGGCGGGAAAGAGTGGGAATGACTGAGCCTGCTTCCATAAGAGCTGGAAAAGAAAACAAGAATAGAATTGCACATTACTAGAGTTTAAAGTCTACATTGAGCAATTCACTATTTTAACCATGGCCATCCTGAACAAACACTGGTATTGTTTTGTTATTTTGGGGGATTTTTATGCCTGCATTGGGTGGAGCAGAAATAAAGTGGATGGATTTGAAAAGAATGGAAAGACTTGCAGTAAAGGGTACAAGCTTGAATTTAAACCCTTGCCGGCCACAAACGATTCAAAGATGAGATACATTTGCCTAAGTACTATGTGCTTTGCCCTCAAATATTAGTAATTTTGTATTTGTAATTAGACCAGGGGATGGACAGCTAATTACATTTCTAAGTTATATTTGTATTTTTTAAACAAGATATGGAACAAATCTTCAAGTGTTCAGATAACACAAACCTCAGCAAAGGCATTTCTGGTGTTCCTATACATTCTTGTGGATAACACAGAGAGCTGCCTAATTTTGCAATGCTGATAAATAATTTTCAAATTCCTTATAACAGAATAAAGGGATAAACAGTATACAGCAGGTATGAACAATTGATTCTCTTAATTTAACATTTTGCATTCAGTAATCATGTAAAATAAGATAAAAGAGTACAACATTACTTCACAGCCACTGTACCATTTACTGTGTCTATAGATTTTACCATAAGTGTTTAATGCTTTAGTTTAAAATTATTTTGTTTGTCACGAGAGTTCATCACCTGATGGCTCAACACTAGTTCGATTAAGCCTCCTAAATGTCATCATATCTACCAAGACCGGACATCACTATGTTCTTATAAGTTTAATCATAAACTTTGTAACCATGAACCAGAACCTTGTAAGCTTACAAGAAAACAAAAACCCAGCCTTAGAACAAATTAGAACATCACATGATTATGCAACATCACAACTGTAGCGTAAAGTACATAATTAGGGACAATTATGACTCATGACAACATGAGGCTTGTTTATAGTGAGCCAATCAGGATGTGAATAATGTGTTCACCATCCGTTCCCGGAATGATTCACATCCCTGTGCTCCCACAGAACGAGGTTGGAAAGCTCTGATGTGGCACTGTGTAAACAGATCACATATGCCCTCCTAACAAGTATCTTCATCTACAGAACACTTGTGATTTTATGTCATGTTGATCACATCTCTTCACAAACCATGTGTATAACATTTAAAAGACTTGTTAAGCTTGTGGAAGTTTACAAGTCAGCTGTTTCTACAATCTACAAATAGAAAGAGCAGATCTTCAGCGATAACACAAGAGCCACAAAGGATCAAAAAACTTGTGCTTTCTGGGAACTCTTATCTGGTCATCCATGAATGAAACGGAGTCATTCATAAAACTGCTCTCCTCTGATTGTTGATATCAACCTGAAGAGACGATGAAGCTTGTGGAAGCTCTGCAAATGACAGAAAAGCCCTTTAGCTAAAACCAATCCCTCATGGCTTCTTCTATTTTGTTTAATTCTTTTCATAAACTTAGAAACTCTTTTCAAACATGAATTCTGCCCATCTCAGAGGGAGTGACAATCCTCCAGGATCAAATGTCTCCAACAGGTCTCACCATAAGACACATCACACCTCTTAGACGCAAACTAGAAACCCAAATGGATGAAAATTTGAAACCACTCAAATATAATGCTGAAAGGTTTGAGCCTCAGATGGAACAAAGCCTCATTTAACAAATATATATGACAAATCAAACATGTCTTACAGGCAGATCATAAAAGGAAACATGTATGTCTGTTTTAACTACAATCATTTTACTGTGATAACAAGAAATTTTGTTCGATAGAGATATTCAGAGATTTGCAATCTCCAAGATCTGCTGCTCGTTGGATAAACTCTTTTGGACCACTGACTGTAAACCTTTGAGATGACTTCATAGGACAATCCCAGATAAGTAGTTTCTGAAAAACTCAGACCAATCTATCTGGCACTTGTCAATATTACATTCAAAGTCACTTACACCACATTTCTTCTCCATTATCGGGCTTGTTTGGATATCATATGCTGTCTTGACCATTTCTTCACAGCGATCAGCACCATTTCCAGGCAGACACAGAGTCAGACTTCTATTGAGCCTGTGATCCCACAAGCCCTCAGCTGTCAGGACTTTAAGATCTTCTCAAACAATTAAAATCTTGACATCAAATATAAAATGAGGAACCCCCTTCTCTTGCCTGGGCCTGCTAACTTAGACAGCCTTTCTGCAACTGACCTACAGAAACTAAACTGTGCTGTCTCCTCCTCCAAAACATCAAACTGCCTTGTAAGTAAGTAGCTGTAATGAAACCTTTTCTTAAAAAAACCTTCCCTTGATTCAGGCTCACCATCTACCTAGATACGCATAGATAGAACACAATGAATTCCTTGGGAAGTCTCCCTCAAGGAAAGTAGCATTGTATAGCAGTAAACAGTAGAAAAGCAATGAGGATCTCAAAAAGTAAAAAAACATTTTCATATATAAATAAAACTATAAATATGGCTATTGACTACTGCTCCTTCCCATCCTCTGTCTTCTTGTTCCTCCTCCTACCCCCTACTGTAGAGCTGTACAGTCTGATGGCCTGGCGACTACAGTTTTGCAGTCCATCAGTCCTGAATTTGGGAAGGAGCAGTCTTGGACTGAACAGGCTCCTCTGGTTGCTCATGTCAGTGTGCAGAAGGGTGACGGGCATCGTCCATGATGTCCAGAAGTTTGTCACATGTCCTCTTCTCTGCCACAGTCACCAAAATCTCGCTTCATGCCAACCAAAGTCACACAACACTGCTAAAACATAACTATTTTCTGAATGTCTGAACTATTCACTAGTCTGTAAAATGCAGTTGGAACTCCAGTTTATTTGTAACTATTGGCCTTGGAACATCCATGCTTTCCTGCATTCTAACTTTTTTAACTAGTCACTGTTGTTGAATAAGCCAAACTCCCCGCTGGTTCTCTAAGGTTAAGAGTAACCATGCACATCTGTGTTAAAGGCTGTATTAGCATTGTTTTTGGATGTCACTGCATTCAAATTTAAAGGTAATATATTTATTTATTTTCTGCATGTTATAACACTCTGGAAAAACTATTCATCAAAACTTGCTGTTTGTCCTTCTTTGTAAATTTACTGAGCTATCAATCTGTCACTTTGTACTCCACACAATGAATTACATCCACACATGATGTCATGACTTATTTTTGTAATGATGTTCTTCCCATAAACAAAAAAACCCCACCACCCAGCCAGTTGTGAAAGCCAAGTCTGTAAAAACAGGCATTAGATAATGTCTGACTGACCAGCTGTGTGACTGTGCGTGAGTGTGTTTGCTTGTTTGTCAGGGGTGTGTTTTGTACATTGTGCTTTCCCCGTTGTACAATGGGCATGTTAGAACAATGAGGGAATGTAAGGGTACAACAGCATACATTAATTTAAAGCTACTGTGAGAAACTTTAAGTTTGTATTGACTTTGGTACAATCTGTGGACCCAGTCCGCTCTGACTGGTTGACTGGTGGACAACGTGCTAACTGGTCTGTTCAACACTGCTCCGCACCATGCTGTCAACAACTACCGTCAGACAGTGAGCTTAAACTGCCAACAAAGCAATTGTAGGATGTCACACTGGTAGCCCTGCTTAGGGAGGCTGGGGGAACAAGACCTTTAAGGAAGTTGCTGGTGCCATAAAGAGGGTGAGAGACAGAAGTTCTGATGCCACAGACTTGTTGTTCTGAACCACTCTATGATATGAAGGAAACATAATAAACACAGTAAAGGGCATATAAAACAAAAAAATGATATGGGCGGTTCAAAATATCTCGTTAACAAAAATATAATGTCACCATGGAAAATAAAGTCAATTAAATGCACACATACATGTGCATTCCCATATTCCATAAACATACCTTTCAATCACGTTTGTTTGGTCCTGTCTCTAAATTATCAATTTCAGTCAACTTTGGATCAGAACTGCAGTTTACGCCTTGACCAATTTGACTGAAGGATACTTTCTTTACAAACTTCGTCTACAATCTCTCATTCAAGATGTGGTGTTGTGTCTTGAGACTTCAGCAACCTTCCAACTTGAAACCTTATCAAGAGATTTTCTGTGACTTTTTTCTACTCACCAGCTTGATGTGCTGTATGGTGGCCTCGCGTGGAACATCCATCTGGATGTAGATACCAGTGGGCAGCAGAAAGTCCACAGTGATCTTGTCTAGAGCGTGGCCGGCCAGGGGCGAGTGGGCTGCCCATATGTCCAGGAGGTCTGTCATGGCAGGAGGCATGGCAAAGGGCAACACACACCACCTCAACCATAAGGACCTGGAGGAGCAGAGGACATAAAGATACATTGACTGTAAATGTGTGGTTAAAAGAATTCTACAACAGCATTTTCATTTAAAAGGATAGTGTATTTTCCACTATTTGACATCCATTTGTTCTCTAATAGTTGACATTGAAGAAATCACGAACATGAAAAACAGAGTTGGGGTTAGAAAGCAAACCAAACAGCATCTCTTGAGCAGCCAGAGAGAAAATGACACCATGAGTCATTCATCCTATGCGAACTAAACCCAAAGGCGAACATGTTTCTTGTGAACAAAATGCAGTATAATCACATGTTGGGCAGACTGAAGACACCTTCCAGGAAAGCTTACAGCTAAGAGTGTTATTACGATGTCATCACGCCATTCATGAGTTTACTCTGATGGTCAGACTAACTCTTACAAAGTCATGTCACATGCATTTAAAAAGGACGGTATCGGATCTGATAATTCAAGAAACACACACACACACACACATAAAACTATATAAAACATCATCTTACTAATCCGTCCTGATTATAGAATTAAAATAATCTATTGCCTTTTCCTTCACATCTCTGTGACAGAGGAATGTGATAATGTGTCGTTGCTGGTCTGTGGGGGCAGCACTGTGCCGAGTCCACTGGGAGACTGGAGAATTAAACTTGGGTGAGAGCCAGTGCTCAGAGGAATGCCCACTAAGCAAACAGAACAAAAGGTCAGCCTGCCCCCCCCCTCCTCCTGACAAGCTGGTCCCCAGGCAGAAAAAACACACACTTTAACACACACGCGCACACAAAGAAAACACTTACACTAAGATGGATAATGCCAGCTAAAAGTGGACATAAATACATAAGCACCCTGCACACTGTCCCAAAACACACACAAACACTTTACACACAGAAACAGAGAAAGGCTGCTACTGCTGCTGAGGTAATTATCAAACAGGAGGGGGTCACCGTGCCACTTGTTCTCTGTATGTGTTCAAAACCACCAGCTCAGAAAGGCTATTTCCGTCAGGAGATGTGAAGATGACAAATCCCACAATGAGGGGCAGTCAGGCTACATGTTCAACTGTATTTTACTTATTTTTGTGATATTAACTCCACCTGTGATAAAAAACAAACAAAAAAAAAAAAACAGCATGCAATTTAAGTAATAAGAGATGCACAATATTGTTGGCACAGCTACAGTATGATGAATAATAACTTGAAAACGTGATTATTAGTATTACCAGATATTAAAATGTCCATTTTTGGGGTGCTGGTTTGGCGGAGTGGTTAGCAACCAGGCACCCCATGTACTTGCTTCTGCCGGTCCAGGTTCGAATCCCGCCTGTGACCAGTTTGCAGAGTGTCTTCCCCTACTCTCTCACCCTCTTTCACAAGCCTATCCACTGTCTCTCTCCTATCAATAAAGGCAAAAAATGCCCCAAAAATACATTTAAAAAAAAAAAAAGTCTATTTATTTAGGCTGCTGTTATATTGGTCATGGAAAGATGAATGGACAGAACTGGTTTGAGTTGTGTCAGCGTGTTAAATTTCACACAAAATGACTTCAACAGCACAACATTAGTCAGTGCAACACAGCATTGGATATATAAGGCTTTTGCATTGTTGACACAGGATAACTGTTTATGCTTTTTTTTTTTCAACAGGGACTTACAAAGAACTGCATTTGTAATGGGGTGTCCTGATCCAATTTGGATATCGGATATCAGACGGATATCAGCAAAAAAACAAATATCGGATTATATTAGCCTGCATCTAAAATACCAGATTCAAGCACTTTGATAAAAGTAGTACAATCTAACATATTTTTTATTTATTAAACTTAGTTATAGAATATGCTTTTGCTTAAGTTAAACAAAGTGGTTAGTTTGCAATTTAAAAATATGTTTTTGTTTTTTTAACTGGATTTTTGAGGTTACTCTTCAGGGTCTTCTAATTTATTTTTCATTTATTTTGTTTAATTGTACTGTATTTTTATGTTTAAGATTAAAATGTATTGAACCCACTGGTTCACCAAAAGATCAGCCATTTTTTCTCATACCCACTACTGCTGACTACTGTTCTCTGTTTGGGTAATCTCACTTGATCAAGCCTTTTTACAGTCCATACTACAAAATAAGTAATAAAAGTCTGTATGATTCCTGCTGATATCGTATCGGATCAATATTGGTATGGTCTAATACTCAAGGCTGCAATATCGGTATCGTATCTGAGGTGAAAAAGTTGCATTTGGACACCCCTAATGTGTATGCACAATTAATAATGGCAACGGTATCAATAAAATGGTATCCATTCCCATTCAACATATATTAAAGCAAAACCCTGAACAATGCTGCTGGGATTGACTCGTGTGAACAAGTCAAGGATTTTTCTGGGAAGGTTCATTAAATTGCATGACTGTAAAATACTTTGGAAGTGCGCATTTCTACAAGAGTATACAATATCAATCATGCAATTCAAGGAAATAAAATGAAGTGCTCACAGCAGCAACTGCAGAAAGTGGTTTCCCAGCTGCTGATGTAGAACCAGCCCCCAGTTTGGTTTCCGTTAGGGTTCGAGCCTCAACCACAGCCGTACTGTCATACCACTTCCACCTGCATTTTTACATTAGTGAGTCGTCCAATGGCCCGGAACATTAACTCTCCCACCAAGCCACAGGTCCATCCCCATCTCATCTCCATCTTCCCATTAGAAATGACAGCACTGATTGCCTCTAATGGTCTTTCCTCTGAAAGTTAAGTGCTTTAGCTCTGAGCAGATGAGCTGGGTGTACACCACGTGCCTCAGGATGGAGCTGGAGCTGCAGTACGTTTAAAGCCACCACTTAACATTATCAGCCATGTAAATGAACTATTTTTGGTATGTTGGGTATATGCGACCAGATGTAATTTGCTGTTTCCACATATGTTAAACAGAAACTCTTGATATTCGCATGGCTGAGGATTTGACTGAATTATTCAGCTCTGTGTTAACATAGATCTTGTGCTGTTGGCTACAACATAGGCCACAGCAGCAGTTTGTGACGCAAGTACTTCAAGAAGGCACTGAACTCTATTAAACAGAGCTGCTATGACCTGGACATAGACAGACAGACATTAGCAGCAACAACACACAAGCTAAGCCTGGACATCTCAAAGGTACTTGGTTACACACGAAAAGTAATATGACACCAAGTATGTCTGCACGATAAACAGATAACACTGGCTGCTCTGAGACAGCTGGAGTAAAAGCGTTTATGAATAGAAACTCTTGTCTCATTAATTATGGGTTTTCAGACTGACATTTTTCAGCTTCAGCAGTGTCTCATCCGTCTGTGATGCTGATACACTGGGCCAGTCTCTCTCTCACACACACACTGTACAGTACACACAGGTGAGCAAGGTCGCAGAGGGTACAGTGGCAGACAGCCAGAGGTCTTCAGCCAGGTCGGATTTCAGCGTCTGGATCAGACGAGAACAAGTGGGTTTGTGAGAGCAGGAGAGAGGTTCATGTGACAACAAACAGCAGAGCCTGAAGGCAACCGTCCAGTTAGCTACAATATCAGACAGAAATCTTGTTTCATCATGATCCCTCAGTCCACAGCTTCACAGGCCGCAAGCTTTGATGACTGCTGGTGTTTGAAGCTGCAGAAATAAGATCCTGCTAAAGTTTGCTTTGCTGCTTTTCTGTGTAAATGAAGGCAGATTTTGTGTTATATAACAGTTAACAACACACTGTAGCTCTGGATATTTGTGCAGGATTTTATGGTATGTTTGAACTGCTGCTGATTACCAAGGAGAAAAATTGAGAAATTTCTAAACTGATGGTCAATATAAAGGTTTTTTTAACCATTCAATAAAAAAAAGCATTTACCACAGAAGCATCTCTTACAGGTGTAGTGTGTAGAAATTGGCATTTTAGCAACATTTAGCATGCAGATTTTGGAATGAGCCCGTCTGTTCCTAAAATATAACACATCACTAAGGCTACGTTCACACTGCAGCCCTCAATGCTCAATTCGGATTTATTGCTCATATCCGATTCTTTTGTTTGGCTGTTCAGATTACACCTGTAAATGTGGCCTGACTGCAGACTGTGATGTAAACAGCTCACGCTTCAGAAGTGACTCGCATGCTCAGTTTAACATTAATGACAACACGCACAGCGCGGTGTGATGAACAAACACAGACCAAAACTGTGCTTCACAATGCTGAAAAAGTTTGTTCCCATAACGCAAACCTGATGTTACAGCAGCTCACCTTGAGTGAGCTCTTATTAAAGTAATGATGGCTATATTTTATTTCTTATGAACCTAAAGGCAGCCGCTCTTTCCTTCTGACCCTGCTGATGACAAATCGCTGCCAGAGAGAAAAACATCTCAGAGCCACAGCGCGCTGAACAGGTGAACAAAGAGGCAGAATCTTAGTTTTGTCATCTGTTCTGATGTTTTGTAGTTTGTCTAAGAGCAGATCAGACAGGAGCAGACTGCTCTCTGACTGACACTGTCTCGTAGGAACATACAGCAGCGCGCAAATACGCACGGATGAGATGGAGAGCAGTGGATCACCAGTGTCTCCACGTTCTGTTTAGCCTGATTAATTCATTCAAAAAGTCGGCACGGTGTTACTAAACTAAGTTTATCAGATACCATAATACAAGCGTATGATTTATTCACATTTATCATTTATTGTGCATGTAATGGAGACGCCAGTTGATCGCCCAGCAGTCTCTCACTTTTTCTCATCCCTCCCCCCTTTCTGCATTGTTTAATCAAGCTTGTAGCTGGAAAAACAACTAAAATTCTTTATTTTTAGGAAAAAAATGCATACACTTTTTAAAAATCATGTCTATATTAACCTCTGATTATGTTCTGTCATTGAAGTGACTTTGAAAACATTTGTCCCGAGGTAAACTACTACTCTAATGACGTCAGAATCGCAGACTGTTCAGACCGCGGTCGCATTGCGGAAAATCGGATACGTATCTAATTTAGTACCACATTTGAAAGTGGTCTGAATCTGATTTGCAAAGGTCAGATTCACTGCGACTTGTGCTGTTCACACTGTCAGAAACAAAGCAGATACAGGTCACATTTGAGCCAAAAAATCGGATTCAGATCACTTTTGACCGCAGCGTGAACGTAGCCTAAGCGTCGAGAGCTGGTGAAGACCAAAAAGGATCATGAACAGGGCATCATTTACAACAGCTATGAGGTGAGGGTTTTTTTCATTCATGTTTGTAGCTATTATGTTAATACATTATAGGTCAGTTAAGACAATGATTATAGGTTTGTAAACTTTTGTAGACTCTTATTCAAAAATCACGTTTTGCTCTTTTTGTCATCCTATATTCACCGTTTCTGTTGGGCGTAATGCTGCCAACTTCTACACATTACACCTTTAATTAATGACCTGCATTGTGTTTCCTTTCTTTTTTTTGCTTTGTTGTAATCGTCCAAAGGTTTTATTATTGTGTGCTGGTGAGTGAATAGTTCATTATTTAAATGACATCAGTTATCATAAACATGAGAAATGACCCTCTTTCAGACCTATATCCCTTTACAGAATAGTTAAATATCCATGTTCATGTCAAAATGTAATGAGAATAGTAAAATGAATTCCTTTTTGTCATAAAAGAAGATTATAGTTTAGATCATTTCCATTTGTGCATAATTTGGCCTCAAAGATTCATTCATTCATTTCTTTATTTAATCTCAAATAAAACATAAAAACTCTCGATGCCATTGGATTAAATACTGTATCTGGTTGTTGTCAGTATCATAGAGTGATGTAACTTTGTTTTGTATGGTGTCATTTAAACTCCTTATCCAAAGGTTGCCTTTAAATTTAAGCTTATATAAAACTATATAATAACTGTGTTTTGAAGCTTAAGGTTTTGCCAATCTATAAAGCGCTCCAGGGCAAATATACCCCGCAAAATGTTTTTAATACAGCCACAAAGCACAGATTTTTTTGCACTTATTTTGTATTAATGGATCTACGGTGGTTAGTCTCAAATTAATTATTTTTTAATCATATTTTCTAGATGAAAATAAGTTAGTAACATAATAAAATTTCTATTTTGACTGTCAAACATAGGGATAATGTCTCATATGTCTACCGACTCATCTGATGGGTCAAATCTCTTCTTCGCTTATTTTCTTAATTTAGCATCCAATCAGGAGCAGTCAGGGGACAGGGCAGTAACCCGTCAGTTTTAAAGTATTAAAGATTCAAATGTGAGTCAAGTGATGTGGCTTTTTATACAATTTGAGACCAAAATTGCTCCAAAGAGTAGCTTAGATTGTTCGAGAAGGAATAAGCAGAGGAATAAGTGACATCAAATGAAAAGTCTTACTGTAAGTTTTTACACATATTTTACTTTTCTCTCACAATAGCCAAGGCTCAAAGAAATGATATTTAGATGTGAAAATGCTTGCTCGTCATTGATCAATGAGCGGCTTGTTTAAAAGTCTGTGATATTTTCATTCAATGTGGATTCTAGGTTTTGTCTTTATGGTTATGCAGCTTTTGATATATCAATCTGACATCATCACAGCATAAATGTTCTGATGCGCAGGTTGTCAGGAGAATAAACGATTCTCTTTGACTTGATTTGATTGAATGGTTTGAGGTTTTACATATATCAATACAAATCAACTACTACTACTACAATAAATCAATACAATATTGATTTATTCAAAAGTTGCATAATAAATCAATTCACCTCCTTCCTAACATGGCTGTTAAACAGAAAGACTTCATGATTTGTGTCTGTTCCCCTCATACAGGAGATTATTTTCTGTTTTATGTACAGTATGTCCCTCAGTCATAGACTAGGCCTTGGCTCAGCAATCTTTACTCACATTCACCAAAGAGCTGGCTTTAGCAGCTAAGCTATTTGTTCCAACCACACAACAATTTTAATTTCAATAGCAAACAACATCAGATGAGTTTTGTTATTTTAACCTTGTATTTATGTGGTCCTAACAACCCTTATTAAGGTGTTTATGTACTTAGCTATTCTAAAATCCCATATACTTTTAGCCTTTTACAAAATGTCAGCTTCTCTCAAGCGAGGGAGTATCATCAACCTCAAGATGTCTAATTTAAAAGTCACAAACATTTCTGCAAACCTGAACACAATTTAGCCATCCTTTCACCCATCTATTTTTCTTACTTTGTGCAAAGACATACAGGAAGTGTGTGGTTTACTCTGTTGTATGTGAGCAATGATTTTATAAAAGGGGAAGAAACTGTCAGTCTCGTGTCCCCTACATTGAAAACTGGTCATCGAGCATGCTGCCAGTCTGACTTGTTTCCTTTTACAAAAATCCAGCTGCCTCTGATGAAAAAGAGGACTGTCCGCATCTCTGATTCTGAATGTCAGATTGAGCTTCTGAAAGGAGAGTTTCAGTGAACAGAGAAAAGAAGATCAGAACGAGGTTTAACTGAGGTCAAACTCTTTAGATATTATTGAACCTACGCTAAGTAAATAAGAAGAAAAAAAAAATCACCCCCTGCATACAGTTTAATAAAACCAGCCATAAAATCCATGTTAAATAACACAGGCTGAGCTAAAGGCTACCGCTAATGGAAGCAGTCTGTCTGAAGAAGTGACAGTGACATGTTGTGAGGGCTTTAAGGCCAGATGGGATTATGGTTATTTAAACACTGGTGTTACTCAGCAAATTCTTTCTGAGGCGCTTTCAGTCTGACAGTAAAAGGCCTGTGAGGGGTCTCACAATAAAGTGTGTGTCCATGCGTCTGTGGGTGTGATTGATTAGTAATGAAGGGCCAAAATAAATGAGTGTGTGTAAAAAAAGGTTGTGTGGTGATTAAGAGTCTTGTGACACATTTTCTTCCATAGTGTGCTAAAAAAAAAGTTCATGAGCGATCTGAGAACTCTTCACCTCGGCAGCAGAAACATTGTACTGTCATAAAGTAGTCTGAGACGTATACACAGGGATGAGACAGATTTTCCATCGGGCAGAGAGAGTGGATGTATCTGTGTGGGCTCAGGAGGGTTTGGTTGTATGCAAAATACAATAAGACCAGCATGGCTTTAACAGACTCAGTAATATTTATCTCTTTTTGACTTAAAGACCTAAAAAGGATTTTTAAATCAAGAACTGAAACATTAAGAAAAAGTGCAAGTGCAAAAAAGTGCAGTTCCCCAAATGTCCAGTTAAGGCCAGAAGTAGAAGCACATACAGTCGGCGCAGAGGCTCAGTCTATTTACAGAAGAAATAAACGGCTTGGTTAAAAAAGGTATTAGGGCTGATTGGTATTTTAGTGTCGCTGCCACGACTAGTTTCAGTTTCAACCACCAACCACAAGAGCAGATGAACACGGCAGTGACGCTGAATGTTTAACAATACCCATACAGGCATTTTTGTTTTTTGCATCTTGCAAATACAGACCGTAGGTCTATACTCGCAGAAAAACCACCAAAAAAGAGTACATAATCAGTTCATTGAGGGAAAGCTCTTTTTTTTCCAATGCTGACACTGCTACCTGAGGAAACTCGGATCAGTGCAACGGGGCAGAGCAGCTGAGATGAGAGAAATGTGCTTTTAGCTTTGCTCACAATGTGCTCACTGTGCGAGGTGCTTGTTAGCCTGTGTGTGAGTAACAGAACAGGGTGTGTTTGACTGGTGAGGGGATAATTAGTTCAGAAGAAGTGTGTGTGTGTGTTAATAAGCAGCACAGAAGTTCTTACACTTACTGTACACAGGAGTAGACAGTAAACAAACACACGGGTGTAGCAGCTATATAACCTCTGACACACTTACAGTCTCCGTCAGTGACTGAACATGTTGACATGCATTAAGGCTGAATGATACAGTGTGACCTACTTCTTTTTCCTGCGAGACATATTGTGACAAAAAATCATGGATATTAGTTTATTAGTTTTTCTAAAGACTTGGATATGAGCAGAAAAACTTTAAATCCTTATCACTGGTTCAATGTTTTGGAATTGCACTTCTGTTTTTCTGTCAGGCTTAACTTTGCAGTGTAGCTCAATCAGTCTAATTCAGCTTTTGTAATCATGCTGATGCATCTTGCAAAGCTCCAAGCCTGAACAAGTCAGAGAAATCATTTTAAATACAGTGACATCAAACATCTACAGTGCTCTTTGAAACAAATGTCCTTTTCACTTGTGACTAAGTTTATCACATCAGTGTACGTGGCTGTTTCATGTTGTGTTGAAAATCTCATCACCATAAACTCAGAGCTGCTTCCTCAGGTAAAACAACGATGCTTCATACTCACAACTACAAATGAGGAAGTGCGTTGAAACAAAATCCCCTATGAAACCGTTCCCACAGTCACAGGGGATCAAATCGACATCACACATACTGTAGCAGAGAGAAAACGTAAATGAAGTCAGTGAGTGGGCGTATGTGTGAATGGAAGACTGACTATATTTGTGTGACCCAACCACATCCACACAGCCAACAGTGCTCTGTCATCCCACCACCTTCAGTGACACAGCGGCACATGGCCACCTCTCAGACAGGAAGCAGTGACACCAAACAGGACACGAGTGACAAACGGAAACAGGAACAAAAGTCCCCAGCTGTCATTCATAAAAACTGTGACCGACGCTGAATCACAGCTGAGAATCAAGGAGGGACATTTTCAGAGTTGCTTCTTTTATTCAAGCTTAATCATCACACGTGGATAAAAAAATATTAATATGGCTGCAGTGCATGGTTAACGTGTCCAAAAGTACCTGAAAGAAAAAATTTAAGGTATACCAAAGCACCTCATTTGAAAAAAAGCCTTCTTTTTTGCATAGAAGCTGCACTAACCAATTATCATTTTTATTATTATTACATTCAAAAACATCATATCTTGTGCAAAAACCTCAGTGAGAGTGGGTCGACAAAACAAAGCCTCTGTGTAGAAGTAGAAGAAGACAATATGAAGATAATATGAAGATAGCATAAAGGTGTCACAACAAGCACACAGGACCATATAGAGTAGCTGAAGAGTTTATTTAATGACTGTAGGCAGAGACAGGCTAGCACTACCTATTGACTTCCAGCATTTGAGCTAAGCTAACTAACTGTTGGCGTTCTTTTTCCTTCTCTTCCTTGTTACTGGACACAGTCAAAAATATTGTGTCTACCTGCTTTTCATGGACTCAGAAGTGAGGAAAGACAATCCAACATCAAAATGTTCCTTCAAGGTCGGGGTGTCCAATCCTTTTATGAGGGCCGCATAATGAGGAATACATTGACGACAGAGACATGTGCTGCACACCTCTTTTTTTTTTACTTTTGACAAAGTAAATACGGCAGAAAATGCCCATGATTGATGGTATTTTTGCTGTAATCAAAACGTCTTGATTCATTCAACTGTCTTAGGGGCCAATTCAAATGGGCAGCGGGCTGCATTTGGCCCCCAGGCCATAATTTTGAAAACCCCTGCTTTAAGGTTTACCACTTCAAAAGAGATAAAGGTTTTAGACTGTTTTTTTTTACCATAAGACTCACTGAAAGTAATAGGCTTACTGACCACATGATCGTCTCTTTAAAAAGTGCTTAAATGTGATATTTTCAACATTTTTAAAATTATTTTTCTTTTAATACAACATACTTTAAATAAGACAATAATAAATATTTTTACACATGCTTTATATAAAACATCAAACAAATGAAAAAAAAACTTCTGGTACTCCTGACCCAAGCCGCCCAAAGAGGATAAAGATAGAAATAAGTGGCAACAAATACCGGGAGCACATAGCAGAGACAGCAAGGATAAAAACAGTTACTGGTAGCTTTCTGTAATCATGATTCTGAGCTCTAAATAACTCAGAATCACACTGAAACAAATATGATGGAGGATGCAGTGTTGTGCTGTGCCCTTACTGTCAAACACATGAGTTTATGCCCTTCCCTATGTAGAATACTTGACGCTGTAAGACAAGACAATCTAAAAAACATTATTTTCAGGTCTGAGTTTAAATTTATCAAAAGAGAGGACTTTAGCAACAGGGGGAAGTAGCATTACATTGCCTACACACACGCTAGGTCTGTGCCCAATATTGATTCTGCAAAATGTCTTCATGCGCTCCTCGAGGATAAGTGTATCGATATGGATTCTACAGAATAGATACGGCCTAAATGTTCTCACAGTTGTTGCTGATATCCTTGGGTAAAGGTCACAATGGCACAGTTCAAAGTAGAAGCCAAGCAACAATGATGATGTTCAAAATTAAAAAAACTTAGGTCTATAATCTTTCAGGACCTGAACTTAAGTCGTTTATGTTCACAATTCTTGTGTATCGGGATACATACCCTATCAGTGTCAGGATACTTATCCTATTGTGAAGTTGCTGGAAATACCCGGCCCTGACGCACGCTGAGTCCCAAAGTCATGGGACCTTTGCTAACTTCAAACCATGAAAACATAATGCTTGTGAACTATAATAAACTAAACTACATGAGACCTCTTGGTGGAAATAAACCTACAAAGAGCTGAAAGACCAGCTCTGTTTATTTCCTTTCATTTTGTGCCTCCACACTGAATAATCTTTGAAAGCTGCTCCTGTACATCATCTCTTGGGTCTGAGTGATTACTCCTTAAGCGCTACTACTGAACTTCTTGTTTAGGGAGGAAAAACAGCAGAGATGTGTGAGGTTCATAGACATATCTGGGCCATCATAATGAGAGTAAGAGGTATAGTTACCTTGAATGCCGTCTGATCCAGTATCTTTATTATAGAGGGTTTTTATTTAGCTCTACTGAAATATGAATCTCCGGGTTGATAATCAGTCTGATTTTAAACTAATCTTATTCAGTACTGTTTTATTCCATCAGACAAAACAATAAGATCACACACTGTATCAAACACTTTTTGTGTCAGTATACCTCGACCATAACTTCGTGAAGGGCCAAAATATCAGACAAATGCTGACAGAGAAGGCTTGCATCGTGATTTTATCGGGTTTAAATGACATAAGTAGTTTTGATGTGAGCTCTTTTCTGTCTATTCCTGCCAGTACAAGAGCACAAGGTCATGTCAGGTCACTGGAACAAGACAGAGCACGGGTAGAGGCAGCTGTATAGATCCATTTCAAGCACACTGTGGGTTGCTCTTAAAGTAATGCATAATACTTCCACGCTTACAGTTAGCTATAAAGACACGTTAAAGCAGAGTTGCACCCATCAGCTGTAAATGCAGATCTGAGGAGGAAGCTGTTTCTCTTTGTGCTGCTCTCAAGCCTCGAAAATGATCACAGAATTTAGAGCAGATTCATGTTTGATTTACTTTATGCATCACCTTTCGCGCTCCTCTGTCTTTAAATGACACACGGTAACATCATAATGAAGCCAGTTAGATAAATATTGCTTTTAGATAAGTAAATCAAATCAGAAGAAAAAAATATACAAAATACACAGTTCTATTTTTACATTGTCTGATAAAAGCTCAAGGGTTTGAAATTATACTTGATTGATACAAATGTTTTGTTCCTAATTCATAGCTTGTGAGTCATAAATCTTGGTCGGTAATATAATATCCATGAACAGGAAACACTATTTTACATATTTACTGTATAACGATGAGAAAGCTTCATAAAGAAGTATTGCATCAGGCTGCAAGGTGGTGCTGATAGTTGGGCTGTTACCTCACATCAGGAAGGTTGTTTTTATTTATAGTGCAAAATATGTAATCTTTCTGACAAACTCTGTTTTCACAGTCACATAAAGACACATGCTGGTCTTGTAGTGGAATCACACCAGTAGAAGGAACAAAAAGCACTGGTATAAGAAATAAAACATTTCAAACATCTGTGTCGGTCCTGATTGGGCCTCACAGCAACAAAGTTGCTGAATTCAACCTGTGTGGAGTTTGCAAGATCTCCTTGTGCATGCATAGGTTTTCTCAGGAATCCTGGTTTCCTAAAAACATTCCTGTTAATCGACTCTAAATTGCTCACTGTATGTGTGTGCAAATGTCTGTCCGTCGCTATGTCAGCCCTGTGGTTGGCTGTTGACCAATCTAATGTAACTCAAATTTAATAAGAAGAGGGTCCAGCCCCCCTGGGGCCTGAAGGGTTTAGGGGTTTAGATCAGTGGCTTCCCAACATTTGTCCCCTGAGCCCCCTCCTGAAGTATTAAGGCTAATAACAGTTAAGACTTTATTCAGACAGGGGGAAATACAGGGAAGTATGATATATTTCTGTGGCACATAAACATCAGTCTTAAATGCCACAAAAACAGACAGAGCTTTGCATCCCCTTGGGGGTCTCTTGGCCCCAGGCCGAGAGCCAAGGGTAAAAAGTAAGGATACATAAAACTAGTGGTATGATATTAGTAAGTGCAGATATCGGCCTAAATCGTTAAACATTGGTATCGGCTGATATTGAAATTTTTGCAGCCAGTTTGTCAGTCATGCATGTTGCCCACATACTGGCAGTATTATCATCAAAATACACAAATGTACCATCATACTTATCTTATTGTTTCTGCATGTGTTCACTTTAAAATCAAGGTTTTTATTGTTTTAAGTCTTAAATACTGTTAATCTTGTTTTACATCAGTTTTCTCATGCACATAGACTATCACATTGATAGAAACAAGTCCATTTTCATGATGTACACACGTTTCAGTCTTGACTAAAAAAGGTGTATCTGTATTGGCAATAATCAGTTCAGAAATATCAGAAAGTCAGATGTCAGCAAAAATCCAATACTGTGCATCCCTTGTTAAGATGGAGGGTTCAGTGCAGTGATATTTTTTAAGTACAGTAAAGTCTTGCAACTCTAAGTGTAAAAATATGTTCATGTAAATATTTTGATCACTTTCAGCAAAGGTCATTCTGGGTGTGAGTGAAATCAGTCGAGTATCACAGCAGAAACTGAGCCTGTCACAGCTGATGGGAAGCACCTGCAGCGCCGTTACGGACTGAAATGTGTGAAAGGAGCATGTTTTTCAACAGTTTATTCAGATGCTGGAAACAAAATCATTCATCGTGTCTTGAAAGGCAAACAAGGCAACATTCAGCTTGAGATCAGTTTCCTGGCAACAGCGGCCTTTTGAAGTACAACTGAACACAGAACATGCTATGTGCTAATCTGCCCGTCATAAACATGAGCTCAAAAGTTCCAGTAAGTGCTGTATAAGTCTGAACGTGCCCGGGATACACTGTCCAGACTGGGTGAGCAAAAAGCTGTCTATTAATTGTTTGAATTGTCTATTAAAAGTTTGTGCGACAAAAGCATGACGGACCAATATACAAAACTGTCAGTGCTGTAAACATAGATATAGTTTGTTGCAACTTAAGTTTAGAAGACTGAAGGTAGGGCAGAGTAATATGGACAAAAAGTCAAAAACATTTTTTAAGAACAACATATGATGACACAATGTCAGAGTTACAAATCTTAACATTACTCTAAAAACAAAATAAATTGATTACCGTTTGATACAACAGCTCCAAAAAGCTACAGATAAACCCATACACTTTGTGTAAACTGTGGGAAATGATTTGATTCACTCGACTATAATGAGGATATTAAAGTTCATCAATCCAAATAGCTAATCACATAACAGAAGCCCAGTGCATCTAATAACCGAGAAAACATCCTGCTGTAGCCCAAACTGAGCATCAGAAGGGGACTTTCAACATGACAATTGTTGGTGTCAGATGGGCTGATTGAAGCATTTCAGAAGAAGCTGATCTACTAGGGTTTTTTTGTAACCATCCTGTGAGTTTACAGAGAATGGTCACACAAAGTGAAAATATCCAGTAAGCATCAGGTTTCTGGGCAAAAATGCCTTAAAGGAACACTACACCCAAACAACGATTTGGCCTCATTTTCTACTCACCCTCATGCTGAACAACACTGTGGAGTAGTTTTGGAACATCTAGGATGCAGCCGGAGATCTGGAGGTATACTCGCTGTCCACTGACATTGATATCATGACTTAGATAAGAGCCCGAATGAACAGTGTCCTTAAAAGTCCACAAAAAGTATATAAATATTCCTCCATACTGTTTCTGTAATCCAAGTGTCCTGAGCGGTTAACGTCCACCATTTACTTGAAACGACATCATTTAGCAAATGTTTATAGCCTAAACAGTACTACTTCGCATTTCTATGATACACTTACGGGTGCCCTCACGGGGCTGACAAACCAAAGGCAGCACTCTGCAATAACTAGGAGCGTAGAACAAGAAACAAGAACACAAGAAATCCCACATTCTGCTGACCCCTCTTGTGTCTGTCCACGGCTCCATCGCTCACAGCAGAATGTGGGATTTCTTGTTCTACGCTCCTAGTTATTGCAGAGTGCGCATTCGTTTGTTTGGTCAGCAAACAAACGAACAATCATACATTTACTCTGATATTATTGTTTTTATACCTATTTTACTATACAAATCATGATCATATTGGGAAAAATGTACCATTAAAATAATTTTCTTTGAGCAGGAAGGGCATTTTATGACCCCTCCTACTCTGTCCCAGTCCCATAAGCTGTCTGACCTGAACCACAGGCACTCAGCAGAGCAAAGTGGTGACTGATAAGAAATTAAAAACACGGGACTACATATTGTCAATTTCCTCAAAACATAAGAAGAAATTCAGATATGAAAGCATAGCATTTATCTTGAAAGTCCCCTTGAAAAATTAAAAACATACACGGTAGTAGAAAAAAAATACTGCAATAACCTTTAAACCAAAATCATTCAGCCCTAATCACCATCAAACCTGATTGTCAGCACTGACTTAAAGTGAACCAGTAATCAGCAGAACTAAAGATACGTCTGTGAAATCTTCTCAGGGTTTGAAGTTAAACAAAGCTGTTCTGCTTTAAATCAATAAGAGATGCCAAAAACTATGTCATTCAGGCTCTTTACAGGTCCACAGCTGCACGATGTTCATGACGAATCAGTTCAGAGTGGAGAAGGCATAAAGTGGAAGATGCTGAGAGCAGTGAAAATATCTGTAGTAAACAAAGACTGTAATCCTGCCTATTGCTTCAGGAGATCATATTGGGACACGACTGCATTATGTTTTTTTTTTGTTTTTTTTTTACCACAGTCAGAGAAGTAAAAGCCTGGTTTCCACAGCAGGATATTTCCCCAGGGATCATGAACCTTTGGAAGACTAATTGTTTTTCCTCTGCTATGGCGAGGGTCAAACAAAGTCAAAAGACATTAAGTCCCCTAGAAGAGTGCAGCACAGGGATAAGCTTTCAAGTCGTGTACTCGGAGGGGCTGCGGTCGAAAAACTTCCCATTAATGACCAGTCAAGGACTTCGAAAGAGAAGGGTTTGACCATCTAAACAGGTTACTTTCTCACTGGCCTCCAAAGCAGAGAGGAAAAGGACAGATCAGTTACAGCTCCACTGACCTACATTTACAGTGTTCTGTCTTTTCTGGAGATCAGTTCAAGTATTTTAGTGACACTTTCACTGGTATGACAGGAATGCCTTGTGCTCATCCACTGAAATGTACCTGTCTGACAAAGTCTGAGAAATTCTGAATCAAACGACATGCAGCACATCATCCCTGATTGCTGAAAACCTCTTATCTCCAAAATTCCCACTTCTCAAGTGAAAACAATGACTACTGAAATACTTAATATTGTGCCGCTGAAATTAAAACTTTTTTGTGTGT
The DNA here is from genome assembly GCA_036419115.1 of Scarus forsteni. NCBI lineage: Eukaryota > Metazoa > Chordata > Actinopteri > Labriformes > Labridae > Scarus > Scarus forsteni. Next base: position 7,057,253 of record JAZDUH010000229.1, on the reverse strand, counting down.
TTGATTGGTTTAAATAATTCTTAAACTCTGTTGTTGACTAAAGGGTGACCAATAGTGCTGTTCGAAAAAAAGGCATGCAAGAAAGGAGATGAGTGGTTTTGACAGTCTGAATAAGACATTAACGAAAAACTTAAGCATGGAATTTACAACAAATTAATCAACCTGAAAACGCCAGCCTGCTCTTTCTGTGTGTACAATAAAACCAGAGGCTACCTCTTCCTTAAACTGCATACGTGATCCCTGACAACAGAAACAAAGCTCAATATGTTATTATGTTCATGATTGAAGGCTACTGAGCATATCATGGCTTTAACAACAAAATCTTCTGCTTCTGTTCTACCATCATAAGTAACAAGAGGACATGGAGAACAGTTCATCAAACCCACTGACAGGTAGAAGGTGACCAAGAGGATAACTAAAAAAGAAATGGAAAAGGAGATAAGCTCTACAGCTTCGATGAGCTAGGGGTCAGTGACCTATGACCGCCTAACAGAATAAATTCACCTTCAAGTGCAAGTCTGTTTTGCTTTGTTACTAGTTTGCTGTACTTGAGGTCACAGAAGCACTGCACCTGTGGATTTATTCAGTTTACCTCTGAGTCAGCATGGATGTTGCAGCTGAGCGTTTCATTGTTTTAATAATTTAAAAAAATCAGTTGATTTTTTCAGAGAGCAGACCACCGTGCCAGCAGAACATGTGTGTTTCCTGCATGTAACATACATGCTACGAAACTCGACCTGTAACAAACAGCAGGGTTACAGTTCAATGTATGATCATGTTAAATGAAAACTTTCAGCCTGATTACTATTAAAACATTTGTTTAATGGGGCTTTAATAAACACCTGTTGAGACACTGTTGTAGTAACTGCTTTGACCACAGGTGCTCAACATAGTGAGCTTTAGGATGTTAGACCACAGGGCAGCTCAGAGAGGGTAACTTTAAATATCAACAAAACTTATGTAATAAGACCTAAAAAAAATTAAATGTCAAGGCACAATAACACTCATTCTCCACTCTCTGTGTTTATGTGTTCATCATAGTTGCTGTCAGAGGACTGCAGTGTGCAAGGAAAAATGACTGAAGGATTTAATTCAAGCTGTTCCACAAAAAAAGGATGGATTTATCTTTAAAGTTAAAGCAAAGCAATATATTGTTTCTCCAATATTGTTTAGGCCTGGTAGACATCAGGGCTGTCACCTTATACTTAATATTAGAATATCCGTATAAACATTTTGGGGGGGGGGGGGGGGGTACATTTGAATAAGAAATACAAAGTTCAGTAGCTCATGGAGTAGTGAACCACCACAGTCTAGTAAGTTCATCATTGAGTCAGACATTTGAGTTGTATTGAGACTTTTGAACTTTTCCAAGAATGGCCCAGAGGGATGTATGTACTAACAAACTGATGATGGTCCATAAAGTTGTAAAGCTGACCCAGGCTAAAGGCAGAACTGAAGCATAAAAATAAAGAAAACCATGAGATCCAAAGAGGAGCGAGTGTGTACGACACAATTTCACAGGATTCCTGCATTAGTAACCATGGTAACTTACCTCGTCTTCCAAAGAGTATCACTTAGCTGAGATTATAAATGGACTGCACTTATAAAGTGCTCCTTTAGTCTGCAGACAACTGTAAGAGCTTTTCAACACACACCATTTAACCCAATCACACGCTCATATTCAAACACTCTTATAGGAGGCTTATTAAGTCCTTCAGCCATTAAAACACTCACACACTGATGGTGCAGCTGTCAGGAGCTCACATCTTCTAAAATGACCATTTCACATTGCTAATTAGTCATCCTAATACAGTGAATAGCATTAATATGTTTTTAATATCCAGGTAATAATTCAAGAGTTATTTAATGAGGCTAATTTTAAATTGCCATAGCAGACTGTCTGCATAATAAAGAGGGATTATGTGCCAGTCGTTCTTGCTTTATTTCAAGTGTCAGTGTGTTTGTGAATGTGTGCCTGGTAAGAAAGTTGTATGATAGTTTACTGTCCCACAGAACCCAAGTCACTCCACAAACACAAATCAAATGAGGAGCGTCACACAGAGGTTATTAAGGGAAGTGTGGATCTTTTTATGACTCAACTTTCAGATTTCTTAAACCTCCGTGAAAGATGACAGCAAAGACGGGAATAGAGAAAGACCTCAGAATGAAAAAGAAAGGAGTGTATCATAAAGAAATGGTCTCCAACCACCCTCTTTTCATCAGAATCTGCAGGGTGGTGTCTTCACAAACAAAGACCAGATTCTCTCACTATGTGTCTTTACTGCTGTTATGACAGGAGGCATCCTGTCCTGTCACAGCCTTGTCAAACAAGAGAGAAAGGCCTGAGATAATCTTGCTGTTTAACCTTATCTGTGCATGGTTAATGTATGTGTGCATCACAGAACAAACAAACATTGTAGTGATTTAAAAAGGTCGGGGCGGCTGAGACAGGATGTCGACAGCCTTGACGAGGAAATAAGGAAAGGTGGTGAAAGCTGAACTCCAAGGGTATGAATAGGGATGGGAACTGATAAGATTTTATTGATACAGGTGAGATTAAGGGTTAGATCTTTAAATTGCCTTCATTGATTCTTGCTGATTTTCTATGTGGGCATAAGTGGGCCTACACAAGATTTCAGTGACCACGATGACAAACACATGGCACTCTTGATACCCAATGTCATGCTGCACAGATGGACTAGCATGCTTCTGCAAGCCGCTGGAGTTTCTTTCTTTTTGATCACTTCTACCATAACTTTTTACATCTCTGTTATCAGTTTTTCTGGCTGCCTCTGATGAGAGCATGATGTCTTTGATTTGTAAGGCAAGCAGAACAAAGTGGAAGGAATTGGTGAGGGAATCAATAAACAAAAACACTAATGATATTGATTCATCGAGGGAGCTTTAATCCGATTTTAACTGGCAATGGAGTTGGATCCTCTTGCTATAGATGATGAGTGAAAATGATTCTGACAGTGTTGCTGTTAAGAAGAGTTAAAAAAGTAGAGAAAGTAATTTGTGTGAATACAAAGAGGAAAGATAAGAGGAAATCAAAAAAGAAGCTCCACAGGCGAAGTGTGACACAATGTGTGACTGTAGTGCATGGACCCCACTGGGCTGCTGGTCCACAATGAGCCTGTGTGTGTGCATGTTTGTATGTGTTTGTGTGCGTGTAAGCAAGGACAGTCCCGTGCCCTGCACAAACACTGCCCTTGTGATGCCCTTTCCCCATCAACCCTTCACAACAAGCCCTCCTCCTTGCAGCACTTCTCTCTCTCACAGAAACACACAGATACACAAAGCTCTGACCAGCCCCGCCACACATACAGACACACTGAGATCCAGTAAAAGCTGGGGGGGGGCTAAGGAGCAACACTCTTCCCTCAAGCCATCCTAAACAGTATACAACTGCAGGCCAATATGTAAGCAAAAGGTTGATGCAAATTCATTTATTTTTATGGGAAAGCACTTTGGATCAGAAGCATCAGAATAAACAAGTAACAATGCAAGCCAATCATCCATCACACCATAACAAGTGAGACAGCACACAGACGAGGTCTGTTGTTCTCTTTCAATTAGACAAGCCTACAGTATTCATCCAATTATCTTATCTAAAAATATAACAAGGGATATCTCACTATACTTTACAGAAACATCAGGTCTAAAGTGTTTGATCAAATATGTTGTTTAGGAAAACACAATAAAGGTAACCAGAAGGGAATATTTTGTAATTTGAAAGCAATAGGCAGAAAAATGTTCTTTTAACAGGAGGAAAACTAAACTGGAGTGAATCCTTTTCACACCGCATTCATGCAAGTTGCAACTAAGCCCTGATATAACAACTTCAGACATTGGAATTAAGTCCACTAGGATGTCATATTATGTCAATTTAAAGTGCAATTCAGGAAAAGCGTGACATGGACAGCCTAAAAAAATAAAGGCAGATGCACATGCTGTTGTTGTTGCAGCTCTTTAAGGCTATGTTTGTATGACGATGTTTTTGTCAGAAACTGAAAGGTTTTTCCTTTGAGTTTTCAAATACAATCCCTGTCAACACAAAGATACTAGAACAACTGAAAACACTGTAGCAGGCATGTAGGTCCAGTAGAGGGCAATGTCAGGTTGTAGAGAAACAGCATGAAGAAGAAAAACTTTTCACCATCAACAACGAGCTGACGCACAAAGACGCAAATTAGGACTATCTAGCAACTGTTTCATTTGCAACCTTGATCTTAGATTTATGCTCAAAAAAACGTGAATTTTGGGAAAAGTGACCTGCACAATACTGCATGATTTATTTTTGTTTTATTTTAGGTGGAAACATTAAGCAAATCCAGAATCGTGACTGTGGAAGAGATGGATCCAGAAAAACAGAGTGTTTACAAATAGAAACAAAAGGAACAACAGACGGTACACACTCCATGCTGTTCACATTAACTGGAAAGCTAGAGGCCATGCAAACTTCTCAACCACCACAGGTATTATTCAAAGTGAGCCTGATGCATGCAAACACTAAAACCACAGAGAAAGATGGAAAACAAATGGATGCATTAAAGAGAAAATGCACACACACATGCAGTTATCTTTGCTATGGCTGTAAAAAAGGAACATCTGAAGCTCTTTATTTTTAATGTTTAATACTTGGTAAAAAAAAAAATGATAAAACCAATATTGACAGAGAATACATGTAAATAAGCCTGTTTATCAGTTAGTGGATTTCAAGTCACCAAAACAAAACCATAGAAATTATTCTGAAATGTCACATAGACAACTTCTTTATTTTATGTTTTTCAGAAGAACCACTTGAGTAACTGGTGGTTGAGTTTCAGCGTGTGATCACCTAGGCAGACTAAAAATGGCCAGTTAGTTGAATCCTGTTGAGTTGGTGTGGAGAATCAAGAGCAATGACATGAGGGTGACATAATGACTAGCCTTTGTTCCATTTGACACAACAGCTTCTTTTTTGAGAAGCACACAAAAAGGCTTCCTCGGAAAGTTTGACAAAGAGGAAACAAAACAGTCATTAATGGGGGAGTGAACTTTTTTTGTCTTTTTTTTTAAGTTACAGAAAAAATTAGCAGTTTCTTCATGGTGTAATAGTTTATTATAATCTGTAAAAAACTGTCTCGTAACCTGTTCAACTCAATTATTATGATGACTAGCACCAAAACAGTCTGTCTGTTGCAGTTCAAGGAAATTTGTGAAGATTCCTGATAATTATTGAAAGCATGGTTTGTCAGTCAGAAACAAAATTATCTTGAGTTCAATGTCCTTTCAATGGAGAAAATCCTTTTAAATCTTAACTAAGGGCCATTTTATTAAAAAAAATGTGCATGTAAATGATGAGTTCACTGTCAGGGTAAATAGATTGACCAATACTTTGCTGGTCAAACAATAAATAGAGTGTGTTAGCATCATGCAACAAACCAGACTGCTGTGTTAAGAGACATTCACACCTGTGAACCTGTTGCTGCTCCTGCTGCTTTGTGGTCATTTTAAAGAACCTTTCTAACAGTTTTTATCTTAAGACCTTTCTCTGTGTGAACTAAATTTGCATGCAGTTATCGGTACAGGCATCTTTCTGTACTCCCACAGACACAAAAGGGAAATACTGCAGGTTTGAGGGAGAAAGTGAATAAGTTGTGATGGATAATAATTTGCATATAAAGCCATTTTCAATTGCACTGTCTGTTTTTTATATTTGGTGCCTGTTTCTTTCTTCTGTAACCATCACCTGCACTGTAAAAAAGAGAAACTCTTCAGTCTCTTTGTACGTTTTGTATGATGACAATAAAGGGCATTGTGATTCTGATTAAATGGTAAATGGCAAATGGTAAATGGACTTGAGCTTATATAGCGCCTTTCGAGTCTTTTGACTACTCAAAGCTGCTTTACAGCACAGGTCACACTTACCCATTCACACCCATTCGCTCTCACATTCACTCACTGATGGTTCAGAGTTTCTATGTTAGTTATCCATCAGTATCTCTAACACATTCACGCCCTTTCATGCCCATTTACACGCCACTGACGCAGCAATGGGAGCAATGTGGGGTCAAGTGTCTTGCCCAAGGACACATCTCCATGTGTCGCCCGGACACCTGCAACCTCCCGATCTCTGACCAAGTGCACTATCCAACTGCACCACCGACGCCCCAAGGCGCACACATCATCAGAGGCCTGGATGACGGCCATGACTGTTGTTCAGTTGAATACAGGATACCGTTCGGTTACGCTCCTCATTCACCTCCTTGCGTTCTCTGTTCTTCACTGGCTATCATCACACCAAAACTTTATTTCTCCTCTTCAGTCAATATTTGACCTCTCCACCACACCATATATGTTCTAAATCAAAAGTATGTTGACAACTGTATAGATATGAATAAAAAAAACTATGCATTCTATTACCAAACTGACATTAATATCCATATTTATCAGTATGAAATGTAGGCAAACTAAAAGATGCACATCAGCCTTTAAAGTTACAAAAATAAAAAACACCTCTGTGAGTGATAAACAGAGCATCTGCTGCTGCTGAAACTGCTGAAGTTTTTGATTCAGGAGCCAAATCATGGTGCCAAACTTTGATAAGCGGCATCCTGTTGTTTTCAGAGCAGCAGTGTGCATCTGTCCCTGTAGCCTCAGGCAGCATGTGTCTAATGTCTTTTTGTCAGCAGCCTCAGGCAGAATGATGTAATAGGCAGAATGCACATTTGCTAATGTTGATGTGATTACATTACATGTACATTCTGAACAACATCCTCTAGGCTTACTACCTCTCAGCATAGTGGTATTACCATAATTTAGAGCCAGGGCTGAGGATGTGAAAAACAAGCTCAGCAGAAGGACAGAGCTGACTGAGAGGTTGTCTGAGGTCACTGAAGGCTGAATTTATTTCTCATCAATGATATTCTTCAAAACAGGGAAGTGTAAAAACAGAGTTAAAAAAGGTTTTCCTGCAGTCACACAGCCTCCACCACTGACATCTTAAAAAGTGGACCAGAGAGAGAAAAAAACAAAAATATCACTGAGCTGGTGTGAATGTAGCAGGGACAGCTCCCACACACACTGCTGATTTTTCAGGATTAGCCTTCCAGCGTCTTGCCAATACACTATTTATCTCCCTCACAGACAAAGAGCCCCACACTGGCACTGAATGACACACGCAAGCCTGGAATGGGAGACATTTCTTGGCTGCTGCTGTCATCTTACTACAGAGGTGACTGGGATTCTGGGAACATTTGGCTGCAGCATATCACATGCTAATGTTCTCATCTACAGCTTATGTCCATGAATTTGTCTGTCTGTCTGCCCCTTTACTGCTTTACCACAGCATCCAGTTCTATTACACTACTAAAACAATTAGGGGTGGGCAATTTAGATGGTCACTGAAACATTTAAAACGATATTGGATAAGTTACTGCATTATATAATCAACATGAATACATTTTATGTAGATATGAAGAAAAAGAGATACAAGATCTAACAGTCAGAAAAAGGATCGTGTACAGAAAGAGCCACTTACAATAATAGGGTTATTAACCACAAGATAATTTACTGAAAATACTAAAAAGAGCATTTTTGTTTAATCACATTATCCATACCACTTGAGCCTGACTCAGTAAGAAATTAGGGATCCATGGTGACATTGTTACAGCAACTCAGTCAACAGATAATTGCGGTAAAAAAGTTGATGATCTGTATCAGCACATAGGAACCTTCTTACAGATATTTTGGCTGTACAAATTAGCCTAACTTATCCCATATATTGGCTGTAAAGTGAGCAAACTGTAGAATTGTACCACAGTGATTCACCTCATCATAACTGAATATCCACTTAGTTGTAAAATGCATCATGGTAATTCACCTAAGAAAAAATGTTGCTTTTTTTGGTGTACATCTGTTTCTGACACAGACAGACTACTATCATGTAGGGATGTAATGGTTACCGGTAAAACGGTAAACCGCGGTAAAATTTCCCACGGTAATCATTACCGTGTCTTTCTAAAATTACCATTTTACCGTGTTTGATCACCACCCTGTGTCAATAACTCACGGTGATGCTGCTGTTTGCCTGGAAAAGCCGGACCTATGTCTCTGTCCTCGATTAAGCAGCCTGAACTGGTGTAAGCATGCGCAGTTTGCGGCTGCGTGCATGCGTGGTTTGCATTGTTTGGCCTCAGTCTGAGAGCGAAGTTTGAGCCACAGCGGAGTTTTGTCGAAACGGACTCTGGAGTCTGGTTGAATTTTGGATTTTTACAAGGATGCTGAGGGGAAACTGATAGAAGACAGTCTCCCTGTCTTAACACGAAGCTGCAGTGAAAGAAAAAGACGTGCGCCATTTCAAGGGCAGGAACCCTTCGAGTAAATGAACTGACAGATCCGTAGAGAGTGAGAGAGAGAGAGAACGAGTGAGAGAGAGGGAGGATTCAGTGGAGGGTGTTCCTGCCTTTGTTTTGCCGCGTATTCGCCGTATTTTGACATAGATCGTCTTTTTTCGTCAAAGTTCGTGTTTTATGGATTTCATCGATCGTTATTTGGAAATATTTAGAGGAGAAAATAACGAGGGGATCTGCCAGGGAGAGGGGAGACCAGAGGAGAATCATGAAGGGGGTTAATTCCTTCAGGGACTATCATCATTAAAAGAAAGTCCTGGACATGGTCTAATACAATGAGCTGTATCATGGACATTAATGCTGAAGGCAAACAAAAATGTGTGAGTGTATACAAAATAGTTTAAGCTCATTTTTTGTCATCTCAAAACTTTGAACATGTTCATTTACAATTATTTATAAAGAGAATCCTGTTTGATGTTCAGATCAGTTGTTTTCTTTTTTTGTAATCACACCTTTTATAACATAATAATGACCAATACTTTCCAAGATTGTTCATTTTTATTTCTCATGAAAATAGGATGAAAATGTATTCAAAGGGCATTTCTTGACATATTATTGATAAAAAAGACAAAAAAGAACCATCATGATCATAATATTGAAGGGATTAAGTGATTAAATTGTGTGTAAAAGTACTTTTTGAACATTTTGAGCACACTGCAACAATACCGTGATAATAATGATAACCGTGATAATTTTGGTCACAATAACCGTGATACAAAATTTTCATATCGTTACATCCCTATGTGCCATAAAGCAACACCTAAATAAAATATTGATTTCTGGTGTGTATTATTTTGTGCATATAGATTGAGCCTACTTTTTGATAGCATCATGACCCTGTCCAGATAAGCAGCTTTTATGGAGTTCAACCATTTATGATTTTATTGGATAATAAAAAATTATGTAATTTCACCTTTACAGTTATCATGAACAGATTAAATATCTGACATCAATGCGGAACTTTTTAACCTGTTAACAGAAAAAAAACGTGTCCCAGTATATCATGTATCATCATTCAGTTCAGAAGAGAAAAAACATTTTTTGTATATATTTCCCAGTCCTTATTCAGCGCACAGAAGCTAGAGCTGTCTCCAGAAATCAATGCCAAAGACAATGTGCTGTCATGGACTGAGGCTGACACACAATTCCATCTCTTGTTCCTGTAGACAGAAAAATATTATGTTTCATGCAAGAACACTGCCTCTCTTTACAGCCGGTCTATAATTAAACTGTGCTAGTACACGCTGCATTGTCCAAAAAACACACGCCAGTCTAATTATACCATGAAATACATTGGGTTTCAAGGTCACTGCCAATAGTATAATGCCACCCAAACACTTTATCAAGAATGAGCCTGAGGGCAGGGCTTCCTTGGATTGTCGGAGTCGGAGTTTCAGCCTTCAGTTTTAATAGTCAAAGCCATAAAGGTCATTTCTGGGAGAAAAAAAGAGGCTGTTCTGTGGCCCACAGGAGTTGTCACACAAAGACCATAGGGCCAAATGATACATATTTTTCTCACTAATGATTGTAATATTCTTGAGCACAACAGTCACACTGCAGGACATAAGTAACTTAAAGCCCATCATTTGTTTACTTCAGTTGTATTAACTGAAACCAAAACCACCATGTTTCTCATACCAAGGACAATAGTTGATGATAGTCTTTCTGATACCAGCCTGACCCGTCAAAGTATTGACCACTGAGCATAAGTCATCACACAGAAGGCAGACGCAGCAGACTTTTAGGGAATGTTCTCCAGCTCTCATCAGCACCTTGATCTGCTGATGTTAAGGCTCTGATCAAGTGTAAGGTCTGTTCATGAAATGTCCTGCTGGGATATTTTACTGCTGTTGATGCACGTGTGTGTGTGGCAGCTTAACACAGTGTGCTGTTAATTTATTTCAAGTAACTGGAACCTAGACCAGGAATTACTGAATTTTCGGTGATATCCCCCAAATAGAAGTGAGGGAAACTAGAGACCCCCACAGTCTCTGAAACAGGTCCCTAAATGATTGCTATCAAACTTATACTTTTGTATTTCATTTATTTTGTTTTAAAGTAAATCAGTTTTATTTTTTGTTATTACAAAACTAGGCAACATATAACATTTGAAATGGTTTTGTTTCCTGTAAGGTATCATGTTAACCCGATTTCAGCATAAACTGAGATTAAATTTGATATGGTGAGAAATTGTGAAAATTTGAATCAACATAACAAGCAACACCCTTGTTTGTAAAGTTAAACCTCAAAAGAAATGTCTTGCTCCAGTTTTTCTCTTTTTCCACTTTTTCTTCTTCTACTCAGTGTGTGTTTCCCTACTTCAAATAGAAATTTAAAATTGATCATCTTGTGGACAACTAATAAGTTTGTTAGTGCTTTCCACAGTAAAGTAATCTGACATGCCAGACGGACAGTTCCATATATCTGCCACGGAAATATTTCGCTTGTCTATTTGGGAAAGAGCCGTTCAAAAATGTTTCAGAGGGTAGAACCTTCAAAAAGAACAACAACTGGTGATTGGACAGTCGTTCTGCCAGTCACACTCATCACAGGCCAATCCTTACCAAGACACATTATTACGTAGCAGCTAGGCCCTGTTGTTAGCCGTTAGCTTCAACTACATTAACTACTTGCATTAAATTTTACCACACAGATGTATCATTTAGCACTTATATGTGACATGAACCTCGTCAACTACAATCCCCACAACGCTCTCCTGGTAAACTTCTGGGGAGAGCATATTTGCCAGGTATTATTGAGTAACCACGACTTTGGGCCACCGCAGACTAACCAGCATTGTCCATGGAGGATTTCCGAATCTCTCCCACTTTCCTGGGCAGTGATCTGCTTCTTGGCTTCTCTGATTTGATCATCCAAAATTTAAAAAAAAAACATGATTTCCCGTAAGAAAAGCTTTACATAACATCCTTCGCTCCTTTGAAAGAGGAAGTTGACTCCAATTCTGATAAGAATTTGATAAGAATTCTGATTGTTTTCAAACATGCGGTCGTCACATTTTTAGTTTCCTCATCTCTTCTCTGACTGAACTGTCTGGCTTTCCGCCGTGATGTCTGAGGAAATCAGACCTTGGCGAGACAAATCTGTATGATTTCCAACAATGAATCAGGCAGGTCCATCTGCTCTGCAAGGTTAACGGTGAAGAACCTTTCAAGTAAGCAGTATTGTTTCTGTCTTCTTCAAATCAAAATAAACAAACTATATTGCTTCACACAATACTGCCTAATTACATATATTGATTCTTACATGTATAAATATCATTCTGCATAATGTCCAGCCATGGGGAGAGTTATGAAATAATAATCCAGAGCCATCAGAACCTCTCCTCTGAGATGATAACACAGCCGGCGTCGCTGAGTACATCATCAGAGACAGAACACAGCGTGAGTAATCTGATCAGGCTATTTTTTCCACATTTAGGTAGAAGTGAAGGAGGACAAGCAGAGTGCAGGTGGAATGCATCTGGACTGATTATTGGTTATACTGGATGCCTGCACAAACTGACAGCAGGAAATGTGATTTCTACACAATCCACTGGTGAAGCTGCACCTGGAAGACCAATTTAGACATGTCACCTGAGCGGAGGAGGAAGTTCACACCGTGTTTGTTATGTGGGCTTTGCAGATGGTACACATGCCAGCGTGGTGAACAACAACAGGAACACTGAACACATTAGGGCTGAAACTATAATTATTTCCTCTATTGTTTAATCCATTCATCTATTTGGGATGAAACCATGCACTAACTAAAATCTATCATTACCAATTAAGAATACATAAAAACTTTTACCTTATTTTATTGTTTCACCGTTGATAACCAAACACATTCATGTTCATTTTTGATCAATCAAACAATAAAAAAAGATAAAGATGGTATAAAGCATATTTCTAAGAAAAGGGATCATAATGCAACTGTACTGACAAAGTACACTCCAAATGATCAGCAGCAGTCCTGCAGACACCACTTGGGGTTTGTTCACATTCACAAACTGGGTCAGTTGAACTGAGATTAACACAGTTCACTGCTTTATAGTTAATTTTAACTCCCAGTTTAATCAACAACACATCTGCTCTAAAATCTGGACACCCAGTCAGCTCACAGGGTTACTGCAGGGAGGGAAAATCTGTGACATTTGCTTTGTAAACTTGACAATGATGGCTGATAAACGACAGGTGCATGTGCTCTGGATCCAGATTTAAAGAAACGTCCCCGTGCTGGCTCTAACCAGTTTGGCTCTCTGGCAGGTCTGATGATCCCCCAGTTGAAGAGCTCTCTCTTCTGGCACCTGCTCCTGATTAGACTGTTTGTCTCTGGCCCAGACTTCTGAATGTATCGCTCATCATTTCTACTACTGCATGGATAAAAGAGTTTCATCCAACAACCCAATTCAACCCAACACCATCCACAGAGAAAACCAATGTACTCAAATGTTAGAGAAAATATTTCAAAATCTGCGAGTATGTGATGTTCACAAACGAAACACTTTAAAAGCATGATGTAATGCTCATGCTGCTAATCTGGAGTGTTCGCTTATTACTCAGGTGTAAAGACAAACTTAGCCTTGCATTAGTTACCAGAGGAGTTCCAGGAGCTGATAGATGGACCAGACAGATAAAAAAATTAAAAATGTATGTCTTACGGAAAGTGTAGACAACATAAACAGACAGTTGTCATATTGAGTGCTGTCATCGAAAGAGTTACATGAACACCATTCAGAGTGAGAGGAGAAAACAATGTCTAAATGTAATACAGATGGAATAAAATCACAGGGAAATACTAAAACAAGAACAGATAGAATGAAGCCTACTTGGGCTGATCTTATTATTTATAATTATTTACTTTTATGTCAATTCTGTTGTTATGTTATTCTCTTACATATGCAGAGATCTTAAACAGTACTGTCCAATTATTCTTCAATTGTTAATTTAGTTTTGATTTGTATGTCTTTGGGAAATCGATGCTTGTTTACTATTTATTGAGTCAACAAAGTGCCATATTGGGGGTCAAACATTTTATTCCAATACAAAAATTTACTGCAAAAGTGCGTGAGATGATAAAAAATATTGTATGCATAAAGACGTCAGCATGTTTTGTATATGAAGAGGAGACATGCTTACATATATATGTGTGTATATATTTGTGTGTGTTTGCACACATAAAAAAATAAATATTTTTGTTTAGAAATGGTGGCCCTATGACTGTTCTATTCCAGCTTTTTTTTCAAACTCATCTAGCCAAACCAAAGTGAACTGAGTTAAATTGTTCCATATTGTAATCAAGTGTCATGTGAACTGAGAGGAGACTCACATGCTCACTTACCACCTCCAACATCAACAGTTTTTTTTTTTTTTTAATTAAGCCTCCACTTTCATATTTTAAGTGAAAATCTTGTAGCTGATTTTGAAAATTCTGTCAAAACACCACTATGCACAACACACGTCTTATTTAGGTAGCATTACGTACAGTTGTTGTGGAAATGTAAAGACAACATGGTGAGTAGATAAAACAGGAAACAACACCTCAGTACAGACGTGTTTCTTTCCACCGCCCTGACAAGTTCCACAGAGATTCGGCTGAATAATGAATTATAACATTAGACACAGAGCAGTGAGAGGTGGTGTAACACTGATCTCTGACACGAGAGTCGAGCATGCTGGCTGACTTCCCTGCATTCCCCGCCTGCCAGGACAAGGCCCACTTTCCCAGATTCCAGCCGAGTCAGCGCTCTGCTCCTCCTCTAACCAATGAGGTGCACACACGGACAGTATACATGCAAACAAGCACACGGCAGTGGTACAGGTAAAGTAGGTCAAGATAATTATAAGATACATTGTGTTCCCGCGCACGGAGGCAGAGGTTTTACCTGCTGTTTCCTGAAGGCTGCTGTTTCCTGTGCCTCTGCTCCTTGCTGGAGGTGTCTGGACCACAGCTGGGACACTACATCTGATCGGAAAGAGGACAGAACAAACTGACTGTTAGGGGAGGGGGACAAACTCCAGAATGTGGTGGAAGTCTCAGAGTGTTATCTCTGTTTGTGCTCATGTTTATAATGGTTATGGTGAGAGTTGTAGAACAAGTTTAAGAGACAGTGCATTCACAGGAAGTGGATGAAAGATTGAGTTAATATAGAGAATGGAAACAACAGAGAGTTGTATGAGTGAGACTCTGTACCTACATAGACGACCCCCTGAACAGGGCCCCTGCTGCCCCGTCACTGAAGATAAGACAACAGAAAGTACAGAGCGCTCACAGACAAATGCCCTCGCTGACCCCTCCTCACTGTTAGGCTAGGCCAGTGTTCTCAAACTTTCATTTGTCAAGGCATCATTTCAAATGCAAAGAAAACCTCCAGTCACCCCAATCAAAATGTTTTACACCCCTCTGCCCACCAACTGAAGCACACAGGGTTACTGAAGGACACTATTAAACAAATCAATAATGTGAGTTGAGGATGCACACAGCCCTGCTATTGGTAACTTTTCTCATCATTTCTTTCTTTTATAAGCATTTTACAATAAAAAATGGTGTATAGCCTTTCTTGGACAATGTCAGGTGAGTCTTCAGCAGCTTTTATTGAGTTAACTTGGAATCCCTGATTAATGTGATAGTTTTTATGAGCATATGAGGCATAATGGAAGGAGGTTTGATCAATCTCAGGTAAAAATAAACCACACAACATGTAGCTGGATGCTACTGAATGATTAAGCTGAGCTCAGATTCATCATTATACTGTTTTTAACTCTAGCTTGTTATCAGCAGGCACTGGTTTGATGGTTGTCAGTCCTTTGGCTCCAGAGTCCCTCATTTGTGGCTCTCTGGACTGAGAGAAAAAAATAAAATCTTTCTTCTCTTGCACTGAAACTCTTGTTCTCGGTGTAATTTCAACATGTTTTTGCATCATCTGGCTGTAAAAATGTGCTTTTTCCCTTCAATGATCACGTTATCCTTTTTTGACATCTTGGCGCTTTAACTTGCATCACATGTGCACCTTCTGTTGTGTGACTCGCAGCTGCTTGGTGGGAGAGTAAAGCTCATTTGGATGATGTTTAAAAGCACTCTGTTACATCAGTAAAGGCAGCTGCTGCAGTGGAGGGATGGAGAGTCAAACTTCTGACAATGGAGGGAAGTTGGTGACAAAGCCTCACAGAGGGAAACAATAAGCTAGATGATGACCTCCTTCTTTAAGTGGGTCGATTGAGCAGAATCAATAAAGGCATTGGCATCAATAAAAAGAAATGAAGAAGTTTCTGGCTTTAGAAAGTCTTATCTGATGAAACAAAGGTCACGACCACTGCATGTGTCGACAAAGTGCCCAAAGCAGATCATAGGTCCCTCAATCAGCCTCATCTATCTACAGTTCAAAGAGCACTACCATCAAAAACATGTGATACAATAAACAAATATACTGTGGGCAAAAACAAACAGTCAGGCTATACACGCAATGCTAACACACTGATTGGAGCTGGTAAACTTCCTGTTTTTCCCCAGTGGTTATGATGCCCAATCTTGTTCAATCACACCACCGTGTGATAAAAAAGCTCTGATGTCAGTGTGTGTGACCGACACTCATCCCTTCTGATGAGGACTATGACAAAAAATAACTTAAAGTTTCACTTCAAAAAGGGTGCAAAAAGAAAATATCTGTACACACAGCAGGGAAACTACATTGACGATTTGGAGTTTTAGGTTTTAAAGACTATAAATAAAAACAAAACAACAACAGAGGGTAAAAAAACATCAGCTACATCAATTCAGTTCATGAACAATGATGTCCTGCTTTCAAGCATGCTTCACTAATGACTGACTTTGAGAATGAGTTGTGTTTTGACATTAAGCTCAAAAAGAATTTAAAAAAATGTCCTACTCCTTCACGAGGGGGATGACCAGCTCCAGGAAGTGTGCTGTTTTACAAAAGATAAAATCTGAGAGCAGAGAGAGTTGATGTTTAACCCCCTGACTGGATTCACTGCAGAGCGTCACATGATCGTCAGAGAGCATTTGTAGAAAAGAAGAGATCAGGACAGACACAGAGGGTTCAGTATATAGAGCCTCGGTGATGACATAATAGCTGCAGGGCTCAAATCAAAGTTAGCTCTGGGTCTGTTCTTTGGAAACACTCGCATTCTTGCGTCAATGGGAGCTTTTGGGGGGGCCGATGCTAAAAATGATCCACACGTAACGACCGATTGTACGAATTCTGTTGTCATGTTTTGAGGCAGGAAAGTTTGGTTCATTGGCTGTTTTCAGTGTCTGACTTTCCTCGGGGCTTTTCTTTTCTTGGAATTTTCTCTCTGTGTTTCAGGTCACGCCTTTCTTGGCAGAGCACAGATCACATCACCTAAAGGCGTGTGATCACCTGGGGAGCCGTGAATCAAACCCCCACAAGAACTTCTGTTTTTACCCATGGAGCTGCTTGTCTTCTGTTTTCACTGCCAACGCTGAGCTGCAGACACACTGCAGACAAACATGGGTTTGGTACAGCTGCACAACAAGCTGCTGCATAGTATGATGGATGTCAACTATGAGGAAATGTCTTGTATTTTAATAGTTATGTCTGATCGCTTCTTTTGGTGACTTTATTTAGACTCTGGATGGTTATAAGTCACGTGGGTTGATTGGTGTGGCGGTGGAAAGAGGTTTTTTTGAGTAGTGGGCGAACTTTTCTCACTGTGATGTCAAAAGAACATTTAAAAAGACATTTTTAAAAAGTTGTGAGAATGCACAATACGAATAGCATTTTCAATATCAATCTTCTTTTTATTTTTAGCCCTCCAAAATAAACAAGAATGTCACTCTAGGGTTACCATTTTAGACATTATTTGGGTTTATGTCATAAACACTTTACTCAACTAGACAGGACATAGGATTTAAGAATTTGGACTTTATATAGTCACTTCATCCATCAAGTTAAGATTTAAAATGTTAGGATAATACAATGATAAAGTAAAAAAAAAAAAAACTATTTGAGGGGTAAATCCTGAACCAGTCATCAGGCAATCACAGGGCCACATAAAGAAACAATAAACAATTACACATTTTTTGGTCTGAGGGAGGCAGGACTGGAGAACGCCCATGCAGGCACCAGGAGAACTTGCAAAGTCCACACAGAAAACTACAGAAAATTACATTGCTGGGGTTGTTCCAGACGAATGCTGTACCTTTTGATCATAACTCCTGAAAATGCATTTGAGAAGTTCTGCATCCACACTCCTATGTCTTTAACTTCTGAAAGATCACCATTTTACTCTAAGATTGTGTCCATTCACAAAGAAAAAAAGAAAAGTTTTAAATAGTATGTTCCCAGGCTCCTGAACTGTTAGTTATTAATTTATTCTACTTATAATAATAATAATAATAACTTAGATTTATATAGCGCCTTTCAAGGAACCCAAGGTCGCATTCCACAGTAGAGGGGACAAACTAAAAGAATCAACAAACAAACAAACAGATTTGGACTTAAGCTAAACATTTAAACAGGGAAGGCCAGGGAGAACAGGTGAGTTTTGAGAAGTGATTTGAAACAGTCCAGAGTGGGAGAGTTGTGTATTTCTGCGGGGAGAGAGTTTCAGAGGGTGGGGGCAGCCACACTAAAGGCTCTGTCACCGAACGTTTTAAGTTTGGTCCGCGGGATGGAGAGGAGACCAGCATCAGATGACCGCAGGCTCCTGGAAGGGGTGTGTTGGTGGAGAAGATCAGCCAGGTACTGGGGGGGCAGGTGCGTGAAGGGACTTGTAGGTGAGTAGGAGGAGCTTGTAATGAATGCGGAACTTGACCGGGAGCCAGTGGAGGTGAATGAGAGTGGCCCAAGTCTCTCAAATGGTCACTCCCTAAAATGTAACACTGTTGTATCTGTAAAGAGTTTTATCTATAGTTTGAATTTTACAAACACAAAATCAAACTTTTTTTTTTTGTTAGTTGGTTAATCAAAGACTATTAAACATATTTTCTGCCTTGAAAATCAACCTCCTGGCACTAGCTGGCAGCAAACTTTCATTGATTTTCAATCTTACTGTTTCATATCATTACTGTCACTCTTTTTAACACTATAACATTTCATTTGACTCATAAATTAACTATAAAATCATGATTTATTGACCCACTTTTGGTTATTGAATTCATTTAAATGTATTTTATCCTTACCCCTGAATCACAATGTGACATGCATTGCTACTCTTGCAGTCACATGCCAAATGACTCTCCAGAGCAATGTAAAAAGGTTTGAGAGTATAAAGCAGAATTATGGTAGCCAGCACCAATGGACACCACATAGCAGAACTCAACTATCAGTGTGTGAATGTCGCGTGAATGGTAAAGTATGACCTGCAGTGTAAAGAGAGCTTTGAGAAGTCATTCGACTACGAAAGCAAGCTCAAGTTCTTTTACTGTTTACTATTTCAACTTGAATATTGTACAAAAAAAAAAATCACGGTTGAATTGAAATTCTTCACAGTCTCATAAAGACTCCTTTCTTCGGCTCAGGGTTTTGGCTGAAGACGTCCTTCAGTTGGAGAATTAAAGGTCAAGAAAGTCAGTGAAAAAGTTACAAAACATCCAAAAGTTAAACAAACGTCAAAGTTCATTAAGGTAACTTCAATGACAGCGAATCAGCTCTTAGCACAGATCTGCTACTTTCCTGGACTAATTCGGCACTCTGATCAAACAACTGTTTTCCTGATTCGAGTGTTTTTTATGGGTTCAAACCATGAAAACAATTTCCAGCTCATTGCACATAGAAGTGGCCAGTGACGTTAGCTGTGAGGGTCACATTGGTTTCTTACAAAAAAAGAATCCACAAAGCACCAACAAACTAAAAATTTCAGTCAGAGCCTCTCCTGACAGTGTCGTCACTGTTATCATTAAACGAACACCAGAGTGAGAATCCAGCTTTGATTTAAGTCACTCTCCAGATACCCTCCCCACACACACACACACCCTTCCTCTCCTCCACCCTGTCACCCTGCTGTAGGAATGTGAGGAATGCTAGCATGCTAAATGACCGTGGGCATCAGAAGCCAAGTTTCTCCCCGTCCCTCACCTTGGACCACTTCCATAAGAACACACAAAGTAAGCCTTGCTGGCACATATGTCCGCTCTTTTTGAGTTAATTTAGGGTCAGTTGCTGATAAATGATCTTATTGTTTGTACAGCCTTGAAAATATGAAAAAACGCTCCATCTCCAGAGAATTTTCCTGCCCTGAGGTTCATAAGCCTCCTGAAAGTCCATTTTCTGAGGCTGCACTTATTTGATTAGAAATAGTCAATCCTGGTGCCACATTAAAAACAAATTCATAGTAATGGGTAGAGATTAGGCCTGTCACGATAACAAATATTGCTGGACGATAACTGTCCAAAAAATTATTGCCGATAAATTATACTATTGTCATTACTATTTTGAAACATCATTTTTTCATTTATGTAATTAGAATATGTTATAATAAAGTGAGTACATCGTATCAAAAGCAATAAACTTTCATTTCTTAAAAGTATTTAACTGCAATTGGAAGGTCAAGACCTTTGAATAAAATAAATGAAACAGAAAGAGTAAAAAAGACCCAATAAAAATGAAATGGACTCTCTTTTGGGTAACATTGCATGTAACTAAAAATCATAATACTAATCAAAAACAATAAAAAAAATAGAACCTGGCTCTGGAAAGAAAAAAACAAAACAAAACTCAAATAAAACACACAACAATAAAAACAATGAATAAAATGGAGTTTAGTGGCATGTACTTTCCCCCAGTCAATTCGTACTGTCCGTCTAACATTTGTAACATTTCGTGAAATGATGGCTTTTTAACCATATTGAAGGATTGCATTTATTTTGCAATAGAGTGAATGGCTCTGTCTGTGCGTGCACACCATTTTGCACTGCTTTTATTTATCTTTACTTTGCTGGCCAAACGCCTCAGTCAGCGCTGACTGTCAGGAAGAAGGCTCCGCTGCACCTCACCTTCTCCGTTGCCACTACTTTCAAAGAAATATGACATATCAGCTCGTCGGTGTTGAGGGGCTCACACCTTCTTCATTCTGTTCAAAACCAAAATATTCCCACACTTGGGCTGTGGCAGCCGGCTTAGGAACCATTGCTTTCATGCCATCATTCATGTTTGTGTTTCTTTCCTTGTTACTCCTCACAACGCTCACTTCAGCTCTGTGTGTATGCGCGAGCGGCCCCGCCTCCTCCCACCCCAGAGATAGAATGGATGACATATGCTCACTCCGCTATTAATCAGCTATAAAACTAATGCATCCTTGTGTTGAGACAGCTGCACAGAGTGAGCCATCTTCTCATTCAGCCTCTTTGGTAGAGCGAGAGGAGGAAAACAAACATGCATGCGCCTGTCAATTTATTGAGGCCGGTAAACTTACCAAGCACATTTTTATTTATCGTACGGTCATTTGATTTATTGATTATCGTGACAGGCCTAGTAGAGATAGAGAATTTGGACCGTAAATGTATGAATATTTCAAGCTTAATGATTCTGTATTGCATAATCTTTTATTTTTTATGTATTTTTTGGGCATTTTTGTGCCTTTATTGATAGGAGAGAGACAGTGGACAGGCTTGTGAAAGGGGGCAAGAGAGTAGGGGAAGACACCCTGCAAACTAGCCACAGGCGGGACACGAACCTGGACTGGCAGAAGCAAGCATACGGGGCGCCTGGTTGCCAACCACTCTGCCAAACCAGCACCCCGTATTGCAAAATCTTTGATGAAATTCTAGATGAAATCAAACTGAGTGACACACTGACAGTAGACAGTACTATATCATGTAGTTTCAGTTTTAGTCTTTTGCCTAAAATATGTTTTGGTTTTACTGATAATTTAGTAATTTAAATTGTTTTAATTTCAGTCTACTTTAGTTGGTGAGATTTCACAACATTTTAGTTGACAAAATCTACAGTAAATTTAGTCAACTAAAATATGAATTGTGAAGTTTTTTAAATGTTTGCTTGATTTTCTAAGGTCATGTTAAACTATTCGATCCCACCACCTTAAAGTTAAGGCAGGTGTGACTGGATGTCCCTCTTAACTCATCCAACCTTTCCACACAATCAAAGTAGCTGTGATTCCAAACTTGTCACCACTTTCTACATGACAAAATTAAGTCTGATTTGGTTTAGTTTGTCAAACATTTTAGTCTAGTTTTTATTTGTTAATAAAAAATTCAGTTTATTTAATTTGTCAATGGGACTGCGGATGGAAATTAGCGTCAAGCTACAATCCGGCATATTTACATGTTTCAGCATGTTCATTAATGTGCACTGTCCCATTCAAATAAACAAATAAACTAACTAAACTAATTGTGTTTTTGTCAATATACACTTTTTTTAGTTATTAGTTATAGTTTAGTTTTTGTCAGGGGAAAAAAGGTTGTTGACAAAAATAAGTAGTTGACAAAATTAACACCGACTGACATTTGGTTGATATTGTGGCAACAATAAATATCCCAGACTCACAACAATGGTATGTTTTTTTTTCAAATTACCAAAATTTAAGTATGCAAGCTACTATTCAAGCAAATTTGGTACTGGTAGATAATTACTAAAATGTTGATTATTTGTATCAGCATGTGTGAACACCTTTGGTAACTCATGTTTCTTGCCAAGATTTTGGCAGCACATATGGGCATATATATTCAATATATTTACACCCACATATTAAATGTCCACTTTTTAAATGTAAAAGAATAATTTATCATTAAAAAATTCTTGTTATGATCTGATTTTAATACATAAACTTTCACCATGAAATGAACAGGTATATTTTAGTGAAATGGTGGCTTTGTGCTTTTAACCTGTGACACTAAGTTCAGAGATATCAGCATGTGGGATATCAGCTAAAATCCATCACGGTGCATTTCTGACAACATGGCAGACAAATTCTTACCCATCCTGTAAACTGACCAAAAACATTTCCACATTTCTGGACATTAGTGTCATGAAAAATAATTATGTGTAGTTTATTTTGAATCTATAAAAACTCCATTATTTTCATTTTTTATGTCAAAAAGAAATGAAAAATGGATGGTCTTCAGTAATTCATTTCAAAATAGAGAGAGAGGAAGCTTTAAAATACATCTGTCTGCAACTTCTGGAAAAAGTGGGTGGGACACTGGCTCTTCACAAGTTTCATCCACTTTTGGAAAAGTTGTGTCAGATTGGTGCGTTTTAAGCAGTGTACAGGAGTTTGCCCTGAATTTAAGATCAGGGATGGTGTGAGAGTTAAGAAATATTCAGCTCACTTTGGTTCTGTCAGTAGAGCAGGTATTTCATGCACACGGGTAAACATTTCAATGCTTTGACCACTGCATGGTGGCTGTTTGGAGAAGTGGGGGGACTACCAATGGAAATTAGCTTGGTAGCTACAGTTGGGTACATTTACATTTTATTTTTTTTAAAGTGTGTATGAATGTACATTGTCCCTCTGTATCAAATAAACTAAATTAAGTGATGGACGACTGTAGCCTTTTTCACAGTGTCTTCATGCTACAGGGCAACTCTGTCACCTCCACACCTAAAGACATTCACATCTGCTCTGTAAGCCTTCAATGTCTGTGACAATACATGCTGTGAACGACACAGTGCATGACCCCACGTACACCCAGTGGCAGCGCTCCTGCCTCCCACTGAGACCAAGCAAAAAGTCAAGAAGCAATTTACTAAAATAAGGACTTCTGAAACACATAATAAATTGAGTCATTTATTAGTTGTTTTTATTTATGTGAATTAACGAAATTATTGTTGGACTGGCTAATATTATTAAATCAATCCAAGAGGCAAGATTGCAAACAGTTTAATAAATGAAAAGGCAATAAATGTATAAATATTAACTCATTTACAAAATGTACCTGACGTAATTATTTCAGATTGCCAAGAAAACAAAAAGTCACCCAACCCAACTTCATTTATTCGAGGTCCAGCCGAAATCAAAACCTCCAATCCTGCAAAATTACATTTGAACACATCATGTTTTTAGCTCCATAATACGCTCATTTTCTGAGCCAACCTGAATGCATCTCAATGTTACCTTCTGGTCCTCCAGTGCATCACTTAACTCCACGTGCATATGTTAGCTAGTTTAGCTTCAACGTTTAGCTTTTATTCTGCTGGTCTCAGTGAGACTTTCCACACAGACATCAACACTGCATGAATATTTCTGATCACTAAAAGGACTGAAAACAATATTTTGAGGATTGTACCAGAGTCTATTGAAGAGGACAGAGCAGCAGGAGCAGCAGAGGAGCAAATGAAATGTCGGGTAAACATGAAGTTAATCCACATGTGATCACTAATCAATCCGGCAATATTGATCGTTGGCCAAAATATTTGGGAACCTTAAGGGTGAATCCCAATCGTTCCCCTTAGCCCTTGTCTTACCCCTTACAGCTTGACTTTGCATGTTCATATCTAGTGAAGGGGTGTCTCTGGAGGGCTACGGGGAAGGGCTAAGACCAAGGGCTACACAGCTCTCAAACGAAGACAGACCGGAACGTCACTTGAAATTAGGGCTGCCACGATTAGTCGACTAGTCGACTATCAAAATAGTTGACAACTGATTTAATAGTCGACTAGTCATTCTGTTTTTTAGGTGTGTTTTCTCACAAAACTGCCGCTGTGCCTCTTCTGTCTTGTCTGCCTATCTGGCCTGTTTTCTGGTTATCACACCTGCAGGAATCAAACCAACACACCCCGACACACACTCATGCATGTGGCGCAGGCACCAAAGTTGCCAGGTCTGCTCATAATAAGGGATTTGGGCCACCAGCTGCATGCTGGTGCAGTACGCTGCAGTTCACGCATGAAGTGACTAGTCGACTAATCGCAAAAGTAGTCGTTGACTAGTCGACTATCAAAATAGTCATTTGTGGCAGCACTACTTGAAATGAAGGGGTAAGAGAATTTCCCATAATACTGCACACATGCTGACAAGAATGCAGAGCGGAGACTGAAGGATTTGCAGAATTATAAGTAATTATTAAATCATCAAGTAAATATTAATCATGTTTAGAATTGTTGGTCGTATTTGAAAATTTCTTGTTATAATGAGTTAGCTTTCACAACCATGGCTACAGCTATTGCCGCATCCGCCTACGTCACAGTCACCAAGTGGGTCTGGGTGATATCGTAACAGGAATTGAGTGTCGTCCCGTTTCTCAGCAGTGTGTTTTCAGCCCTTCCCCTTAGCCCTCTTTTTTGAGGGCTAAGGGGGAGGTGTAAGACAAATAAATTGATGTTTTTCAAAAACTCAGTATGTCTCCCAGCCCTACTTTCAACAACCAGCAGATTACATCAAAGGCATTTTAAAAAATTCCAGACCTGTAATTTTGGGGATTTTTCAGAAACTGTGTGCAATTCATTCAATGGAAATGTTTCTTTACAGCCCTGTATGGCTAAACCAAGGTGCCCCCTTAACATTATTCATCAGTAAATCAATCAAAGTTAAAAAAAAACAAAACAAAACATCAGATGATCTTACACTGACCAATACATTTATGCAGTTTAAAGCACATTTAGCATTATGTCAATAAAAAAAAAAACAGTTTGGGGTCCCTAAAATTTCTGGTCTTACTGGCCTGGCTAAAAAGGTAAAGTGTCTGTAAAAGAATCAGAAGCAGAGTTAAAAGTCTGATAGTATGGCAGCCCTATCTGACATGATTAATGACAACCTTAAAAGAGCCAAAACAAGTTACGTCTCAGTTTCAGACGTGTCTCAAAATTTGAAACAACAATACAAGGAAATAAAACATAACGCCTCCTTTTTCTAACACACAGCATGGTGAATAGACAAATCAAATCAGTAAGGAAATATTTTCATTGTGATAAGTCTCAGGACTAACTCTGGAAATTGTTCAGCAAAGGCGATTAAGGTAATGGGCTCAAAGCATGCAGGGGGAATGCAGGAGGAATGCACCGGCACACAGTTCACACTCCCTAAACCGAGTGTGGGCTGAAGGGCCGTTGCTCATGACCGTGCGTAATCACTGCCTACCGTAAACAACGTCTGCTCATCCCTTAAAAACAATGCACAGTGGGGTGTTTAAAGCTCCCCTACAACTAAAAAGCATGAATGCATACAGTGATGGGTTTTGACATCATTTGAGTTGAGTAACAGGTCTTTGTGGTGTCTGTACTGTGGCCTTTATGCACTTCTTCCTCCTGTTGGACTTTATTTAGCCTCCTGCTTCAGTCTCTATTTTAAGTTGCTATTGTGCAGCTGCGCTACTGTGGGCGGAGTGTCAGTGTGTGTGTGTGTTGGTGTGTGTATGTGCTGTCAAAAGTTCCCTCGGATGCTGTAAATCAGTTACCTTCCTGCTGTCTGACTGAGCAAAGGTCCGTCTGAGCCCGAGGTTCACTGCTCATCACTCAGAAACATGCACCAACACACAACTGTCACGCAATAATCGGAGCTCGGACACACTCAGCATGATGCAGCGGGCTGAGATCAATCATACGTCATAACGTTTAAGTGAGAGAAAAAACAGAACTGAGAGAGGGGAAGGGGGAGATAACAGAGAATTGTGAACTTGATGAACCAATGAGATCATAAGAACAGCCGTAAAATGGATTTGTAACAGACTGCTGCACTTCTGTATTTAACACGCACGTCAGCCGTATTTCTCTTAGCTTAAAATTAGCTCCTGTGCACTTTGTCAGAGATTCTGTTTGGTCTGTGGGCTGCTGTGGATGCTTTAACAGTGGGGCCTTTAGGTGGGACCTTAAAAGGAACTAATAAGGAAAGTGAACTATAAAAGCAATGCATTGTGGGTTTAATTCAGACTGACAGCCACAAACAAGTGTTTTCTGATTGCAACTAATGTTATCAGTGTTAACACCAGCAGCACTTCCACTGGCAAAAACACGTCTAAACTAAACACACATTGATCAGGTCACTGTGCCAGTTTAACCCAACAGCCCCAAAAAACAACGTTATCTACATTTCATTGATCAAAACACCAAACTGTGTCATAAAACAAGATGCCACTCCACACTGCACTGTTGCTTATTTCTAGGTCATGGTGCAACATTAGGCTGGCTAGCCTGTAGCCAAAACAAATTTTAGAAATGCAACAGTGCTAAAATTCTCAAATCCTATTGTGTCCATCAGTAATTTTGGTCCATCAGGACAAATTTATTGGGTACATATTCCAAGCCCTGGGTAGGAGCACTATTGCCCTCAGAACTGCATTGACTCTTGTCACAGATATTCAAGAAGGAACATTTCATCTGACAGTTTAGTCCATACGCTACAGTGCTGCAGATCTGTTGGCTGTACAATCATGATGAAAGTACCCAATTCCACCACATCACAAAGGTGCTCTATTGCATTGAGATTTGGTTACAGTGGAGGCTTCAAGAATCAGCATGTGTACTTAGGGCCCTACAATCGGGGATAACTGTATCACAGACAAAATCCCACAACTGGACATAAAAAGCAAAATTCAATATGCATGGACGATTATCATGGAAATGGATGACATTTTACATTAAAGGTTAGGATTTCTTTAGGAATAAAAAGGAATGTATCTCTCGGGAAAATGCTCCGAGGGGGTCACTAAGGCTTGGGATAATGCCACCTCACTTCACCTCCTCCTTCACCTTTCATAAAAATGCAAACATGTCAAAGCGGCCGAATGAGACACTGGCTAAGTTGGCACAGAAGGTACGAAACTCCCAGCTCACTCCAAAGTACAGGGCAGAGCAGTTTCCCAACAATCATAATGTGTGAGGCGATCAAATGTTCTGCAAATTTTGCCAACATGCTGTTGACTGTTGAATATACATGTAAGGACCACCGGAAGAGTGTTTGATAATATTTAATGACTTTATACATTGTCCCAGGAAAAAAACTGTGTAAAATACTGAAAACCAAATTCTAAAAAATAAAATAGGAGAAAAACAGATTTTATAGGGCCCTATATTTAAAAGTGGCATTCTGCATACCTTAGTTGTAAAAAGTGGTAATTATAGTAACTGTTGCCTTTCTCTCATCTCAGACCAGCTTTCTTCTCCAGTCTGATGTTCTGTTTGAACTTCAGAAGGTTGTCTTGACCATGTTTCCACGCCAAATTAAATGTCTTAAGTTGCTGCCGTTTGATTGGCTGGCTGGCTATTTGTGTTGATAACCAATTAAGTGGGTATACCTAATAAAATGGCAGGTGAGTGTATGCTGGTATATGTATTTTAGCTAAAAATAACTGGAAAGCTCTGACTAAATAGGGCCTTCATCAATTAACTGTGGAAGGATTCAGGAGTAGACGGTTCTAATCAGTCAAATTACCATGAACAAAACAGCTCATGACACAAATTTCTCAAAGGTCCAAATGAAGCTTTAATGAGGGACATAGATAAAGACCCTTTGTTATTATCAGTAATGATTCACAGCTGATCCCTGATTAGCAGCCATCAACTTAAAACCTGTTTCTGCTGGAAAATTCGAGAAAAGCACACGTCAGTGTTTGTCTTCATGTATAATTAACCATACCACATGTAACATAATAACTGCTTTCTTCCCTTGCCTGGATCAGTTCGCCTTGTTTCAAAAGTGTATCATCCTTCATAATAGAGTGGTGCACTGAAGAGTCCTCAACTGGTATATTCCCCCAATGGCATCATTAGGTTATTAACAATAAGTATGAGTTTTTTTGTTTGAGGGGGTTTGTTGACAGGTCATGGATACATTTTTTCTATACCTTTAAAAAGTGTAATTTGCACAGTTTGGTCACTAAATGCTTCATCATTCAAGGTTTATAGTTGACCAAACAAGAACATCTCCACTATCTCAAAAGCAATATGTTTCACAATCTTTTACTTTCTATTCTTCTATTATTCATTTCTAGCTTGTCTTATGGTGTTATGTTAAAAGTGTTCACATTCAGTTAACATTAGGAGTGCAGGAAAAATGTTGATTCACCAGTATTTTGACAACATTTTCCTGTGTGATCCTGTATTATTATCTTGAAGTTTAAATCAGTATTTAATACTGTACACACATATGGGAGATTTCTTTTGTGTAGTGATTAGGGGTGGGCGATATAGCAAAAATATATCACGATTTTTTAAAAATAAAATCACGATCACGATTTTATCACGATTCTTTTTTACTTTGATTTTTCTAGAATAATTTGCATGTTTGACCATTTTTTCCCTATGTTTAACATATAAAACATGTAAAACCCTAAAATAAAAAAATGACAATTAAGGCCAAAGAAACTTTCTGAACAGGTTTCAATTTAAATACTGCAGTTTTTATGAAAATGTGCAATACATGTAAACATAAAAGGTAATGAACAATATTATCAACATTATCTTTTAAAGTGAAACAATTTAAAACAAATGTTATCTAACTGTAATGTCTATAACCTGTTAATAATACAGCTGCTTTAGAACAGATTTTTGTTCAGATATCTTCAAGCTTTTATCTCCTTTTCTCTTTCTGCCATGGCTTCACGCTATATAACAACACTGCGCGTAATGTGCTACGATTGGTTAGTTAGATGCGCGTCAAAGTCTCTGCGCCCACACAGATGATCTGACGATCTTTCTGTTTTATGAGATCATCCCCACGTTATAATCCTTAATGATTTAATATCGTCATATCGCACCCCCCTAGTTGTGATGCAGCAATCAGCCAATCTCTGTCACATCATTATCATCTCTGTCTCTTGAGCAGACAGCAAAGTTCATTCATGTTGCAGGGTCCATGCTGTACATGAATAAAACTGATCTGAAATAGTACTCTGCACATAAAATGGTAAGTTCTTTAAGACATCAAAATGTTCAGAAAGACTATTCAGTTAAACAGTTTGTGAAATTACCCTGCCAATAGGATCATCATAATTTGTTTGGTCACCCTGCATCATGATAAGTATACCCTTCATGTATTTCCAATACATGCCCTTTAAGAGGTCTTTAAAATGAGCAACAGTGATAAATGGGACAATATTTTTAGCCATGATGGAGCAGCCACTGAAGATCTGTTTACTGTTAGATGATTAAACTGTATACAAGGAAAGGCATAGCCAAAGAGAATAGAGGCAATTTTCTGTCAATGGAGCGGGAGATCAGTCACAGAGCGTCCTGCAGGGTTTACACTGCGGAGTTAATGTGGCTTCTAACACATCAGCACCGGGCGAATCTTGCTGAATTTTTATTGACAATTTGAGGAGGAACTATTGTTTTTGTTTTGCTACAGTTTACTTTATTTCAAATCTTTCTCTGTAAAATATCTCCCTGTACCTTCTCTGACATCTCTCTGTTCATTACGTCTGCCTTCCTCTCCTGCTGTCTTCCCTACATTCCTTGGCAGGTCTCAGCCTGCTGTGCATCAGAGTGCAGAATTCCTGCAGGCCGCTCTCATCCCACTGTCAGTCCCATTTCTTGCCTTGACAGTTTCTACTTCCTCCTCTGGCTTTCTAAAAAGGCATCAAGGCACAGTCAGTGTCCTTATATTCAGCAAAATCTGAGCATCGTCCTGAATTCTGCCTCCATTTGTTATCATAGAAGCTACAGATAGCAGCAGGCATCTACAAACAGAAACCTCCACTCATGTACAGACTCCACTTTCAGCCTTGTCAGGATGTTACAGCAGCCTTTCAGCATAATGAAGGGTGATTACTCTAAAACTGTAACAGCAGGAAGTGTGAATGAGTGTAAGAGTTCAGCCAGAGAGAGGGTGAAATACAACAAACTGAGCATACACACACGTGATTCACAGCAGACTGACAATAAAGCAAACAATTCTGAATGAAAACTGGGCCTTTAAAACTTATGAAATGTTTTTTATAACAAAAAAACACTAAAAAAAACACGGTGTTCTCAATGCTACGGCAGCGCCCTTTTTATAATGCAGATGAATAAAGCTTCCTTTCAGCTCCACAGCAACATCACACAGCATTCAAACACAGCAGGCAATTACAGGGCTAAAACTGAAAAGGTAGAGAACACTCATCTGGAGAAAATCAGCTGGTCAAGGACCAGTGACATAAACGAAAAGAGCCCGTCAATGCAGCATGTTACACAAACACAGTTAGTTGGTGTTCCTTTCAAATACTTTTGAATCAGTCTCTTGTACATGTTTTTCATCTCTTCCATGTTTACTTTTGTTCAACAATCAGTCTCACGATTGATAACTACTTCAGCAGAGTTATACTGAACAACTCAGAAAATCGTGATCAAAATAAACAAAGCGTCAAAACCAAGACCACAAACCACTGTGTGAAATAAACTGATGAGAACACAGACACACTGCATGTCCATTATCACTCATTCTAAAATGCTGGTGACTATTCAACAGATTAAGTGTTTGCTATGAATGTATTAGTTTCAATGATGATGACAAAGGTGACAAAAGACTTTGTTTTAGTGTAATCTTATCAACAAGTTATTAATATCCATCTCAATATTTACAGCCAATATTTCAGCCACACACATTGGCCACATACACTCATAGCCACTTTGTTGGGTACATCTTGTTAGCATTGTTTTTTGCCCCCTCTTCCGTTCAGATCTGCCTTAATTCTTTGTTCCATAGATTCTGTCAATGCTGCCAGTAGTCATGAGAGGGTATGATCCAAACATCAGACAGAACTTTCCTTATAAGGCACAACTGAGCCATGCTACTATGATATTCATCAGACAAGATAACATTTCAAATTTTCTACCCCCCAACTCTGGTGAGCCTGCACAAATAACCAACCTAGGGTTTACACGGGATGGTCCAAAAAAGACAAAGTATGCAATAGGTGGCAAATGCCTTCTCAATGCCAGACTTCAGAAGGAAATGGCCATCGTTGTTGGAGAGCACAGAAAGGCAACAAAAACTAAAATAACCACTCCTTGCAACCAAGAAATGCAGAAGGCAATCTGTGAGAGCACAGAGCACACCAGGTACCACTCCTGCCAGCTAAGAACAACAAACCAAGAGAAAACCCCAGCTGCCCACATCCATATAAGACACCATCACAAAGTAGTTAATGTTGGCAATCAACCAATTTCTTCGAAACATTTATATTTCTAATAATTTTTTTGCTTTACATCATATTATACGTTGTAAACGTCAATAAAGGTCTTGAGAAAGTGTCTACCTTGGGTTCATGATCATTGTTTTTTGTATCTCAGAGTCGTCAAGTGTCAAGAAACTCTACTCCAGAAATAAACGTTGAAGTGTTGACTCAAAGCTTTCGCACACTCTTCAACCAGCATGGACATGAGGAGTCTCCAGGTTCTGAGTCAGCGCTCTCACCTGATGGGCCTTGTTTCACTTGAAATTCAATGTGGTGGAAAAAAGCCAAAACAATGAGAGCTTATCACTGACAGGCTGTGCTGTGTGTTTAGTTTAACCATGACGCAATATCCCATTACATCTGCTGATTCTATTCACTCTACTCTCATGCTCCAAGAGTCTCTGCCGGTGAAGGCTGCTCAAAGGACAAATCAGAGAAGTCCTGGAGGTCTCAGAGTGATGGTCATTTGTTCTTAAAGAGGAGTTCCCTAAATAGATTGGCTTGGTGCCTTGCTCAAGGAAACCTCAGTAATAATTGGGAACTGGATCAGCGTCTCTCCAACCACCAAGTTAGCTTCTAAACCTACCAATCTACCAAACTTGCAGCCCCCCACACACTAAGCTACTAGCTAGAGACCCTACAGACAAGAGAACTGAACGTCATCAGCTCATGAATATTAAACACATATTGCATGAGATCTAGGAGGCTTTGACTTGATCCGGGGAAGTAAACCATGGTTTCTACATTTTTAAAATAAAATCTGAGATCTGTTTTAAGACATGAACTACAGAAAAATACAATCATTTTACACTAAAGAACAAAGTGGGAATAAACACAGGAGTGCTTTCCTCATACTGGAGGCAATCCCAGAATGCTTTGCATTTAGCTCACTGTACGAACCACAATGTTTTTCCACAAAGTGAAGATGCTGGGTTTCTGTTTAGTATACACACTTCACAGAGTGCATTTTTTATTAAATAAGTCCACAGTTTCAACAACGGTCAAATGTGAAGGTGGGTGGGAGTCTCTTCAGACTTAGTTTGGTACTCATGGTCAGCTGTTTAGTTTAGCTAAGAGCCCAACCAGCCACAGAATTTTATATTTTGTTCCTTTAAGTCTTCTCACAATTATAAACGATCTCCAACAATTGTATGACTTCTACTTTCAAACAATCAAATATAGGATCAGGTAAGGATCTGATAGATGAGGATTATTCAGACAAATAATTGTATAAAACTAGCCATAAAGTCACGACATGTCATTGAGATGGGGAGTGGGGTCCAAAATCGGTCTTGTATCATCCAGAGTGAAGCCTGCCTTGGCCTGGTATTAAGCTTTATCGGATATTGTCTCCATTCTGTTGATGCTTAAACCAGAAGGACGCCCTCACTGTTCAGCTCTCAGCAGACTCCATGTCCAGGTCACTTGATCAGAACCACAATGCAAACAAGAATCCTTCCAAAGAAAATAACGTAATATTACAGCAGAGCTCAGCTAAGCTTGGCCAGTGTAGATGAGCATGCACAACATTACTGTTGTAAAAAAAGTTTTTTTCAATGATTTTTAATGCAAATATTTAAATTTCTGCTGTTATTTGTGCCAAGACTAGTGGGAGGGCCTTCAACGGGACTAAATCTGGTTTGGAATAAATAGCTGCATTGTTGGCTAATGCCTACGGAGTGACGTCAGTGGATCTTATCAGTGTTTTCTAACTTTACCTCAGAGTTGGGCCTGAGAGCAGACCCCACCCAAAACAGAGCAGCCAGGATCACTGCCTGATAACACACTCCCCATCAAAATCTTAAGAGCAGTTGAAAAACTGCAAGTATTTGCATTTTGCACTGTTGAGCCTCAAGAAAGTTCTAAGTAGAGTCACAAAACGCCAAAGAAAAAATATGCTTTAGTCAGCTGATCGAAAGTTAAAAACCATAACCTTTAAAAGTCAAAATCTGCACAAAGAATTTCACAGCATTTTCTGTCAGATATTCACACAGTCATGGCCTGATGCAAAAGACAAGAAGCTTTCTGTCTCTGTTGTAGGATGGTTGAGCTGCAGAAGAAAGGCCACTTGCATCATGCTACCGCTGCTGAGATTGGACACAAAAATACAATTATTTTGAAATTAAAAGATCCTGAGGGTTACGGAAGAAAAAGTCAAGTGGTAGACCCAGGCCATTATCGGTATTTACTGCAGACCAATAACCATCAGACAGCATCTGCAAGGGGAGGACTTTAAAAACAAAACACATCTCCAAAGTCCACGACAAAAAATTGCCCGTTTTGACTTTGCAAGGGAACACCACACGAGACATTGAAGAAAGAAGAAAGTTTTATTTTTTCACGAAAAACAATAAACCTAGGGGTCCCGATGGCTTTAAATGTTACTGGCATGACAAGGAGGTCCTACTTGAGATGTCTACACGGAACAGTGGAGGGGGCGCCATCATGATCTGGGGTGCTTTTTCCCTTCAATGGAACAATGGAGCTTCAGGTAGTGCAGTCCCTCAGGCCTGACGGTCCTCGTCTGTGTGGTAATGACTGAGGACCCTCGTCTGTGTGGTAATGACTTGGACCACCCTGCATATTCCCCTGATCTAACTTCAACTGAGAACATTTGGGGATGGATGGCAAGGGAAGTTTACAAAAAATGGGTATCAGTTCCAGACAGAGGAGGCCCTTCGTGAAACTATTTTCAACATTTTAAGCAATGTTCCCACAATGCTCCTGGAAACACTGGCATCAAGCATGAATACATGAATTTCTGAATGATTAACAAGAACAGTGGAGCTACTCATGACTGAGTCCTTTAATGACACTTTTATTTCTGTTGTGAGGGGAGTTTGGATTTAAGCTATTGTCTTGAATGTATGATTAGCTGATGTTTTCCATAAATTGCTTACCCAGAGTCAGGCTCATTTTGAGAACCATTACATCAACAAAGTTTGTCAGCTTTGTGCAGTTTTCACTGGTTTGGTGTCAAATTCTACGAGCTATCAATGCCGTCTCTCTCCATGGAGCATCATCCTCATCCTGGTTACTGATATGCAGTGTTGTGTGTAACGCGTTAGAAAGTAATGCGTTACAGTAACGAAACTACTTTTTCAGGTAAAAAGTGAAGTAACGCGCTACTGTTGAAAATTTGGTAACGAAATGTAGTTCCTTTTTTAATGCAGCGCGACGTTACATTTCCCTTGGACAGATCTGACACTGAAGCTGCCTTCTCAGCTGCTCGCACAGACAAGAGCTACGTTGCCAAGTCCGCTCGTTATAAGCGTCTAAAGGCTGAAAATCTCGTGAGTCACGGCCGCGGGTTGTGGTTTTTTGGGCTTGTTTCTAGACGTGAAGTTGCTTCTTGGGGCTCTTAAGTCTGTGTGTATCCCCCTGATTATGTTCCTGCTCCTAACATATAGGAAAACACGACTGCAGTAGGCAGTTTGTCCACTTCCTTGTTTCCTGGCTATATGCACGCCCCCAAACACACTCACGCACATGGCGCATGCTCCAGAGCCAAAGTTGCCAGGTCTGCTTGTTATAAGCGACAGTCTTTTCTTGAATAGATACTTAGCACTGTGATATTGAAATGTAATGTAGATGAAAATTAACACACTTGTGTAGACTTCTCTTTTTAAAAAATAGTATATCACATTAGGAAAGGAAATAGCTGGAGGTTGCTTATTTTGGGCTTATTTTTATTGACCAGGTTGCTTATTTCAGAAGTAAAATGTGGACACACTGGGCAGGAGCTCTCATTCCACAGGGTATGTGACATTTTGTAAAATAAAGAGCACAAAAAACTGTTATGTTCTCTGTAGTAGAACTTTTTGTAGGCCTTCACATTTAGGAATAGATATGGGGTTCTGTCCATGATCAAGCAATGTAAAAGTAACAGAAAAGTAACTTGAGAAGTTACTCTTCATAGAGGGTAACTAAGTAAAGTCAGGAGTTACTTTTTTCAGATGTAACGAGTAACAAGCAAACTAGAGCTGAAACGATTCCTCGAATATTCGCGAGTACTCGATTACAAAATATCCTCGAATTAAATGTTGTGCCTCGAAGCCTCGTTTAATATATAATTATACATATAAATATATATCTGGACTACTATACAGTGCACAGTGTTTGACATGGACGGTCATTTCTGTGGCACACCTCGCCTGCTACCTCCGCTGCTGCGCGGCTTGTACAATCATGAAGGAAGAGAAAAGAGAGGGACAGAAAGGGGAGAGTCCGCAGAAGAAACGGCAGAGAGTGTCCCAAGTGTGTGGTCACTACAAGAAGGGACGAAAAGAAAACAGTGCAGTGTGTCTGATGTCAAACTGAGTGAGCTTAGCACGTAGCCTAGCATGATAGCACGTTGTTAGGGCTGCAACTATTACTATTACAGCATTTTAAATATGCTCATCACAGACATGCGTCTACTTTCCATGGTGGAGGACGCAGGATTTAAGAACATGAAAAGGATTTCAATCTAAACTACACAATGCCCTCCCGAACACACTTCACAAATATTGTAGAATTATATTACTGCTTTGTAAATCAGTATTGTCTTGGCTTTGTTTTAAGCCAGTACTGGTTTAAACTTTGAAAGTTGTTCAAATAAAAACCCTTTTCTGAGGAATAAACGGCATTTGGTTGCTCATTTTGAAAGCCCTAACATACTGCATTGTATACAATTGATTTGTTTAAAAACAAAAAAGTATATTTTGTTAGAGTACTCGAGTACTCGAAGAAATAATCGACAGAGTACTAGATTCCAAAAATACTCGATAGTTGCAGCTCTAGAGCAAACACTACTTTTTAAAAGTAACTTCCCCAACACTGCTGATATGTTTCTGGTGCAGTGGTAACTAGAGCTGGTCAGGACCTCTAAAATCTGACTGGGCTCCCACAAATTCTTCACAATAGGCCCATTCACGAAGGTCCCATAAATGACGGGGTGACGAGTTGACCCTCCACTTTTTTCTGACTTCATAGGTAATTTTAAAGACATAATATTGGTGAGGAGGGAGCCTGCAGACCCACTGAGGGGATAGCAGCACTTAAATTTTTGAGTGTATATGAAAACACTCACAAACTAACAAAATCAAACAGACTATTTGTACTGTTTGCTTGTTCAGAATCAATATTTGTTTCTGTTTTGCCAATAATTTTCTTAATTCATTTAATAAATGCAAGTAATAAATTGATCACTACAGTAATACAGTTATCCTTACAGAAGGATACTTATGCTGCTCCTAATGAGCTTTTAGTACCTCTCTATTGAGCTAACACTCAAGCAGTTGTTAAGACAAAAAACAACAATTGATCAGTAATGGCTGGTTTCACTAACAGGGGATAATTGATCATTATTGGCCTTAAAAAGCCAATCTGTGCATCCTTACTATGGTCTTCAATCATCAAGCAACACACACAGGGTCAGTCACAGACATAAAAACACACATGAAAACAAATCCGCACAATTGATGCCTCACATTTTATTCTTACAAACTCTCTCATTCTCAGACTGAGACCAGTCTGAGTTCAAAATCACAATTCCATCCATCCATTCATTTTTTAACTGACAATAGTCACAGAAGCAGTTAGCCCCCTTCCATGACTCTCCTCTGGTCTCCCCTCTCCCTGGTAGATCTCCTTGACAGTTCCCCCTCCGATATTCCCAAATTATGATTGATGAAATCCATAAAACACAAACTATGATGGAAAAAGACAATCAGTTATAAAATACAGCAAAAGAACAGCAAAAACACACTCAAGAATGATACTAATGCTATTATTTACAACATTTATGCATTATTTACACAGAAAATACTGATAAACCGCCTATAATTCTCTCAGGTATGGCTCACTGAATCTTCTCACTCTCTGGCTCTGTCAGCTAACTTACTCGAGGAATTACAGTAGATTCAATCATCTTTTCTTTCCCTGCAGCTTGGCGTTTTAGACAGGGTGACCGTCTTCTATCAGTTTTCCCAAAATATTCAAAATATGACCAGACCTGACGCCGCTATAGTGTCTGTGTGGGGACCAGTTGCCATAACTCTTGCTCTCAGAGGCTAAACAATGCAAACTGAGTGTGTGCGCCTCCGTCTGTGAGGGGCCATGGCAGCTTTACCGAGGAGCAGACATATAGGTCTGACTTTTCCAGGCAATGAGCAGCATCACTGTGAATTATTGACAGTGTGGTGATCACACTCGGTTTACCGGTAATCAAAACAGGGAACGGTTACACTAACCACCAAAAATTTACCACGGTTTACCATTTTACCGGAAACCATTACATACAAGAGTCAGCCTGCAAGTGATGACAGTTCAATGCAAAATAATGTTGTTGAGGGTCCGACTTTTTTTGCCGTGCAACTTCTCCTGACTTCATCTTAATTGTGAAATGAACCTTTACAATAAACAAATGCATTGGTCTGAGTTTATAACAAAAAATGCTAAGGCACGCTATGAAGTTCTTTAAAGTCTATTTGTGACAGCGTGGAAAAAGAAAATGAGAAAAAAGATTTAGAGATTTCTTTCAGATTTAGAAAAATCTTGTTCCAGTTGAAAGTGTTGCATAAAGGTAATAAGACACTAAGGCACTAGGGCCTGACCAATACATTGGCCGATTACAGCCCTTTTTAAAGTATTCAACATTGGCCAGAGTTTGCCGATGTAACGCCGATATATACTTAATTTCTCATAAAACAGTAAAAAGCTGTTTGGTGTCCAAGCTGCATGCGCAGAATGATGACGCAACAGAAGATGAAGGCACATGTTGTTTTGAAACGGCTTGGAGGAATTGGACCTTCTGATGGCAGAGGATCAGTTTATTTGTGACTGTCCTATGACAATTTTCACAGAAACCTGGCTTCATCCAATTGTTCCCGACATGGCAGCTAAGCTAACTAGCTTGCGAGCTAACTATGTTAGCATTAGCATAGCTCCTAAGAGCCCTATGACGTCATCACCAGACTCATCCTGGGGAGACTTATGCGTAGTTGGGAACTTTAATCAGCCAGTTTAAAGAAGTTTGTGCAAAATGTGCGATGTCCAACGAAATATTTTGACTTCCTCATGCGTTACCTCATCTGTACAACAAAAAAGTGGTTCTACCTGAACTAAAACCTACTTCTGATGCACTAATGAGTACAAAGAGTTCGGAAATAATCTATATATTTACATTTTTAAAAGGTAATTTGTTTTATTTTGTAGGAATTTGCCTTAATTTCACACACTCTTTTATTTTGTACTTGAAAGCTGCAGAGAATGAAAATAAAAGATGCCCATGAAAAGAATGTTACCTTAAGTGTTTTTGTTGCTTTCCTGTTTACAACTTTTCAAAAAGTTGTTCTATCTTAACTATAATCGTCCTCTAATTTCCATCATCAAGAGGTACAAGATACAGAATGACTCTTTTTTTACGGTGATATAATTAATTTACCAGAAGTTCAATTCCTTTTGGCATGCTTTTGAACTATAATTTTCTTCTCTGTTGTAAAGTCAAATAAATACTGAAAGACAAAGTATTGTAAAACCATAAAATGTTCTGCCTGTAATTCATATACTCATTGTTGCGTTCCCATTAGAATATATATTTTTTCCAATTAATCTGCCGATTAATCAATAATCTGTATTTTTTTTCTGCCAAATATCGGTATCGGCCACAAGAAATCCATATCAGTCAGGCCCAAATATGCACTCCATCCATCCATCCATTACCTTCTAGCACTGTTCCCTTTTTGGGATAAGCCTGAGCCGATCTCAGCTAACATCGGGCGAGAGGCGAGGTACAGCCTGAACCTGAATGTTGCAGGGCCACATACAGAGAAGGAAAACCATTCACTCTACCGAACATAACTTAGGGCCATTCTTAAGCTGCCAATCAACCTAATGAGCATGTTTTCGGTCTATTGGAGGAAGCCAGAGTGCCTAGAGAGAACTCATGCACACACAGGAAGAATATGCAAACTTCACACAGAAAGGCCCTGCCCGGGGATCAAACATGCAACCTCCTTGCTGCAAGGCATGCACACTGCACCACTGTGCCACGCTATTCACTCTAAATCTTTATTAAAAGATTATTTTTTGTGCCTTTTATGCCTTTAACGTGAGGAGAGAGGGAAAGTGGATAGACTTGTGAAAAGATGCGAGAGAGGGATGTGAATGGGACGTGCCTGGTTGCTAACTACTCCACCAAACCAGCACCCCTACACTCTAAATCTAGATGATTCACATTGTTACCGCAATGTTGCACAGTGTCATGACATATTGAATATTTTTCTCATATCATGCAAAACTACAAACAGGTTTTAGAAATGTTAGAACTATCAGATTTTTTAAATGTGATGTAATAAATATTGACATTATTTTATAGCAGAAAAACATTGTTATTGTATGCTATAATATACATTACCAATCACGCTATGAAGTAGAATATGCCCTATTTGTTCACTGAGAGATAGACAGGTTGAAATGTTCTGAAATAAAATGGCTCATTCTCAGAGGCTGAGCAGTCAAGTCACCTTTAAAACATTAAATACACTTTTATAATCATATAAACTATCTCTGAATACACTTCTAAATAACGTAAAGAGTCAGAACGACTTGTTGAGATGGATCATGAGCCCAAACTCAGTATGATTAATCCACAACTTATTCATACATGTTTTCACAAGCATAACTAATGACATAACTTTAACTCCTATAATCCTAATTACCCAAATGACTTTTGTCTCTGCGGCAAAACAGCTGACTAAACCAACTGGGCTGGCAGTTTCACATCCTCTTTAAATAAACAGTTTACTGTCAACTCTGTGACTTTTGGTTTCATAAATCAGAATTTCCTCAAACTGACATTTATGAGGTCAGCGGAGAAGGTCTATTTTAGTGGTTGGTTATTTACCAGGAAGTTGCATTATTCCAGGGTACTTGATCAAACTAGATCAAACAAGTGTAAAGCTAAAGTCCTGTGATGGCTATAAGGAGTCAGTCTGTCACTGCAGGCTTAGTCAGATTCACCTAAAGGGAGAGTTCACTCCAATCACTCTGGAATGCCACATATTGTTCCCTTATGGAGGGAGCGCTGAGAGGCTCTTCAGATATTTAACATGTTAATGGCAGCTAGCAGGTGTATTCACAAACTGATAGTCACGTTTAAACTCTTGAAACATTTTCAGGCTCTGCTGATGAATTCAGCTCCCATATATACTCAGCAGAACAACAACTTACAGTTACTGACAACTCAATCAGTGTAGGCACGCCCTCTTTCCATGTGAGTGAACATTACTTGAGGCACTAAGAAACAAGCACCTACTGGGATGTTTGCTCTTATCAGGCAGAGGGAAGGCCATTGTCCAGGGCCCTGTGCACTAAGGGCCACAAAATAATGTTATTATATAAGAATATATACATGACTTGTACCTTTTCAAGTTCTGTCACTGGTTTAGATGTGCATTTTAAAAGCACTGCCCAATACATGTTTGAACAAATTGGTAAAAATGGCAGTGAGTAGGGGAACACTTATATAATTCAGGTCAGACTGAACTTTGATTTTTAATTGCATACCTTACCTTATTTTACACTACAGAGTTTGATTTAAAAAAAAAAAACATCTGGGACTACTGGTTATAGCACAAAGGAAAACTGATTTTACTTTGGGTGTGGATCCATGAATATTTTCAGGGATTTGCTGACAGTTTTCCACATTTTTGACATTTATCACTCTACAATGTCGGAATTATTTTATGCTACATAATTAAGATTGACTTTATTGCTGCCAACATGTTTATGCACCTAAATGCTGCTCTTGTTTTTATTTTTAACATTTATGATAAATTCCATTTACTGTCCCATTTCAACCTGTCATAACATTACTAATATAAATATGCAATCTTTGTTTTTTCTCTGCATTTTTTTCATGCAGTCCCTTTGCTGCCAACCTAACTCTCCCATTCTTAGGCTGCATATTCCTAAGAATCATGTAAATTGTACAAATTGTACAGTTTGCAGCATTTGAAAATGTGTGGGGAACTGGCAAAGAGCAACCACTATTTTTGCACTTGTGTCACTTTTCTAAATCCAAATGTTACCAGTGTATTTGTAGAGTTAGAAGAGTGTGGCATTGACCAACTCTTTTGTAAAGCCTCTTGAGCTTCTATGTTTTCTGATGTTCTGCTACACAAATAAAGACAGATTTACTGAATGAAGAAGCCGCAAAATAATTTTACAATATTGGTATACTATACACGCACCAGCCACTTGGGTGTGTTAGTCATACACAGTAGCCCAAA
Source organism: Scarus forsteni (assembly GCA_036419115.1). Taxonomy (NCBI): domain Eukaryota; kingdom Metazoa; phylum Chordata; class Actinopteri; order Labriformes; family Labridae; genus Scarus; species Scarus forsteni. The sequence goes on along the minus strand of JAZDUH010000229.1, from coordinate 7,015,558 downwards.
TGATTGAATGAAAACATCTAACAATGGCTAATTTCCCTAAATAAATTGGCCATATTGGAAGGAGAGCTCTTCACCAATATCACCACCAATTCAAAACACTGCCTCCATATTTAGAGCTCCTCGACTTTGGAACAACCTGCCAGAGGAGATAAGGCGTGCGGAGTCGCTTCTTTAAAGCCACTTTTAAAAACTCACTTTTACAGAATAGCTTTTATGTGATGTCATCTTTTAAAGTCTTTAATCTTCTCTCTTTCTCTGTGTTTTTTTTTTTTGTCTTTTTAGCCTTTTTATTTATGTTTTAGTCTTCTATTTGCGATTCAGTCGTCGATTAGCCTTTTATTTGTTAGTATTGAGTTATCATTTCAGCTCCTTTGTTTTTATTGATTGTTTTATGCTATGTTAAGAGATTGGTGTCTTTATTTACTTTTAATTCCAGTTGTTTTATTTTTGTTTCACCTTACGTTATATTCTTAATCTTTTCATAGATAGCTTTCTTATAATGTCCATTCTTTTATTTTGCTTTTAATTTTTAACTTTAATTATTTAGTTCTTTATTTTTTATGTTTGTATGTTTTTAGCTTTTACTTTGGTCCTTTTACGTAGCAGGGTTCTTGTATTGTCTGGATTGCTATGCCACAGACTCTCTCATTTACATTTTGCCTTTTGTGTCTTAAATGCTCCTTGATTTTAATTCTCTTGTGCTTTGCTGTTTTTATGTTCCTGCCTGTCAAAGCGCTTTGTAAACCTATGTTTTTAAAAGTGCTGTACACATAAAGTTTATTATTATTATCATTATTATTATTATTATTATTATTATATTTGTGTAATTTTGACAGTCGTTTTTGTCAAAGCAGGACAACATTTTGTAATGTTTTGTAACCCACTCCAAAAGCCCCTCAAGAGGCTTCACCCTTTTTTTTGTTTGCAGGATATGAATTATTTTAGCCTGATGGGAAAGGGCCTTGTATTGGTGTCCCCTGGGGCCTTATAAAGACAAAAACCGTCCCTGGTGATGACAACAGTTGACATTCATACATTAACGACTAACATGCTGTGGTCACTGTCGTATTACGGAGACGTAAAATAAAGTTGCTTGGCTCAAGTATAGCATGTAGTACTGAGTAATAAAAGGTCATAAAAGTCGAATAAATGACTGAGTTTTTGAAATAAATAACTTGGTGATATCTTCGAGGTAGTGTTATTTAAAGAGCAGCCACAGCAATGCGACATTAAATTGACAGAAAGATGTACGTAACCTGGCGTGACGTCCTCGCGCCGCAGCCGAAAAGGACGCAGCTGAGATCAATCAAGAAGATGTCAGGACTTACCTTTACTTTCTGTCCGGTGTGAGCTCGTTGAAGAATATACCGGCGGAGCAAACAGCTGGAAGTTAATAAATCAGCTTCGTCCACCGAGTACTTTCCCATTTAACAGCGAAGGTGACATAAAAACCCACGGTCCCTGCTGTCTCCGTACAGTCCTCGGTCCACGCAGGTGGACAGGAGCGCGGCTTCGCTTCCTGTTTGTCTCAAAAGGTGAACTACGGCCGCTGATTTTTCCTCCGCCAGCTCTCCCTCCGCCAACGCCGTCAAGTGTGAGACAATGACGTAAAAATAGTACCTCCGCTCGCGCTCGGAATATTACAAAATAAGAGCCCCTAGATAGCAGGAGCGGGGTTTGGTAATAAGTAGGCGCGGGCAGAGACCAACAAGATCCCCCTCACTATATTGATCTAACCAGTTGTACTTTACAAGATATAAAGACATTTCAAGGCTCTTTCAGGTACTTTAAGGACAGAAAATAATGATTTCGTTAATTTGACCTGTGATTAAAATAAATGTTCTAAATAGCCTACAATTTTGTTGTCAACCCTATTTGTGCAATTAAGAAGATATGCAGGTACCTTGAACTTATGGCCAAAACAGGAAAGAGCCCTTTAGAATTTACAAAAATATGTTTGTAACACTGAATCATCACGAAACAAAATTACTTTTTGTCCTAAAAAATGAAATGGGGGGAGGGGGGCAAAGTGTTCTGTCAAAGTTTAAACTGCACAGATCAGTTTATCAAATGGGTGAAACTGCCAAGTAGAAAGAGTTATTTTTAGAATGTTTAACGTGGAATCTAGACAGCATCAACAGTGCAATAATATTAAGACAAAACCGTTCTAGAAAAGCAGAGTAAAACAGAATAATAACTTTTTTCCCTCTAAACTTCTGCATACTACTAGTATATGTTAACAGCCTTAACTGCTTTTAATTTGGCAATACTTGGCAACCGGGTACTTGCACTTGCCCAAACATTGCCAACATATATACAGTTTTAGTACATGTAAGGTATATAGCAATTGTAATAGTATAAGTCATTTTAGATGAGTAACTCTTTTTTGTTGTCTACTTAAAATTACCATCTTAAGACCATTCTGAACATCAGGCTTAAGGTAGTTACCTATACCTTTCCTAAAACTTCCTGCATGAGTGAGACATTGGGCTCATACAGCTGCAAGGCTGAAACTTTTTACTTGGCGACAATCTCTGCCCAAAATAAATTCACATTGTTTTCCCTTGTTGTCGCCTATTGTGCAGGGGAATTAGAGGAGAAAAAATCAAATGAAAATGTCCTCAGATTATATCTTATCTGCCTTTAGCCTCATGTTGATTTGATAGCTTTTACTTGACGGGGCACTTTGTTTTGAAATACTTCCAAGAAGATAAAAACAGCTTTGCTGAGACAGGCTATCAACAACTAGGCCAAACCACTAAATAAACCATCAATATTAAATGCACAAAACTAGAATATGCAGACACTTGTGATAGTCTACTTATTTTGAAATAACAAGTTTTATATCAAAACACATTTTCATACACTATTGACTGGAAAACAAATGATTCTTATTTTATTTAGACTACCTCTATACACCATAATGCTCACCCCTTCATGTTGCTTTGAAACTGTTTTCTTTGCAATCTCAAACTGCCAGTCAGAAGTATATTGGTCTGTGTAACTTTCTTAAACAGAACATGTTCAAGTATTTTTTTTTTCCTGGGTTGAAGTTGTAGAATGCAACGTTTACACATGCGATTCTCAAAAGTCCTACAAAGATTGACTCATTGCAGTACTTTCAGCATGAATAATTATTTTGTTTACAGTGATACATCCTTCATGATGTTTAAAATATTGACGTTAAAAAAGATCTATAAACCAAGATTACACATAGCCTACTAGAGAGGCAGTGAGAGAGCACTGTACATCAAAATAGATTTCCTAATAATGTAATGATAATTTTATAGCAAATAATTTGTCTTATTTTTTTCTGATCAAACAGAGAAATCTTTTGCTTAATAAAATATTTTTTGTGCTTTGTGTTTTAATAAATAAACTCATTGGGATTCGCTTCTTGTCCTGCAGCAAAACAACATTGCACATATCTAATGAAACTCTCCAAGATATCCGAAAACTGTATTTCTGTCTTTAAAAACAAAAAAACAAAAAACAAAAAAACACCCTGTCACTTCACTGCTGTTCCACAAATAATCACCCCACCAGGCTTTTATTTTGAAAGCCGGATGTTCTGTCATTAAGCAGCTCAGTGGTGCAGATGTAAGTCTGAAACATCGGGTGCAGCCGGCTTTATTTTAGCAACTTTGTACCATCGGCATGTGGACCAACTTCCAAGCACCCGCTGGTTCACCGGGAACGTAGCATGTGTGCAAGAGGTCTTTTTTAGCCTTTGTTTGGCTGAGGTGGCCTGTTGTTGACCCCCTGATGTTTCTTCTTGAGCTCTCTGGAGCCCACAGGAGAGCAGGTTCAACATTTAGGCCAAATGCAGTTGGATTACAAATCAGCAGGGTTTAGACAATGTCTCTTCAAAAGCTACCAAGTTCTCCAAGCATTTGATCACCAGTTAAAGTCTCATTCTTTACACGTTAGCCTCCTGCATCCAGCCTTGTGAAGGTCTGGCTGAAAATGTTAGCTGTGGCGCCCTCTGGTGGTCAAACAACTTAAATCAAGATTCATGCGACGCTTCTTGACTTGTGTAAATGGAAAAGAGGAAATACAGATGTTTGAAGATAACATATTACAAGTTCAAATCTTTTCCGTGTGCATAAATTTTCTGTTTTTGTAAATACACACAACGATTTAAATGGAGCATGGTAGTACAAACAATCACACGGGACTAAAACAAGGCAGTTTTATGTCTGGGGTAGTCTATGAGAATATTTGTGTAATGTCCAAAAATAACTGAACATTTTAATTATTTTTAGTATTTCTTTATAATAAATTATTTTGCAATGATATCCATTCACTTACCGAGTAAGCTACACTTGATAGGCTTTGTAATAAGCACTGACAAAATGCCTGTCAGAGAGGTACTACGATAAATATTGTGTATCTCTTTTCTAAACATTTATATCATTCTTGTTTGTGTGTGTGCTCTCATGAATAACCATTTGCAATGCGTTTTATGATATTCTACTGGGCCTGGTCTTTGTGTTACATTAGCACCATCTGCTGGGGTTCCTGCAGATATCTAAATGGACTTTCTGTCTTTCATTCAGTATGAAATGTTGTATTAAATAAAGTAAACTGCTTCAAAAGTTTGGTTTTTCTTATTAACATTTTTTTAATAAACATCAAACATTTTTGTAACAATGTTTATTTGTATTTGAGTAATTTAGGCTCATTAACTCAGTGCGTTTTGCAACTTTAAATCACAGCTTTATTGATGACTTAAGAGAGATTTAAGTGTTTGCTCATTTTTCAAGTGTGTCTTATAAAAACAGAAACAAACGTGAATTCATCAATATAATTGCCATTATTGAGTCTGCTTGTCATTTTAATTCTGTATCCCAGTGGTTCTCAACTTGTCTGGCGTCGGGACCCAGCATTACCCCTTAATGCCAAATTGTGACCCATATTGAGAAAAAAAATTCAACTTCTCAAATGTATTTAATGAAAAGATTGTGCAGTTTGAGCCTGAGACAGTACAAGGAGACCAGAAGGTGGCGATGATAGAGTGGAAAATATTTCCTTTACACTCAATTAGCTACATTTTGATTAAAACCTAAAGGTGCATCTTGGGACACAAGGTTTCAAGACAGCTGTAGCTGTGATAATCTGCCTCAGTGGATGCCGAACAGCCCTGTATCAATCATTTTTAATTAGTAGCTCTAAATAAGGCATTAATCGTGAGGCTGTTACAACATATGTAACAGTTAAGTAACTTACACATTTTTTAACAGCCTCAATGATGCTTTCATGTACAAACATAATAAAAAGTCCAGCTGCTAAAAAAGGTAATTTTAAAAAGTCTTAAAATATCTTTAGTTGCGTACCACTCACTGAGTACATAGCAAACACTGGAATATTGAAATAGTTATAGTTAAGCATTACAGGGTATCACCACCCACAGTATAGTAAAGGAGTTTGAATAGACAGCACTTCAGTATAAAAATACGCTTCAAAATAAACACAATGGACTTTTCCTTACTCCCCTTGTCCAGGAAAGCTTGTAACCCACTGAAAAGGGTCTGCGGTCAGTGCAGTTTGACTCATTTTGTCATTTGTGTTGACTGCCTCTGATAAGAGCAAGACTTCCTTGATTTACCTGGAAGTAATCAATAAGGGAATTGTTAAGCATGAAATCAAATAATGTTGTTAACTTTAGCCAACTGTTATCAATTCTGAAGTGGAATAGTTTTTCAATTCCCATCCTCGCTTCTTACCCAAGAGAGGCTGTGAGAGCTGATGTGTCTCTGCTGTTATCAGGTATGTATATGAAGAGCTCTTTTCCAAAACACTATAAATCCATTTTAATTAAAAAAAAAAAAAAAGACATTATTTACCCAGACCCACCTTTGGGTTGGCTGAGGAACTGAACTTTGAAATACAGTTTAAACAGGGATATATAGCTTTCTGGCATTAAATACTGATAGGGCAGGTAGTGCAATCAGTATACAAAAGAAGAGCACTGAGTAATATATATTTTTTTAATTTTGGCTTTTTATAGCATTTTGGAAAAGAACTCTTCATATATTATTCATGTTTTGTAAAACTAAGTCAGTCTGTGCAGTCAAAACAGTCTTGGGGCAAATAACTTCAAGAGTGACATTGAGAGATCTGATGTTATCCATGTAAGAGGCATGCTGATGCTAAAAGTGAAAGTCTATTCATGGCTTATCACACAGTAAGAGAGACAACATCCGAGACCCTGAAACCAGAGCAGCTGTTGTCATTAACTGTGTCATTCATGTGTTGCTTCATGCTCTGATAATGCTGTCAGTGTAAACAGGGCTAGATCAACACAACACTGAGTCCCTGGGCCACAACTATTGAGTCCCTCTTCCAGAGGAATCACTTGCCCACCAAACCTGTACCCAAACTGACTGACCCCACCACCCCAGAGTGTACACTCAGTCAGTGTTTTCATACTCAACATCAAGTAGGAACATGTGCCAAATGTTACATCGAGCTTTGTTTATCCAGTTACAAACCTGTGTTGCTTGCCATAGAAAATCAGAGAAATCTAATTTTATGAAAACACATCAGCATCAGTGGGCTCTAATTTGGCGACATGAAGATAGCTGCCCAGCAGATGGATTGATAAATACTTTCACTGACTGTTCTTTTCTTGTTGTCTTTAGCTTCGGGGCAAAGCAGCAGGAAACTGAAGTAGTGATACTCTTGAATTTTGGAGGCTCTAATTATTGCAAGGGTTCAACTCTTCTTATGTCCATATCCTTTAATATTTTCTGTTTGGAGCCCCCACCTGTCTTTCAGCCAAGTCTCTCCTTTTCTGGCAAGGCATTCGTCAGCATCAAGTTAGTCAGTGTTACCGTCAAACTACTTACCAACAATTAATAAGGGGAGGTACATTGTCTTTATGTTTAAAACTACAGTGGCTCTGATGGACAAGCTAAAATAAACAAGGTCTAAGAAGATTAATTGCATTACAAAAGTTTTCAGCCTGGTTCTCTATGGACTTGGCTTCTTCTGGCAGTTGCCTAGTTTCCCTGTATGATCAATCCAGCCTTGAGTCTCAAAACAACTGTATTCTTTAAACAATTAAAGAAAAGATTTTTTTTCCAAATTAAGCTGTAAGCATATCATAAGAGACTAATCTCTCATTAAAACATACAGTAGCAGGAAAAAGTATGTGAACCCTTTGGGATTACTTGGATTTCTGCTTAAATTGGTCATAAAATATGTTCTGATCTTCATCTAAGTCACATCACTAGACAAAGTCTGCTTGAACTAATACTGCACAAAAAATTACAAGTTCATGTTTTTATTCGACACACTATGTAAACAGTCACAGTGCAGGGTGGAAAAAGTATGTGAACCCCTAGGCTAATTACTTCTCCAAGAGCTAATTGGAGCCAGGAGTCAGCCAACCTGGGGTCCAATCAATGTGAATAGATAGGATGTGTAGGTTAAAGCTGCCCTGTCTTATAAAAAAACACACACCAGTTGTGAGTTTGCTGTTCTCAAGAGGCATTGCCTGATGTGAGCCATGCCTCGCACAGAAGAGCTCTCAGAAGATCTACAATCAAGAACTGTTGACTTGCATGAAGCTGGAAAGGGTGACAAAAGTATCTCTAAAAGCCCTGATGTCCATGTGTCCATTGAAAGAAAGACTGTACAAATGAAGAAAGTTCAGCACTGTTGCTACTATGCCAATGCGCAGAATGCTGAATGAGGAGAAGAAGAAGCCTAGAGTGTCAGCTGAAGACTTACAGAAATCCCTGGCACATGCTAACATTATTGTTGACAAATCTACAATAGGTAAAATATCACACAAGAATGGAGTTCATGGGAGGACACCACCAAGGAAGCCATTACTATCCAAAAAATACATCACTGCATGTTTGAAGTTTGCAAAAGAGCACCTGGATGTTCCACAGCACTACTGGCAAAATATTCAGTGGACAGATGAAACCAAAATTGAGTTGTTTGGAAGGAACAGACACAGCACACCAACATCAAGACCTCATCCCTACTGTGAAATATGGTGGAGGGAGCATTATGGTTTGGGGCTGCTTTGCTGCCTAAGGGCCTGGACAGATTGCTGTCATCGACGAATAAATTAATTCCCAAGTTTATGGAGACATTTTGCAGAAAAACTTAAGACCATCTGTCCGCCAACTGAAGCGCAACAGAGGATGGGCGATGCAACAGGACAACGACCCAACGCATAGAAATAAACCAACAATGGAATGGCTTCAACAGAAGAAAATACGGCTTCTGGAGTGGCCCATTCAGACCCGACCTCAACCCGATTGAATACTGTGGCAAGACCTCAAAAGAGCAATTCACACCAGACATCCCAGGGATGTTGCTGAACTGAAACAGTTTTGTAAGGAAGAATGGTCCAAAATTCCCTCTGGCTGTTGTGCAGGTCTGATCTACAACTACAGGAAATGTTTGGTTGAGGTTATTGCTGCCAAAGGAGGGCCAACCAGTTATTAAATCCAAAGGTTCACATACTTTTTCCACCCTGCACTGTGACTGTTTCCATATTGTGTCAAATAAAAAAAATGAAAACTTCATTTTTTTGTGCTGTATTAGTTTAAGCAGACTGTGTTTGTCTAGTGATGTGACTGAGATGAAGATCAGAACATATTTCATGAGCAATTTAAGCAGAAATCCAAGTAGTCCCAAAGGGTTCACATACTTTTTCCACCCTGCACTGTGACTGTTTCCATATTGTGTCAAATAAAAACATGAAAACTTCATTTTTTTGTGCTGTATTAGTTAAAGCAGACTGTGTTTGTCTAGTGATGTGACTTAGATGAAGATCAGAACATATTTCATGAGCAATTTAAGCAGAAATCCAAGTAATCCCAAAGAGTCCACATACTTTTTCCACCCTGCACTGTGACTGTTTCCATATTGTGTCAAATAAAAACACGAAAACTTAATTTTTTTCTGCTGTATTAGTTTAAGCAGACTGTGTTTGTCTAGTGATGTGACTGAGATGAAGATCAGAACATATTTCATGAGCAATTCAAGCAGAAATCCAAGTAATCCCAAAGGTTGACATACTTTTTCCACCCTGCACTGTGACTGTTTACATATTGTGTCAAATAAAAACATGAAAACTTCATTTTTTTGTGCTGTATTATTTTAAGCAGACTGTGTTTGTCTAGTGATGTGACTGAGATGAAGATCAGAACATATTTCATGAGCAATTTAAGCAGAAATCCAAGTAATCCCAAAGGGTTCACATACTTTTTCCTGCAACTGCATATATAATGATATTTTTTATCTTTGAAACACAAAGTCAAAAAAGAGACAACAACTTTGAGATGTTGAAAGTGTTTACTCTGTCCTTCTTATCCTCTATGCTGTGTTCAGCTTTTTAACAAACCACAGTTGGTACACGTCATCATTATAACAGTTAACCATGACCAAAACTGAGTATTATTTGGATTTGTAACTGTCTTAGAAAGGAAGGATTACATGCTAACCTAAGCTGCAACCAAGGGGTCTAACATTGACAGGGGCCCGGCTTTGGTCAAATCATGAATCATTTAAGTTATTGAGAGGTAATGTAGAGGTGACCTTTATTAAAAGTACATCACCTGAGTGAGCCACATGTGGACTGCCAACAGCCTGTCTCCACTCCAGCATCATTTAGTCCATTTTTTTCATTCAGCAAAATACAACAAAGAAAATATGAACACTTAAGCCAACTAGCTAAAAAGGCACCTTATATGGCTTTTTCACTGTTCTTGACAGCAGAGTCGCTGTTACAAAACTCACTGAGAAGATTTGAGCTAAGTCTCCATCTCACAATATTTACCATCAAAAATAAGATCCATCTTTAAAGTTAAAGCTGCGTTGGGTTAAGTGTCAGACAGAAGGATTTACAGCATCTTAAAGAAATATCCTTTCTATAAAAAAACATTTGTCTGTGCAGATATTCACAAGTAGTACTGCTGTCTAGATTTAGCTGTCAGAAGATACTGCCAGAGCACACAAAGCAAAATCAGAAAAGAGATTAAACATACTGCTTGTCCAGTGTTTATATCTATGCATCAAGAAATGATCCTCTTTTGCAACATTTTCATGGAACTGTGAAAAGATTTGAATAACTTTGCTTGATACAAAAGAAATACCAGAGCATTTAATTAAATATCATTCTGTCACACAGCAAATTTTAAAGATACTGGATGATCAGATTTCCCAAATGAGCTGCCCTGACATGTGCAGGGTCTGTTGTTTATAACTAGCTTACATGACTTTGCTTGTAAGAAGACAAATGAGGTAGATCTTGTGAAAATGCTATAAACATTGCAAACTCCCCAAACCTAAATCACAACATCCTAAGACCCATGCACATATACATAAGACTCCTGAAGATGTTATACATTTGTCTTGGTTACATGAATAAAATCCACCAAGCTGATCTTTCACCCTTCCATAAGGCAGAATTGTTTACCCCTCCTCCCCCCTCCTGTACCTGACAGGTAAACCACAATAAAATAGATGACTGTGATTAGTAAGTACAGAAAAGCAACTCAGAAAAATATCAGGTTCAAATTTTCAAGACATTTTCAGGCATTCATGTGTTCAAATGGATGCGGAGATGAAATAGTTGCAATGAAATGCCAGTTTTGTTCCACCATAAGAGGGCAGCACTGTCCAGCACAGCAGGCCTTTTACAGGCTGTGAGTTCTGTCCGCAGGAATGCCTGACTGTCATGGTGAGCATATTTGAGTTACTCCTGCAAGAAATTACGTCCCATTGTGACTGCTTTCAAAGAGAGCTGAACGAATGTTATTCAGTGTCATCACTGCGCATGGATAGTTGTTTTGTTATATACATGAGTACAGACTACACCATAATAAGAAACACACTGTCCTCCTCAAATGCATCTTTTACTCATTCTGCTCGGCCTTTACTTTCCAATCAGGGGTCAGGAAACCGCCACCCGTCCCCAGCTTTGAGGTCGTAAGGATTGGTTTAGATTATTTTAACTAAAACAATGATAACACACTTAATGCTTTCTTTCTGTAAAGATCTTTTGATAAGGATGTGTGTGTGCAGGTCCATATCATCTGAATTGTATCATTAAAAATAGATTAGAACAGCATTAGGACCCTAAGACCCACACTCTTCCTAGTACGGGTCCACGGGACTCTGCTTCAGAACAATTAGGCAAAGGTGGAAAGTAACTAAGTACATTTATTCAAGTAAATTTAAATGATAAGATTTAGAGTACTCATACTCATGAATGTTTCTTAAAATAAATCAGTACTTTTTTACTTGGGATGTGTTCAACTAACTAACTTTTTCATAGCATCTGAGTACAGGCAAAATAAATAACCACAAGATAACTGATCTAAGTTTTCAAAGGCTAAAGGCACACCTGCCTGGTTAATTTGTGACTTAATTGATATTAGGTGGGAACAGGGCTGCTCCCAGAAAGGCTTTGTAAATTGGCCCTGGATATGATTTGTTAGTATCAACTGAAACGTTGTACCAGTGGCATTAGTGCTAATTTGCATCCTAGGCTTGACTCTGATCAGTTTTAGAACTTACTGGAAGTCTGTTGCAGGTCTTAACATAAACACACGGTTTATATTATCAAAACAATAAAGGGCCATTGTGGCATTTTAATAGAAGGGGATTTCATATTGATAAGGCGACAGTTTAAAAGAATCAAACTGCTTTTATGGGTAATAGACATGAAAATAAGCAATGCAAACATCAACAATAATGATAATGATAAATCTTTACACTTATTAACCTCCTGGGTGTGAGTGTGTGTTTGTAAATGGTTTTCTCTAGATGTGTCAGCCCTGTGATTTGAAGCCTCCTGCTCAGTGACAGCTGGAAAAGGCTCCAGCCTGCCTGAATAGAAGTATTACAGATAATGGATGGATGGATAATATGGGGACCAACAGTAGACCTGTTTTGATCCAGGTCATGCTAAAATGAGGACAACAGTATGGTAGGAAATATGCTACATTATTATTTTTTTAAATGTATGTTGTATGCGTGTTACACTTAAATTAATTTAAAATAATCTGCATATGGTGTTGTTTAGCTGTTTGCAAAGTATTCCCAACAAACTCAAACTGAATGAAGAATTTTACCCCCTGAACTTACTAAAATTGATCATAGAGTAGCTGACAGAATTAGATTTAGATCTTTGTGAAGTGTTTATTGTAAAAGCTCACACTGTGATAACAATAAATGAACAATTCATTGTGCACCCCTCGTATTTATATCTATTTAAAAAACTTTTATAATGAAACACTTAAGATATGAAGAAAGTTTCACCTTTTAATTTTCATTTAAATCAATTATTGATTGTGCATAACATAGGAAAAATATAAGTTTTACTTTACAGTTTGGCTAATTAAGTGAGTTTAATGAGAGGGAGAGCACATTTTAGCTTACTGACTAAAATATAAGGATTTTGTTGTGGACTTTGTTGTGGTGTTTTTAGGTTTTCACTTGCACCAGACTAACTTTGAGACACAAAAATGATCAAAATGTGTCTAAAAGATGTTGAAGTTAAGCTGTTGCATATTCTTGACCTCATGTGGGACAGAGGTCAAACTCTCGCCCTCTGAGTTCCCTTCATGACGTCCTCATTGTCTGAAATTTACCAAACACACACCAGACTCAAAGGGAGCAGTCTGTGCAGTGTAGTTTTTGTCCAGCATGCTTCCATTACTGCTCCTCTTATTCGATTAAATGTACCCTAACTCAGTCCAAACCCTCTCTGTGCATAATCTCATCACGGCTGATAGGCGTGTAATAAAAAGCATATTTAACATGAAAGGGCTCCTCATGTGAATGCGTATAATTATGGATATCAAAATATCTTCATTTGTTTAATTGTGAGGCCTTGCCAAGAGGTATGTAATTGCTTGAAAAGAAATATGGCTGGAACTGAATTGCGGAGTGAGATTGGCATGCTGGAGGAGGCGGGACAAAAGGTCAAACATGAAGCCAACTTCCTGTTTAGCACACGTTATGGTTTATTGAGAGAGATCCAATACACAAATTGTGGTTTTATGACATCAAAATAACAATGTAACAATGAGATACACATTTTCTGGAGAGATTACTATAAAAGCCAATAATCCAGTGAATCATCACTGAATTTAATTGAGGATTGCATCATTAAATTTGTGTAATTCCTCTCAGGCAATAATATGCCTGAACTGAAGTGTTTTGAAACTTTGGGAAATCCTGATAGTACAAATGACTGAGCATTATGGAGATGTTTTGGTTGTGAAATAAGCTCATTGTTTGGCATTCATATCCGAATGAGGTTATATTTCTATCAGTGATAAAGAGCCTGCAGTGATTTTGAGTCTCACATCATCCCCAGAGGTCAGCCAAAGTCTGACCATTAGCCCGCTCTGCTTTATTATCCAGCCTACAGTATCACACAAACAGGTGCCGGGCCTTAATGATCCCAGCGGGCATTTGGTTTCATCTTTGATTAATTGGAATGTTAACAGGAGAAGAGTTATCCTAATAGCTTCTTGTTGCCAACCCTGCGGAAGTTTTTAAGGGGGGCGAGAAAGGAAACGAGAGAAGGAGGGGGGGCAGCTTTTTAAAAATAGATCCCATCAGTCCACGCTGGGAAAAAAGAGCAGCCATTTAAATCCCGACAAAGCGATTTGCAGCTCATAATCAAGAGAACGGAAGCATTTTATCACATTTCCCTTTACAGTATAAGCTGGCCAGTTCCGCCACATCTGAAGAAGAATCAGCTGTGTTAGAGTGGCTGCTACTTTTGTCTGCCTGGACTGGTTTGTTTGGCATAAGAAGCAGTTAACGCTTTGCAAAAACCTGTTTGTTTGGTAACGTTTGTTTGAGAGGATCTCCCCTTGTGTTGCAGATAACTTATCAGTGATATTGCTGCAGTCAGTGCCAGAAAAGCAGTATTTTTCGGTGCCTACATTTTTATTAATTAATTAATTTAACAGGGGCCATGCAAGACAAGGACTGTCAAGCCAGAGTTAGCTACAAGCTAATTTACATCTGCGGTCCCTGCGCAGGAAACAGAAAAATATACAATACAGTAATAAATTATACAATACAACAATAAAATACAATAATAAAATACAAAAGTTATAAACCAGATGAGTTAGCATTTATAACAACAACATTCAATAATAGCCATGATTAACAGCACACTAAAACACTTCATTGTTCTTGTCTGTGTTCAGAGATTCCGTCAATGGTCACATGATTGTTTTTGCTTTAGCCATGATTTCAGTTTGCTTTTAAAAACACATGGGAATTATTTTACAGTTAGTTCATTCATTTTTAACACATAAACCACATCCTGTATAAGTCACGAGAGTCCAACCAGGGGGGCAAGACCCAGTCAACTTTCAGGATACTAATATTAGGCATTCATTTATAAAACCATGAAGACGCACCGATGCAATACTTATTTTAGAGATATTATGATAATAATGTTCATGTGCCCATAATATCTGGATTGTATCAACACTAAAAAATAAGCTACTATAAATTTTGGACTGCACAGGATCCTTTTTTGTCAAGTAGTTCCTGAAAGAGCTTAACTCTTATGCAACTGCAGGGCATCTTCGCAGCTTAACAACAAATTCAGGCAGTAATAAAATAACAAACAATGCTAAAAAGTGTAGATAAACATAATGATAAAGGAAAGGGAGAAATGATGGGACATCCCTCTGTAAAGCTTGCTCCATGTTAAAAGTAAAAAATGCTGCGTGTAGGTCTAATGCATTCAAATTGGCCTGCCAGTGTTTATGAATCTGAATTGTTGAATTTGCATCTAAATACTTATGAAATATTACAGAGGAACTGATTTCAGGATTACTTATCACCATTCTTAAGCACATGGGCATTTATCCTTATCCACTTTAGGCCTAATATCGTACTTCAATAATTCAATGGTAATATCAGCTGAGATAAATAAAGAAATGATGGAGAGTGCATATGTGCTGTAATATACAGTGGCCCAGTTTATGCTGTTCCTCATGTTTTTGTTTAACCCTTAAAGTTGCATCATGTTGGTTTTCAATGTGACAGAAATATTAACAACTTTTTGAATTGGCACAAATTAATCTAAAGGTTGTGTACAGACATCTTTGTCTCCATCTGGCTTCATTAAAATGCGTAAAAGCAGGGCTGTTGTGCCACATCTCCTGAGTACTTCCTTGACCACATTTTAGGATTTATTGCAATAAATTCAGAGAGTAACGTGTTAATTGCAAGACACATACTCTTAATCGTAATTAATTGTGCAGCCCTGCCTATTATTCATATTAAACTGGTAGGCTTTTAGTCAAATAAACTAGATAAAATTTAAATTACTGATCTATAAATTTACTTAAAGTTTTGTTCTGATTTTTGAAAAGTAAAATACAGCCTGTCTTTTATACGTAGTGCAACAATTAACAGAATATGACACTTGAATCACATTGTTAAAATTAAGACTTGGTGCCATGCAATACCAAATTTATGGATACAGTGTCTGATAACTATAATTATGTGTTACTGACTGTAATGGCCCAAACATCTGGTCAGTTTTGCACAGCTGATGGAGCTCGGACCTCCCTCCCATTCTAATTGTTTTTTTTTTTCTTTAACTCAGAAACTGATGCCATTTGAAATGCAAAAATAGTACAATACTGCCCCCCCAAAATGCTCATTTCTACATGTTGAAGCTTACTTTGAAACATGTAAGACTTTTGAGATAAGGAGACTTTTGTTGTGTGTCCACCTAGCTGACTGGGGTCAGTGTGCTTTGGTTTATTAAACCCTCCCTTTGCATGCATTAGTGTTTCCACACCCTTAACCGGTAGACTGCAGGGTGTCTAGTTCCAGCCTCTGAGTTTTGTGTCCCACCAGAAGGGTGCAAATAAAGTAAAGAATGAAGGTCTTCTATTCAAAAACAGATGATCATCTACCACACAAATTGACCTGAATTTGACTGCACTGTTGAAATGCATCATATTAGAGGTCAAGTGTGGCTTCCTAATATTTGACTATGTACACTATTCTGGGGATTACAAATCAGAAGATCACTAGCTAGGATTACTTCATGCCAAATTGAAAGGGTCCTCATAATGCTTGTGTTTATTCCAAAATCAGTTGCACTTAGTCTAGATATTTTAGTGTCTTTAACTTTGCAAGTGCAATAAAATGTTTGTAAGGCTTGCACTCGTGCCTATACATGGCCTCTTTGCCTTCACCAACTCTTCCCTGCAGGTCAGAGTCATGCCCTCACTCATGTTCACAGGACGTATAGCAATAAGGGGTGGGCAAAAATCATATCTCAGTATTTTAAACTGAATTATGATGCATCATTTAAATCTCAGAAAAACACATTTTGACATGATTCTAGAAAAACATGAGCAATAATACTAACTTAATATCACAGTAATAGGCAGTTGAGCATGCAATGCTAGAGAATTCTTTTGTTTCTAATGATCTAAAAAAAGAAAAGACAAGCAGCACAACACATTCACACTGTCGAGATTGTACAGAAACATTTTTTTCTGTACAAGGTCAAATTGCACTCTTCCTTTTACTGAAACATTTTTAAAGTTATTTTTGGAGCTTTTGCCTTCATTTGAATGAAGGGACAGTGAATAGTTGGAAAGTGCGTATCATCTCTACATTTATTGACAGAGACCAACACTGGATGCCTGTGACCTGTGGCCCCTAAAGCCACACTCCATTAAAAAACAACTGCATTCTGTGGAGGATATCACCACTTGGGCTCAAGAACGCTGTGGACATTGATTTGCCGTTAACACCGTTCATCCCTACATCTACAAGTGCACGTTAAAACTCAAACAAAAGTCATGTATTAACAACACCCAGCTTCTCTGACCCTGAGCTAATCTGAGATGGAATGATGAAAAGGGAAAAAGTGTGCTGTGGTCTGATGAGTCCACATTTCAAAATGTCTTTTGAAAGCCATGAATGTTGTGTCTTCTGTCCTAAAGAGTAGGGGTGGACGATACTGGGAATTTGGTATCGATCCGATTCCAAGTAAATACAGGGCTAGTATCGTCGATACCAATACTTTTTACATGAAATGTAATGATCAGTGAATAATTTTGTAATTTTGCCTTGAGTTGGTTGATTATGATTATGGTAAAACACAGCACAAAGATTTTAGGCAATAAAAATGCTTTTATTAATGAACCACAACAATAGAAATTTTTTTTAACTGTATAAAAGTAAGAAATTATTCCACGTTTAAGAAAAAAAATCACAAGTGCAAAATAACAAAAAAAGCAGCAATGTAAAAAAAAAATATAAATATAACAATGTCAACATCACAATAAAAAATACCTTCCATTGCACAAATAAAGTGTAAACTACAGTTAACCTTAATCTTTGGCTTTCTGCTCACAAAGCCCCCTCTTTGCCCTTTTGGCTCTGTTTCCGTATTGACAACAGATTTAAAGGTTTTTATTCAGGAACAGTAACATGTTGACATTGAGGGAGAGAGTGCGCCGTTTAGAAGTGGTGGTCGGAGCGGAGGAAAGTAAAGTAAAGACGACATAAGAGAAACTGCCATATCGATCTCATCACGCAAGTATCGATCCGATACCAATACTCAGCTTGGTATCGATACTATCAATATTACGATTGATACGCCCACCCCTACTAAAGAGGAAAATGACCATCCAGACTGCTGTCAGTGCAAAGTTAAAAAGCCAGCTTCCGTAATGATATAAGGATGTGTTAGTGCCCATGGCATGGGTAGCTTGCACATCTATGCGGGCACCACTAATGCTGAAAAGTACCTACAGGTTTTGGAGCAACATTTACAACATTATATACAGGGCATACAGGACATCCCTGCTTATTTCAGCAACACAATGTTACACGTGTTACAACAGTGTGGCTTTGTAGTAAAAAAGTGCAGGCATTAAAATGGCCTATCAGCAGTCCAGACCTGTCCCCCACTGAAAATGTGTAAAACATTATGAAGCACAAAATGTGACAATGGAGACCCCATAGCTCGAGTCATGCGTGAAGCAAGAATGAGAAAGAATTCTTCAAAGATTCAACAGTTAGCGTCCTCAGTTCCCAAACACTTTTCGAGTGTTGTCAAAAGGAAAGCTGATGTAACACAATGCCCCTGTCACAGCTATTTTTTTAATTTGTTGCAGGTATCAAATGTAAAATGAGTGAATGTTTGACAAAAAACTGTGGAGTTTATCAAGAATGAACAAACTATTGTATTCTTTTTATCATTATATTTTACACAATACCAGAAATTCATTGAAATTGGGGTTTGTGTTTCCATCAAATCAACTGCAGCATAAGTAATCTTAAGTATTATGATCTCTTTTATGATCCCTTCGTTTGAGTTGCTCTACACACAGGGACAAATTCAGGCATAGCTCACAAGTTTTTTAATGTTTTTTTTGTTTTGTTTTGTTTTAATCTAATTGGAACTTTGTCCACAGAAATCCCCATTTCAGATGCACAAAAACACACACTTATGAAAACAGGTCCCAGAGTGGATAAATCTGGAAACGTTGAGCATTTCCGTGTGGACAACAAATGCAGATAGCTTCAGAAACAATGATATCATAGCCCATCCCTCACTTAAATTGCATTTTAAGCAAGGGATTGGGCTATGATGTCATGACAACAACAGAATCAGTGGAGGAGAGTCGTGCTCCTGCTGCAGGAGTTAGTACGTTTGCTTTGGGTTTTACAGCCAAATCTACTGCTCCTATGACCAGCACAAGCAACAATGCTACACAGATCACAGTACATGCCGCTGTTTGCATGTGCACCCTCGCTTCTTTTTCTCTGGTTGTATGTCTGTAGCACCACTAACAGGCCTGGCATGTATACTACAGTGCTTTTTGTGGACACACATTTTCTTGAAACAATGCCATGAATATACAAAGAACATTTTCAATATTAAACTGTTTCATTGCTGTGTGGACAGGGTCTGAGACAAAACCCTGATACAGCCTTAAACTGGATCTGTTTCCCACCCCTAGTTCTGATGTGACATCCGAGCTGCTGGAGGCCAAACGGAGGTCAGAGCGTGATGATTTTCTTGGTGAATAGATGACATTGGTGTGTATTTATAGACGCAGTATTTCAGTACAGAAGATGAACCTCTGCTGACCAGGGGTCCGCACTGGACAAAACGCTCAGCTCCTATTTATAAACCAAAGAGTATAATCAACACACTCTATTGTCACTATTTTGGCGTATTAAAGAATTACTACGTGTAATCTATTGTTTCGGGGTCTTGTCATAAAGATAGAGATCAGGAGTCAGTGAAAACATCACGTAGATCACCGTGACATGTTGTTTACACTGGAGATTCACCAGAGGTAAAATAAACAGCTCCATTATTGGATAATGTCATAGAAATAGCTCCGATATCAAACTTGTAGTATTTCTGCTCAAACAAGAGAGAAGGGGAGAAAAAAAAAATAAAAACTCGCGCTGATTAGAACAATTGCCGGATTTTCTGCGAATCAAATCTTCGCATATTTTCCTGTTTGGAGCAGATGTATACCAAACAGTGGTGACCCCCCACTCTCCTTTTCAATGGGGTCGGCCTGATGTGCGCAACTTTAGGTGGAAACTGTTGCTCCTCAATCTCAAACATGCACGAGAATGTCAGGAATTCAATTGTGTGCAGGCATTGGGAAACATGCAACCTGCGCGTGACACGACCGGCCGGGTCGCATCGCCGGTGCCCCGTGGAGCGTGCAGGCTGTTCAACCCGGAACGACGCCCGGTAAATATGCAGCTTTCTGTGCGCGCGCTCCTGTATTTAAGATAGGGCTGGGCGAGATATTAGGTTTTAAAAATGTATCAGTTCATGTTTCAGGATGGGATAGCCCAGGGGAGCCAAGAGAAGTCACGGGCCAGCTATCCTGCTCTGTCTTGAAACACGCATCTGTCAAGAAAATAAGATATAAATGTGGAGTGAATAAAATTCAAAACATGGACTGCTTCTAATTATTATGATCAAGATCTTTTGTTTAAAAACACAAATAAACAATATAGGTGAAAACTCTCATCAGCTCAAAATTATGATATTAGTTGTAAATAAAACCGCAGTGTAAGTAACATTCTGGAATTTGGACCATTATGCATTCTTCAAGTTTTTATTTATTTACCTCTAAGGAGGGATCAGCCTTGATCAATCTCTTATCTTTTTAGCCCAACAAAGATGCAAAACTTTTGCAGATTATGCATGCACCACACTCCTTAACCTGTTTTTATGACCACTTATGGGAGTTCAGCAATGCAAAAATACCTTGGGCAAAATTGTGCTTAAAAATGATACTATATTGAGGCCGCTAACTGTTGGGAAATAATACACTTGAAATGTCACTATAGAGGGGAATTTTAATTCTATTTTTTATGTTTTACAGAGAATATTTTAGCTTTAAAAATCTAATGTTTTGACACCTGTTTGACACAATATCAATAAAATCAGTCTTGCCTGCCTTGCTAGTGCAAAGTAGCTTTTAACATAGCCTATTGTTGTGTTCTTGATATTCATATGTCATTGGATTTGTTTTGTAAGGTACAATGGTATTTATGTTATAATGTAAATTCAAGACATCAGATTGGTCTAAACATTTGTATCTAAATTTGTAAACAGAACTGGCTCTAGATATCTTGGAACTCTTGGTAAAATTATAATCTGGTGCAATGTAATAATCGTATTTTATTCCAGTGAAGCATTATTTTAATGTTAGATGATAAAATGTATATTCATAGTAATTCAACCAAGACTTTACAATATGATATCTACTGGTACATGTGCAATGACATTTGGAAATCCCTTAGCAGATAAGGAGACGATTCAGACAGGGGTCTGTTGATAACTCTTAAATATTAAGTCAGTGATGATTTGACAGCCTATTACAGTCCTTTTTGGGAGCAATCTGTGCCAGTGGGTTTGATGGACAGCAGATTCTCGTGGGGGAGCTTGAAAGGTACATCAAGCAATATTAATCGAACTTTGTCTAAACTCTTAATCCTCCTGGGGGGCTGGGCCTTAATGTTTTGGTTTGCAGAAGGAAACCAGAGTACCTGAAGAAAACCCACCTATGTACGGGGAGACCATTCAACCAAGGCCCTGTCTGAACAGAGAGCTGAACCAACATCCTTTTTGCTGTGACGTAACAGCACTACCCGTTTCACCACCAGGCAGCCCATTAAGGGGAATTGACCTTTTCTAAGAACAGAAGGTAAAGTTCTGCACACTTAAACAAATACATCAACAGCATTTGAAGCTTCCCGGAAGGCTTACCAACTTTTTTGTGTCCCCAACATAATTATTCAATTTAGACAGAGTGTAAGTCTGTAAATTTTGATTATAAGAAATGATAAATTATTCATGTCACTAACTTTTGTTGCCGTTTTGATATCAGTAATCACTGTAACACCACCCACTTCTCATATGTTGCCATATCTTGGCACATGAAACCGTGCTCTTATTATGGTAAATATGAAAAATTACCTTATTTTTCAGTAACATAAAGCAGTAGCTCCTCTGGTGGGCCTCAGAGGAACCTCTGGTGGTCTACTTATGCCATTTACAACACACAAAAGTAAATAGCATTATTATTAAAAATAAAATCCTGGAGGAAAACAGGATTGTGGTCTGTCTGAAAGAGACTATACTTTTATTACAGAGTTGTCTTAAGAAAAGCTTTGGAAGTGTTTTTCTGAGCAAAGAAACATTGAATGTTCATTTATCTTCTTGTTTACGTCTGATTGGATATTTCTTAATAGTCTTTTTTACACTTCAAAACAAGATTTGTATGCCTCAGTTGCAGTTGCTGTTATGCTATGTTTCAATATTTAAGCTTATTATTGCATCCTGTGCTCATTGTCGGCTTTTCTTTTTTGTTTACAGTTTTATTTCATATGGTTGTCTTTATTTGAATGGTGCCCTCTACCTTTTAGAATATAAAGATCATAAATTTCACTATATTTGGTTTAAACCAATCACTAAAATAGTGATGAAGTTATTACATTAAAGCAAATGACATGTAGGAGAGTAGAAAATGTTGCTAACATCAACAAACAGACATTTTCTCAGTACTTTGGTATGATTACGTTATTTTGTGGGATTTTTTCTGCAATTTTTGATTTTAAAACACGTATCAATAATATGTATTCTTTATATTTCCCTCATATGTTAAATTATAATATATTGATTACAGGCATGTAACTCCACACGTTAGATTTCACAAATTCCTTTGCACCATTTGGAAAAGTGAGTTGAATTGGTGTGGATTTGCACACATCCAAATGTTGTCCGTGCATTTGTGCAATTTAAACAGTGCTCTCTCTGTCTCTCCCTATCTCTCTCTCCTTTCAGATAAAATTATGTACTTTTCAGCACCACAAAATATAATGGATATTTATCAATTTAAAATGTGGGAATTCAGATCAAACGTTAACAGTCCTGAGTAAACAGAAATGGTGTGCATATTAACATAAAGTTCAGAAAGCTGTAAGAGTTTGTCTGCAGTTTTTATTTTTAAAATAATTAATTTGCTGAATATTAAGACTATTGTCCTTGCATCAGCGATATTAGAAAGGGATATGTGTTGTCAATCTTTAATATGAACCATGTACTTGTCATTCTGGTATTGTGACAACTGCATTTATTTATTTAATTCCGTGAAATAAATGGCAATACACATACCACGTATGAAAATGCAACCTATTTGAAAATTAACTTAGACCATCTTGCCCAGCCTTATTTTGGGTGTGTTCGCCTTTAAGGACGGGTAGAAATGAGGGTCAAATGCGTTGACTGTACATGGAGCTGACCTCATTCATCTCGTTGATAATAATCTGTCATCTGTGAGAGTCACACAAAGGACACAATCAGCTCGCGCAGGGCTGTCAAACTGAACTTGACTAAACTTTATCACCCCGGGCAGAAAAGATGACGAGAGAGAAACAATCGAAATCACAAGCTTGAGTACACAGCAGCTCAGCGCTGGTCCACACTTAAGCTGTCCTTTATGAATCATGATCAGAGAATATCATTTCTAAATGCTTTTTTAACGAGTAGGTGTTGGCAAAGATAAATCATTGATAGACAGCTTTGGTTTCCACAAAAGCAACATTGTATTCCCACGATCAGGGACTAACTGTAGCGGATTTAAGGACATTTATAGCTTCATTCTGAATCTGAACACAGACTGAATGTTTATTGAAGAACATTTTCATTGCAGTTAGAATTTACAACTTCTTAAATCACATTTTCTTATTTCTTTGCCTTTTTAAATGCATTTTTTGATTATTCATTGTGAAGTTCTGGAAGAAAAGAAAAGAAGAGGATTATAGGGATCAGACTGATTCAAAAAAGACTTTTGCAAAGTAATGAAATATTCTAAATAGTTTTGATGTTATTATTGTGTTGATGCTTTCAAATGTTGTGCATGTGTTGTTTTAGGTACTCAGGTAAAATGGTTGGAAAGTTGTTTGCAGATTTTCGTCATGATACAATCGTTGATGTTTTAAACTGACTCGAGATCACTTCATGTGCTGCAGAAAGCATCCAAATATTTTATCTAAAGGTAGTTGAATGCAAGTTTCTATGTTTGACTGAACGTAGATTCCAGGATTTTTTTTGTTATTTACGAAAGTGTTTTCAAATGATAGTGTGAGTAAGAAGAATAAATGTATGGTGCATAAAACAAATAATTTACTAATGCATCAGGGAAGCATTTAAAGCTTGAAATAAATTATAACTTAATGAAATGAATGGATGATCAGAGAAGTATGGTTTTACGGCTGGTTGTTGGTAATTTCATTCCATTTATTTTGCTCTCTTTACTTTTAGGCATAGAAATTAAATTATACCAAAAAACTATATGAAATTTTAACTCTTATCTTCTTGCTACATTTTTTCCACAAGATGTTTTGTCATGTTATTAATTACTTTGAAATGGTTGAAATCATACATTTAGAACTTTTTACTACTGCAATACACTACAGGGTCACAGGCATACAAAGATAAACCATTTTAAAAGGGATAGGGACAAAACAACAATTCTTGTCGTGCCAGTCTTTTTAGATGTTTATGTGAGTTTTCTAAAAAAAAAAAAAAAACATTAAAATCAGGCAGTTAAGATTCTCCTTTCATTTGTTTTAACATCCCATGCTATTTCTTTCACACATTTTGCCGTCATATAGGCACAAATTCATGCAAAAATTGTTTATAATATGGCTACACTTTGCACTAATTGCAGCTATTAGTCCTTCTCAGTGCATTAGGAATGATTTTGATGCAATGTAAATCATTATTAAATAATTAATACATCATCTGTAATGCATCCAAATTAATTTTCACGTTTATATTATTGTTAAACACAGCTGATGAGTATCTTACCTTAATCCATAATCATAAAGATGTTACCGTTATATTTATTTAAAGTAATTCAGATGATGATGCTTTACAGTTGTTAAGCATTTACTTTTGCATAGCACATAGACAAATCTTCGTCTTAAGATATGATTAATAAATAATTCATAAATGCTATCTGATGACCCCATAAGCGTTATGCTTCACTAATGATTAATAGTTTTATTGTTTTAAAGTGTACAAAAAATATCCAGTGATCTCACAATAAACCGTCTAAACCCCCGCCTGGTGTGTGTGGATCTGTCAGCAGAGCTGTTTCAGTTTATTGTGAATGAGTGTCTAAAATGACCATTAGTCTTTGACGCGCATATTTGCTCAAAAAAGACATCGTCTTAAACTTTATTAAAACAACTTTAAATTTTTGTTGTTTTCTTAAGATCTGATTTGATCCATATTATTATCTTGGGAGCTTGTTTCTCAAATCAATGTTTTAATTTTTCAAGACCTCTGATAAATAAATAAAATAAATAAATTGGAAAACAGCTTATGTTACGTTTTTAAACACGTTGTCTTTTCCTGTATAAAAGGTCCAAACTGTAAACTGTGAGGTCCAAACTGTTCTGGGACTTGAGCACCACTGCTTTGAAAGTTCACTTCAGCTGAATTACGCATGACAACAACCGTCTTTTCCTCATACAACGTTTAAAACTGAGGTTAAATATGAAGAAGTTAGAAGTAGAAGTTAGCAAAATTGATCTTTTCATTGATGTTTCAATGCTCAACCACAAAATATGGGGTTTCCACAAACCTAAACAGTGTGTGGAAGCAGGTTGGCGCAGCAGCCGTGGATGTGTTGGCTGTGGTGAGTGTGAAAGAAGTCTTCATTTGAGATCAGGCCTGTGTGTGAGCCATGAACCCCGGCTGGCCTTATCTCCCCCAGCCCCTGAGACATCCTGTATGCAGGTCCATTGTTCGGCTCAACCGTCAGCCTTTCGGCACAAACGCACACCTGCCGCGCACGAGTCCACGCGAAGAAATCCAGAAGGAGCTTTAGAGGAGGGTCTATCAGGCGAATTTGAGAAAATGTGGACTTACAAGTGGTAACACTGGCACGCATGTGGGGATAGGACAGTCTATGTCATGATTAATATTTCACAAATAGATTTTTAACGATGCAGAAAATAAAGCACAAATAACTCTTAAAAATAGGTTATAAGTTTGCGTAATATTTTGCACATACTGTATTTATATTTGCAGGTAAAATCAAAATTCTACCCTTGTTAATGAAAAGGTGCTAAGAAGTATATGCTACTGTGCTCTAAACCCAAAAATGAACAGTTGTGTTTGCACTTTTTAAATGAACTTTGCATCGATTTCGAGGTAAGGCTGATATATGCTCCAATAAAGTCAACGTCCCAAAGCAAATTTTGTTTAGGTAAGCCCGATTTAAGTCAAAAGATACTTTTTTTTAACTAAAGAGTTAAATAATTCAGGCAAGCACAAAATGAAACAAAAATCCTGCAGGACTTTACCATCATTGAATCCAGCCTGTAGTGTGAAGCGTGGTTACACTTGCCGAAACATCATTTCTTGTAAAAACACTTGTATTTATTATTTTAAGAAGAATGTTTAGAATACACTTGCCTTTCAAACGCACCCTTATCTCCTTATTGTTTACAAAACATTAATGTGAGGAAGCAGAGAATACACAGCTACATTTCAGGCTCAGGCCCACGCTCCCTCTGCGTATTGGCGCTTGGGTGAGGATAGTGAGTTTTACGCACGCTGCAGGGTACACGGCTGTGAGGTTATTCAGGAAATTGGAGACATTTTTATTTCATGTTTTAAAAGAAGACACACACAGGCTTAAAGGGGCCGAATAAAACATATGGTTGCAAAATAAATACAGCTCGAGGAGAATGAAAGGCCAGGCTGCAGCTGACATGCGCACATTACCCAAAATGGAGATAGACTTCCTCATTATGCTTCATAATTTACACTTCAATAAATAATGGAATGAAAATATGTCAACACTTTATTTCATTCAAATCTCATCTGTTTAGATTTAAAGCTAGTTTAACCCCAAAATCCTCATGCTTTATGAAGTCACAGTTGATATGAATATTATAATTCAAAACCTGCTCAGTGTGCTCTCTGTATTGACCAAATACAGTGCAATCGGTACCTACAAAAGGTAGATTTTCTGGCTAAAACAGGCATTTATGACCATCCCATTTTGGGGATTTTAAAATTTATTGTGCACTCACTCCTTTTTTGCCATTTTTTAGAATTTTCTTTCTTCTTCATCAAAACATTGGAATTGTCTTTCAAGATTTACAGCACAAGTACGTCATATGACCAAAATACTATGTTTAATGAAAGCAGGTACATAGAGAGGCAGAAATATTCGTTGTATTCGTCCTTCATTTGACATTTTTTAAAAAAATTAGATTTATCCTTTTCTTTATGACTGCTGTTGAAGTCAAACTACAGGTTTTTCCCTGTTTGCTGGCCTTCGGTTCCCATAGCTTTTGCGCAGTTTGCATCCGTTGTCTATGGTTTATATCAAATACTTTTGAAAAGTACTTTGCAGCTCTAGTAGGAAAGTGAGCCAGTGTATGTTTTTCTTCATATCTCTGCCACCCAGTTCTCATGTAAACCGTTCCACTCACTGGTTGATTCATTCATTTGAAAAACTTTATGAAAATGAACTTGCGTCACTATGGCCACGAACACTATGAATCAAATGGTGTCTTTTTCCACAGCCAGAAACTTTAATACCCCGATACCACTGCCATTAAGTCAATTAAAAAAAAGTCACCCACTGCAGTCAGGAGCTGTAGTTCAAGTTTCCACTGAAAAGATAAATAACTTTCAATGTTGGACAGCGAAAAAGACTGAAGGAAATTTTTTTGTAAGTTAGAAAAAGTGCTATGAGTGAGATTCGGATGTAACCAGCCGCTTTATCCTGCGTCCATAAGACCACATTGGCTTTAATTACCCCATGTTCTCTTATTATAATAACACGGCAATGTTTATGTCAGAAAAAAAAAAAAAATACGTGTATTAAAAAACAAACACTCAAACATGCAGACAGAAGCATACAGAGAATAATAATAATTCATCGGTTGTCCCGGATATGCATATTTAATTAATTGGGTCATTAATGTGTAAAAGTGTTTAAGTGTCTTCTGTCTGTAGGAATAGGTGGATTTTTCTTTGATTATATTCTGGTTTGTTTGTGGAGAACAGCGGCTGGATCGTGCTGAATTTTTCTTTTAGCGTTGTTTACATCGATTCTGTGGTGTCCACTCAGTGTCCAAACTGGCTGTGGTGTGCTGTCAAAATGGCGAAACACTCCTTTAATAAAGGTCAATAACAAATGGCACAACATGCATAGTTAAGCTGGCATTTGACGTCTAAATAGGCCATAACAAATTTATTAGTTTTTGACACCGGTTGTTCCACCTGGCACTGGAGCATGAATGAACGGCTTAATTTGTAAGTCCATTGCTAAAACACAACAATAACAAACAAGCCTCAAATCAGTTCCTAAAAATCCTTGGCAAAACAGAAACCTTTACTTTTTTTTTCTAGAGTTTAAGTATTGTTTTTATTTTTTAGACCAAACTCTAAAATCATTGCAGTTTGTCTTCCTGCCTTTGCTTATATAATGTTGGAAATTTGTTTGCAGACTTTAGTCTTTGCATTGTTACGGGTTTGATATACTTCCTGCTTTTGTTGACCTTTTCCACAAAGTGATGGTGTGTTATTAGGACGACCAATGTCTGCAGAGTGATAATCCGGTTTGTCCCATGAATATAAAAAACTGCTAACAAAATAAAGTTTTTTTTAAGTTGTGGTTCAAAATGTAATTAATATTTCTAATCATGGGATAGTCACATTGTGTGACTTTGTCGGCCCTTGTATCTCTTAGATTTTTCTTAAATGACAAACTGTAGAAAACAAACGGTAAAAATAAGAAATCGATTCCTTAAGAAAGAGGTGTGTTTGTGTTGCTTTATATCGAAAGTTAGCAGCGTGAATATTGGTAAGATACATAAGAGAATGGTATCGACCAGATGCCTTGGCATTTTTGTCATTAAAGTTCCTGGTAAACACATGACAAAATCAATTTTCTATTGTAGTTTTTAAGGGCGAAAAAAACTTGGAAAGGAATCAGGCAGAAAATAAAAGCTGGATTTTGCTGCATATTTTTTGACGATATTTAACACAGTTTAAATCATAGTCAGCTGAGATCCTTCACTGTGGGAATAAAAGATAATATACAGTGATTGTTATCATTCTCATCACTATTATTATTATTATTATTATTATTATTATTATTATTATCATTATTATCAAATAGTAGTAGTAACAGTAGTAGTATCATTGTTTTGGATATCTGATATTTCATTTCCAGACATATAAATATTAATTAGAGCAACTTAAATATAAGCCTCCAACAGGCATTCATTACAACAAAAAGGGCAGCAGCTGTAAAAACACATTGCAAAATGTTTTTTTTTTCTTAAGGAGACGCTTTGTCGGTAGAGCAGACGTTTAACGCACACAACAAAAAAACGCAGAGCCAAACTCAATAGAAGT
This sequence comes from Scarus forsteni, assembly GCA_036419115.1. Classification (NCBI taxonomy): domain Eukaryota; kingdom Metazoa; phylum Chordata; class Actinopteri; order Labriformes; family Labridae; genus Scarus; species Scarus forsteni. Next base: position 6,986,580 of record JAZDUH010000229.1, on the reverse strand, counting down.
TCGACATTTTTCCCCCAAACTTCGCATTCCCTATTAAAAAAATACTTTATATTTGCAAAATGTCACTCTAACCATACGACACCTTTATCTTTGTCTTGTCTTGATCCCTTTTTTTTTTAACTTTCTCTGACAACAGTGGTGCTCAAAGCCTATGCGTAAAACAGATAACTTCATGACCACTGTTTTACTTTAAGAAATACAAGTTTATTAAGAAATTCACAAACCTAGAAAAGAGGGAAAAAGTGCTAATTAGAATGACACATGGCCCCAACATGAATGAGACAACACAGCTAAAAAAAACAATAGTAAGAAAGAGTAACAAAACCTGGCACTGCTGTTGTCAAAATGGCATTTATCATAGAAACAAGGGATGAAAAGTGTGTTACACCTGATTTATTCCTCGCAAGTTTTGCCTCAACAGGAGGTGAGGTTTATGCACGTAGGCCGGACACAGTTATGGTTACGTGGTGGGTCAAATTTAGCTCTAATGAATTTACACATTGAGGCACTGTCTGAATTAAGTCAGCGTATGGCTTAGTTTCATTTGGCAAAAGACAGTAAAAATTGTGCGTAAAACTGAATCATAACGCACGCCAGTAACACACAGCTGAAATAATTCAGCGATATCTATTTCCCTTAAGAGTTAAAGGCACATTTATGGCTACGATACCAAAATGTATGGCTATCAGTCCAAGTGTAAAACAGGCGCACTAATGGCTCCACGAGATTGTGCTACCTGGTGTGTCCTGGTGACTTCTTTAGCTGCAGCTCCCATTTTATAAAGCCTCCACAATATCAGCTCTCGTATACTTCCCAATCGGCCTCCCTGGACCCAAACAGCTCGTCAGCACGGTCTATTAAAAAATACTCTTGGTTCTGTTTTGAAATCACAGGAATCAAGTCTCGCTCTCTGAGTCCGTGTTTTACGCAGATCATTTGGTAAACTTTAAATATCAATCCTCGTGTGTAACGCCGAGTGTTTGGTCTCGTGTTCCCAGTACGAGCAGTGCATCATGGAGAGCTCCGCGGGCTGACGGGAGCACGCGAACTGAAGGCCCGCTCCGTTACTGGAGGAGACTGGGGGAGGCGCCGCGGTGGCCGGGCTCAGCTGCTGGGCATGGTGAGGGTGCGCGGGATGGTGGTGGTGACTCATGCCGTTGTAAGAGTTCACCATGCTGGGGAGTGCCATGCTCTGCACGCGGGAGTACGGGTTATACGAGGAGGGGGCTGACAGTCCCTTCACATTCACTGGACTCACGTTGCCGCTCGCCATCTGACAGGACGTGTAGGACATGGGAGTGGGCGGCTGGCCGAGCGACCACGAGTTGTTCATGAAGCTGGACTGCAGGTACTTCGGTGGGGACAGGTACCCGTAGCCGTCTCCCCCGAACAAGGACTTCCCCGGCTGGAAGTGCGTCGGTGGAGGTCTGAAGGGCCGCTTCATTCTGCGGCGCCTCCTGTAGTTCCCCTTCTCGAACATGTCCTCGCAGGCCGGGTCCAGGGTCCAGTAATTCCCCTTCCTCTCCCCGCCGCCTTCCCGGGGAACTTTGATGAAGCACTCGTTGAGACTCAGATTGTGCCTGATGCTGTTCTGCCACCCTTTCTTGTTTTTCTCATAGAAGGGGAACTTGCTGATGATGTATTGGTAAATACCGGACAGAGTGAGGCGCTTCTCCGTGCTCTCCCGGATGGCCATGGCGATGAGAGCCACATAGGAGTACGGTGGTTTCTGGGAAGGGTCCGGCTTCTCCGGGACTTTATCCTGAACCGGCTCCTCTTTGGGTCGCTCTTTCTCCTTGCTCGTGTTGGTGTCGTGGATCATCAGTGCCATTGCGTCATCCTCCGGGTTTTGGTAAGTGGCCATCATTGCGCACACCAAAACAAAACAACTCCAGTCCAAATGCTAATGCACAAACCTCCTCAAAGCGCTCCGAGCCTCGACTAGCACAGAGATGCTGCAGAACCCCAGGATGCAGCGCAGGACTGAGAGCTTTCCTCCAAAGTGTGCGCAGAGAAATCTTTATTTTGCAGCTCAGTGGGAGACACACACCAGACCTTCAGACTCTTCAGCGTTGAGTTTTCTAAACTGGTTTCTGATGGAGGCGCAACCCAAGTTGAGCTCCGAAAGTGTGTAAGCCCAGCCCTTTCCTCTTTTTTCAGGCACACTGACAGGCTACTTTTGATCCAATGCTCTCCATGCTGCGACGTACTGTGTTGTGATTTGTGCGCCTTTGAGTTCCGCCTCCGGTGCTTACAGTCAATGAAAAAATAATAAGCTCTTCAGAGCAGACAGGCTTTTTTGAATCACACCTCAGTCGAAGTAGCGCAGTGTGGACACATTGATTTTATTTTCCTTGAAATAAAATAGAAATACGACAAACATAAAGTGCTGGAAAACTATGGAAATTAATTTATAAGCATATCCGCAATTTGTGAGACACAAAATCTTTTTGATTACACCAGGGAACAAATCAAAATCAGTATGATAAGTATTTAATTAAACCTCGAAATTAATGTATATGTAACTAATAATAATGATGAAGAGTAATAATAAGAATACATAATCACTAAGTAAAGCAAAGAGAATAAAGGAAAGCATATTCAATGATTCAATGAGGTGAAATAATTCAAGATAGCCGATTAAAATAGAAAAATGAAAAAAAAATATTCATTAACACAATCTTCAAGATTATAGAGGCAAAATCAAGGAAGACAGAGAAAGACAAAGACAAAAAAAGAATATTTTTTTTGCCCTCACAGATGATTTATGCTCCCCCCCACCAAAAAAAAGAAAGAAAAACACAGATTGAAAAATGAAAATAAAAAAGTAATAAATAAATAAATAAAAGTTTGAATTGCTCATAATTTTGATTTTAACCCTAAGCTAGGCATAGGCAGCTTTGGTAACCAAGAGTGCCACACATATGCTGTAGGACAACAATTTTAATAGACTAAATGTATTTATAAATTACTAAACAAAATAGGTATACTTTTATCTGAGTTTCTTTCACCAACATCTATTTCAAACCCCAAAACCAACAGTTACATATCATTTATTAAACCAAATCCCTTGTAAAAACAGTTAAAGGTACATCCTCAACGCAGTGAACAGAATAGAGCAGTTGCATGTCTGATGTCCTTGATTTAAAAAAGAAAATTCAGTTATGCTTCATTTAAGAGGTTGACGGAGCGAACTGTCATTTGTATTACTTACTACTTTTAGAGATATTAACATAGACCAGAATATTGTCAAACAATTGCTTCTACTAATGGTTCAATGGCACTCTTTGACAAGAATTTTTCATGTTTTCATTTTTTTTTATTTGAAATTGATTTGTGAAAGCTTCTCATTTGCAGTGAAGAAGGCAGTCCTTGGGTTGACAAGGACATTACAGGAAATAATTTGATTTTCTCTTCATCCTGTACCAATGTCAATAACAGCATGACATTTACAAAGATAGATAGATAGATAGATAGATAGATAGATAGATAGATAGATAGATAGATAGATAGATAGATAGATAGATTACTGCCAAACAGTTTTATGTTAGAAAGTTGCTGCAGTTCATTTATCTTTATTAGCCTATCTTATACAGCTTTTATGAGGCAGTAATATCAATTGTTCACCTACTCCCCCTGGCAGCTTCATAGAAATTGCTTTTTTTCCCCAAAAACACACACAAACTTTCAATTTTTGTAATGTCCACATAACTCCCTGTTAAGCTTCTCAGACTTACAAATACAGTCTCCAGCACAAAATGAAGTGTTTTTTTGAAGACTACGTCATGTGCAGTTACACACTGCTTTTCTTATGATTGGTCCCTTTTCCAAAATGACCTATTCTTCCACCTTCAGACTCTAGTAGAGCTTAATGGCTAAAAACAACTGTGCACAGGTATTGTCCCCATGGTAAAATAATCAAGTCAGCTCAATGCAAAGCATGCTATTTTCCATTATCAATGAACCATGTCAGACACTTTCAAACAGAAGGTTTCTAAGTTTATATACAATTTCCTTTTTCTAATCTAATTTGCACATGCGGGAAACCACAAGTAAATCCGTCCTGAACACGACCTTACTTTAGAGGACACATTCTTTGTAATTAAAAATTAGGTTAAATTATCGAGAAATGACAAAGACTACAAGTACTCCTTTTACGTGAGAATTGACCATTTTAATCACTGAGGATTCATTTGCTCTCTTATTAGCTACCACGACTTTGAAGGGGCAAAGTTGTTCATCAAAGATTATTAAGATACTAATTGTCCAAACTGAAGGCCTAACTCACCACCAATGAGAAGAAATGGTGGGGTAACGAGTGAAAGCTCTTAATTTAGCCTTTTGCCCATTTATTATTGTCATGCAGAATTCAGCTCTAATTAGTTCATCATGATTTCTAAGCAGTCAGAATGCCATCAATCAGCATTGTAAAATGCAAAGTCGATTGTACAAATCGTGACCACGAAGGAAGGGCAGACAGATCCAGTGTTTTTATTTTTTCTTTCTCTGGAGCAGTAAGATGGTGCGCAAATTCTGAGCATTTTTCAACAGGCAATCGCCTAGACAACTAGATGATTCATTCACGTTTGCCAACCAGAGCCTATATTAGGCTATCTGTTTAACCAGGTATTTCCAAAAGGCTTCATCTTCAACTCTCACACCTAAACTGCTGCATGCCCAAAGAGTTGTTAAAGTCTGAACAGCCAGTGCTTCTTAATTATCTCACATAGAGAGGGGGAAGCGCAGCAGAGGGTATACATTTCTCCGGCCACCCATGAGGGTCCCCTCGGCTTTCTCCAAGAGTGTATTTCCGTGCTCTGGGAGTCTGTGCAGGTGGAACAGCATTGGCATGTGTGTCATCACCCTGCAGCAGCAGCCAGTCTGCAGCCTGCAGGCCGCAGCAGCTGAGAGCCAGCCATCTCTCAACGTGCAATTACCACGGAGGCGCAGCCTGAAGCGGCACAGCGCCGTGTTGTTCCTTGTTCCGACGTCTTGTTCGCATGTTTGAGGCAGAGTGAATTTCCTGATAATCTCAACACCGCTAATACACCCCTGCTTTCTGAGTCTGAGGCTCAGCTAAACATGACATCATTCTGTCTGTTTAAAGTCAGGCAGATAAAATAAATAATCCGGACATCAAAATGAGCATTATGCAAAAAATCCAGGCCGCAAGTTCATAGGATTTGACTCGGACATTTAATTTTTTACTAATCAATGAAAAACATGTAGCATTAATGTATGGCTTACATTTCTAGGTTGAAAAGCCTGAGTTTAATTCACAGGTCACTCTCAGTATGGTAGTTTTATTAAAGAGGACACTACGAAACAGACCCCCCTCATGTATTAAATGTTTTTGTTTACCTCCAGCTTCAGGGATGTTAAGTCTTCTCTGCTGTCCCGGGTCAAGTCTGCGGTCCTCCCTTTTGCCTTGGTGTTGCAAAGAAATAAAACTGCATCCATCCAAACAAACTTTAACTGAAGCCCTTTCAGGACGATTAAAAAACCAAAGCCACGTCTGTTTGCACGATGAGGCAACATTATTTAATTCTCAGCTTCACATATTTCAATGAAACTCTGTATCATCTGTTGGAAATCAAGCTGCCTACAAAGTTTTCTATCAACTTGAATGTTTATTTCACTGTTGTTGAAAGGTAATTAAATGAACAATTTGGTTTGTTTTTAAGATGTGCTTTATATGGACATAGTACTTTAATTATACACTTTCAGGTTACAATATATCACTCTTAAAAATCGATGTAGGCTATATTACAGGGCGAAACACAGAAAGCTTAATCATAGCCACAGCTGACATTCCCTGAACACTGAGCCTTGTAGCCTAAGTTACAAGTCAGTAACTTTTGGATTAACAGATATTTTAAGGAAATATCTATGTCCATAATAACATGCAATAGAGCTAATTAGGCTGCAATTCACGATCGTGCATACACATACTGAAATTATGTTTGAGTTCTGATTTTTATTTTGCAAAGGAGAAACCAGTAGTGCCAATAGTCATAGTCTTGAAGATGTTTGAGTTTACGTCCTGCTTTCATAAGTCATCCTGCAGTAAGTTTGTGTTTCTGTCTTCATCATAGTCTCTGCAAAGAAAGAAAATCACTGTAAGAGGGGAATCTTCAGAAGAAACTTTCTTATTCTAAATTTACTGCACCTTTAAATATAATCAAATTGTGGTTTCATATATATATGTTAATAAACTAATTTCATAATTTTAGGAATCATCTAAAAAAATATTAAGGACAGAAAATAAAGCTGAACATGGCTTGGGTTAAAAGTTTAATTTCGGTTTTCAATGTGCTTGAATATGCAGAGAAAATCCACCAATCCCCCAGACAGTATTATTATGCTGTTTTTTATTTTCTAGGAAACAAATGGAAACTATGAAAAGCCTATTTTGTTACCAGTACATCACCATGAAAACACGGAAAGATGCCACCTTAAAGTAGATAACATGTTATTAAGTTAACGTGTGACCACATATGTTTTGGACTCTAAAAGTTATCTTATAAATCTAATTGTAGATGTTCATGTAAAACTATGTCAGAACTATTTCCAAATGCACATGATGAAATGAATGTTTAAAAATAGCGAAAATACTTACTAAATAACATAATATTAAGTGTTTTATAAAACAGCTGCAAACATGTTTTTTTTTATCATGTATTCATTTTATTTCCATACAGCAAAGACCATTATCATGACAATTTAACATATTCAGTTTTGGTATAATGAATTGTGAGAAATGAACTATAAAAGCGTATTATTCATTATATAAAGTTATTGAGAACATTTGTGTCAGTTTGGCTCCGGCAGAGTGAGTAAAGTGACTGTGACCCTCTTTAAAGCCAAACATGCAAATTAGTTTTAGCGGATAGCTTCTTACAATTTGGCATTTAAACGAAAATTTTCATTTAGAAATAATGTTTAATTTGTGAATTGATTAAACATTTGATTTACAGTTTAAAACATTCTGTCGTGCATAAAATCAAACATTAAAATGTGATACAGCACAAAACAAACGATGTTAAGCTGATTTAGTAATCTTTGATAAGTAGCTTAACTTTTTAAGCTTCAAGGCTGCAGATGTTTGAGGCAGTAACTAACCTAGTTCTTCTTGTTAATGCATCTTATTATTTTGGTAGATTTTAGGCTGTAAAATTAAATAAACTCTCAAGTTAACGTGTCACATATGTGGGCATATAGGCTATGCATACTGTATATCTCCCTTCTGCTCCATTCAGCTACCTGTGGTCTGAGCGGCTCTGCTCTGCCGCAGTCACGCGCTTCACGTCACAACAAAACTTGAAACGAGCATGTCGACAATCCGTAAACAAAACAAGGAGACTGAAACATGAACTGAGGCAAGCTTCTGAGAGGAATGTTAATATGATAGTATGGGCATACAGACTGTTTTTACAGGCAAGAACTTTAGAAGGTGATAAATAAACAAACAGCGAATAAATACAACCAAACACCCTCAGGGCCGTTTAAAAGGGAATTAATGGCTTCATTTTAGTGTCTAAACAAGCCATTTTGTTCCTTAAAATAGTGACCAATTACATTTAATTTTCCTCAAAATCTATCTACCAAACTAATACTTCTGTCAGGAATTTAGGCTACACCTAAAAAATACATACCTTTGAGGGGAAAAATACGAAAACGTCTCATATTAACTGAAAAAAATAAAGAAAACTTAAGCAAAAACTTTTCACAGCTGCCTGTTCACCTTTTTTTTTCTAAATAACAATGGAAATAAAAAGAGTAACAATAACATCGACATCAACAACAATAAAATAATAAATAATGATAATATAACAAAACAGCAAGTAGTCTAATAAATAACAACAATAATAATGATAATAATAATAATAATAATAATAATAAAATAGCAAAATGCAGGTTCACTTCTGTCTTTTGCGTGTGTTGTGACTGCGTATTTTCCATTTCAAAGAAGATGGCAAGAATCATGAACATAACTGTGTTGATGAAAAGTTAGATCATGCTTTATACAATTGCTCACTGAACTTGCAGCATATGTGTCACAATAACTGCTCAAAGTCGATATTTTAAACACCAAACAATGTCTTAAACATGTAATAAACTCACATTAAAATGGGAAAGGAGTGATTCTGATTTTCTTGTTTTCACGACGCTGGGTAGCAAAATTTGTCTTTGAAATCAAACCTGATCAGCTACCCATCCCTAAAAACAAATGAGCTGATATCCATTATGATGCCTCATTTTACATGCTGAGTTTGTTTGTTACATGAGATAAAACAGTCAGTAGTTCTTGTTTACCTCTAAACATCCGTTGAAACTCTAAGTTCTAAAAAGGTAACTCTGCCGCACAGGCACATACTTTATTAATCCAAGGGGATTAATATTCTACCTCAATTGATCTATTCTAATCTCTAATCTTCCACAATGAATAAAACAGTTAAAGCATCTGTTCCACATGGTCTCATTCTTATCGCCAGTCAATGCTATTCGTTTCTTTTCTGTTTCCATTGAAAGACATTTGAATAGACTAGCGTCACGACAGCAATAGAGCTTTTACTTTGAACTGAAAATCAAGTAAAATTACCAGCAGAAAATCTCAGTTTTTCTTTTCCTATTTGAACTGAAAAGGACTATTCCACTAATTTTATTTCAGACAGCTCCCCCTCTTTTTTCTAAAGCCTACACACGGGGAGCGCGTGGCACAATAAACGGAGAGGCCGTCATTATAACGGGCCGTAATGTAGTTTGAAAGAGTGGAATTCCTGTCCTCGCGCACTTCCTGCCCTCGCGGGTCTGGTTTTAGGATGTTTACGAGCGCGTGCAGGAGGAATGCGCTGCACGGATCCGCCGGGTCAGGTCGGTACCGTAGACCAACCTGCAGACAGCTTTAAAACAAAATGAAAACATTCTATAAAATGACTATTATTACTACTATAATAATAATTTTATGAATACTACTACTAATACTACTACTACTACTAATTTTTATTAGTAAATTATATCACAACAACAATAGGCCTAATTATGATTATTAAGATTATGATGATGATGATGATTATTATTATAGTTGTTTTTTCAAGCCCTTTTGCAAGACACTCTATCTATCTATCTATCTATCTATCTATCTATCTATCTATCTATCTATCTATCTATCTATCTATCTATCTATCTATCTATCTATCTATCTATCTATCTATCTATCTATCTATCTATCCCATGCTATAATTATTAGTATCATTTTTAAATATATAGTGTAAAAATAAATTATTCTAGACGAGTTGATTGAGTAATATATTGCCAATTTTATTGTGAAAAAGCAAATGAAAAAGTTTTTATGCCAGTAAAATATTGTTTTTAACAACTCTTTGTAGTCAAATCAATAGGTCTAAAATCATTTCCACCCCTGGGTGCAAAGTCCTCAGTCTCAGTTGCACGATACTCAATAAAACAATAAAATAGAAATTTAAATAAACAAGACAATAAACACCAAAGAAAGTAGCACAGGTCCAAATACAAAACACTGGAAATTAACCTATGGACAAATGTGCATTATACTGACAAAAGATAGCAATATACTAAACAAAACGCAATCAAACAGCAGAAATATTGCAAAAGACACAGTATTTTTTCTTAAAAATGAAGTGTTTGGTTTCTATACTCAAGATCTAAATCTAAAGATTACAGTGATATTGAGATATTGATGACAGAGATCTTTACTAGTTTCTATTTTGCTGCCCTTTTTCTTGCTGTTGCTCCATTTGTCTAATCTGAATTATGTCTCCCACCACTCATCTGAGTTTGATCTCTGGCTCATTAGCATCTAGTTTGTTTGCATCATTAAACAGCATCAAGGTACTGGCACCCCTTAATAGACTCCTCACGAGGAAAGAGATTGGGTGGGGGGTGGTTACAGAAAAGTGGGATGAGGAGGAAGAAGAAGAAGAAAGAGGATGTACCCCCAGCCCTCATGCAGCTTCTCCAACATGACTTTTGTTCCTCTCAGAAAGAAAAGAGACTCAGAGCAAATAAACACCGACCACCGGGTTCCACCCATCTCCTTTACATCCCTGCCTGCATGGATTAAGGTTAAGGGGGATGCAGATGAAGGAAGGGGCCAGGGACACACAGGAAAATAAACACATGTATGCATTCATGCATCGTCTCACTCTTAAGGTGTTACGTCCATATGCATGTACTGTATCAGAAAAATGTCTTATTAAGGGGATGCTCTGCAGGGGGTGGATGAGGAACACTTCCTGACTTTGTACTGTCCATCCCCTCTCCTCTAAACACACTGATTATTGTGTGAAAGCAGACCCAACCTACCTTACTACCTTACCTTCTCTTCATCTGTGTGAGTGTGATGGGCTTTTACTGTGTTTACATTTCTTATCTGCAGCAGGAAGCTTATAGGAAGCTCGATGGCCTTCCAGAGTAATAATTTTATTCATTTCATTATGCTTTCCATCACATAGTCTCACTTACAGTGCCAATCCACATTTTCACATCTCACAACACAATCAGCAAGTTTAGCCATTCAAGGATAAATGATTAACTTTTGAGATTTTAATCTGTGATGTTTGTGTATTAAAGACAAACAAAGAGGCATTTTTTGTCAGTCACTCATACAATCAATCAGTCATTAAGAAAATCAATCAGTTGTAAAATCAGTTGATCAATAATTCAGTCATTATCCAAGTAACTTACTTCCTTCAATCCATTATTCCATTCATTTATCTTTCCTTTTCTCCTTTCTTTATTCCTAACCAATTAACTAACCAACCAAACAAAATAACCGACTAAGTAACTTACTAAAATCCATAGGAGAATTATTGGCACTTCTTCCTACAACACTGTACACAATTAAACCCTCTTACATACCTCATCAACTATCTATCTAACTAGCAAACAAACTAAACGACTAACTAACTGTAATAGCATACACTTACTAAATGACTAAGTATCTTGCAGACTTCTTAACTCCTTACCCACTTTCTTACCTATCTAAATAACTCATAACAAATGACTGTCAGCTTAGTAACTAACTGGCTGACTAAATAACCAACCAACTAGTTAACTTATTTGACCTATAACCTAGCGAAGTCTTATCTACTTACATGCCTTCTTACTGACTAACTAACTAACTAACTAACTAACTAACTAACTAACTAACTAACTAACTCACTCACTCACTCACTCACTCACTCACTCACTCACTCACTCACTCACTAACTCATTATTACAAACCAAGCCAACTACATTATAAACTAACTCACCAATTCACTAACCAATCTAACTAACTTACTGACTAGCAATCTAACTAACTACTATTTTCAACTTAACTAACTACCAACTTACCTGATTGCCTAATTAACTCTTCTTACCTACTGACATTACAAAAGCACCTAACTGACCCAATAACAAAGTAATCAACGTTCTCACTAACTCTCTGGTCAATTAACTCATCTCTTAAATTACTTCCCTATGTGCTTCCTTCATAAATATTGAATAGAACTAAAGTGAGCTAACTTTACCAAACTAAAGTTCACTTTAACTACACTTCATAAATGTTTCTTGAGCTGTACTCCAGCTAATCTGTCAGCCTCTTCAACTGACCTAAAGAATACATGATTAGACTTTACTTGATTGAGTATGGTGACTTAATAAATGTGCTGATACGTGAAAACTGCCAACATTGGCATTTCGTAGGTAAGAGGCCGAAGTCTTTAACATGTCAGACGCCTGTGCGTGTTCAGGTTGATTGTGCAGCAGTATTGTTGACAGCTGTGTCCCTGGAAGTGCATTAACAGATAAAGAGTTTTATGAGGAGTAATTAATGAGGTAAATGTTTTTAGAAAAGAGTGCTGAACAGTCCTACAGAGGTAAGTAAGAGGAGTGAGGGGAGGTGAGGAGAGAGGGTAGCCACATTATGTTGTTGCTAACCTTTCCGGAGAGGTGAAGTGCTGCAGCCTCCTGCCAACAAGATTCTCTTTGAGGTTTTCTTGAACTGCTGCCAGGACTGAAATGATTCACAGGAGCTGAGAGTACTGCGCGTTTTCTCGAGCTGTGAGACAGCTTTACGATCAACAAGTTTTTCTTGGTGTGTGTAGCCATGCAGTCACTTTCTTTGTAACGTGACATGTTGTGAAGGAGATGAAGTGACAGAAAGGTGAGCTGGTGGTTGTCCATACAAGTTTATTTCTGTCAGTAAACAGGAAGAAAACCAAAGAACAAAGCATTTAATACCAAGAGGGTTAACTCTCCAATCTCCATGGGATTGCCAGCTCCCGAAATTGGCAGGATGACTAAATTGGAGTAAAAAAACAAACAAAGTAATAAAAATAAATATAAATCTGACAGTGGTTTTAGCTGAAAAAATGTTCTACCCATGAATGGATGAATGTTGTTCATTCATGTTGTTCTGGCATTTTTTTTACTTTGGTTTTAATAAAAGTTTAGAAAACCCATTCACCAACATGAAAATGTGACATAAAGCACTGTATTTAGAAATAAATAAATAAATCAGAGGTTTGTGCCAGCAGCGCCAATATTCTTATTCATGCTAATGTATTTTATAGTGTTGCCTGTTTGAAAACATGAGCCTCCTTCTTTCTTTGAATTAGCATGTGCCTTTTTGATATTAATATTGTTGGTGGGACTAGGGTATCAGATTCAGACAATCATACCGCTTTCACACTAAAATTAGCAGGTCAACGCTGTTTTTTTAAAAGTGGTTTAAACCCTTTAACAATCTGCAAGTGACTCTTTGCCCACTGCTAGCAGACCCGGGTCCAGCCGGCCACAGAAGAGCTGCATGGCTGTTTGTCCTCCTCTGGTGCATCAAGCTGATGTCATAAGGTTGATGACATCATCAGCAAGACGGCCCCTCCATGTAAACAATGGAAAGAAGCATGGATGCCGTGGACACGGTTTTCTTTACTTTGTACTTTTGTCCCTCTTTAAAAAATGTAGAAACTCAGCGCTGATAATACAAAGGCAGATGGAATTAGTTGCTGAGATGATTCAGAGTCACGTAAGTTACAGACGGAAGGGGCGGGCGTTACATTATGCAATGGGGACGTTAGGCCAGTGTCATCTGTACATTAGCGGGTAAGCCCGGGTGTGATGTTCTCACTGAAACCGATCAGAGGCAAGCCAATTAAAACCTGTGTTGCTTACAGGGTCAATCGACCCCGGACTAAATGCAGATTAAACCCCTTCGAATTGCCGACAGGAGCTGATTGTTACCAGGTTTAAACGTGGTTTGGGCCAGTCTGAAGTGGGTATTGATGAAAGAAAACAAACCAGTATGTCAGAGACCACAAATATATAAATGCTTCATGGCACTGGCGCCACCCTTGAATTCGAAAGCTCACAAAAACATGGCAAATGTGAACTTGGCTAAAACTTTTTATTGTGCCATTAATGTTGATAGCCAGAACCACTCTTTATAGGGGCCTATGTCTAAGGGGAGCCTTGAAAAGTATCACAGTTATCAGTGTGAGCCGTGTTTAGAAGTAAAGGCTAAATGAAGTCCAAACGAATTTGAATAAATGTAGACCTCCAAAGTCCTGGTTGAACTCATTTAACCCCTTCAGCAACAAGTTAGTCTTACTCACTTTCTAATAAACTCACATAACCTCAAACTCGTTTCCACATCTTCATCCTGGCTGCAGATTATATTTCAGCCCAAATCAAAACAAGTCACTTCGTTAGAGGTAATTACACAGGTAGCCTACCTCGCTGGGCAAACAAACATGGCTGCCAGCTGACACCCTGAAGACAGATCAAAGCTTGGACTGACAGAAAGCAGGGACACGCGTTCACGTTTGCACTCGTTGTATGAATGCGTTTATGTCTTCACACACTTCCTTTATGTCGACGGGGGATTGTGCAGTTGAAAGATGGAGGGAGAATCAGAGGAGAATAGAGTGACCTTTACAGTTGAGCAGCGTGTGAGAATAGTGTGTGTTAATGGTGCAGAACAGCAGAGATGGGCTGTGCGAGCTGTGGTAGGGGTCTGCTCTGGTGGTCTGCCTGATGGCCTGGTTAGGAATGATATCAGATATGGAGGATGTGCTAACTGTCAGTGGGCCTTCTTTTATTAATTGCAAAACTCCACTGTTAGCCAAAAGTGTCAGATGAAAACACATTATTTCAAAAAAAGAGGAGATACTCGAATGATCATCTCAAAATGAGTCCAAATTTCCAGGAAGAGAAAATAATCAACAAGTGAGGATGCACAAAATTTACAATACAGCACATTTCTTTCTTGGGGAGGACCCCCTGATCTCTCCCCCACTAACTTGTCCCATCTGTCTATATCTTCACATACAGGCTTCACATAAAGAGCCCAGTAGATTAATTTCATATTTGAAGGGAATGAGCCAGCTACAGTCGGCTAAAACCTGCACGTGTGTCACTGTACTTTTGACCTCTTCTTCAACTTCAGTCAGCTCAACACAGGATTGGCAACTAGAATTTATCCTAAGAACAGGATCAGTACAAACAGTATGTCACCAAACCTGATAATGGAAATGTGAGTATTTTAATTCTATGTATTTTGCTCATTGCTACAAGCTAATACTATCAGCAGGGGGATGTGAACTAAAAACTGCACAGCATGTTTGTCAGAGTTCACGTTACTCGTTGAAAGTCTGAAGGATAAACTTCAATGTATGAGTATTTTATATTAGTTTAGCATGTTGTGTGTTAGCATGTGATGTTTGGGGAAACGAGATTGCTGTTATCTTTTAAACAGCATGAATTCATGTTTTGTGTGTTCAGCACTGTAAGCGACATGTGGCTGGTGCACTGAACGACTGTCATGAATTGCTGTATGCACGCGGCTCTGCTTTGGCTAAATAGCATATGAAGGCGATGCCCTCAAAATCAGCCGTTCTGAAGACGGGTTTTGTGAGCATGGAAGGATGCAGCTGTGCTTTATTTGTAGGCTTTTTGAACCAACGCATGCTACTAAGACTTCATAAAGACAGAGTTCCATGTTAAACTGCATAAAAAAGGAGGAAAATATGCTCCATGCCGCTGTCCTTCCCCTATATATTAATAACTCCAAATTTGTATTAAAGCACAATATTCTGAGCAAACTGGTGCAAGTACATTTGATGTACTGACGTAAAATCTCACTCAAGCCAGACAACCAACAAACATCTGCTCTGACTGAGGGACTAATGAGTAGATTAAGAGGAGAGGCCGTAAACGAAGTTCAAGGTCACGAAGCCTCATGTTTACCTGTTTCTTAAGATTGAATGGAAAGATTTACTTCAAACTCTACATAACTGAAATTTCATTGCAAGACTCAAGTATGAACTGTTTAGAGGAACAAAGTCAAGGTCTTTTGTGCTTCAATCTGTCAAAGTGATTTATGTCATATCGGTCTTGTAACCTGCTACTGGATGCTTTCAATTTCCCTGGGGATCAATATCTATCTATCTATCTATCTATCTATCTATCTATCTATCTATCTATCTATCTATCTATCTATCTATCTATCTATCTATCTATCTATCTATGTGTTGCTTGTGAATCTCAAGATATTTGTAGATTTAAGTAATGACTTGGCACAAGTGTCCAGTTTTACTCAGGGATAAAATGATTGGATTTTGGAGGTATAAGGTCAGAGTCATCAGCTATTTATCACTTGCTGATAAACAAGAAATCTCTTGAACCCTGTAATGAATTCCTATAAGACTTTCACTGATGTCCAGTATGAATCACATTGTCACATTTTTGTTTCAATCACAAAAAACAGACCTACCCCATCTTACCGACCCATCACTGTACTTTAACTGCTCTGCACTTGTATACCTTGTGGAAGCCTCAAACTCTTCTTGCACTGCTGCAGTATTGCTGGTTTTAACTTTATTTTTTGATAAACAATAAGTTAGAACAGAAAGTGCAAGTACAATAGCTGTATATCGTCATGGTGACAGTGGCCACCTGTTTGTCTTTCTTGACCTATCCACACTATCATGCCACTTTAACTTTATAAGACCTAGCCACCCTTCATAATATTAGATTTTCCTGTCATTTTTGTCATTTTCATCATACAAAGACATCATTGGGAATTCTTTTGCTAAGGTACAAGAGAATACTGTATGCACATTTGACTCTTTCTCTTTCGCACACACCCTGCAGCCGCGCTTTGAACCAAACCGTTGTCAGAGCAACCTGGCGAGGTTATTCCTGACATGCCACCCTGACCGTGTACAAAGAAGCAAAGTGTATGTGGGCTGCAGTGAATAAGGTAAGAGATGTTATCTAATCGCTGCGTGGAAAGGGAGCAACGGGAAGCCAGACAGTCTCCTCCGAACACCAGCTGTCCTTTCTGCTCTCTCTGCTTGCTTTCTCACTCTCTCATCGGGACTCTGGATTGCTCTTGTGTTGCCCTCTTATCTGCACATCTCTTGATTATTCATTAAACTAATGTATAGCTTGGAGGTCCATGCAATGCTACTCTGCTAATGATGCTAATGACCGTCTTACGGATTGGTGAGACTGGGGTTGTGCTAAGAAATGGCTCCTGTGCAAAACAGCAAATGCAAAATGCCAACCAACTAGCCAACTGGGGTTGGCTAGTTGTATAAGAGTGGATAAAGTAAATGTAAATGTAAATGTGTTTGGTAAATTTTTTGCTTTCTCCATTCATGTAGGCTGTATGTTACTTTATGTAGGTGCTGAGGCAAATGGTTTTTTACATAGTTATTTTACTTTTTAAGGGCTAAAGCTGGATTACTGCATCATCTTGTGGAATATATGCATTTGCAGACATTTGATGCATTTTGTGAATTTTCCCTTTTCTTAAACAATATGATCTGACTGAGAAGAATTAAACATGAAATCACATGAAACCTGCATGAGTTGTGTAGCCACAAAAACAAAAGGAAGCAAAAGCAACAGCAGAAGAAGAAAAAGACACAATGAAAAGCAACTTGTTGAGTTTCACTGAGAGGATATTTTCCCAAAATGTGTGGTTTCACCATATAAATAAATGATGGAGAAACATAACCAAAGGAATGAATTTGCATTTTTAAAGGAATGACAAACAAATTAACCTATTGGGAAATCAGTTTTCCAATGGGACTTCCTGAGAGTCTGGATTTTGCCATCTTCACACACACTCACGATATTGCAAATGCATCTAGATGATGTTTGAGGCCACAGCCGCTCACTTCAAACATTTCTACACAATATATTTTGTAAGATGAGCTCTCTAAACCGCATGCAACCACTGAAATACACTACATCCATCCAACAGAGTGTCATTCTCTGCATGATCTGATGCACACAGCACACCACACAAACCCCCTTTAGATCCTGTTCCCCTGCCCTCTATCATGACCACAATAACAAACAGGAAAACCAGGCAATGAAACACACACGCACAAAGAGACAACATCGCTCTAGCAGCTCCTACGGTGGCTGTGGTAACCTTGACTGTTTTCTGAGTGGATGAGCAGAGAGCAGAGAGGAGAGTTTACATTGTCTGTTTCCAAATGGAACCAAGCCAAGTACCCTCAGGCTGAATATACATATACATATATATGTATAATTCCACAACATGATTGTAAACTTTGACCTGACCATCTAAATCATTAAGCAGAAAATGAAACTCATGGACCAGGCAACATTTTGGTGAGCCTGTAGCCTCAGACTGTATAGCTTCAGTTTTCTGTTCCGAGCTCATAAGAGTGGCATCCAGGGAAGCCCTGTGCCAGTGCGACTAGTCTACTTAAAGATTCAATGTGTTGTGAGTTCAAAAATGGTTTTCTTCATGGCATGGCTTTAATGTGTGGTCAACTGAGATACCATTGTCACCCCATCATTTCTAACCCTTCCGACCGTTCTAATCAGACCTCCTGAATCAACAAGGCATTTTGAACCAAATAAATGCTGCTTACTGGATATTTCCCTTTGTTTTGGCACAAAACTCTGTAACTCGCAGAGGTTGTGGGTAATATCATGATAGATCAGCACTTCTGAAAAACTCAGACCAGATCAGCTGGATTGCAAAATCTTGATAGACAGTTTTTGAACGTCTCCACACTACAAAATGTTGTTTTCACTCTTAGGGGGAGTTGGTGCTTTAACTCTTATCAAGTTTGTGAAGTCTTTTTTTTAAGTTAAACTAAAAAACAAACAGAAAAAAAAACTCTGAGACACTTATCAGTGTGACTTTTGACAATTCTATTTGCTTTGTTAGAAACGCACTCTCAGAGTACATGTTTACTTTTTAAGTGTTAACTCTATATTAACACTGCAAAGTGTAAATGTTGCCATATTTATTGACTGTATATTAACGGGAAGATGAGCTGAAATAAAGATACCATGCTGGATTAGAGTACACCTTTTTGAAAGGGGAACATTTGCAGTTTTCATGACGTGGGTATTTTTTGGTACTAATCCAATAATGGGGACTGATGAGGTGTTCTAATCTAAAAGAGACACTTACAGTTCCAGAGTTCAGAGTGAAAGGTTCTGAGTTCAAGTACAGGCAGTGACATCTATGGATTTACTGGAACATCATTTTTACACTTTTACACTTTACCAACAGCCCCTTATCAACTGAGAGTAAACTTAAAGGGATTTGACTCCATTCAAAGTAATTAACACTTCACCTTTCTCCATTTGCTGTGTGTCCAACAACCATGCCACATTCAAAGTCACATATGATCTTTCTACTTTATTCTGATGATCTGTTTGAATTTAGCTGGCTGACTTGATCATATCGTCACGTCTTGAAACACTGAGTTGCACCCATGTGATTTGCTGATAAGCTTGGGTCAATGATCACTTGACCAGGTGTACCTTCTTAAGTGGCCGGTGAGGGCATGTTAATTAAATACAAAAAAATGTCAGTATGATGTACCCTTCACACTCTGTAAGTCATAGTTTTGTAAGCTCACTGTATTGCATCTATTGAAATAAATAAAGAATACCAAATACATAAATAAATGTAGGAATTTGACCTGAATAATACAATTTTTTTTTTTGCTCTTACTGTCAATAAATGTAAATGGGGGAGTCGGTGGCGCAGTTGGATAATGCGCTTGGTCAGTGATTGGGAGGTTGCAGGTTCAAGCCCAGCTCCGGGCGACACATGGGGATGTGTCCTTGGGCAAGACACTTAACCCCAAGTTGCTCCCACTGCTGCGTCAGTGGTGTGTAAATGGGCGTGAAAGGGCGTGAATGTGTTAGAAATACTGATGAATTACTATCATAGAAACTGAATCATCAGTGAAGGAAATGTGAGAGTGAATGGGTAGGTGTGACCTGCAGTGCTTTGAGTAGTCAAAGACTAGAAAAGCACTATATAAGCTCAGGTCCATTTACCATATATATATATATATATACATACATAAAACTGATCGTCTTGTGATTTCGGTCAATTTTCTGACATCAAAGATTAAATGTATCATAACAGCATAAAGTCATGTTTCAATAATGAGACTGAGTGTTCAGATTCTAAACTTGACTTGGACTGCATGTTTGTATTTCTGCATTATGACAACTCCCACTGATGACATTTTGAGTGATTTAACTTGATTGATGCTATGTAAAATGTCATGGACTGGAATACCACAGCAAACATCACCAAAGTAAAAGTGAAAGTTGTTCTTATGAAAGCACAAGTACACCAGAAACTACTCATAGCAGTCTCTGCAAAATTCTTACAAAAATGAAAACCAATTTGAGGAGGAGTTGCATCACAGAACCAGCTGGCTGTCAAAATTTGAGCACATACAAGGTGACATCCATCACTGTTTGATTCTGCATCGTGGGGGAAGAGGAGTATCAGAAAGGATGAGTATGTTCCGGGGAGAGCAGAGGAGGACGAGGGCAGAGAAGAGGGGATAAAAGTAAGGAGTGAGTGAGAGCTTCCTTTGGTGCATTTTCCCCTGAGGGCAGAGAAGAGGAGGAGGAGAGGGAGAGGGGCTGCTCCCCCGACAGATCTGAAGATGTCCTGTTTTGTTCTCCCTCTTCCTGCAGGAAGCAACATCACGCTGGGCACCAAAGCTTTGGCAGGGAGCGATCACTGAAGTCTGGTACTGATGTGCACTGTCTGCAGATGTAATTCTTCAATAATGGAGAGACATACAGATGTGCAAGAATCTGGAGCTGAAGGGGAACCACGGCGTTTATGTATCTGGAAAGACATTTCCTTTTTATGGCATTTCTCTGGAAAAGTGATGTCACAAAATGTCTAAGATTTTTAATGAAATCTGCAACTAAAAGGGATTTCTCTGTTAACTTTAAAGCTCAGAAAATCTGCTTCAGTTCATTTAACTTTTAAGATTCCAAGTTCTCTTTAAAAGACAGTGACACGGTCCTCAGAATGATTTGAGACTGGGAAGGGAAAAATTTATAAAAGATGATGTGGGTTTGCAACTGGCACGTTGCAAACAAAAAGGTGAACAAGGAAAAAGCAGTGCTCCAAGACCAGAATCCAAAGCTCAGGCATTTCTGAAATTGTTATGGTCAAAAATGCTGAAAACTGCAATTTGTTAACAAGTCCTTCAAAAATTCATGCATCTACATACAAATTACGGATAACCACCTATCACATTTTCCTTATGCCAAGACCAAAATGCCCTGAAAATGTCATAAAAATCAATCAAGAGTTTTTTGAGTTTACAGATGGATGGACAGAAAGACAAATAAACAAGCAAACAAAAGGAAAACACCAGCAAAAACAAAATTGTCCGAAGCAAGATGATGACATAAAAGTAGCCAAAGACACAGAAAAGTAAAAACCACGATTATTTTAAAGAGATTTGATGATATATTCTATAGCTTAAAAATGGCTGCTTATTGCCAAAGGGTATAAATGTTATCATTTTCCATCTCAGCATTCTTTGTTCTCCCATTTTACTGAATTGTTTAGGCTTATTAATATATTTATTCTTTCAATGATTGATTGATGTCTTTATAATTGATACTTAAAACAATAAATAAATTATACTGTTAATCTATCTAGCTATCTCTCTGTCTGTCTGTCTGTCTGTCTACACAAATGACATTTCTATATCTATGTACAAAAATATCCCCGTGTTAAGATTTCTTTGTACGAATCACACAACCATAAGAAGTGATAAATATTCATTACTGTGCATGCTGTTTCTTTATAAATCTCTTATTTGAATTACTTAATCATTAAGTAAACAGTAGTGAAGTAGTTAAGTTATATACATGAAATATATAAACTATTGTTTAACTCATTTTATATTCATCATTTTATTTAGAGAGAATTATGGGGCTTTTGTTGCTATGCTCAGTCTACAAAGAATCATACATTGTGCTCCATATAATGTTAAATTGTGTTTTTTTTTATCAAAGTATTCATTGTTCTTTCAAAATTCAAATTCAATTTAAACAAACTTTTCCAGGCCCCATTTAGGGCTTCTTGTTTTTCCAGTTTTGCCACATTATATGAACTTTCATAAACCTCTGATGAAAACAGATTTTGCCAACCAATCTAATGTCTTTTTCCAACAGTTCTGAAAGAAGAACATTTCTGGGAAGTGCTTGACATTTTACCCTTACACGTTTTTGAGAGCCAGTCTTCAATATTATCACTGATGTCCTGATCTTGCTATAGCACAAAAAGCATGATTGGGGGAGTCACTGGAGAGTTCTTCTTAAATATCTATATGAAGAACTGGTGTCAAATTTAAGATTTTTTTTCTCTACAAATGATTTTAGTGTATACTGTTATACACACACACCTAATGACAAATAAAACCTGTGGTAAAATAGATTGGAAATATACAATAAAGAAGATGATATGGAAGTGCACTAAATTCCAAGTTTTAGGAATCTTCTTGCGGATGTTTTTTATACATAGCAAAAGCAAGCGATAGACCAGAAACAGATCCATGTCAGTGTTTCTGTCTCCTGCAGACTTGCTCATACACTGAAAGTATCAAATGACAAAACTGACCAAGGCCTGCTAAAATTTCCTTTTGGAGCTTCCCTCCAGAAAACTAAATTTTTTAACGAATCTCATTGTGATTAATGTGGTAAATCCCTTAACCCTGGTTAGAGTTTTAGAGTATCACACTGCTGTTTGACTTACTTGCTGCTCTTTGTAAACTGAGTATGGATCTACAGTATGAGGATGAACAGATAACAGTTACAGATTTTCATTTGCTGTGGCAGATTAATTTAATACTGTCCCAGGGCAGAGGAAATGACCTGCTGGACAAACGTAGATCTGATTTCATGATCAAACACAAGAGGTAACATTGGCAGATTTTTTTTGAAGAATAATGCCCCAATAGGTTGTTTTTTCACGATACTGAATTTTGCCAGTTTCCAATACTTGCCAAGTCATTACTGCTGACACCAGTTACCGAGCATCGCAATCATTTTGTTTATTGTACGTATCAAGGAGGTATTACAAAAAACAACATTGGCTTAATTGTTATTTTGACAATGGAATTGATTGGTATTGGAATTGGAATTTTTGTATTGGGTAAATCACCAGTACCATTTTGAAGGCCTTTGAATTAGAAATCCTCAAAGAAAAAACAAATAGGAACGACTCAAGAATGAAATAAAGGAACAAAGAAAAGTTGACATCCTGCAACCTGCTCTTATTTATAGTATGCAGAGTGGATAAAGTCATGGACCCCATACAATTTTCATGTTGTGGGGTATCAGCTTGGACCATATCACCGGTAACACAATGATCAAAGACTGCTTACAGTATTTTCCAGAAAGCATTATCTATGTCAAAGGAGTGCTACCATAAGTTTTAGGCCCCAAAAAGACATCAGATTGACCTCATACCAAATCAGCTTTGCACAGTCTCTTAAACCAAACACCAGTAAAACAAATATGACTATAAATCTATTTAATGGACCACTTATAATTATCAAAACAAGGTATTTTGTTTAAAGAAACACCTGTTGTGTTTATAATTTACTTTTTTAAATTAAACAGGGACGCTTGGTATTTTTATATGTTGGAATAGAAAAGAGATCTTTATATACCTATTTCAAAAAATGTACTGATAATATCATAATTTGTAGGGGCCCTTGTCAGTCACAGGTCATTAGAATTTTCAGATTTACCAACTTTATGGCCTCCCTGCTCTGTGGGTGGACTTAAAAATCAATTTCTGCATTTTGGTCGAATGACTAGTAATGAAGTAAAAAGAAAGTAAATAGTAAATAATACACCATGATAAAAGTAAGGCTTACAAATCAAAACACTTTTGATTTTTTGAAGAAATAAGAGCACAGTTGAACATATTGCTCAAGTTGCATGCATCCATTTTTACAGTATAAATAATGACCCACCTCAAACCCCCTCACAGATGTCACATTCATTCATAAAATTTGACATCTTTTAAAAAACATCCACATATACTCTCAAACATCTACACACAGTGAGGTCAGCGGTGACTTTTGTTCTCATATCTGTCCACAGATTTGTTCTTCACACTGACATCATCACCAATACACACACCCAGTGTCCTCACTGCAGTCGGGGGTCCCCAAGGACACACTTACACTCTTACTATCCGGGACTGGACCCTCTGGTTCTCTTCCTCTTTTCTACACAAAGCACATTTCTCTTTTTCCTCTGCTCACCTCTCACCATCCATTCACACCGGCTGCCTCAGTGTGTGTGTGTGTGTGTGTGTTTTCCTCTTATTCTTAGCGAGAGACTTTATCTGTGGATCAGATAAGGCTCTTGGTGCTCTCGGTGCTGGTCTTAAACCTTCAGCAGATCTGTCCAAACACATGAGCTCATGTCAGAGCGCCGCTGCTGACTGTTAACTCCATGAGCTAATAAAGGATCCATGTGTCGCTTATTCAGGCCGTGAGGAGGCAAGGAGGGCCTCGATGTCTTTCTTCATCTCTGAACACAGTGCCTGATCTGTTTCTCATACTGCAGCTTAACTTAAGTCACCACGGTCCAAACTTTGTTTCCCCTATGAACCATAAATAAGCATAAACAAACGACTGATAAAAACAGAGTAAACAGTTTAAGAAGTACGAGTAAAAGTACTTAACCAGACACAAGCAAT
The DNA here is from genome assembly GCA_036419115.1 of Scarus forsteni. Lineage (NCBI taxonomy): Eukaryota > Metazoa > Chordata > Actinopteri > Labriformes > Labridae > Scarus > Scarus forsteni. The sequence continues at coordinate 6,962,504 of JAZDUH010000229.1, read as the reverse complement.
GCATTAACAAATGACTTGTAGGGATAAACAAATAATTTATAATGCGAGAGTTAAGTTTTGTAGTTTGATTGTATTGGCCAAATATCCTAAAACCTTGTGACTTGTAACTCTAAATAAAAGCTATACACTTTTGAGGATGCATAAGAGAAAATATATCTTCAATAATGAATCATTAGGAAAGTATTGTCATGAATAGATAAAGCTCAAATAAATTGTTTGTAAATCAATAAAGCATTTAGAAGTAAGATTCAGTAAATCATTAATGAAGGAGTCACTGAACAGTTATGAGGCATCTTGTGGTACTGACAAGCTTAAAAAAAATATATATATATACATACATATATATATACATACATATATATATATACATATACATATATATATATATATATATATATATATATATATATATATATATATGTATATATATATATATAAAAATATATATATATATACATATATAAATATATATACATATATATATATATATTGATCTATTTCTTTTTTGCTTTCTTCTTGTTTTGTTGAGGCACACAGCTCTGACAGCTTGTACTTGATTACTTGATCATGTTAACTCTATCAGCCATGGAGATCTCAAACACAGAGGGTCGTCAGGACAACAAAGCTGAAGCCACACAGGTAGAGCAGAGCGAGGCCTGCATGATGGGTTCTTTTTGTGTATGAGGGCAATGCAGTGCTGTGCTTTCCTTTGGCAGACTGAATAATTTCAAAGCCCTCCTACCCTTTACAAAATAAGATAAATAAACACAAAATACACCAAAAACACCCCAAAATAACCAAACAACCAAAAATATCTCTCTTTTTTAAAATTAATTGCAAATATGAGCAGTGTTGTTGTGTGTGACACCATGCTAAAAACAAACTTTTTTTTAAAAAGAGGAAGTGATTCAATAACCAAGACTTCAAAAGATGCTACATCAGTCATCTCTCTTTTGACAAGCTAACCATCACCCTTTATGTAGTAACAGTGATAACAATAAAAAGATTCAAGAATTCAAGGTTTTACCACTGGCCCAACAGCATTTTAGATGACTCATCAGGGTTATTTTGTTCTCCAGACCTTCCCTGTGCCACCTGCTCACCCTGCAGGAAAACACTGCACAGAAAAAGAGTGCTTGGCGTAGCTGTTAGACTGCCACTAAAATTTTGTTTTAAGCTTCCAGTTTTATCTGTATTATGTCTTGATTAGAAAACTTGAAATTATATCGTACCAAGCGGCAAAAGGGGTGTGACTCTCTTCATTTCCAACTGGTGGACTCGCATCCATGAGACTTCAGTGCTTTGGTTTTTGAGACTGGGATAGGCCATCAAGCGTCCATCAAACTCTGGTGCACCCCTTGTTTTGGACCAATAGAAAAGCTCCTATCTAGAGAGGCATCGTGCTGCATGAAATGTAACAAAATCAAAATATCAGAAAAAATCATGATGTTGTTGAAACAATACATTGCTTTAAATTAACAATAAGTAATCATAACAGCCCTTATGAATGTTTGTTTTGATTGATCAAGGTATACTAGGACAGCTCACAAATAATTTTTTGATGACTGATCAAATAAGTCACAACCTGACTCTGGCTGGAGTGGCAACTGGGGTGGCCAATCAGAGTTTAAGGGGTCACCCAGTGCCATCCATCTGGCCCAGCTCATGTGTAAGGCAGTACCTTTTGACTGATGATATGTTTCTTTAATGATATTTTCTTTTTTTCTCAGCAAAGAGGTGTTCACAGGATTACAGTTTCCAAAAACAGGAATTATATTGCAGTTATACTGGCAGTAATGTTTAGACACCATGTTACTTTTGTTTCAGGTGAGTTGTTTTCATATTGTCAAGCTTCAAAATTACCACAGCATAGAGGATTAGAGGAAAAGTAAGTGGAACATTCAAAAACTGCAGATATCTTTTTAATGCTTTTGTCTGCAAAAATTGAAATGATATTAAATGTATATATGTGTCTTTTCTATATCAGTTCTTTGAAGATGCAAAGGAATGTGTAACCTTAATGTAAGTAAGGCCAAGTAATAATTCCAGTAAGTGTCAGTACTGTTAAAATAACACAACTTTTTCTTTGTCTTTGTTGCACATGTAATAATCAATTTTATGAACACATAAAATCATTTTACCCTCAGCCTGGTCTACACTTTGAGCAATGCACTAGCAATGTTGCAGATAACACACAGAAATAAGTAAGAACCAAAGACTTATCTATGAGGGAAATAGCTTTAAAGCTAGGCTAGAATACTTTCTTAAGAAGACCAGGGTGATTAAGGTTATTGTTGTGGGATTTGTTTTTTGGATGTTTATTAGCAAGATTATGCAAATACTTCTACTGATTGAGCTTAAATTTTCAGATGGCAATCATGGTCTAACTGAAATATGATTACATTTTGGTGGTGATTCAGACAACTGCCATTAGTGAATGATTATTTTCATTCAACAATTATCAAACTAATAATGATATCAGTATGATAAGATGTTAAGCATTGCTAGGTGTGGTAGGTTTTTAGGATCAATTAATCTTTCTGAGGGTAACTTTATTGTGTAACTATTGCTAGTTGGTGTAACAGCAAAGTTTGAGCTACCTTGGTGGAGATTTGCACTCTCTGAGCACTATCTAGTTTGCATTTGTTCAGGGTTTAAGTTGTGGTACCAGCAGAATAAGTAGAGTCCCACATACTGTACTATTAACTGGCAAAGCACATTGATGATGCAGAGAGCCCCTTTTCATAATAAATCATTAGAAAAGACACAAGTGTAAAGAAAACAGCATTTCTTAAATATCCTCAATAGTGTACCTTACACTAAATAAGTAACTAAACTGAAACACTTGAAAAGTGCAACTCTGTCACAGCAGTAGGTTACCGGGCATTAATGAATCATTCTGTGCATTAATTCCTGCCTATTTCTGAATAGATGTGTTTGACTATACAGTTACTACTAGCCTCTGCTAAGGACTGGACCGAAGGGGGACACACAAATGGACAGATGTTAACAAAAGCATAACCTCCTAATTGGAGGTTAATATTGAAAAGCAAGGAATGTTAAATACAATTCTTTGTGTTAATTCAATCCCTAAATTGCTAAACTCTCTATATCTGCTTCACTTATTCGATATGCACCCATCAGCTAAAATATGATGCAAAGTCATAATTTTCTTCATGTGCTTTTGTGCTTTAATAAATGTAATAATTTTAGACTTACTGTCCTACTTTAGAGCTTATAGTGATCTAAATGTTTAATATATTGACAAGTGACCACTTTTAATGAGAAATATGCCCAAAAGTAAATTATTACAATTCTTTAGTAACTTTCCTGATATTGACAATATGTAAATGTGCAATGCCTCTCTTGACCCCACCTCTAACCCCTGAGAGGCTGAGCCCCCTGTTTGGGAATCACCAGGGTGAGGGTGTGAATACATAGTGTGGTACAAAGAGAACAATGGCTGCATATGTGCATTCTGTATGTGCACGTGTATTTCATCACCCTGTGTGGCTTTTTGGTGACTGGCCTGTGTGTGCGTATGTGTGTATTACAACTCTGCAGGGAAGGGAGGGGGTCCGACAGGAGGGGACTAAGGTTACCCCCTGATAGAGGCAGCGCAGGGTCATCCCGCGGCGGGACACTTTTCAGGGGCGACCCCGCCGCCCCTCATGGCCCCCTGAGCAGACGAGACTTCTGAGGAGAGGAAAGGAAGGACCAGAGGAGAGACCCCTGGAGAACAGGACCCCCAGTCTGCCCTAGACCCCAGCACCCCAGCCCCGGCAGAGCCCGACCAAGGCCCAATGTGTTCTCAATCAGGAGGAACACAAACAATACTTTTATTAAAGAGAGCAGGCTGCTGAGGCCGGCAGAGAGCACACACACCAGACACACTGGTGAGTTTAGTTCCACAATAACCGCTACACATCATCAAGCATTAGCACCATACCTCAACAGTCATTGAGCATTCTTGATCGATTTATATGTCATTTGTAAACCAGTTTTTGGAGCACCATGTGATATGTTTGGTTGTAGATATAGTAACCCTGATCCCTTGTCAGCAGTTAAAACATGATTTTATCTATTAACTTACTGATTAAACAGCAGTTAATCATCACAGGTAAATAACCATTAGATCGCCATTATCATCTTCAGCCATGACCCTAACTCTTGCCTTCTCTTTCCTCCTCCTCCACCTCCTCTCACCTCCATTCTTCTTGGTCTCTATCTGGGAAAACAAACGGAGGGATTAGGGATTTGTGGAGGGGTAATGGGAGCCAGGTGGAGGAGTGTGACTGTGGGGGTCTCCTGCCAGATTAGGGGGAGCTGCAAACCCCAATCCCTCACACTCCTTCCTAAAGGCAGCTAATGTTTCTTTTGAAGAAATGATCCTATTTGGCCATCTAATAACACTTGGCAATTATGAGCCTTTGCAGAGCATGTTTGGAATTATCAGGACTGGCTACCTGCAGAGAGGACTGAGACGAGGGAGGGGTATGGACAATTTATAACAAAGATACAGTACATTACATAAAAAATAAGTATTGTATAAAATCATACCTAAAAAATCTGACAAGTGATCAAGAAGTAAGATGTCCTTCATCATCTGTGATGATTTAGCCTATTACTTTGTGTCCAGAGAGACTTGTCAGCACCTTACAGTCTGTGCTGTGAAATATGTTTCATTATTTCTGCAGAAAAGAAAGACATAGTCAGGTACAGTCACACCTCCTGAATTTTTCAGGTTTAGTTCAAAATTGTGCAAAAGGAGGTGATTAACAAATTACACACACACACACACACACACACACACACACACACACACACACACACACAAACACACAAAAAAATCGCAGTATCATCATGGTGTTTTGTTGGTTAATCTACAGCAGTGTAGCAGCAGCTGCATCCTACACACTTTAGAGTCTTTCTGCCCTTACATTTGTGTCCTTTTCAGCAGTTTTGTCTGCTTTTTGATCCTTAGTAAGTAATGTATTTTGAAGTTAAGCCAACAACATGACCCACCAGATATTCTGCATTTTCTATTAAAATATAACTGCATAACAAAACACTATCTCGTAATAATGCAAATGCATTAAACAGGATATCTGTGTGCCAGATCAAACCACAAAGGTACAGCAGTTGTAATGGTTCAGGTCTAAATTCCCATTTGCCTGATGTTTGAACAATGCTCTGTAGTTATTACAAAAAACACATCAACCTTTTAAAGTCTGACTGATCAGCTAATATTTTATAACGCATGGTCAAACAGCTATCACACAACCCAAGAAGCTTGGAGCAGATATTCAAGCAGGTAGACTGCGTATTCAGTCACTCATCTGTTCACTCTGCCTGTCTTCCTGCACAGGGGATTCAAATCATCCACTGATTGAGGTGTTCATCACTGAGCCAATCAGACTCTGCCACATCCTACTGCTGTCATAATTTTAAATTGTTTCTAAACACACTCTAAAGCCGGGCATCCACTGTGCGATTTTTGGCCCTTTTTGACACTATTGTTCACCCATGCAACTATTTTGGGGATTGGGCCGAGTTTTGGCTCAATCGTGCATCTCACATCGTGTAGTATACACGAGGTAACAAGAAGCGATTAACACCTCACGACCACCTCATGATAATTGGATGAAAACAAGACCTGTTTGAAATCCTGGTCGCCCCTCGTGAGGTTATGTCACACTACACATGCGCAAAAGTAGATCTACGGAAGAGAAAACAAATGCACAAGACGGAGCAGCATGGCATCACAGCGGACCTGGACCCAAGCAATTGAGGGTCGACTTGTTGAGCTGTGGCAGGCACAGTGGAGCCTATTCGGGCAATGCGTTTTTGTTTGTTATTCATTCGCATCTGTGAGCATCCGACCACTTCCCACTTCTTTTTCTTCTACTACTACTTTTAACATTGCATTTCCGGATACAAGAGTCCGACGTGTTGTCATGGATGTATTGTAAGACTTTATTATATTATAAGTTCTTATAATACATCCATGCGATGTGATAGATCGCATCCGAGCATCGGGTCGTATAGTGTGAGAAGAAGAATCGGGAGCTGTGAACTGTTAACCCCTGCGATTCACTCGTACAGAATGAACAGAAGCTGAACACCGCGATCGAAAAAGTCGTGCAGTGGATGCCCAGCTTGAAATAAAGTTTCAAGGTCATAAAGCCCAAAGTTGAGCCTTTGCTTGTTTGTGCTGTATCTCAAGATTGCTTTGAGGGTTTTTGCAAAATCTGTACAAATGTCCACTTTGATTTAAGATTGGACTGTTTACATCTGAGAGGCGAAAGGTCTATTCAAACATAAATAATTGTTCACTTAAATTTTGCCTCTCTTGACTGAATTTATGTCACTGTTGAGTTTGAAGGCAAATTGAAATTAGGGAGCTCTGATACAGGTGTGCATCCATTTTACGAGCATTTCTCACACTGACCTCAAGCATAAGAAACTCATGCAATGAAGATTCAACTACAGTTTAAAAACACAATAAGTCCTGGGGACACATCACACAGTTTTAATATTACAGTGCAGCTGTAAATGAAAGGATAAATCCAAACGTCAAATGGATCAGTACATTTATGAGCAAGCAATTGATTAGCAAACCCAAAAATTGCAGATGACAGCTTCACATTACCTAACCATCTACCCAGGGCTTGACATTAACACCCGCCAACCTGCCAATTGCGGGTGGATTTCGGCAGTGGCGGGTAACGCCGCCGCTCCTACTAGCCACTTTGGCGGGTTGAATTTTATGTACACGTTTAATTGTAGTTTTCTCAAACGGCATCTGAAATAATTAATCAATTGCAATATAAGACCACAACACTACAACCCGGAGACCCGGAGAGAAACAAGAGAAAACAAACAAGAGAAAACCCGACTAACCGAAGGATGAGGAGATGAAATAGAAAAGATTTTTTAATGAAAAATGGCAGACCGGTCGAGAATGGCTGGTGTATGACCCGGGAGAGAAGGTGATGTTCTGCTCTGACTGTCGGACATACGACGGTGATAAGATGAAGGGCGTCTCTTTTGTGGTCGGGATGAGCAACTTTAAAGTTGAAACCATTAAGGACCATGAAATGTCCCTTTGGTCATAAAATGTGCATCACAACAAAACGGGGAAAGACAGCGGGCCCATTACAGGAAAGTGCGGCAGTTAAGTCTTTGGCCCTCATGAAGTCGGCTGAGTTTGAAAAGATGGGGATGCTGTTCCGCAACGTTCATGCTTTGGGGAAGAAAGGTCGACCGTTCACGGACTACGTGTGGATGTGCGAGTAAGTATGATGTTAAAAATGTTTTACACACAACTTAATCAGAGCTGAATACCTGATAAGGACCTGTGGAGTTTAACATTGATGTAGTCTTGTTTTAAGTGTGCATAGGGGTCATTTACATTTAAAGAGGTTGTAAATCTTTTTTAAGTAAACTTTAGCATGTCATCATCGGCTTTAATCATATTGAACATAATTATACAACAACAAATTGTGGCTAGTGAAAATACTGAGTGGCTGGTAACTCTGGGAAACCACTAGCCACAGTGGCTGGTTAGGAAAAAAGTTAATGTCAAGCACTCCATCTACCTATATATCTACATTTCTATATCTACATCTCTATTTAAACATCTACAAAAACATGTATTTCTTCTTACAATGGCAAACATTAATAGCCAATAGCATCACTTTTCAAAGGCTGATGTTCTTTTGTAGAAATGATCTTTAGAAAATTAAACCAATTTGGAAATTCAGAGACTGGTGACACAGTTCTTTAGTATGTCACAAACTTGGCCCGGATTTGTTGCCCCCTTGTGGCCTGTTGTAAAGAATGACAAGCTGTTAATGCCTGTCTGACTGACTGATCCCAGCCTGATAACAGTCTGCTGTGTTTGTCTTTGAGATGTGTTATTCAAAACAGCTCCCGTGTGCTTGGAGAGCCTGCAAAAATACACAACATAGCAAGCCGAGGGAAGGGGTAATAAGGTCAGTTTTATTTATTTATGATTTTTAATTTGTAGTAGCACAGGGGGGACATTTTTTTTTCATTAAAATTACATTATGCTCAGCATAACATTAAGCATACCAAGCTGTTTGGTTTTGTTTGTCCACTAAATAATTGATGAATAAATATAGAATTCACTGATGGCACTAATATCACAATTGCATACATTATCAAAAAGTATCCAAAAAAGATTTTAAAAAATCCACGCAACATAATGACAGCTACAAAGTTAATCAGAATATGACTTACTATAGAATGGCTTAACAGCATTTTTTTGGTCTAAAAACAGGGATCTGTTTTGGGGGACAAAAATAATGTTTCTCAAAATCTCTTCAATAACACACACGGAGCGCCACATTAACTCATCTGTTGCCACTTCAGACACCCCTCCCTCTTAAATATCAAGTAAGCCGGATAAAGGAGAAGAATGAACCCCCATACAGAGGGAGGTGAATCAGGAGTCAGACTTTTCACACCTTTTCTCTGGGCATACACACACACATACACACCAGAAAACACAGGCATTCTCCATGTTAGCTCATGCGTAATATTCAGCAGACAATGGAGAAGTGTGTGTGTATGAGTGTATGTGTTAGGGGGCACTCATGTAGCACTACCTTATCAGTTTTGCCTCCTCATTATCTTTTTGTATGGAAGACACACAAAAAGATAATGAGGACATTTGTCATGAGAATATCTGAGAAGAACAGGAAAAATGCTCCCCCTGTGATTCAGAGTGAGTTTAGGTAAGAAAAAAAACATCTACCCTCTGACAAGTTGTTTCACCATCAAGCAGACTATTGCAGGACAATAAAAGCAGGATAGTACAGGAAATGACCTCTCAAATGTAAACAGTTAATCCTTTAATCAGAGAGGACATTTGTACAGACTTTACAGCAGCTTATGGCTTTGACCCTCCAAATCTTATTTCATTATTAATAAAAGGAACGTGACTGTCCAGAACTGTTTTTAGGGTTATTCTATAAAGAGGATGTCTTACATTGAAAATGTAAGGCACTCCTTTATTAACTGAGGCCCCATCCACACGAAGACAAAACGCATAACAGTTTCAAAAACCATCGTCATAAAGACGAAGGCGTCTCAGAAAATGTGTGCGTCTACATGAATGCAATCGATACGCATGAAAGCACGTCAGACCTCTAGGGGTGCTGTAACGATATGACGAAAACAAGCGGAAACAGATGAAAAAACAGTGGACATGCGCACTTGCGGCAAAAGTTGTACACAGATATTGTGATAAAGTGATCATAAAGTGCTGTAATGTGTCCTCGATAATTGTTTGTTCAACACGGTGGTGATTGAGAAGATGGAGATTTTGCTGCAACAAGGATAGTAGGGTCACTAGCTTCATCAGCACATATGCTACACCGTATGCCGCCATTGTTGATGTCATTGCCACGTGTGGTGCATGCGTGTCAATGAAGATATGAAACTATGACGTAAGCGTATCTGAAAACTTGCAGAGAGCCAGTAATCACAGAGCTGTGTATATGACATTTCAAAATCTTTCGACTCTGGAACCTGGTTTCAAAAATGATCGTTTACAGACCCCCAAAACGCTGTCTTCGTATGGATGATACGCAGATTCGGCAAAAAACGTGTGCGTTTAGACCTGAGTTTGTCTTCGTGTGGATGGGGCCTGAGTCTTCATCATGATTTGACAATCCTGCAAGTCACAGCTGTTGAAATGAGGATGTCATGTGACCTGCCACCTAGCAATCAACAGTAGACTTTGACAATGACAATGTTTAATAAATTAATGAAATTCACAACACAGCAAGAAATAGAAAGGAACCAAATGTATACACATAACTATCTTGTACTTTACAGGAAACCATGATTTAATGCATAAGATAAACAAAAACATTGTGTGTAAAAACCTCAATAAACCTAAACCAAAAAAACACAGTCAGCTTTGGAACAAAAATGATGCCTGATACTACCTGAGAGCCTTTCTAATGCAAAAGAACCAAAGACAATCCATGCAAAATGCAAAAAAACAAATCTTGATGTTGTATGTCAGAAATTACAGCATATTAAGTTGGGACCCAAAAACATAACCAGATTACTTCCTTGATGCAGTTCGTACAGTAACACTGCAAAAAGGTGACAATGGAGGTCAATGTTGTGAGGTAGAGGCTGAGAGCACGGCAAGATGAGGCGACAAGACTCGTAAATTCAAACAGTATCGGTCCTATGACAGGGAGAGTGACATTAATGGTGCGTTCACACCGGACACTACTTGAACTACCTCGGCGATCACTCTCCATTCATAGTCAATGTACAGCCGCGATGGGGCAGGGCTAACCCTTCCGCGATGCGACAGCCGCGTACAAGACGATCACTTCACTCGTCGTGCGATGTCAAAGTTAAAAAAAAGTTGATCTATTCAGGCGATGTCGTGTGTGGCTGTGTGGCATCAGCCAATCAGCGGTGTGTGTACGTGTGATGGTACCCTAGACAGACAGTTATTCATCCGGACCACAGGGCGGATGAGTTCCGTCTAGGCGGAACTAATGTCAGCGAGGACATTAGTTCCGCCTAGACGGACCGCCGGAAACTCACAGATAATGCTGCTGCAGGGCATCAGCTGCAGTGTTTTGTGTTTGATAAGTGAGTGAAAAGGATACAGCTGGAATAATGTCTGCTTATACATCCTATTATATGATATATGAAATGATAGCGGTGAAACTCGAGCGGACGTGACATCACCGAGCGACGGCCGACGACAGCGGTTACCAAAATGAGGTATTTATGGACACGCAACGCTACGTCAGTGGGCCACGCAACTTTGGTAGCTGGGTCGCTAGCGGTGTGAACGCAGCATAAGACTTCAGATCAGAGAACAATCACAAAAACCCCCAAAAGGCTAAAAATCAGCATGTGACAAAGCATGATACCGTTGACATGACGTGAAGAGCCAGGTATATATACTGCAGCAACTTGATGAGCGGATCAGCCTCAGGTGTGTAACAGGACTGGCAGCAGAACACGCACACACACAAGGGAAGGGAAATAACTGAAGAACTAGATGAGAAGGAGGCACAGCTGACATCATGAGACAACAAAGAAAACATCATCTGAAATGCCATTAGAAGTCAAAGGTTCTTCAGGGTAACCTGGACAACCCTCACAAGTTCATGAACAAACATGGCTGCTCAATGCATAAACAGAAAGTAAAAGCAGTGCATTATTTCCTTAAATGACAACTGAGGGCTGTGATTATGCATTGAAATCAGTCACAATGATGATATTGTACACTGTCTACATGTGGATATATTGTAATGTTGAATTTTGTGCGAAATCGTCTTGTAGTATGCCATGATGATCTACTAAATTAGCCTCAAAATTTGGTAACATTATATAAGTCCCACCAATTATCTTTGGTCATTCCAATTCCACAGTTGAACCATGTACATGGATCACAGATCACAATCAACTTTTCCATCAAGAAAAGCTCTCAGTATTGTCCTCTTCTTCCAAAAAAGTATTGTCCAGTCCACATAAAACTGCTGCTACAGCAACATCCATGTTAATCTCTTCTCTCGTTGACAGTGTTTCCAATCCTTCAGTAGCTTCTTAAGTTCTGCATGTAAAACCAAGTTTTAAATGACGCTGATTGGTCTGCTAATTTCCCTATTGTTAACAAATGTGTGCTTTTGAAGGATATATCTTCCTGATAACAAATATGAAAAGTGGAAAATACAGCCTTGGTAAGGTTGTCGATACAAGGGGAACCAAGTGAAAGCTCGGGTGGGGCCCACTCTGCTCTAAATATTAAATATCATGCTCTTGTTTCCTCTTGTAAAAAGAACAAATGCTTTTATTCCACAAATATGTAAAGAGATGTGTGGTGGTTTGTATCAGTTAGTGTTTGACTCAAGAGGCTGTCAGAAGAAGAAGAGTAGGCGAAAGAATCTGTGTGAAATGAGTCGTTGGCTGACGTGGAGCAGTGAGGAAATAAAATGCCTCTTAGAAACCTGGGCAGAGAGGAAATTTGCCAAGTGCTGGACTCTGCACATAAAAACACAGAGGTCTACAAACTTGTGAGTCAGTGAATGAGTGACGGATGAACGCAATGACCTAATACCTATGGCTTTTTCAATGTGAGCTCCACAGAGAGAAATGGGAATATGGCAAGTTTTGTCTTCTACATTCATCATAAAAATAAAGCGTGCTTGTCCATCCATTCATCTGTGAGCAAGATGATAAAAAAAAGTTCTGATGAAATTTTCCGGAATGTTAAAAATATCACATGGAATAAGTTTTTGTCAGTGACCTGGATAAGTACGCAGATCCAGAATGTTTTTAAATGAGTTTTTCACCTGGTGACTTCAAACAGATTTCAAAATTTTGGCTTATAACTCGAACAATTTCTCACTGATTTTGTTAAAATGTCAGGGATTGTTGGTTATAGTGATAACCACTGTTGGGAGAGTGAAAACAAGAAAACACGTGGCTGCACTTAAGTTGCGTTCACACAGAATGCAACTTGGTGACTGAAATTGTGTTGCACACCCAAGTCGTGGAACCTGTCCATAAAATAACTCATTTTTTCATTGTTACATCAGTCAGTGACATGATGCCACTTTCACAGCGATCATATCATGTATCCTTTATTTGTATGTATTAGATTATATTATTTCAACCATGTGGGCTAGAATTGTAACAGTTATGTTCAGGTGTTGTCACACCTGCCTGTCGTGGAACAGCAACACGCGATATTTACCGAAAAGTTCAAATATTTTTCATTTGGTGACTGAGCGATACAACCTGGTAGTGCGAACAAATCACCCAGATCATGTCTGTTGGAAGGGCTAGCCCTGCCCTATCGTGGCTGTACACTGACTTTATAAAGAGAGTCTTCTCCCAGTTTGTCCAAGTTTGGTGTGGACGCACCTTCACACTTGGATCTTCTGGAATTGAGTCTTAGGTATTATGAAGTGCTAATTCTAAGTTAACAACAGATAAAGAAGGTAAATAATAATGAAATAAGATAAAATAACCAAACATGGTTTTATATTAGATTGACCTGGTCTTATCCAACCTCTGCCATGCCATTAAACCTTTTCCGTTTCCTTCAGTTCAAAAGGTCAAAGTCATGTAAACTGATTTGGTTAAGAGAAAGACTACTGCTTAAGGCAATTAGCTGTTAAGATGTTTTGTGATTAAAAAAGAAAAGACTTTGTTCTCCCTCCTCCCCTTCCCTTCTTTCCTATCCTCTACATGTTCTTGTCGACAGAACAGATAGTTCCATGTGGCAGAGGCAAGTGTTGGTTCGCTTCACTTCAAAGACCAGCACACGCACACAAAGCAGCACGCCTGAAATAAAAGGCCTGGACATAAACAAACATGGCCCTTTGTTTTGAGGGCCGAGCTCTGTTTCACCACCATGATTAGAGAAAAAGAGCGAGGGAGGGGAGGCTGTGCTCGTGAGCAGACAGCAAGCAAGCGCCCATTTTTGCATCATCAGACTCTTTGACAGCGATCTGTAACAGTGAAAGAACCGGAGAGTGTCAGTCAGCAAAGCCCACGCCAACAGGAAAACGTCACTGTGGTGGGGCTAAGATGGTGGCACGACATTGCTAATCACTAATTGCTGATTGGCTCTTCCGAGCTGGAGATAGCTCTTGATATAAACAGTGGCCACATGAATGAAGAAAATGACTCTTTTTTGTTGTTCGTCATACAGGCATGCATATTGCATTGTTTCCAGAACAGTAATTAATTTCCTTTCTCTCATATTAGAATTAATTACGCAAATGTATTAGATTAGGAAAACACTGTTAAAGTATTAAAGTGAGCAAAATGCAAATTATTCATTTCCTTTGCTCTCTAATACAGAAGGCTATAGAACTGATCTCAAGCATTCATGCAAGGTGTCATTAAATTATCATGATAAAGACAACAGAGCCTATGGGTCCCTGACCCTGCTTCATAAGTTGATAGTAGAATTTTTTAAAAATGCAGATTGATCACAACTGCCAAAAAGTGTACTGGCTTGGTCCAGCCATCGGGGAAAGAGAAGAGAAAAGAGTTGTCTTTCTTTTCCTTTTTTTAGAGGTTGTGATACATGTTCGATTCTTTGTCAGATGTATGTTTATGGATGTACTTTAACAGTATTTGCCATGCATTGGTGGCAATGAATTTTCCTGAGCCTTAGGAGATATATTAAAATGAACATTTTGAACACACATTACTGAAAAAGATGGAGCAAGCAACAGAGAGAGCTGAGCTGCAAGATATATATACAGTTGTGGTCAAAAGTTTACATACACTTGTAATGGACATAATGTCATGGCTCTCTTGAGTTTCCAGTTATTTCTACAACTCTGATATTTCTCTGATAGAGAGATTGGAACAGATACTTTTTTGTCACAAAAAACAATCATGAAGTTTGGTTCTTTTATGACTTTATTATGGGTTAACAGAAACAGTGACCAAATCTGCTGGGTCAAAAATATACATACAGCAACATTTAAAACTTTTGACCACAACTGTAGGTGGAGTATCATTAGCAGGGCCCAACAAACTATTAGCTAGCCTGACTGCCCAAATTTTGCTGAATTTGATAGCCTTCATTTAAGGCGTTGTTACAGAATGCTGCAAATCAAGGTAAGACATGCACAGGAATTGTAAGAGGGGCTCGGGACGAGAGAATGTGCACCAGAACTTCTTTAATATTGTGGATTAAATTGATTTTAGTTTGTGATCCTTGACTACTGATGTTTTCCTTTCCCTCTTCTATCTTGATTATTCATGATTAGTATTTATTGTATCAACTGGACATCACTTTAATGACTAAATGTACTTTATGTACACTTGCTTTTCACTTTTGCAAAGGATTTCCCATGCCTGTCCATTTTTATGTCTTCCTTCCATGCTTGTTGTGTACTGATGCCTGTTCCAAACCCAATTTCCTTCAGGATGATATAAATGTTGAGGTTGATCTTAACCTGTGTGATACATGTAAAAGGCAAGTTAAGACATTTTCAAAAACCTGTTTGTCTTAAGAAATAGTTAGGTTTTTATTTATGAAAGGAGCAGCAGTCTGTCGTATCAAGTGTCTCAGGGACCACAGAAAGCACTCCTTTGGATTCATTTAAAAAAGTAGCTAAAAGTGGCCAAAGGCCGTGCATCAGAATATTCGGTCACAGCAAACAGGAAGAATCTGTTTTAAGTACAGAGGTGAGCCCCAGTCTGATCAGTTGATATCACTGAGAAATCCCCTCTGTAGCCAGACCCTATCTTTGTCCTCCATTTGGTGATTGAACAGGACACATTCTGACAGTGAAAATCCAAGATTCCTTGGACGGTCTCAGGAGAGTTTGTGCAAATCCCCAGTTTTGGTGTCAAAAAGTACAAGCCTGAGGCATGTTGGCAGCACTGATTATTGCACAACTTATTCTTCATTTAATCTTATCATAACACATTACTTCTCTAAAACAAACAATAGAAATTCTCACTTCTTTAGTCCTGAAATAGCACAGCCATACATTTCTTATACTGCAATACTATTACCTCCTTTGTCTCATATCTGTAGTCGGAGATGAAGAACAGGCCTCATCCTATGTCGTCCCATTTTGGCATATCGATCTGAAAAAAGAGTTGTATCTCTCTTTGGTCAGGGAGATTATATCCGACTGCTGTAAATCAGACACAGGTGGATGAACTTCCTCCTTCCTATGTCTGCCTCCCAGCTAACCTCACTTTTACCCTTTCTTTCTTTTTCTCTGTGTCAATCTCTTCTTTTGGTTCCCCTTCATACATCCCGCCGTCCTTTATTCCAGTTCAGGGTGTCATAAAAATAACATGGAGGGAAAAGGTTATAACCTTGTTAAAATGTCAGCGAGGACACATTTCAATGTTTAATAGCTTTTAATGCAATAACAATCTTTCCAAACCCCTTTCCATCTTAAAAACCGTAATTAGAAAGAACAAAATAGAAAATACAAGTAGTGATCCTTTTGCTATACATTTATGCATTTTTACTTTCATATGGTCTTGAAGCATGTCTTGTTAAGAGTACCAACCAGACGTCAAAGCAGTGGTATTACTGAGGAATTTCAGAGGAGGCTTGCTGTTGATGTAGCAGAACTTGTTTTTTTGTTGTTGACAAAAGCCTCAGTGACACGTAGCATCTGTCTGAAGCTCTATTCATCAAACTTACAAAACCTCTCGAGACAAAAATGTAGCCTTTTATAAAGTATTTTGTGAAGTCTTAGAGTGCCTTTGCTGCTGGCTCAGACCATTTAGTTTCAATGAAAAGATACAAGGGCAAAGACATTGATAATCAGCACAAGCAAACTACAAAGCATACATGCAACTCAAGTATTTTAAAGCTATGGTCTACGATTTGGAAGCTTTGTACATATTAATAACACCGTTTATAAGGCTGTTATGGTCCTATGGTCCTATCTACACAGTATAAAGACAAAAAAGAATGAAAAAAATCCATTCAGTATATCTGCTGAAAAGCTGCATACTAGCTGACCAATCAAGCCTAAGAACCTGCGACTATTAATTGGTCCGTGAGTTAGTCCATGAGTCCATCCAATCCTCGTCTCCCTCACTACGCAGTACGCAGCATCTTGCCCATGGTCCCGCCTCCTCCCCTCTACCTCCGGTGAGCAGCTAGCAGCGTTAGCAACTGAACTATCATGGAGCCGGAAAAGCCTAGCGCCGAACCCGAATCTGCCTCCCTCTCCCAAGACAGTCTGGCTGCAGACCACCCTTCTCCTCTCCCTCTCCCTCGTCTCCCTCACTACGCAGTACGCAGCATCTTGCCCATGGTGCCGCCTCCTCCTCTACCTCCGGTGAGCAGCTAGCAGCGTTAGCTACTGAACTATCATGGAGCCGGGAAAGCCTAGCGCCAACCGAATCCGCCTCCCTCTCCGCTGGCCCAACGGAGCTCTGCCCATGGTCGAGGCCTGTTAGCGGGCTAACGGCTAACGAATAGCCTCAGCCGTCCGTCAGACCTTCAGCATCGGCCGTTTCGCCCCTGGTTGATCAGGTAATGGCTTTGTTTACTACAGTGTGAGATGTCTGCTGAATAACTCTGGTTAGTTTGTGCCTGCACGGGCTAATAACTTGTAGGGGAGCGGGTTAGCCTGTTAGCCGCTAATCGTTAGCACTGTAAGCTGAGCTGGGGAGGACAGGCTGAGAAAGATTAATCCTCCCCCACACTCGGCTCTGCTCTGGCGGCGCCAAACCCGCATTGCCGCCGGTCCAGTTGAAATGGCTACTGCTGTGTGTTATAAGGGAGATGTCTGTCGTGTTTGATACTTTCAGTTGAGCTGAGCTGTTTTTGATTGAGTTTGCTGCTGATATATTATGCTAGTCGCTCGTAGCTCAGTCCGAGGGGGCTATATGAGGCGTCACGAGCTGGGGGCGGGATCTTGGAACACGGAGGAGAGAGGTGAGGGAAGGAGGGGCAGGCTGCGGTTTCAAATCGTAGACACCAGCTTTAAGTAGCAGCACAGCCCAAGTACAAGGAAACAATCTCCTCCACCAAAAGGGTTATGTTTTGTCTCAATGTGGACAAGGCATCAGTAACTCAAATTCCTTTTTTTTAAAATAGATTTTCGAAAAAAATCCAGGGAATGTAGATCACAGCACCAGAGAACTTATTAGATTTTGTGATCTGAAGTATATATATTTTTAATCATATCTTTAAATGGTAAGCAGGGCAGTTTGTCATTTGATGAAATTCAGCAATATTGGTCATGGCACAAGATAGATTAGATTTTGTAGGTGATCTGAAACAGATGCAGCTCCAGGATTTTTTTTTCAAGTGTTAGCATTGCACAGCAGAGCAATTTTCCACATTTTAGATAATAAATTAGGGCAATATCAGAGATCGGGCATCTGTTGCTCAGTCTGATAGTGCAGCCCATCAGTAATTGGAAGATGGCAGGTTTGCAGCTCTGGCAATCACATGATGACATGTTCTTGGAAAAGACACTTAATCCCAAGTTGCTCCCACGGCTGCAATGGTAGCATTAACTTGGTATAGAGAGGCATGAGTGTTTTAGCTTATCCTGATATAACTGACATGGAAATGCTAAACCATCAGTGAGTGATGGTGAAAGTGAATGGGTGTGAAAGGTTCCATTTTATTAATCCAATCCACATATACAGTGAGCTTAATGCTTTTGAACTTTTTCAACACACTTTTGCAATTAAGGCAGAACTTGGCCTTTTTCGCCTGCTTTGTTGGGCCACCAGCTCACCCTGCAGGAAAACAGTGCACAGCCATAGACTGCTGATGCATGGAGAGCAGGTCATACCAGTATATAGCATCTTCATGTGATTAAAAGCTACAAAACAGCATGGTTCTTCTCACAGGTTGACCGTCATCCTTAGCCAGCCCCTTCGTAGTTGTTGGTTGTTGATGCAAAGAAGGTGTGACCTAATCCACATTGCAGTATTACAATGAAAAGCCCAGTAATGCTAACTTAGTTTCTGATTGTCTCCAGTGTCCTCCCTGTTCTATGGTCTTACTCATGTAGCTATAACAAACAAGACCAATAAGGATGAAACAAGTGAAACTGGAGGGCAGAGCTAATGTGCTGAGGTGTGTTTCTCCTGGGTTCCTTTCTGTGAAGGTATTTGCCCCTTCCCCTCCGAGTAATGTCTGTTTAGGAATGGTTTGTGTCTGCATTTCACTGACTCTTATGTTTTCCAGGTCAGTATAAGTGGCGGCTGGTGAAAAATATTCTTGGTGGGGCAGTACTGTGCAACACTCAGTTTTTAACAACCATCCCACTACGATTCGACGCAAACTACAGGCTCATCCGTAGCCAAATGAGTCATATAGTTTTATACATTGCTAAATAACAAATATGTATATTACACCATTTTAGACCTGGATAAATTGGAACTGATAAAAAAAGCTCCAAGACATGCTGTAAATTTACTCTGGCACACCAAAAGAGTTTTTTGTGTTAAAAGTACCAACTGTTTGTACCAGGTGCTTCTCTTCAACAGAGGCAGGGTGAAATGATCAGGGCTTTCTGAATTTAGGGCCTCATGACAAGAATTATTTA
Organism: Scarus forsteni; assembly: GCA_036419115.1. Lineage (NCBI taxonomy): Eukaryota > Metazoa > Chordata > Actinopteri > Labriformes > Labridae > Scarus > Scarus forsteni. Next base: position 6,943,419 of record JAZDUH010000229.1, on the reverse strand, counting down.
CTGTTTCCCAGAAACAGGGGCTGGGTCAACTTACCCACTGGCTCAGTTTACCCCACTCTCCCCTACTCTGACATTAATTCTGACATTCACTCAGTGAACAATCCTACCTGCCCACTCTGCACCTGTGCTGGGCTCATGGCTGCTGCTTGGTGCTGCTGCATCTCTTCTGAGGGGCTACAAGACAAAGTTTCCCCAGTTATGTGACGTCATCACACGGTGCAAGTGTCATTTTATTCAACACCTTCCCTTACCAGTTTCATCGTCATCTTCTGTCGTTTCAGACCGCGAGCTCGTTTTGTTAAAAAAGTGGCTATTTTGCACATTTTGCTGCATCATTTTCAAGCGCTTTCCTCTTTTTAATTCTTCTCTTTTCCGTGCCAACCTTGCGCTTTTTGTCCATCTTGCCGGCAGTCCAGCACCCCGGCTACTAGCTGGCTCATCTCACAGACTCCGACTGGCGGAGCTAATTGTTTTTAGCCTGCACAGACGTGTTGTTACATCAGGATGCCTCTGAAAAAAAAAAGGCTGCCGAGGGAGACGGCCCACAGGGACAGCGGTAACAGCATGGAGGTAATACTCATTCAGTGCCATGAATGAACACCAAACTAAAAAACTATAATAATATAAAAAAATGTATATTAACACTGGCCCTCACGACCCAAACGTCAGGCCGGCCCACCGGAAATTGTCCCGGTCCTCCCGATTAGTCACTCGGGGCATGGCCGACACAAGCCGAATAAACCCGAGGGGCGATATAAGAATCGCCCTTCGGAGATTATTTTCAACCACGCTGATTGGCCAAATTCACGTTGATAGGCGCTTATCTTGCCCTAGTAACAGTTCCTTATTGGCTAGTCGTCACTGTCTCAGGGGCGATATTTCCAGCACCCCTGAGACACGGAGACAGAGACGAGAACGCTTACTTTTGTTCTACATTAATGAAAATTAATTACTTTATATCTTAATGGATATATATTTATGTTATATTTATGTTATATTACATATTTAGATAAGTAATTTTTGGTAATATTCATTTTTTCAAAATAAAGTAAATACATTTAATATCACACTCTCCACTGGGGGGGCGGCGCCCTAGCGCCCTCTATTGGCCAGCCGCCACTGGTCAGTATACTGTGAAAGTCCCAAATTATCACTCCTTAGAGCTAAGCTAAAGTTACCACACCTTATTGTGAGTTTTATAACCAAAGTTGAACCCTTTCTCATGAGTTTAATGAGTAATGAAAAGGTGCTAAGTGTTACTGAATGAAGATATTGTAGCTCACTGCAGCACAAGATGAGTTTTCTTATTTAGAGGGTTTGAGCACATGGTAAAACACCACAAGGAAAACAGGAATCCTGAACACTTGATAAATATGAGTTGAAGATGTCATAAATGTATGCTAAAGTTTTATATAGAAGTTTTGCGTGAAAGCAATTTGTAAAACATTAAAGATGCCCTACCTAAATTTTGAGGACTGTATCTATCTAACTATCTTAAAGTGCCCCAATTGTCTGCATATAGCACTATGTAAGTCTGGTAAGTCATTCTATGAGATACTGCTTTACAGCACCATTTACTATTTGGTTTGTACTTCTTTCCACTTCTTTTCAAGTATGCAAATGAAATCAACGGGTGTTGTTTCCTTTTAAGGTGATATTTGTTTTCTTACTTTTCCATTACTTTCTTTGCGAAATGTGTATTAATGAACATAATAATATAGAATTTATATCTTGCATGTATAAAGTAAACTACAACTACTACTTTACACTCAGTTACAATAAACCAATTAACCAAAAGAAGAGACACTTTACTCTTCTCCACAATTTCAAAACAGCAAATGCTAAGAGGTTATAGACAAAGATTGAAAAAGACAAAGATACATACTCTACATATTTTGCAAACAGTGGCAACACAGTTACACTCAGAGGCCTTTGGTAGCCATTTGAGATCCATAAAAAATAAAAAAGGATATTACTGCTTTGAATGTCACCATTTGGTCCATAGTTACAACAGCAGTCCTACTATGTCTGATTTTACAAATGGTTTTGGCTGAAAAAATGGTCATGGAATTTAGTTACGCTTTACTGAATTGAATTATTTTAATGATAAACTCACAGCTTGGCCATCACATTTAAGGTTTGTAGCACTTTGTTCTATTTTTGTTATGTACTTTAAACAGTGCTTGAATATAAATATTGCCCAGGATGTTACAACATTAAAGATAAGGCTAAACATTCCTTCATGAAGGTCATCGTCTGCCTTGTCAGTGTGTCCTGGCACGCCGTGGTGTAGTTGTGTGACCAAGATTGTCACAGACATCAGATCAGAGAAGAACCAACTGTTCTTTAAATTTTCTTCAAGGATTAAACCTTGGGCTGCTGCTACTGTCTGCCCTCAGTAGAACTTTATGGTTAGTCCAATTATCCTTTCTTGATGATCCCAGCTGCCCCAGAATAAGATTAGTTCACTACTATGTTAGCATGGCTGTAGCCAGGTATGAGGTCAGCGAGGTCCGGACCTCACCCATTTTGTCTGATTTTTTTTTTTTTTTTCGCTAAATATGCCCAACTGAATAAAACATAAACTCATAAAAACTTGAAACCTCTCTGTGAAACGTGCTTGTAAATTGTAAATTGTGGTAAACACCCATGGGCTTCGTGTTCTGTTTGTGCCTGTGTGTGTGTTGCGGTGAACAGCTGTTTGATCAGCTGATGCACGTACGCGCTTGGCAGCGGGCCAAACCCCATTCAAAAATTAGAGTGTTTTTATTATTAGCACTTGTAGACCACATCCCCGCCCATCTACACCTAGGTGACCACAATATATATTTTTTTAGATATTTTGGCACTATCATCTGATCAATGCCAGTTTATTTACTTTTATCCACAGCGGAGAGCGAACTTTTTTTTTTTTTTGATGAGCGCCTGGCTCATCAGCTGGCCAAGCACGCGTCACGATGATGTGACTACTCGAGTACCTCGAGTCTCATGACGCGTGCTTTGTTTTCAGCTCATATTAATTTTAATATACCCATTCCACAGAAAACAAGTCACAGAGAGCAGGGCAAACATGTCCAAGAGATTAAAACAGAATACACTGGATGCATTTCTGGCAAAGAAAAATAAAGAAATTGACAAAGAGGAACATGAAACCATGGAGGATGGAAGAGAGAATAGGGAAAGTAAGGTGGAGCACAGAGAGGAGAGTCTTGTGTCTTGTGTGACTTGTAGCCTAAAAAAAAAAATAAATAAAATAAAAAATTTTAAAAAATTGAAACATTTTTCGGCATACGCTTTGCTCGCGCATCATGGACCTCACCTATTCCAAAATCCTGGCTACGGCCCTGTATGTTAGGTTATCATATCTGAGCTGGTGATCTAACTAAGAATAATAACAGAGTATGATCGTGTATGCATCATATATTCATTATACAGTATATTGCTTTTCTTGACAATATTAAGGACTGAGTTGAAATGACTTTTTAAACTTTGAAAGTTCAAGACTCAATAGGCCCTATTCTACACCTTGCACAAACCATCTTCAAGTCCAGCAGTGGTGTCATTGCTATCTTTCATCTGATGTTGTTTGTCATTGTCATTTAGATGCTTAGCTTCCTGCTGTTTAAATGGCAAAAAAACTAATGAATCTGTCAGTAATTAGGGCTGTGTTTGTCTCAAACTGAGGAATGATTTGACACAAAGGTGGCATGCTTCTATCCTGAGGGAGCAGATAACAATACCAACTTAAACCATATAAAACCTCTTAAGTGTGTAGTCTGTGTTACTGCCTTTTCCTCTTATTTAGGGCAGAGGTTCCCAACCAGGGGGATGCAGACCAGTACAGGACCATAGATTGTTTGGTACTGAGCTGTAGAGGAACATAGAAAAATAACTTAATCTATCTTTATCTCCTTTAAAAAATACTTTGACCAAAGGGAGTTGTTTTGAAAGCATGACTGGATCCTCACATACCAGCCTGTCCAGTTTGAAAGCACAGACATTACACTGAGGCTCTCTGTCCATGTCAGCATTGTGATAAAAAAAACACAATAAATTCACAGCATACTCTGTACTAATACACGTGTCCATCAGTGTTTTGGACTTATGTAATACATATGTTTGACTGCAAGACATGTGTGACTGGAGGACACTCAGGGCACACAAGAGCTCTCAACATCCTGTGGAGGAAGGATCCAATTCAGAGTTATCATCCAAAGAGAACCTTTTACAGACCAACAGAATCACCAGATCAGCTTGTACTGTTGATGGATGAAACACAAAATGTCAGTAATGTGTTTAAATGCTGTTTTGAAAGCATTTTTTCTCTGTGTTCAGAAGGTGTAACGGTTTGATGAGATACTGTGAAAACTGGTGACTTTCTGGTGACTTACAGCTGACTGGTTTCCCAAATGTCATTGTTAGGCAGGGGATGATCAGGAAGTCTAATAAATGTCTCTGTATTTGGGTTTAGAAATAAGCCCATTACTTCCTCTTATCCTGCGCAATGGTAAGTATGCACATCATGTGTGATTGCTTGCTATTCCAGTTGTTTTACCATCACACTATGGTTGATCCACGACCATATTGTATTATATAAAACTGGGTCTTGATACAAAGAAGGTTGGGAACCAGTGACTTAATAAGCATGTAAAGTAGTCACACATCAGTGAGAACATGATGATCTGCTGAGTGTTTCCTACACAGGGTGCACAACTGCCCTCTAAAATTTAACATCTGTATTCGATAATTAATTGGAATTGTCATTAAGATTAAAAGCTTAAAGCATCGCTGAACATTTCCACATAGTCTGGCTGAAGAGCATTCAATATGGGCCATCCAGTCTGCAGTGAATTGCCATCTTCATTTTCTTCAACAGTCAGTTCCCACATCCTGCGTCTTAGGTGGGCTTTACACAAGTACGAATTTGTAAGACTCCGGTAAAATAAACTATCAATCTGGTGATGTTGACACATGGAGACGCGTATTTGTCCATGACTCCGCATCTTTTTTGAAAACGGGTCTGCAAGTGGATATCTGCGTATTCGTCTTCATGCCGCAGTTGGTATAAACAGATAAGTCTGGAAAAGACGGTGACCTCATAGCACACCTCCTCCTCCCCGCCCCCCAACCCACACTGTCACACACACCAACAACAACAACAATGGCGGCAGCCGGGCTGATTCTGATCTTGTTCCAGCAGCTACAAATATTGCTACGACTTTTATTCCAACATTTGCTCACAGAACACCAACAACACCAGCTACGGCAACAACAGCAACAAGTGCTCATGCAGAGACGCAGCATGTTACGCACGCATGAGCACTTTTTGACGTGGAATCCACCTCGGAGCTGAACCAGACAGGCAACCTGCCGATTTTGTGTTGTCATGTAAATGCACAAGCCTATGTGCAATACGTTGTGTAAACAGCGATACATGTTTTGATGCCGACGCCAAGACAATACGGGGCCATCCTCGTGTGAGGAGGGCCTTAGTCTGTCTCCAGTGTGTAGCAGCAGCGCATCTTTGTGCTGATTTGTTAGAAGTATGCAGCAGCTCTATTTTCACTGTGAGCTGCCACAACCCTGTGCCAATCTCTGTTGAGCAGATCATCCAAAAGAGGACAACAAGCTCTCAGATTTTCTGGGAAATTTAGCACAGAACTACATTGAAATAATATTGATGCAAAAGGGAAATCAGCATTGTGATGAAAATAACATCTTTTGTTGACATGGTGCTCTTCCTGATATGTAATCTGGCAGTTACCTTAAGTTGAAGTTTTCTCATGATATCATGTTTCAAGCTTCTCAGAGCTTTCAGTAGACATTCAGCGGATGAGGAAAAGCACCATCAGTCAAAGCAAAACTGCAGCAAGGACAATACGCAGGCAGACTGTGTGGAAATTGCAGCTATGTTTAAACGGGAAGACTGTGCATTCATACATGAATTCATCCATTCATTCAGTGAAGGTAGCTCATACGTTTGAGAGCTAGCCTCAAATCATGACCAATCATCCTGCTGTTGTCATATTTACCAAAAATCCCCCCCAAAAAATCTGTCATTTTATTGAGATCACAGTAATCATCCTCCACTCCAGTCACACAAATCTGTCATAGCTGTGTCCAGGTATAGCACCTAAGAATTCTAAACCTCATATAATCCCGTATCCCTCATCACTAGCAACCATGGGCGTGGTAGTGGGGGGAAAAGTGGACCTGACTACCCAGGGCCTGAGTAGGGAGAGGGGCCCATGAAAATCCTGCCTTTTTTTTTTTTTTTTTTTTTTCAAATGAATTGGGCCCTCCAATTAATTGGTGTCATGCTTTATTTCATATATTGATAACATCAGCTGAGAGAATGAACTTTATGTCACAGTCCTCCCAACATATTGGACATTCTGGAGGCCCCTCTTGGAGGCGCAAAATGGTTTAGTCCGCCCGACAGCGACCGGCGACAAGTGTAACATCAGTGAACCCACATTGAATTGGCATCATGCTGCCCAAAAAGCAGAAATCGGGCTATTGCAAGAAGAAAGAGAGAGAAGAAAAACAAAGAAGGCAGAATGAGGGGAGGCAGCTGTTGACTGCTTTCTTTCCCAAAGGTGAACCGAGTTTGCTTGTTATGCAAAGTCCAATTAAAGTTAACGTAGTCCACTCCTGACAGCTGCTGCTGATGTCTGTATGCTCACGTCAAGTCTTTAGCTTAGCTAGTTGGCAACCAGGCTGCTTGCAGCTGTAGTATAAAGACAGTTATGGGCCAGCTAACGTTAGTTGTCAACATGAACCAGTTTCAGAAACAAACAGTGGCGCAGCCGCAGCAGCTGGAGCAGCAGGAGCAGCAGTGGCCAGTCCTGGCGGCTCTTCCGAAGATGAGGCTGAGATAATAGACGAGCAAAGACAAGGTGAGATCGTTGTTCAAGTTTTCAAGGGCAAGCTCCCCCCTCTGACTACCCCTTACGGTGGTATGATGAGCAGAGAGAGAGAGAGAGCGAGCGAGCTGCTGACTGGTAGATCGCTGCCTAAAGTTTAAACTCAGTCATCCTTTTGGTTCAGTGCTATAGCCTATACTAACATAGCTGAAAGTGAAACTCCGTGCTGAGACTTAATAAATGACCAACCTAGCAATATTTCTGCTGCATATATCAACATGTAAATAGCGTTACCAATATCACTGTAGGCTCAAGTGCACACTAGTAACATATTAATTGAGCAATAAAGCAATTTATTATTTTTGTCTGGTAAAAAGCCTTAGCATTGCAGTGCTTAAAAGCTATTGTCAATGCTCAATAAATTCATGATGTTACCAAAGCCAATGAATGAATAATCATGTTAAATAACTGTGATCTCAATATCAATCAAAAATAATTGCGATTATGATTTTTGCCATAGATAGATAGATAGATAGATAGATAGATAGATTGAGAGAGAGAGAGAGAGAGAGAGAGAGAGAGAGAGAGAGAGAGAGAGAGAGAGAATAAGAATAAATGTTTTTAAATCAAAATTTGCACAAGTGTCATGGATCAAAACATTAGTACACAAACCAGTAGCCTAACATGTAGCCTAATGTTTTAGGTATTTGAGCACAAGTAGGCCAAATGCATCAATTCAGGTGGTGAATGAAAGAACTACTCATCAATATAATCTGATCTGATTGTAGCTTAAAACCGTATTTATGCTTTTTTATTTTAAATAAATACCCCCTTTTTTTTTCTTTCTTTTTTTTTTTGGCTCATGCGCATCGTGCACTGGCATGGATAGGGGCCCACTGACATTGAGAGTGTATAGGGCCCAGAGTTTGGTGCTACGCCCCTGCTAGCAACCGCCAGTGTCTACAATATACAAGGGGGTTGTCCTATCCTGCTGTCAGCCTCACCTTCCCCTGAAACTAAATTAAGATATCCCAATAGAGTCCAATCACCAAAGACATTGCACTCTTCTCATTTATTCAAGCTTTTAAAAAATGTTGTTCACTCAGAATGAAGTCTTCTGACTGAAATAGGAAGAAACTTCTTGATTTTTGTTTCTGATTGTTCCAAGCTCTTCTTCATTATGTTCACTTGCTTTAAAGCTGGGGTATGTAGTTTGGATGAGACTGGACTGGGAGCAGTTCTACTCCCCCTCCCCTCACTGTTTGCACTCTAAAGCTGCCTACAAACTGAACATGACTTTTTGACTTGGACAACCACTTTCCGTGTAAAATCAATGTACAACCACGATGGGGGTTAACCCTCCTGCAATGGGACGGCTGCAATCAAGGTGACCTGGTGGCTCGTCGCTCCATCGTCAAAGTTGAAAAGTTTTTTCAGGTGATGTTCCCTGTGACTGTGACAGCCAATCAGCATTGCGTGGTGTGTGTACCCATGATAGACAGTTTTTATTCTGGTTCACAGAGTGACAATTTATGTCCGTGAGGGAAACATTAGTCAGTGAGTACATTAATTATACCTCGACAGAATACAGAGGATGATGCGACAGGGCCATCAGCTGCAGTGTTTTGTGGTTGGTAGGTGAGTGAAAAGGATACAGTTGGAATGATGTCAGTTTATACATCCTATTATAGGATATATGATATTGCCATGAAACTTGAGCGGATGTGACATCACTGAGCGATGGTGACAGTGATCAAAATAAGGTATTTATGGACAGGCAACGCAACTTCAGTGGGCAAAGCAATCATGGTAGCAAAGTCGCATTTGGTGTGAATGCACCTTGAGGAACAGCTCTTCCCTTACTCTAAAGAACAGTCATAAACTATGTTATGTTATTACATTACTTTTAAAGCATTTAAGTTTTTAAAGCAGAAAAATAATATTTTGGAAATTAGCTATATTTCAGAATATCAAACATGATAAAAAAGAACAAAAAAAACTTTATACAATTTTTTGGGTCATTAACTCAAGTCCTCTTCATGCATCACAAATGTAAATGCATTTTCACCATTGTAACCCTCTACATGCCAGTTTTCTTTACATAATGAAACTTTTTTTACACACATACACACACAAAATTCTATTTGATTATTGGAAAATGGCTTTTTTTGTGCAGGGATCATCAGCTTGAGAATGGTTTGTAGCAACAGGAAATTTAAGTGAGTTAAAATAATTTATTCAACTGGCCAACAGTCACTGTTATATAATGTCAGTTCAATCAAGGTAATCATTACCCATAATGCCTCCCTGCAAACATGAAGTAATGGCATAATCTGTTGGTAATTTTCTGTGTGTGCAGATTTTTGGTAGTTGAAAGATGGGTTACAGAGCAATAAACAGGACTTAGATTTCTAGATTGCAATGGCCATAGGAAGAAATATGTGGTTTTAATGATAGTCCATGAGGCTAACAGAGCTCCAGACTTAACCCTTTGGACCACACATCTGAATAATACATAGGGTTTCATCCTGAGGATATTTTTTTAAATTTACAACACTGTCAGTGTGTTCTGATTGCTATATAGCAATAAAGTTGTACACCATAACTCTCCCTTTGAGTTATTTAGGGCGAACTGCCCATTGAACCAAGTCAGAATACTAGTATATCTACTATTCCCATTGGTTGTGTACAAGATTTACTACATCCAAGATCTGAAAATGACGACTGAATCCACCATGGATGTACTGGCTTGCAGGTGCACCTTGCTCCTAAAGGGAGTGAGAGCAGTCATTGCTGAATTTGATGCACATTACTAACAAAGCACACCTGTTTTAAAAACAGCAACTTCTCAAATTTCTCAGTGCTCACGGTGTGCAATTCATAACCAGCAAGGTGTAGTTGGACGTGTCTAATGACTTTGCACTTGCTACTTTAGATAACAGAATTATGCCATCAAAACCAGGCCCTATCACTTTAACCATACTCAAAGTGCTTCTATTAGTCATATCCCTCATCACTTTTCTTCTGTTCACTTCTCTTTTCAGCACTAAACATTGCTTTTTCCCCTTTGTTTTGTTAACCTCAAACTCTCCATTTAATACTTAAAGCTAAAGGCATGACCAATGACAAATGCATTTTTTTGATGTGTAAAGTTGAAGGAATGATTGCCATAGTAATCTGTGCTTTTTAAAAGACAGAGCGCCGTAGGCATAATACCCCGCTGCATGTTATGACAGGTGTGACACCAATATTTTGACAGCACTGTGGAGTGTTTCAAAGACATTTTAGCTCAGGAATAGGATAGAGAAGTTACATTTGCAGTTCCAATCAATTTGCATTGTGATGGCCATCCCTCATGTGCAGATGAGTAGAGATGAGCTTGTTATATCAGCAGCAGAAATCCATCCAGCCATGACAGCTGTTTGGAGAGTGAATTACTTCTGACACACTGCTGAGCTGGGGTTGTAGAGAGTGTTATGATAACAATACAGCTCTTAGTTATATGGGGAAGTGTCAGTTCATACAAACAGACACAGATTAACACTCAAACAGTTTTCCTCGTCCTTCACCTCAGTCAGTTTGGAAACTAAAGAACAAGTTCTTCAATTAGAGGATAGCAGCTTGAACTTTGCAGAAAAGTTAAGGCAAGGGCGAAAGACAGATAGAGATGTTACACAAAATAAAAAAAAACAGCTAAATACAGTTTAAATTGTGACAGGCACAGGGAAGAAAAACTGCAAAATGGAAAGTTTTTTTAAAGTAGATATTTGCCTCATAAAGTATTAAGTACTGGCTCAAACTACTGGTATGAGATTACAGGTTTTGCTACATATCTTGATGAAAACATTTTTGGAGCAGCACCGTGGTGCAGCAGGGAGTGGCTCAAGACAAGAAGGTTGCCAGTTAAATCCCCGAGTCAGGCAGGTCTTTCTGTGTAGGCTACAGTTTGCATGTTCTTCCTGACCAAAAACATGCTCATTGAGTTGATTGGTGACTCCAAATTGTTTGTATGAGTGTGAACATGACTGTTTGACCATCTCTCTATGTGGCCTTGTGACTGGTTTAAGTTATACCCCACCTCCCAAAAGGGATAAGTGATATAGAAAATCAATGAATTAATGAAGAACTTAAGAGGTGATATTCCCAAACTACCTGGTATTGCAGTGACTACACACTGTGTGTGTGTTAAAATGATGAGTATGATATATTAGTAAGAGAACTATAAAACTGTGTTGTGGCTGGACCAACAGACCTTACAGACAACATGATGATACCCGACCAAGCATAAAAACAAACATGATGAGCTTGAAGGAAAAGAGGGGGTATAAACATAGCGAAAGGAAACACTTTATTATTGCCTAAAAAATGTTACGACTGATTCTTTGACTCAATGCTAATGCTTGTGACCGTTACTCGACAGGCTCTTTTTTGACAATATTTCTCTATTTTACCTCTGTTAAGAAGCTATTATTTCAACCTGTCAGTTTGTTTGTTAGTTTGTTTGTGAGCAAGATAATTTTAAAAGAAGTGATTAGATTTTGGTGGTCATCAAAATACGGATGAGGGCCCAAGTTTTTTTTAGGATTTGTTCACATTAGCCATAGATCAGTTTTCAACATTTTCTCTGATAGCTCAAAACTTCTCAACAGATTCTCATTACATTTTCAGAACATGTTAGACATGGCTCCAGGGAAGAGTGTTTATATTATGGTGATGTTTGTCCATTTCTTTATCTGTGTACCTCTTTGTCTCCCAGCAAAGGAACTCAAAATATTCTCAACAGATTTCGATCTAGGCAACCTAGATAGACCATGATCCCAGGGGGTGCATGTACTGCTCGACTCTGCAGCCATGCTTGACTATTGAAATCTCTACCTGGCAGAGGAAGAACAATGTATGTAAATATGTTTAAATCTGAATAGGAGTCTTTACCAGTGGATTTTGGCTTTGTATTCAAACTAGATATAAATGTGTCTCCAGGACAAAAACATTTAAAAAGTCTAAAACTGTGTCTCAGAGTGCAGAATCACCTGTATCACAGTGGCTCTTGTCTCTTGTCTGTCACACCCTGACCTTGCTCTATCTGTCTCTTTGGAGGTGTTGACACTCACCATGTTCCTGCTATCTGGGAACAACCAACCCTGCAACCCCCTCCCCACCCTGAGTGCACTCTTGTCCTCTTTGACACCACCAAGGACACCAGCCTCATGGGAATTGCCTATCTTTACCCAGCACCCTATCAGATTGTTGACATGAACAGATACTCTCGCAATGAAAATATTTTTCTTTTCCCAATGCCTACATGGGCCAACATCTTTAAAACTGCTGGGATAAACAGCTCCTGTGTAGTGTATGTGTGTGTGTGTCTGGGGGTAGCTGTGAGGGCTTGTGGGTGTCTATGTTTACAAGCAGGTGCATGATTATCAGTTTGTATGCAGTTTCAATCATTGTCAGTGTGGTGTGGTTATAGCATGATTTGTTTAAGCTGTGTGTCACTAGATCAGAAAAGAATTTCATCACATGTTGCATGTTTTTGATTGAAAGATGGCTTGCAGTTTGTACTAATATTAATGCAGAGTGTCTAAACATTGATACATATGGCTATCAGTAAATAAGATTTGCATGAAACATGAAATGCATGGTGGTAGGTGGTTTGGGCAATCACCTCACAGCAAAGGGCTGCGGCAAAAAGAAAGCCACAATAAAATAGCCTTTAAATTCGGTACGGTACTTTCCCATTAGCGTCTTTTCTTCGTCACCGACAGTCACAGACTGTGGCTTTCTGGTGGAGAGGAGATAACTTTCTACTGTATCTAATGTCCTCGGTGACCATATGGAGCTCATACAACCCCACTTCAAAAAAACTGAACTGTCCCTTTAAGGGAGTACCATCATAATGACATGCAATACAAGGGATTTTTTAAAATTAAATTCAATGCCAAAGTATTTGGTGGTTGAAAGATTGTGTGAAAACCTGCTAATATGTACTCCCACTGGGCTATAGCTGTTATTGATTCTGATATTAGACCTATGATCTAGATGATAGGCCAGGCGACCCCTGAATAGTATAAAATGGATGAATGCATTTTCACCTGTAATGTCTGGCCTTGGACCTAAAATGTGACATATGTGGTAGAAAACCTCATTAAACTAATTCTGGAGCAGAAATTTGGTACAGACAAACTGGTAAAGTGAGAAGAGGAAGTTTCAGTGTTCATCTAGTCAGTCCTGGCTATGAGCATCATCTTGACATCTCTGGATAGGGTCTTCTCACACAGGGTTATGCATCAGAATCAGAATTTGTATTTATTGTCAAGTACATTTACACAAATAAGGAATTTGACTCAGTCAATTCATTCATGATTGTAGGAAATGTACCAGAAATAAGACTGTATGTTCTTTTCTTTAAGTTAGCCTATTTTGTTGTATTATTTAACATTTTTTAACAAAATAAAGTCATCAATTTGTGCACAGTAGATTAAGTCTCACTCAAATACATTGTAATCAAGGAAAAAAAGAATAAAGCATCACATATCAGGTAGCTGTTACATGCAAGGTGGCTCAACCTCTCACTTGCTGCTGTTGAAATGACCAAACACAAACCATGTCATTTTAAGTAGCCACCTGTGTCCTCATAACATTAAGTGGGCCAACAGTACCCTTATATTTTCACTGTGAGCTGCAGTAGGTAAGATGAGAGTCCTTAGGAGGCTGTGCAACATTCCTGACCATGAACCTAAAAGCTAAAGTCACTTCCTCTCTGTCCTTCTCTCCGTCCAACACATCCTCCCCTGGAGAATCTGCAAGAAAAACAAATTCACCATCTTGGAACCCAGTGGGTGAATATGCTGTGGAAGTGCTCGATTATTTTTATCTGGCACAGGAAAGAGTCGATTCACAATAAACGCTGGGAGAGGTGGTGACAGATCTCGTTAACCCTATCTAGAATGAAAGGGGGTTTGGGGGTACAGGGGGACAGAGGGGTGTGAGGTGAACGTGTGCCTTGACATCTCCCCGAGGTTGGGCCATGACCTTAAGAACAACCAGATGGAGAACACACAGGCCGATAAGCATGCACATCTAACAGGAAGTGTACATGTCCTTTAGTTGGCTTGAACCAAAACTTAGACCCATGTATGTTGAAGAAAATCAAAGAAACCTAAAGTGTTGAGAACGTCATTACTGGGTTTGGCCAAATAGTCATGGGATCACATCTTTGTGGCAAGATTTTTTTGAGATAGGTCAAATGTTTTAGCAGCTAAATCAACAGTAATCTTAGCCATAGCAGGTCCCTGGCAGATGTTCTATGTGTAAAGAGAGGCCAAACATACCCAAGTCCAACAAACTGAGAGGAACAAATATTCACAAAATGTGATGACAGATCAGACAAGCCACTGCTCCACCATTCATAATGAATTCACTCAAGCTCAGGTAATTTAGATAATCAAATTTTATTATTTCTATTGTTGCTACACTCTATCTGTTTTAACAAAAACCAACAATCTGGATAAGTGAATTAATGTCTAGCAAAGTATACACTGCCTATAGGTCAAAATACTGTTGCTTGGCCTCTGAACATTGGTGCAAAGTTGGACAGCAAACCTCTAAAAGAAATCTTCACTTTACATGTTCACTATCAAGGCATGAGCACAAGTCCCAAATACATTTGCCTTTGTCCCCCCGTAGTCTTAGAGGTTTGTTCTTGAGAAAAGGGTGGCATTCCTAGAAATATAGAAAAATCTGGGAAGTGTTTTTGAGATATTGCAGTTACAAGCAGATAGTAACCATGATGCCAGTTGACTCATTGGGCTCTAATTTCGTGGCGCAGCGCAGGGGGCGCAAGCCTGGGGCACCCCGCGCAGTGTTAATTTCGTCCGGCGCACCGCCGTGCGCTGCCAATTTGACAATTTGGTAGACCGTCTGCGCAGAGATGGGTGTGACGGCGCACCAGGGGGAGGTGTCGGCAGATTCATGTTGGCGCAGTGACAATTTTGTGCCAAAAACAGTGCAGAAAGTGCGCTGAAAGCTCGCCTGCTCCAACCTGGTCTATTCTCGGCGCAAGGCAAAGCGCACCCTCCACAGCTGTAATTTGGTTACAGGTGCACATGTGCGTACACGTCAACAAAGCCTCAGAGGCAGGTTTCTAGTGTCAGCACATTTTAAACCAATAAACAATCACAGCAATCACCATTTAATGTAAACGTCTGAACCAGCATATACATTTGTATCTATATTAACTGTCCCGTCACATCTGATGTCGGATTAAAGCCGTTTGTCATAATGGAAGCTTAACCTGAAGGCATCTGGAAGTTTGATGCACATCTTACAAGTCAACAATAAACAGCCTTAACATCTGATACTGAGTATATATCTGGCTTCTCTCATTTCATTAAATTCAAAGAAAAGAGGGAGAAAAAAAGAGGGAGAAAAAAGAGAAAATAAATGTATGTCACTCAGGATTTACCTGTGATTTCCCATATTCCTCCTCTATTTTAGTCTTTATTTTTAACGTGATCTAAAAAGATGGAGCACATTATTGTAAGGAGGATGAGGCGGAGACACAGAGAGAGTATACAGTGTATCACTAAAGGCTCTGCTATTTGGCGATGACAAACCAGGAGTGCACGTGGATCAAAAGTATTCTGAATGGATAAGCCAGCTGCTGAGTAACTGTCTCTTAATTTTGTACTCCTATAATGACAAAGGAACAGATTACATCTGTGCCGGGGGCCGGCCCACACGGTGACGCGCTTCGTGGCCTCAGATGCGCGCCCCAATTGGCCAGTCTGTTCTCCCAGCTGCTGAAGTGACAGCAGCTCTGACCGTTTCCGCTGAAGATCATTCTCCAGCGGAGATGGTCAGAGCAGCGGGGATCATTCAGACCAATCAGATGCTGAGCCTCGCCCGCAGGGCATATAAAGGCGAGGAAAGGCGCTCATTTGATTGGTGAAGACAGCACTCGGCTCGGCTTTTCTCTTCCTACTCTGGCATTTGCGCCGAGGGGCAGGGACGTGGGCATGGATGTGTTCCTCTGCGCCCCTCTGCGCTCCTCTGCGCCTTGAGTGCACCTCTCTTGGCACTGCAGGAAACTTGCAAAGTGCGCCGGTCACACCATGTACGCACAGCGAAGGCCGGCGCAGGGCAGGTGCGCCTGCGCTCGCGCCTGGTCTACGAAATTAGAGCCCATTATCTAAAATCTAGTCAAGGCATCTTTTAGTGTAAGATAAAAACTGTACAAAGTTTCAAGAATAACCCAAAAGCCCCTTGAAGTGTTGCATTTGCCATTTGGAGGATACCCTTTACACACTGACAGCATCACACTGTATATTCATGCAACTCCTGTTACTTGCCACAACAACTGCAGTCCTCTGTGCCTTACACTGTGCCTTGTTGCACCTGCTTTTCAAATGTGCTATATCTAGATGCAAAAACACTGCACAGTCAGTTGTGGGTTTGATAAATCTCATTGCAGGTGCTAAATGATTACATTTTCATCTCCTCCTCTCAGTGTTTTGCACGTTTTGATCATCTGCTTGTATTCATGTATTCTTGAAGGCAAACAAGTAAATGGTCTGCACATGCTATTTTTGCTCATTTGACAGATGCAATCCTTGGTGCACCCTGTTAGTAGATCAGCTTTGTGCGCTCTATCAAGTTTTCACGTTTTTATACATGAAAGACCTTTAGTGGATCAGGTCTTTAATGTACAACCAGGACACAAAACCCTCACACTTTCTGCACCCCTTGTTGTTAACAAAACGTATAGCTTTTATATTTGTCAAGTTTCAACCTGAATTAGCTTAGTTCACAAACTGGATAGGCAGAAAGAGTATTGCCAGGATGTTTTTTCCATAAAGGAAATAAAAGGACATGCAATTGTAGGGGAATCAAACACAATCAACAAGAGAAAGAAAAACACTGGTACCAGAGTGGACTTGGCAGTCATCCATTGTTCTAATGAGTGCCCATTAGGAAATGGACTGATTCCCTCGCAGAGACCTTAAACTAATTTCCTGAGGCTTACAACTCCTTTGAAGAAGGGGGGCCACTGAGAGGCTGCGTGTGCCACTGGGTCGCCAAGGTGACGGGACATCCCGGCAAGAAAAACAGGAAGTGAGGGCAAGAAGGGACGCTGATTAGACCCCTCCTCGCTCGCGTGCAGCTCCTCTCCCCTCTCCTGTTTGTTGAACAAGTGTTAATGGGACTGTGTCACTTAAAATAAACATGGAGTCCATGTCAACATGCAGCACATTTCCATAATGTTTTTCTCCAAATGCTCATGTGTTACTCATGAATACATAAACACACAGTTATTTCATTAAACTGAGAATCACAAAATAATTTTAGAATCTTGAAGCAGGAAAATAGATCCAGCTATGCATTTTTCTTGACACGGGCATGACTCTAAGGATCACTTATCTTGCTTACTCCTCCACACATCTTAACTTTGACTAAACAAGCATCATAATGCAAGGTGAATGGTTTAAGTGCCTATTAACATAGTTTGGTTGTTTGTGCCAGGTGGGCTGGGCTGAGTATTTCAGAAGTTCACACCAGTGAAACCGCACCAAACGTCAGGAGATGGAGCGGATCAAGACCACCCCTTCATGGAGGTCTCGGGCCGGCTGAGTTGGTGCGCACCAAAGTGCGGTGGTTGCATTCACATTGATACTGAAGTACCAAACCCTGGGCCAAAACTTCTTTGGTGCACACTAAATATGGTTGGTGTGAAAACACCCTAAGTTGCAGTTTTTAGGTTTAGGGGTGGGCTATCACCTGTCAAGAAGTCCTTATAACCCCGGGCTATCACTGGATTTGCACTTAGTCAGGGTGAGAATGACCTCCTGAGCAGCAGAGATAGGAAACACTGATCTTCACTGTCAGACACAAAACAAGAGTAAACTGCAAGAATGTTGGTGCCAAAAGATAAATATTGCAATGTAGTTTGTAAATGAGACCTTGTGACAAAGGAAATATGGCAGAAAAATTCATGTGATTGATGGTATTTACTGCTGTAATCGAAATGTCTTTATCCATTTAACTGTTTCAGGGGACGATTCAAAATGGGCTGCGGGCCGCATTTGGCCCCCGGGCCATAGTTTGGACACCCCTGCTCTAAATCATCCTTCAATGATGATGTTGAGCGAAGGTAGTTGTCCATCTCTCTATGTGACCCTGCGATTGGCAGGGGACTAGTCGAGGATGAACCCCACCTTCCACCCTTTGTCAGTTGGGATAGACTCCAGGAATCCACGACACTGAAATAGATAAGTGAAAAGAAAATGGATGGTATTTGTAATCTGAATACTGTTATATACCTTCAAGGATAAAGGGCTGAAAATGGAAAAACACGTGGTATTCAAAATAAAAGCTTTGACATTTGAGGTGTGAAGCTCTTAATCTTCCTCAGCCCTTCAGATCCCCCCAACACGCTAACCTTAGACTCTGCTGCACCTGAGAAGAGTGATGCTGGGGTGGGTTGGGGTTTGAGGGCTCGTCACAACATCGGGCTGCTCACACATGTCTCGGGACAAAGACCTAACACCTGCAGGTGCAGAGGTCGGGGATGAGGATTTGGCGGGGGGGGGGTCTCTGTGGGTGGATTGCAGGGAGCGTATGAATACTACGGAGACATGCATGGAAACCGAGCTAAGTGCTTGAAGGCGTTTAAGAGGATGTATGTGTGTTTGAGGCATAACCAGAGAAGGAAATGGATGAGAAAGTGTTGAGCTGTAAGTGTGCTGCACATGTGTGTGTGTTGTATGTGTGTGCAGTCTTCTCCACGTCGCTGCCTCTCCATACAGTCCAGGTGTGCTCTGGGGTCTATTGTCATCCCATAGACTTATCGGCCCCTCTTCTCCCTGTCAGCTACCTGCCCTTTGATGTCTGGGAAGTCTTTCACCTTCTTTCCTTGTGGGTCAACATTCCAGCAGCCGCACACACCAACATACGAAAACACACCTGCGCGTACACACACTGACATAAAGAGATGTTCCCTGAGACACACACATACATGGAGGAGAGACGGAGGGAAAAGGAGAGTGAAGGCAGGAATAACAAAAGAAAGGAGGAGTGTAAAGTACAAGTAAACATACGCTCTGAATCAAAGAGACTTTAAACTGAGAGAAAGCTGCAGAGGGAAAAAACACAATATGGGTGAGAGTAGGTACGATCTAAATTAATTTTTCCTCAAACATATTTGTTAAATTGCTACAAGTCATTAGTAGGGTTGCCACAATACCAGAATTTGAACTTCAATGCAATAGTTCGTAGTTTAATTTAATCAGGATTATTATGTGCCTGGTATGTATATGTTCTCTACCATATCAGGACTGTCTCTCTACCCAGTCACATATTTTATATGTACAAAGACTGACCCATGGTGGTCAACTACTTCACAGCTTTTAAGCTGTTATCAGTCACCTCTCTGGTGGCTTGTCTTAAGTAATTATCCATGTCAACTGACCCTGTGGGTCAGTCCCCATACATATGAAATATGTAACGGGGTGGAGAGGCACTCTGTTCACTCAGAGAACCATGGTTACACATGTGTAACCGTTCGTTAGTTACATACAATACATACAATACAGAGGCAAAATGCAGACCTTCTTTTCTTTTGGATTAGGAAAATTTGCATGTTTGCCACATGTAATGTGGACAGGGCACACACAACCAGATAGTCAACCTGATTTTTGGCCCAATTTCCAACAAGAGCTATTAACTTGATGGCCCTAAAGATCATCTCACCTGATCATCTTGTTATGTTTGGTTTGTTATGAGTGATTTTATCCTACCTGATTGTCTTAAAACTCAAGACTTGAAATTGTAAATAACAAACATCTTTAATATTTGCAGTCAGAAATCTTAGTGTGAGTAGAAAGCACTGAGCTGAACAATAGCCAATCAGGAAGCAAGCTTAAAAAGACAGCCATGTTATGTGTAAAATGAAAAAAAAAAAAAAACAAACATAATAGGTGTATCTCGAAACCAAAGGGTCATTGTCATTGCTACAAATGTTTATATTAAGCATGTTCTATAAAATATACTTTAACCAAACTGACAAGAGAAACTGGACTAAATGCTACCACGGTGCCCTAAAGTGCCCCCTTAGTTAACTGCCAGCTGAAAAAGTATCAACCTATAGTTTTAGAATCATTTCACAGTTTAAATATCTTGTTGTGTGTGCTCTGCAGGCTTTACAGTAGACATATTTAAGTCTTTAACTTCATCCCTCTGTTAAGTTTCTCAGTACAGACTTCTTTGTCCACATAAAGCCCTGACATAGTATATGATAGCACTATAAACACAGAGTTAAACCAGAGTTTTGTCTCCAGTAATATTCTCCCCCCTCTCATTGGACCTGTCTGTGTCTGTGATCATTTTCCCAGAACGCTTGATGGCTAGTGTTGACAGACGACAGACTGTCAGGGGCTCTGATCACACAAACAGTGTTAGCGACACACTTTCAGTCACTGATACTCTCAATTTAAATATACTCAGCCTCACAGATAATCCATGGAGAAAGGAGAGGATAAAAATATTTTGGGATGAATTAAGAGGCAGAATTTGCTTTGTTTATCTAGTAATTAGTCAAAATTTTCTGCATTAATGCGATAGTTATGATGGGGTACAGGTCTACAACTAATGCTCATTAATGCTTTATAATTATATACTTGGTAACAAAAAAGATGTGCTGACTTGATTTGTCTGTTCTTAATACTGGCTGCATTCATTATTAGCTTCAATCTAGTCAACTTTATAAACAGTCTGACACACTGGGAACTGGATATACAGAGAGAGATAAAATCAATCAATTAGTGTGTTTAAATTTCATTTCCTGGAAAGGAATACTTTTGGAGACAGGAGGTTCAGGCCAGAATGTAACAACATGTTGTCCCTTTAACTTGCATTTTGCAAAGTTTAAATTTGAACAATGTAAAGCCTCACATGAAGTACTGATAAGGCTTAATGCAGGAGTGAACAGGTGAATAATTAATAGAACACAACCAAGGATCATTTGACATGAAGGAGTGGTTTTCCTGTACAGGAACCCTGGTTTGCACTTCTAGATCAAATCTCTAACAAATTTACAAGACTGTGCCTCATGCTCTTTCAAACATTTGTTCAGATGAATTTATGTGTCTTTTTCACTCTGCAGAATTCAGCCAGAGCGCAAGCTGGCAGTACAATTTGTATTCTGGTCATGTCAAGATCTCGGCTTGTTTGAATAAAGAATGGTTACTGAAACACAATATACAATAAGATAAAAAAGAAAATATTTAAGAGCCACTTAATAATCAGCACCAGCTGATTACAATGGAGTTACTGTATATTCAAAAAGAAAAGAGAGAAGACATCAGATATGAAATATTTGACTGTTGGTGAAGAACAGATGTCAGTGATCAATCAATACAGATTAAGTAATTCAAATCAATTAAACCACTAGAAAAGCCTTTTTTGCCTTTAAATCTTATTGAATTATCACATAGGAGTGCTAAAAATATTCAATCAAAAGATGCAGAAATCAGGTAAAAAAAAAAAGTTCATTTTTCTGTCTGGCACAGGGAGAAGGGGTGGTCTCAGGGTTCAATTTTTCTCTTTGACCTTTGCACTTAATGGTGTAGTTTTACATTTCAGGCTAATTGGTGCAGAGATGAGGCCTGTGTGTGTGTTTTTGGGCAAGTGTGCGTGTTTCTGTGTGTCAGGGTCGGGGCCGTGCCTGTATATCTGTGCCTCCCTCTCTCAGCCAGGTGCATGGCACTGCTGCAGAGCTTTTATCCCAGACAGATCCCTGGGAATGCAGGGAATTTCTCCCAGACGCTCCTGGTCACAGTGCCCCGGCAGCTCCTACTTACCAACGCAATCACACACAGATACACACTCACACCTCCTCCTCGTCCTCCACCCTAACCCCGACATCATTGACAGACACAGCCCAAAGAGCAGACACCTGGCTTCACATGCGCACACACACACACACACACACACACAACCCCTGGGGATCTGCGGGGAAAGTCAGGGATCAGCAGAAACACTCTAGAGAAACAGGAGAAGACAGAAGGGACCAGATGCAAGATAGTACTCATCGAGAGGGAAAGAGTGAGAGGTGGAGGGCGGGAGGGGGCAGAAATAGAGACTGAAAAAAGGGGCATGGAGTAAAGATTGAAAGGTTGTCATGTTAAGACAGAAAAACAATAATCATTCAGATATAAACTTGTTTTAATGACTTTCACTCAATCAGTAATTTGACCGAGTTACTTTTGGTGTTCTGGAATAACATTTTACCAGAGGAATATCAACTTCAACAAAAGTTCTTATGTGTACTTGTCAACTACTAGTGCCCAGAACAAATGTGCCAGAATCCCCTCTCCCCTTGGAAGAGAGTCTATGGTTCCTCAAAGACAGAAAGGTTGATGAACTGGTCTTCTTGGGGTGTTGTCTTCCTCAGACACCTACTTCATGGTCTGCCTTTGACATTACCAGTCTAGAGGAACTTGGTTTGGAAATGGTACCAGCGCTGACACAGAATAACGTTGCCACGCTACATACACCAGCTTCCAGTTGCAGGGGATTTTGGCACGTTTTTTTTTTTTTTTGGGTGCTAACCATGAATTTAGCTGTATTGCTTAATTCATGAATTTGTGATACTTAGTAGTTGTATCTTTTCTTAAAGATGACTAATCAGGCTTTCTAACAATGTAAAGTACAATACCAATTTGTTAGGTGTTGGTTTCAGCATGTAAGGTGGACCCAGAGCAGAGGCAGAGATCAGATCAGGTTTGAAACAAAAACCAGGATTTATTAACAATAGGTGCAAAAAAGGTGATATGTACAAAGGTGGCAATGGCAGGAGCTTGTGGAGACCTGGAGGAAAAAACAGAGGAGAGAGCACTGATTAGTCCACAGGCAGAAAACGAGTAAACCCACACACATCCCAGACAAAAAGTACAAAAAGGTTCACTAAGGTAGTGAGAGGCGAAACTGAAGCCAGCTCAGACGTTTGGTACGAACCACAATGTGAAAGGCAATCAGCCGGCGCCGAGAAGAATCCAACACTGGCTTAAGTAGAGGGATCCCTCTGGCTTAATCAGGAGATCGGGAACAGGTGGTGCAGGTAGGGGAGATCAGCTCCACGGGCGCCGCCCATTCAGGAGATCCAAAGGGAAGTCTGGGGAGCCCCGTAGCGCCAACTCCCACACTGGCGAACAAGGGAAGTGCAAGACAGGAAAAGGAGAGGAGACAACCCGAGAGGGGAGGGAGAGAGGAGCAAAACAGGACTGGCGAGCAGTCCTCACACAATTGGTATTATTAAAGGGGAGACATCAACCAAATATTGTTTCTGAACCTTTTTACAGGAGTATATAATTCCATTTTTTATTAACTTGAAAAAATGTGAAGATTGGAGATGTTTTTAGTGTTAAAGTGTATTTGAATTGCTCAAGAGCTTGTCTTAAATCTTGTTTTTACCCTTTAAAAAAGACTGGCAGAAGAGTACATTTTGGATTATTTCCAAGTCACTTCACTGTTACAAATGTGAAAGCAGTGAACAGAATAGCACAAATGAGCAAATGAGTTATAAAGATGTTTTTGTCTTCCAAAAAGCAGAATTATTGGTTGAAGCCATCAATAAATACGTTAGATAACTGTAGGCTGTTTTAACATAAATGAACTGACATTCCTGCAAGGATTTCCCTATTTTATTCAGTTGTAATTATGTCCTGATTGCTGTTTTAGAGTTTTAACCGTAAAGCTTGAAGATCACCATTAAATATTACATTTTTATCTGTAATCAAACAGCCACACAGTGGTCAATGCTTAGCTGTCACACTTTTCACCTTCAGCCCTTGTTGATCATCACCTAACTGAAAACCATCAACTGAGAATGACTTCTGCCGAAACTGACTGTAAATCTGCATAAACTCACAAGTCACTTTACAAAGCACACCTTTTTAACTGTTCATTAGCACGGAAAAATCACCTAACCACATGACAGTAACTTAGAACATTTAGATATGCTGACATAGAAAATCTTCTGAAGTACAAGTATCAAAATGGAGAGGGAAGGTGAATCAGCTGTTTTTATTGGAGAATGGTTTTTGGTGATAGAAAGGCTGACAGGATCAGATGGTCTATGGGGATTTTCCCACAGAGCTTTTATTGGGCTCAAGGAAAAGTGTCTGAAAAGAGAAATTGTTAAAATGCCTTGTTGATACCTGAGGTCAGAAGAGAGTGTCCAGAGTGGTTTAAGATGATAGAAAGGTAAAGGTGATATACTAACTACTCGTTACAATCAAGGTATTCTAAAGAACATTTCTAAATCCCTAACAACCTTCAGGTAATAACCACAAAGTGAGGTTGACATTAAGCAAGGGCTCATCAAAATTGGACAACAGAAGATTGGAAAAATGTCATTGTCATAAGTATTATTGCATGTCCATCCCAGTAAAACCACAGTGTACCAATCTTCTGATGGCTACTCCCCGCAGTATGACTCGCTATGCAATCGAGCTTTAATCCTGACTGTTTTTTTTTTTTTTACATGACAGTGTACTCTTGTACCCTTTACAGCACCAGGTCTTAATCCAACAGAGCACCTTTAAGATATAGTGAAAATGGAGATATCATGGATGTGCAGCTGACAAATTTGCAGCAACTGTGTGATGCTATCATGTTGACAAGGACCAAAATCTCTGAGGAATGTTTCCAGCACCTTGTTGAATATATGCCAAGACGCAAAAGGCAGTTATAAAGGCAGGTGGTCTAATCTGATCAGCAAGGTTTACCTTATTCAGTGGCAAATGGATGTCAAGTTTAATAGAGATGTTAAACTGTGAATTTTAAGTCTGTGTACATAAGCAAAGGTCTATTTGACAAATCAACATCAGACATGTTTGCCAAACTAAGAGTTTCATCCACATTTCAGCTAATCAAAAAGTAAAGAAAAAGATCATGCTGCAAGCTTCCATTATTTTTTAATTAAAATGACCATCTCATTGTCAAGGTTATTTACATTACATTATTTGCAGACAATTCAGGTGTGCAAGAGTTAAACGGCTGTGGGTGGGTGCGGCCTGCCTGTCATTCAGGGGTTAACACCACCTGAGAGTCCTGTCATCCTCACTTCCTCTCCTTTCTTCAGCCTGCCAATCAACCTGCCACACAAAACTACATACCTGAGACCGAGAGGGGGGGGTTCATGTCTTTGTGTATATACATGAGTGTGTGTGGTTTGAATGGATTGAAAATAAAGATAACAAAAGCATAACAAGACTTTAGGCTTTCCTATTGCTCAGGCCAATTAAGGAAGTGAAATATATGAAACACGTATCAGATAAAGTGAAAAGCAAACACTGTGGCTGCAGAAAACTGTAGCTCGCAGCTCCTTGGTGGCATTCTCTCCTTGTTGTAGCACTGACTGGTATGTGCGATAATGTCTCCTCTCAATTCACACGCTGCAAGAATGAAAATCATTTAGCTGCTGAGAAGAGAATCCACATGCTGGTTTTATCCTAACACACACATACATATAACTGCACACTCTCACACCGATCATTGTCTAAACACTGCAGGGCATGCTACTCCACTCCCCTCTTCTTTTCTCTCACTCTGTGTCTGCACCTCTGAGGCCAAGGCAAACACTTTGTGTGTGATATGCTCATATCTCACCACACTCACACACATCTCCTCTTCATGCCCAGATGTGCTGGAAAGCAAGTGATGGGTGTGTGTTGGTGGTATACAAATATTCTGACAGCATTTTTACTGCTGAAAATGATCCTAAAACTTAAATTTGTTTTTGAATAATATCAGTTTTTTTTTTCCATTATGATAAAAAAATATATAACAATATTTACACAAGATGTTGAGACATCATATGAAGACCTCCGCCAAGGAGGTTATGTTATTGTAAAAGTCTGTTTGTTTCTCTGTTAGCTACATAACTGAAAAAGTTATGGATGTATTTCGATGAAATTTTCAGGAAATGTCCAGATTGTGACAAGCAAATGATTAGATTTTGTGAGTGATCCAGATAAGCATTAAACTGCCATGACGAAAAAAGGCAATTTTCGTTAATAACTACTGAACTAAGGTAGATAGACACTAGAAAAGCACTCTGAGAGCACAGACCTCCACCAGCGCCACAGTCCTTAGCCATATTGTGATTTTGAACATAAATATTAGTCCTACCTTTATTTCATGTCAATATTTAGATTCCTTGACCATGAAAACATACCATTAGCAACTGGATTCATAATGATATCTATTTTAGTTCAGTAGTTATTCACAGAAATCACATTTTTCGCCATGGCGGCCAGACACTGATCCAGATCAACACCAAAATCGAATCAGTTCTTCCTTTTCCCATGCTGAACATTTCCTGAAAATGTCATCAAAATCCATCCATAACTTTTGGAGTTATTTTGTTCACAGACAGACGGATGGACAGACAGACAGACAGACAGACAGACAAACAAACTCTCCCAAAAACATAACCTCCTTGGCAGAGGTAATTATGAATCCAATTGCTAATGGTCCTAATTTTATGGTCAGGGAATCTAAATATTCAGATGAAATTAAGGTGGGACTAATATTAATGATGAAAATCACAATATGGGTGAGGGCTGTGGTGCTGGTGGAGGTCTGTGCTCTCCAAGTGCTTTTCTAGTTAAATATAAGATGACACAATAAAACATGATATAAAGCAATGTAATATAACCATATATAGGAATATGGGGTAAAAGAAGATACAATTAATTATATTATAGCACTAAATAATGAAAAGCAACACCATAAAGCAGCAATACAATATGACAATACTGGTAGGGTAAAATCATTTTAGGACAAACTCACACCAGGCAACCTGCACCATGCCCAAGTACATTTTGATTTGGTTGTACAATGTCAGTGCTCTGTGCCCATGGCCCAACACTTTGCATTTTGCACTGCTGGATCTAAAGAAGGCTCTAGGTAGCGCTTCAAAATGCAAAAAGAAGAAAATTGTTGTTGTTGATCACTTGAAAAAATTGTTTCGACATGCTTGATGCAAGAGTGTCCAGGGGACTCGTGGGTTACTGCTTCAAGTGGTAAAAATGGCTTCTCAAAGGCATCCACTGTCTGGAACCGATGTCCATGTTTGTAAACTTCCCTTGTCAACCATACTCAAATGTTTTCAGCTGAATTTTGATCAGGGGAATATGCAGAATGGTCCAAAAGAGTGATGTTGTTCTCCTGGAAGAAGTCCTTTGTCAAGTGGGCATTGTTGTCCGGTTGAGAAACCCAATCACTATCACACAGATGAAGCTCCTCAGTCAAGAGTGACACCCACTGCAACATCTTCACATAGCCAGCTGCTGTTGACACTCCTGCACAACCTGAAGATTCATTGTTCCATTGAAGGAAAAAGCAAAGATTATGATGTTGTCACTCTGTGCTGTGTAGAAAACATTTCAGGTGGGGTTTTAATTTTTCAAAAACTTTCCTTCACCTTTAAATGTCCCATGTTTGGAGCTCTCTTGCAAAGTCCAAACAGGGCATTTTGTGGCAGTGAAGTGGATTTGGACTTTAAAGACGTTTTTTGTTTAAGTCCTTCCTTTGCAAATACATGCAATTTCAGAAAAACAACATGTAAATCAGCATGCCCCCAAAAACACTGTGCACCACACACTTTAGACAATGCACTTAACACCATTGTAATCTGTCTCTCTGTGTTGTCTTTAACTTTGTTAGCTATACATCTCTCTGTTAAATATGAAATGCTTTTTTATATTTTTGGGGGGCTACAATGACTTGGTCAGTTGGGAATCATAAGGTTGCTGGTATGAGCCCTAAGTGCTCCATACTGGAGGACCTAGTAGCTGAAGGATGCTGTTGCACTTTCTCAGAACTGCCTGGTGTCCTTTTGGAAGACACTGAACCCCCGATAGGGTGCCACCTTGAGAGAAGAAGACCATCACTCAGGTATCTCTCCAAAACACTTTTGAGATTTGCTACCGTGGAAGCAGCTTAAGTGCAGACCAACTGCAGGGGAAGAATATGTCTTCATCGGTGTGGTCTGTTAACTCAGAGACGATGACAATTAAGGCCACAGAGCATCAAGACAAGACAAGACAAACGGTGGAATATGAAACAAAAAATGTCTGTCAAACTATGAATAGATCAGTGACATTAAAGTGTGTATATGAAGAACTGCTATAACTGAGTTTAAAGTGAAATGAGAGTGCTGGGGTACCTTAGCATCAGTGTGAATAACTGGCAGCATTGATCATAAAGCTAACACATCATTCAGTATAATGTTTGGGCTGACAAACAGGACCATATTACCATCATTTCAATATATTATTTGCTGTCCTCAGTGTCCTACCCATCTTTCAGTTGCATCACAATGGGTGTATTGTAGAGTTGGATACAGCAGTGTAGTTTGTTATACTTGACCCTAGCATAACATCAAAGGGCATTATAAATGAAATATTACAGCTGTTTCATCATCAGTGTCATTGTTCTCTCACACTCAGTTTATTGACAGGAAGTGAGTTACTGACTCTTTGATATGTGAGTTATGACCACCCTAATCCAGTCAGAACTTTATGGTACTTTAATGATAATAGTGGAGTTTTCCCAGTATTTTTGACCTTTACCTTCTATATAATTACCTCCTTATTATCAGTGTTATTACCCACTAATTCTGCTCAATCATCATCTTATTAACAGGTAAATACAAAGTTATAAGTGAATTGTAAAAAAAGATTTACTATGATTTTTTGTCAGTTGTTTCTATGGAAAGCCACAGAGAATTGGGGAGATAATACCGACAGCGAAGTGGATTTAAGGACAGAGTAAAAGGCACAGCTTGTCAGCTCGTACAGCTGTGTGGTGTCTCTGTCAGTCGTCTCGTCTCTGTTTCACACAGAATTCCTAAGCAGCTCTCTAATAGGCTGACAGCAATCCCTCGCTGTCCCCACCAACTCTCCAATGCTGACCTGCTATTGGATCCCTTGGGGCCACAGACCTCCCCCACCCCATGCAGATACACACTTCACGTGTGTTTTTATGAATGTCTCTGTGTTAGTAAAATAGACAAAAAGTCTGTTGTATGTCAGTCTTGTTAGAAGAAATCTAGAAAATTATAACCACAGATAGTTGTCCATTATTTGAGTGGTTTCAAATGCAGCTCTGAAGCCAAACAGGGAATAAAAGTGGGAAAAAAAGGTTACCTGTCCTCTGAATACCTCCCTGACCAAAGCTGCAGTTTGATTATACATGCAGCTGTTTTGAGAACATTTTGACTTTGTTTTCCAAATGAAAGGATATTTTTGACCGCTGATCAGCTAAGAAACACTTGGAAACTCCTGCAGCAGAGTTCACACTGTAACAGAATGCCAAACACTGCAGTGTCAGTGTGCCCTGTACTGTTACACAGAGAGCAGCGCAATCCAAACAGTACTTTGTTGCTTTTATGTAAAAGAAAATGTCATATTGACATGTCTGAAGAAATCAACTATCTTATTGTTTTGTGCAGCTGAACATTGTAAAAAAAAGGACAAAGGACTTTGTTTTTAAGAGCTTTAAGTTATCATCCAGCTCCACTTATCTCAACAAAAAAGTTTGTCCTTTCAGGAGAATTTTTTTTTGTAATTTCTTTGTGAGGAGTTATCATCAGCGCCTTTTTTTTTTCAGAATGAGGCAGGAAGAAAATAAGACCCAATATATCTTTATTTACAGAGACTGTTTGACAGCTTAAAACTTAATTGAGTAAGTGGGGGATGTACTGATGGTAGAAAATTATTTTAGGAGATTTTATTACAACAAATTATTTGTTATAATGTCATGTTTAGAGAAGAGAGATGGCATCAAACTAAGGTTTACTCTGAGGGTACACGGAGCTTGCAATGCAGCTGATTCATCAGATTCAATATCTGCTATCAGGCAGATCCATCTTTCCAAGCTCAAATCCATCATGACTGTGAGTATCCCAAAGTGGCAAAGCCCAGTGTCCATTAAAGTAGGAGGAGGTGGCAGATACGAGCGAGACAACAGCAGGGTGACTGTACGGTTATTAGCATAGATGCTAATGGACTCAGAATGAGTTTAACTAAAATTGGGAACAATTACTTTATTAAATGAAAAACAATTCAGTCAAACATTGTAACTTGTTTTTTTTTTGTGTATGGCAGGTAAATATTTGTAAAATTTAAGATTACACCTTTTCAGCATCAAAACTGAACTTTGAAACACTGGGAACCTGTAAATGCATGTTCAACTTACTGTAAAATTTCATTAAAATACTCCAGAATCACTGGTAACCAACAGCACACCATCTTAAATTTAAGTCCACACCAAGATAACTTCTGGGTCAATGCAAAATCACAATATGAATATGAAAGCAGTTACAGTGTGGCTGTAAATGCTTTCATAGTACTGTGAATTCACAGCAACTCCACAACACTGCAGTGCAATCCCACAGCATCTATGTGCCAGTGTTGCCGTGAAAACACATCTTGTTTTAATTTTCATCTGTTCGTGCGAACAACTTTCATTACCATGTTGTGAAATCACTGTAATTATCAGCCAGTAATTCACTGGGAAACAGCTGTGACATTTTTAACAGTGTAAATCAATACAAAGTGACGGAGATAAAATAGTCCTTATTTTCATTGGTGTGTGATCTTTTGTAATAAATTTTTATATTTCTATTTCCTATTGTAGTGGCATCAGATTATTATCTGGTGGAAACCAAAGTTCTTGGCGTTCTGCATCATCATTTTGCAGCCTGCAGATAGCCTTTTCCATATTTATCATTTTAACAGCTTCACTAATCCAGTCCTGGCTTGGTGTGTTTACTTGGATCCAGATATTCAGTGATATTTTTTCCAATCATACATATGGTGTGAAACAATTTTGCACATTTTGATGAACATTGCCAAATTAATGTAGGCCTCCATGCATATTTGATAGGCCAGAGGTATATCTAGGTTGATGTAGATTAATGTTTGTTTTGACCAAATCTCAGTGGCTTCACATTTACTGCAATAGCTATTGTCCTTGATTCCTATTTTTTAATATCTGTGTCAGTGTGTAGTAAAACCTGTTGAGTATAATTTATTTTTTGTATAACAGAATGATTTTCTGGCATTTTTAAAAATTTCCCTCCATGAAATTTCTTCCTCAAGTATAAGTCCCTGCTCCAATTCACTATAGATTTCCCAAATTGATGTAGTCTTTTCATTAAAGAGTATATTCAATTTTCAACATCTTTTTTAAAGGTGCTATGAGGAGAATCTGTTACCGGCGACATTAGGACTCTGCTACCCATGAGCACGTGCGGCGACTGTCGTAATGCTGCGTTCCAGTAACCTCGGAAATGGGAGTGACATCATCTCCGACTTATCGGCGTTCCAGTTGAAGTCGGAAATAAACATGCCAGTCTACCAGGCTATTGTTAGCTGTTGTTAGCTCGGGAGTGGCGAGGTTTCACCGAGTTCCCAGCAGGAAATTCCGACTTCAGGGGACGTTCCAGTTGCAGTTTCCTTCTCGGAACTTGGAAATTCCTACTTCTGGCTACAACTGGAACGCAGCAAAAGACCCAAGCCAAAGCGTGTGTTTGTTGTGATGCTAATAAAGCATGCAGCTCAGACCTTCCACAGAACTCTGCATTGCTTTACAACTTCTTTTTTCAACAACTTACAGGATGCAAAGCGACGAGGTAATCTATCTCTTTCTAGTCACGTAGCGGTAGTTTTTGATGTGTGACGACAAGCAATTTTTGGAAAACTTAGTATTGTAGTTTTGTAGCCGGCTATATATCGCTACTTACAGCCTGGTGCTCTAAAGACGTGTCAGAATAATATAAATTTGCTCTAGTTTTAATTGTCTTGTTCCTGAAGTTGAGTATCCAGGCCAGTCCAGCCCTGTCCGACCCGACCGGAAGGCTAAGGAATAGCATTTACAGATAACCTATTGTGATGCTATAAAACTCATTTTTAAGTGTGTATTTCCATCAGGCATATATCTAAAAGTGAGACTTTTTTGTAATTACTTAGAAACTCCTCACAGTCTCTTTAAAAAATTCAGCAACTGAGGAGTATGTATAAAACCCTGTTTGTTTTAGAAATAAAATTATTAAATTGCTAATATAAAATTCTTCTGGTGCATGCTGCAAAGAAATGTACTGTAGTTCAATTACTCACATTCAGGGATGCGATAGTCTATCAGTTAAAGGATTGGAAACAGTTGTTGGAGATTATGCCAAGTGCACTGATTCCTTTTTCTTACTATTGGGTCCAGTTTATGACTTTTTACTTGACTTTCTATGATTAGAAAATTTAGAGGTGGCTGTATTGATTCCAAGTAGTTTTGTACATGATTTAAGCACACTGATTGATGCTTCTTCTTAACTAAGCATAGTTAATTCTGAGTTATTCAAAAAGAGACTTCAAAATGTTTATGTGGAGTATCTTAAAATTGTGATTTCTTTGCATCATTCCAACTTCAGCCTGTTCTCCAGGGCACTAAGATAAAGCCTGATAGCAGTCCCTAGAACTTAACGCAAAACATTTTGTTGAAGTGCCAATTCAACAAAAGACTCTCATCACATTCACAGAAGAGTTGCATGTGATGAGAGTCTTGCTAACAGCCCAGAGGTTAATTAATTTACCTCCTGTTGTAATGGCACAGTCATTACAGAATATCCATACTTTTTATGATAACATGTGTATTATTCACATTTTAGGTGAAACTTATGAACTAAGGGCCAATTTAAAAGAACTATTTTGGGTCAACACAAAGGAGAAAATACAGGCAGAAAGGGTTAAAGAGAAGGTGAGCTGAGAGGAAATAAAGGACGGATTAGCTCTGTCAGGCTTCTGACAGGTTATCTCACAACAGACGGAGAGAAAGAGGAGGCGGAGAAAAAGAAGTGGATGGTCATCTCTAGCTTGTGTGTGCTGCTTGACAGTAATGGGAAATGGACCAGATGCCAATCATTCTGAAATTTGGAGGCAGTAATGTTTGTTGAGGAAACAAGGTGAGAGCAAATAGCTGCCTTCTGCTAGATTAACTAGACATGTGATATCTATATCAATATCTGGATGGATTGTTGTCTATGGAGGACTTAAATGTACACATGGTACATTAAAAAAGTATAATATATAAAACAACTTCTCCACTCCCCTGAGTCATCGTGATGTGTTGAGCTGCACTAATTGGCAAAAACAGGAACTGAGCTGATAGTTTGAAGGATGAAATTAAAGAAGGGAACACAGGGACTGTGCTCTGCGGTTAACAATCTCTCACTCTTCGTCATGTCATCACTCAATTAAAAGGTTAGGCCATGTTTATTCTTTCTATTAGCGAGATTTGGAAAACATCAACAAGCACTTATTACCAAGCCGCACTGCCTCCGGGCAAAGCTACTGCTAATTTTGGTTTGGATGTGTGCGTGTGTGTGTGTGTAACTCTGTGAGAAAGACAGAGGGATCACAAATTCCTTGGAGGGTTTTGGAGTTTGTTTTGTTTTTCCTCAAGATTATAAAGTTCTTAATTGAATGTCAAAATTGATTTAGTTTAGTATAAAAAACTAAAATAAGATTTGCATCTTCAAAGGTGAATTTATAACGTGTTATAAATTGAAACTTTAGAGCCATTTGCAGGTTGATTTTCTTTTACTTAGATATAAAACCTTGTCTGTTAATATTTGCTCTTTTTTATAGTTAGACTTAAATCAGACTTTTTTTCAGTGAGTTCCCAGAAATATTTTGTTTTTCAATATTGCCTCATATCCACAGAGGACCATATTCTCAGACACTTCAATGTAAACTTTTTATGACTGCAGAACCAGCATGGAGCCCATGACAAATTTCCCCACGGGGACAATAAAGTATATGAAATGAAATGAAGTGAAATGTAAAATATAGGCAAACCAAGTGATGGCTCCTCTCATTATGTCTCAGCTAGTTGGCTGTTTTTACCACAAAGGTAAAATCAAATATACAAAAAAAGCTCCAAATTTAAATTATTTCACAAGAAGGGATCTCATTTTGGACCTCTGGATCTTACAACCTTCTATTTGTTTGGCTAGAAGGTGTTGGTACCAATGCATATTTGTCTCTTTCCATCTCACAGATAAACTTTTGGGATCATGGTTGCAAATGGGAAGGAAATAACTGTCAAGTACTGAACCCCCATATTAGGCAGGTTTCCTCTAGTTTCATTTTTACTGCAAGTTCTGGGTCTTTTACACTCTGACTGCCATTCCATAGTTGTTTTCTATTTTTTCAGATCACTAAATGCTCATCACCACTGGAAAGTCAAACAGACATGGCAGCATAGCAGTCTACAACTTTAAGGGAAACTTAGTGAAGTATCTTCAATTTAAAGAGGCCACCATCAATCACCAAGGACAATGTTCCATCCATTCATGATTTGACATAGCTACTGTCAGTATCATAGTCTTGACTGTAGTCTTTGTAAATGTCCTTTGTCTGTCCCTCGCCTGTTTGTCTTTTGGAAGCTGCAGTTTCTGCAATCAAGCACCTGGCAAGACCACCAACCTGTACTCATAAACTCACCTGGCTGTTGAGGACCCTGCTTTTATCCCCTTTCACAGTCAGATTTTTCCACCTACTCTGTGGTAGTGTTTGTTAAAATCCCTTGAAAGGGGGTTGGCTCCCATCATTTACATATAAAAATGGCAACTGGCTCAAAATCTCAATGTGAAGGAAAACATATCTGTCTTACTTTTGCTCTTCAAGGTGTGTTTGCTAAATTATACATCACTATAGTGATGGAAGGAAAATAAGCTGGGAAAGAGGTTCAGCCAGCCTCTTGACTTGATGTTATTCTCCCCATTTATACAGTATTGCATCAGCTTTACTACTCTTTACACACAAGGACTCATCACAGCAAGGCCAGACCGGTGTTTATGAACTACTGTAAACTTGAGAGTCATGAAAAGTAGATGTGGGCTGTCCTTAGGCACAATGAAGTTGGAAACCTTATGTCCAAAACAGATGTTGATCAGTGTTTTTGCAAAATTTTAACAGGGTACAACATTTATCACTTCTTTAATTGCCATACATTATATGTACACGCTGTATGTGTATGCATGGAGGGATGACTGGATAGCTAGATGGTGAATGAAAGGATAGATTGTGGATAGACAGATGGGGGGATGGATAGTGAGCTGGCTGGATGAGACGATAGAAGACATAAAAGAAATATTTTCAGACTCCCATTTGATAGTCCTGATATGTTCTTCACAGCAGGGCTGTACCACGATCTTCTGTTCCTCAGTCATGTCTTTATCCACCTTTTTGATTGTAGGTTACTTGAAGAGATAGTCTGTAAACTATTATTATATATGACCTGTCAAAGCAAAACTACATTATTATCACTGAGCTTGGGCTTCATAAATAATGAGATGGTGTTTTCTGCTCTGAAATCTGATGCATTGTCAAACTTCATACTGTATAATTAGAAGCATTTTGTATATTTGATACAGGAGATAAAACCCCTCATCCCGTCTGTTTCTCATAATCATCCTCATGTTTTCTGAAAGTCTGTCTCCCTCCCTGTAATCCCATTTATTGTTCTCTTTATTCATCCTGTAGGGTCCTGATAGGCATCTCCCCAAAATCTCAGACAGGACACACACACCAGCATACACACACTCACACCATCAGCTCAGTCAGAAGAGCAAGCCTGTCTGTGTATTAGAGTGCACATAAAGTTTTGTGTGATTGAATCTCAGCAGAGGAGATAAGGCCTGTGCAGTGCTGTGATGATTCTGATTGCGTGAAAGTGTGCTGTAGTAGCTGTGTGTGCCTGCTCTGCCGGTCTGTGGTATGATTGTGTGTGTGAGAAAACCAGGAAGCAAACTACTCTGCAGATTGATGCTGGTGATAAGAGCGAGTGCTAGGGTGTGTGCCTGTGTGCTTGTGTGTATTTGTGTGCATGTCAGTAGTTAGGTGGGATGGGGTTCAGTGATAGGACAAGCTCGTCCATGCTGGTATTCGTGAGAGGCTCCTAAATACCAGGGCGGGATGTGAGGGGGAGGCGAGGGAATGATGGTGGGAGTTGTGGCAGGGAAATGCCCAAAGACTGGTACTTTATCTTTAAAAGCTAAATGAGGACCAAAGGTACAGAACAGCACAACTACAAGCTCTCTTTGGGAACTACAGGCCTTCCGGTTTGTATTATTTTTTCATTTTCATGGCTGCTAACAATTAGAAAACCTGTCATATTCTTCTTTATGGACTTTGGTAGCTGAGGGCCGTAGTTCAACCATATCAAATTTCTGGTTCTTATATCGAAAAAAAAACACTGTTGAGCATCACAGCTAGCCTGGTGTTCATGTAGATTAAAATAAAAAAAAACATTTTGGAGGCCGAAGGACAAAGTTCAGTGTCATGGGTAATGTGCTCATTGTCACTTAGAAACACAAAATATTACTCTTCTCAAAGTTAACAGGGGTATCCACTTTTATGGGGCCTCATGTTTATCCCTGTATCTGAAGAACATTTAAAATCATATTCTTCAAGCTTTGCAGAAATGTCCACTCTTGGCTTAGTGCCAAACTGATTAAGTATTGAATGACTTAGAAAGGTCAAGGTCTTGAAGGCCCCATAGTCCTCTTGATTATTTATTATATCAGAACAAAAGTTTTTTAAGTATTTACTGTAAACTCTACAGATATTTGTACTCACATTGAGAATCTTAAATGAGATTTTGGAGTCTAGCGTCATAATAATGGAGCCCCATGCTCATTCTCTGCGTTGCATGAAATATCCCAAGGACCCCTCAAGAGGTTTATGTTAAGCTCTGCAAAAATATCCAATCCAAGTCAAGGATGGACCAGATAGATTTTTAAGTCCAAAGGCTTAGGTCCTTGGTTCCAAACCTGGGCTCCCCCAAGAAGAGTGCCAGAGGGTCTTGGGGGAGAGACTCTTGTCACCTTTGAAGCTGTCACAGTTAGGCTCATATACATTTGATCGAAAACAATGAAAACATTCTTTTGAAGGTCTTTGCAAAATAAGGTGTGTGTTCAATCTTTTTTTTTATTTTTTATCCACAGTAATGCTTAAAATTGATAAAATTGTGTATCATTGAAAGTAGCAGAAATATGTGTGAGTGAGTATGTGACCTTAAGATATTGAAAGTCACAGGTTAAAAGTCAAATTTGAGCTGAGGCATATATTTCAAGGCAGTTTCTTCAAGCTTTGCACACATTTCCAGCCTGGCTCAAAGATTAACTAATTATATTTGGGGTTTAGAAAGTTAAGGTCCCTGTTACCAAAGATGTATTCACTCAATAAAGAATCTGTTCTACCTAAAGATAACTGCTGGCCTTCCTCTTCACCCACGACATACAGTTTTTAATGGGTTTTTGGATTATAGCAATAATCTGAAAATAAACTCCACAAGGATTTTCATCAACATAATATTCACAAAATACATTTTATATCATTTACAGCATTAACACAATTAACAAACAAAAGTCAGTGATTGATTATAATGAAACTATATCAAAGTGACTGACATCAGTGTTTGGCCTCTGATCAGACTCCTCTCTTGAAGAAAATCTGGAGTTGTGTTGACCTCTCTCACCCGTTTTTTTTGTGTTGGAAGGCCTGTTTCCCCTTCACCCACTTCACCTTGCCATAGCTATCTGAGTGCTCTGCAGTACCTAAAGATGATCAGCTTATCAGAGGAGCAGCAGATAGAAGTCCAGAGACTCTTCTCTTTATTTTTTTGCTGTGTTCCAATTTACGTTGGAGGTCTGATGGATGATGATGTCCAACGTGAGTTGAAGCCTGTTTTAGTGTCACCCAAGGGCAGAAGTCTGAATGCAGTTCCATGTTAATAAAACCTACAATAAAAACAATCACTATTCCTATATCTTTAGCACTAAAACGCTTTTTTGCAGCTCCCACCTATGTTTCCGATGGAGCCGTTAAGCATTTAGTCGAGTGAAGTCATTAGACAATGGAGGTTGACAAGATGAATATGCATGGATTTCAGAATCAAGCAGGTCTGTCTGCTAAGCAAGGTTAATAAGACCAACCCTAAGTTGTTAATTTAGGTAATGATGCACTGCTTTCACACACCATTTACACACTGAGCAGGTATGTATGTTGACGATCTCAACGTCCGTGAGGATTGTTTGTCTCCCTGCTGGAACTCCAGCTTTTATTGGCTTATCGGATAATGCTTTCTAACTTGGACAACAGAATTTACAACTTCCAACATAAAGGAAACACACAATTTTCTTCCTTTAAATCCAAACATCAAATAGTTTGTGTGTTTTGGGTATATGTCAGTGATAGGTATATGCAGAGGCAGTTTACACCTGAAGTGCAGACGCTTTGTTCTAATTCAGTTAAAAAAAATGCCATAAATTAAAATTCTTTCCTTGGGTTTTTCCATGTTCACACAGCACAGTTTTGAAGAGAGCTTCCACACAAGAAAGAT
Organism: Scarus forsteni; assembly: GCA_036419115.1. Classification (NCBI taxonomy): domain Eukaryota; kingdom Metazoa; phylum Chordata; class Actinopteri; order Labriformes; family Labridae; genus Scarus; species Scarus forsteni. The sequence continues at coordinate 6,905,089 of JAZDUH010000229.1, read as the reverse complement.
TTGCTTTCTCTACGCCTTTACGTCACCTTCATACAAAAGTATATAGACTTCTAGAAACTGGAACTAGAATTGGTAAAATGTCAATCTACTTCTGTCAAAAACTGTCCTGTACAAATGCTCATCCACAAGCCATTTGTTGCCATTGAGAATGTTACATCCACTTCTCACATACAGTCCGGGTAAGCAGTGTATGTGTTTGCACCATTTTAATGAGCATACACAGGGTGATGTGTGTTATGGACGTGTGTGTCCTGTTGGAGAACAGCTGCAAGCTACAGCAATTACACTGGGAGTGTTAGTACTGAATGTCACTTCACACTTCAACTCTGAGCCAAAGTGTGCTCAGACATTTCCTCCTGTCACTACTGACACCTGCTGCAGCACACACACACACATAACACACACACACAAAAAAGCTGTGGTTTAGTATTTATACAAGCCAAATCACACAGAAAGTAGTACACATGAAACCTGCATTGTGTGCCAAAACAAACAATGACTGACAGCATTTACCCTTTAAAAATTAAATAAACATGCGTTAAAGCACTTTTCTGGCAACAATCAATCAAATGCAATCGCATTGTCAGGGTACGATGATTAAACATCTGAAAGTCAGGAAAGCACACAGCAAATGCAGAAAAGAAAAAAAAACATAAGCAAGCACTCAATGAAAATGCAACTAAAATTCCCTGACAAAACAAATAAAACAACTGGTACCTGCTCATTTACATGGAGATGCGTAATAGCTGATGACTATATAAATTATTCTGCTTCAGCAGTGATCTGTGTTCATATCACAATGTCTTGATAACAGCCACTGTGAGCAAAAATCTGCACAACATCCAGACACACAAGAAGCTGTTGTTGTGTTGATAAGTTGTTCTCAGCTGATGGGTCAGGACTCAAAAATGTAGCCAAGTGTCTGAAATTCCGAGAAGACAAATTCATACATTTTATCTCACTTTCTCATGAATCAGTTTTGGTTGTTTATTTTTAAGATCTTTGCTTCTCTGTACGGTGAGGGTGTTTTTCCATGATTATGATTTTTTTGGTTGAGATCTCTGGAATACATCCAGAGTCTACATGCCACCACAGGATATGGAGAAAGATCATATGATTGCAAGCATGTCCTCCCGGGACATCTGTAAAATGATCACTTAAAATTGTTTTGTCCTGTCTCTTACTTCAATCATAGTGTCCACTTTGCAACATTTTTTAAAGGCAAGTTAAGATTAATTTTAAAGAAAGTGGTGGTTGGTCCCCAAGAAGATCCACTGATGTAAATGAACAGCCAAATTGCAATAAAAGGTCACCATTTTGTGATGTCCTGTAGGCAATAGGTAATGCATTTTTGCAAGTCTTTCTCCATAGACATAAAGAAACTGTTTTACATTTGAATTGTGTGAGGAGGAAGCTTGATGTTAAATACATCATAAAAATGGTCAGTATTAATGTTTTACAAAAGTGGCAGTCGTAAAGCTGTGCAGACATTTAAGCAACTGTACAAAAATTTATACTGAAATGAAAATTAACTAACTGCAGCAACAACAGGGATTGTGTTTTAGTACTTCCCTTTACTCATTATTTTTTAATCTGTGTGTCCTTTGGCTGTGTTTACCCAACGACCACATGATGCAAATATTTAAGCATTTATTTTTAGCATTCATGGTAACAATCCAGGTTAAGGTATAATTTCTGGCTTCCAAGTGTCAAATACAATATGCCGCATCACATTTATTTTTCATTTTCTGAACAGTTTTAGAAGCAAATGCAGACAACAAAAAATTTAATGAATGAATATGAGTATATCAGCTGTGAATGCTGAGCTCTTTATTAGCTGTTTTTGTCAATAAAAACAGCTATGATAGACAGAACACTGGATGTACTGGTGTTGGTGAACTTTCATCTGAATTTGAAGATACACATCAATATTTCAAATCCGATTAAGAAATTGCATGAAATGGCAATTTGTACTGTTGAATCTACAATATGCAAAAATGATTAATGTGAGCGAGGGACAAAAATAGTTAGCAATTCCATGAAAACAAAAATTAAACTGAAATAAGCTATGCATCAGTTGATCAGATGTTTAAGACTATCGCTAAAACAACAAAAACACCCCCCCCCCCCCCCCCAAATTGAAATAAAAATTTCATGAAAGGACACAGTAAAGTACAGCTCCTCCGTTGTTGTTAATCATGAATTAATCTTCTCAAAGAAGCTCATTGTCAGGCAGGCATTGTGAACTGCATTACCACACAGATGAGGGCCCTCAGTCATGAGTAATGCCCCCTGCAACATCTCCACATAGCCAGCCACCACTGATGCACAACCTGAAGCTCCATTGTTCATTAAAGGAAATAGCACCCCAGATCATGATGCCATAATGCCACATAGAAAACATCTCAAGTAGGATCTCCTTGTTATGCCAGTAACATTGAAAGCCATCAAGGTTACATTTTTTTTCATTAGAGAAAAAAAACAAACTTTCTTCTATCTTTCAGTCTCCCATTTGTGGTGCTCCCTTGCAAAGTCCATACCGGCAATTTTATGTTGCTAAAGAAGATGTGGACTTTGCACATGTTTTTGTTTTTAAGCCCTCCCCTCACAGATGCCATCTGATGGTTAGTGGGCTGCAGTCACCAGTAACAAACCTTAATTTGGGTAATGGATCACTCTGTGTCTTGAAGGGCCAATCAGATCCTCTGGCTCAGCCTGGGTCAATTTTTTGGTCCAACACTTTACTTTTTCGTTCAATCAACTTCAGGATCTTTGAAGAACTTCAGTATGACTGTTTTACTATGTCCAACCTCAGCAGCGATGACACATTGAGCAATGTCGGAAAGTTACATGGAATCCAAATTCTTGTGTAAATTTCAGCTTTTACGGGCTGTGGTCTTAAACCTTTGATCAGCTGACAAAAGCATGATTGAGTTAAATGTAGTTTTCAATACAAAGGCCTTAGAGAGTTCATATTCTGCTTTATTCTGTTTTACATGCTCTGAAGTGTGTTTTACATGTCTCCCAGCATAATAAAGCATGAAAAACTTGGCAGCATCAGGATTTGCCTTCTGTCCCCATATTTGTGGCACCTGTAGCTGTCTAAAATGATTCATCCCTAAGCCCTAAGAATATACCAGTCAAGTGCTATTTTTACGTATAGTTCAAGCCCATTCATTCAAGGGAAGCCTTCTGCAGAGCATATATATTAGGAGAAAGCTAGAAATTTCTTTACCATAAATGATTGTGAATATACTCTTGTCATCATCAAAAATGACTATGAACCTGATTTAAGGCAAAACACGAGCTTTTAAACCTCCTGAAACTGCTACAATGTAGATTTTTGAAACATCAATCAAATGGGAGAATACCCATCCCTATTCCTGTTATTGTAGGGCCACTAAGATAAGATCTGGAGGACATTAACACCCCTAAAGGGATAAAAAGGGTTTTTTTTGAGTATGAAGCAAATAAATAAGGATGTTACGTTAGCTTTGTATGTATCAAAGGTTTGGCACTGAAATTGGAAACGTATGAGAGAAGTTCAATATGGCATCCATCTTGCTCAACAAGAATGCAAACAGCTACAGACTAACACTAACACAATATGCAGAGGAAGAGAGTGATGAGGCGTCTGACAGGAGCAAACAAAAGCTGTGCCCCTAAACAAACACACAAACACAATGAGCATTCAGAGAGCTATACACAGACACACACAGACATTTAAAAGTCCCATAAGTAGCTTTGATGGAAAGTCAGCTTATCTACAAAAGTGTTTATCTGTGAATCTTGTGCATTTAAACCTGAACATATATCCTTCCTTGTTTTTTTTTTTTTTTAACTTTTCCTTTTTTTCAATAGAAGGAGAGAGTAGTTTGTGTTTGTTTTTGTATGTGAGTGTGTATGCATGTGTAAAGGAGAATAAGAAAGCTCTGTACCATGAAATGATTATGCTGGACAATAATAACGCTTTGGTAATTTCTGGAGTAGAGAGACTGATAAAAAACTATTTTATTGAATGCAAATTTTGGAACAAGGTCTGATTACATGGATTTTGACACTGTGCCTCCAAATTTGAAACAATTCATCCTTCAATAAGGTGGATTTTTCAGCAAAGTATCAAAGGAAACCGCTTTGTTGTTTTTATCACATGCACCACTCAGAGATGAACATTTTAGTCATAAGTCATTTAACAAATGTGCATATGACCAAAAAGTGAACCTCAGTCATTTCCAATATCAGATAATCAGTTATGAAGCTAAAACTGAGATGAAAATGGGTGTAGAATACATTCATACCCCACATCAGGTCTGAAATTGTTTATGCAAGTTTACATTCATTGTGGTCTCACACTGCAAAATATAAAATCTCTCTGTTTCCATCATACTCACTCTGCGTTTATAGATTGACTGATCTACAAAGAGCTGAGAAGTAATTTTAGTCTCATCCTGTAAAATAGGTTGTATAATACACTCCAACTCTGTACAAATTTTTTATGATGAGCTGAGCAGGCCATCAGCCTATTTTGTTGATCCTGTACAATAAATTAATGTTTGCTTTGTCACTGGAGAGAGCACTTTCAGTAATTTTTAACACTTTTTAGGGGTAAAATTTTTTCAGCAAAAATTGCGAAATGTCTGAGCAGAATAACTAAAAGCTGCAGTCATCTAACAGACAACTTGTGGAGGAAATTCCATTTCCACTAGGCTCAGTGATCCAAATCTCCAACCAGTGAGTCAGTTCAACTAAATCTGTTCTGCTTTATACTTTTGAAAAAATACACACTTTTGGACTATTTGGTGGATTAACTTTTATAAAATAGTGCTGTACCCTGGTCCATGATGCAATGCAATAGGGACTGGGAATAAGCGAGGGCGATCAAAAGTGAGGAAGCGGTTACACATGGTTGAGAGAAAAACAAACATCTTAAAGGTACAGTGTATAGTTTTTAGCGGCATCTAAAGGTGAGGTTTGAGATTGCAGCACTCTGGCGCTCCCCCCTCCCTGTCGAAGAACCTCCGGAACTATGGTGGCCTTCCAAGGACAAAAAGTGTTTTTAGCTTAGTTATCAGCCTATGTTTTGTCTTACTGCCACAGAAAATGAATAAATCGTGGAGTTTTAGCACGACGTTGTCTCCCTATTGTCTTTCAGTCTTGCTAACACTCACAACGGTCGTTTGGAAGAGACAATCATTTCAAAATGCTTGTGGCCATGAAATAAGCCTTGTATAGCAGATACATTCTCTGCGTCTTCCTCCGACTTCTCCCGAAAGTAAACAAATAAATTCGGCTCCATATAAGAGTACAATTTGACACTTAGTCTTACCAGTCCAGCAAAAAACAGGCAACTTCGGCGTCTGTCTGCAAACTTATCCTTCAGGGACTTCCATCTGGGAAAGGCAGCGCCGATGTTGACCCTGTTTTTTTTTGTTTTTCTGTCTCGATTGGGTTTGGCTTTGTCGCGTTTTCATTTCTTTGACAAAGATTCACGCTTCACTGATGGCAAATTGTACGTGTGGTCCTCCATGTTTGTTTGTATTAGTAAAGCTGCTTGGTAATCACTGTCTTCTTCTTCGTCTATTTCACAACTGTGCATTTCCGGTAGGCGTCAACAAAAAAACGCGAAAGCGTTTAGTTTGTCCGTTCTGAGTTACGGTAGAAAAGATGGCGACGCAAGATGGAAGCCACCATGAGAGAGGACCCGCTCCTGTGTAGATATAAATGACTTATTCTAAGGTAACGAAAACAAAACATTAATTATTTAAGGCTGATTAGAAACTAATTTAAATAAAATTTTAAGTAATCTATTCCATTTTTTTTACCAAGTCTGTTATTTTAGATAGCATTTAATAATACACACTGTACCTTTAAGTAATGTAACATAGCTCATTAATGAGTTGATGAACAAGACAAAGTTCTATTGACAGATCATGCTTCTTTAAAAAGACACATTGCCCCTTAGTGCATATGATCTGAACGTGAATCATGTGAATATAAATCATGTGTTTCACTGAGATTTTGGTTCCTATCATATTGCAAATTGTCTTTAAATAATTTGCCAATGTGTGTCTGATAAAATGCTAATATCCATAAACAACTGAAAATAGTTGATTAAATATGTTCATTTGGTCTGCAGACAGTATGAATTTGATTTTTAAAAATATTAGCCCCAAACAAAAACAGATCCCAGCGTCTCTTTGCAAACATTATGGCTCTGACTCACATAAATCTTACTTTTCAAACTGCCAAACAACAATTGTTTATTTTCTTATCCTCTTGTAACAGTGTCTGTTATCCCCATCAAATTAGGCAAAGTCATGAAGTATGAAGCAAAAACAAAAAAGTCAACAATTGTTTTTGGATTGATAAACACTGAATGTGGTCAAATTGACCCCAAGGATAATACGAGGGTTAATTGATTATTTTTTGCCACCACATTTCCAGCAAGTTGTTTGTTCGCTTGATCAGCTAAATAAGCACATTTAATGAATCACCCTTGGGAGTTGGTTGAGAGATGATTTCTACACCAGAATCACCAAAAAGTTTTTTGTGCCAATTTTAAAAGGAAAAGACAAAAGGAAAGGCAAATTTTTGCAACTGTAGTAGTTGAAGGTGTGAAGGTCTACAGCAGCAGCCTGTTTACGCCAACAATCCAAAGCATACAAGATAAAAGAGATGAATATTAAAAAAAAAAAAAAAAAAAAAAAAAAAAAAAAAAAAAAAAAAAAAAAAAAAAAAAAAAAAAAAAAAAAAAAAAAAAAAAAAAAAAAAAAAAAAAAAAAAAAAAAAAAAAAAAAGAGGGACAAATAAAGGGAGAGACAGAGAGAGAGGGGGAGGAAGATGGAGGAGTTCAGTATATCAAATTCCCTAAGCCTCAGCCTATTGCAGCTTGATGATAGGCTGGTCCAAGCCAGAGTTATCTGTTACAAAAGCATTTTAAAAAAAATAAAGTTTAAGAGAGGGTGTCTGCCTTCCAAACCATGGTTGGTACATCGAACTGTGTTAGTACCTGAGTACAGTGAGGGAAACCTAAACAAAACACAGACACACACACATTAACACAAACAAGCATGGATACACAACCGCAAATGAAGAAAGAGAGCACTCGCAGAGCCCACACCTCCAGCAATGTGGCTCACATATTGCTTTTATATCCATAATCAACAGCTCCATGATAAAGTCAGCATCATAATATAATTTGGTGACCCTGAAAACCCACACCTAGCATCATGTTGATATCACCCATAAGTAAGGTATTGAGCTGATCACTACTAATGGTGGTTATTTGGATCACCACCAAAATATAATCATCTTTAAGTTGAGCCACTAACAACATCTCCTGAAAATTTCATCAAAATCGGTCTAGTGGCTTTTGCAGAAAAAAAAAAACAGACCAAAAAACATATGCTGTTTAAAACATAACCTCATTGGTAGAGATGAAAACACACACACACACACACTTAAAAAAACATGTTGTTTTTCTATTTCCTTTTTTTGTTTGATCTATTTTTTGAATATATTGAATCATTCATTATTTAAATTTTGTTTTACATTTACCATCATAACATTAAAAACCACTGTTTCCCATTTATTTTGAAATGAATCAATTCAATTTTATGTTCAGTTAAATGCTTTGTCAATAATGCCCTGTAGCATCCATGCCAATATAAGCTCTTTTGAATGGGACTGAAACTGAGAATTGTTTTATGTAACAGTACAAAAACAAACACACATGTTTATAGCTTGTTCAGATAAATGTATAATTATCTCTATCATAATGTTTTCATAAGTATGCTATGAACTTTATTATTGAGGGTATGATAAGCATCAGCTGGCGTGTGGCACCCTGAAATGAAGGACAATCTTAACAGAAGGATAAACGAGGGCCAAAGGTAAATATTTGGTCTAGTTTAAGTGCTGGTGTTTACGTTAAGAGTAGCAGAGATGTTTGTTGAAGCCTCACTCTGCTTCCAGTGTGTAAACTTGGCTACCAGATAAAGACTCAGCCCTGCTCGCCTCCCTGAGATGAAGAGAGTGAGTGAGGGAAGGATAACAAAATAAACACATAACAAGTGAAGGAGTGCTGCTTCTGCCGCTCCCATCTCTATCAGAAACATTTACTGTACCGTGGCACAACAAATAACGAGGTGACAAGTGAGCAAAACATAAATAGTCCTGCAGAGAGGAGCATAAATCAGAAATGACGCGAGGCAGGCCGACACACATTATAAGGGATCAGATTGAGAAAATGTGTAATTCCCGCGGGCCAAGAACACTTCATGAGGCCAAATCCACCACGTTCTGTAAAAATATGTATTCAGGAAGAGGGGAAAATGCAGGAAGAGGTGATAAAATGAGGCGTTACTGGAAATCTGAGGGGGATAGGAGAGGACAGAAACATGCAGACCAGGGAGAAAAAAGAGGCAAAGAGATGTGAAGATAGAAAGCAGGCCGAGAAATGGAGAGGTTCAACTGGGCCAAAGATGGAGAGATAACAGAGCCAATAAGGTCCAGAGTGCAAAAGAAAGAAGCTTATGTGGAGCTCAGGGAAGCTGTCAGTCCAAAAAAAATCCATGACCCAGCAGAGTATTTATTCAGCAAACAGAATAGAAATAGAAAGCTGGAGGATGGGATCAATGGGTGGAGTCTCTAAATCACTAAATGCAACTCATTGGTGCACTCCACTAAATGAAAATGTATGCAACATACCTATACAAATTGTGGAACTTCTTAAATACAAGTTTCATTCTTTTAAATTTCAGAGGTCCTGCCCCCACCCCCTCCACCCACGGTGTCAATTGAGCTCTTTATTTCTTTACAACAACAGTTTGCATGTCATATGCGGTTGATGGTATTAGCCTTCCTTATTAAGATCAAAACTCAACAAAGAGCAAAAATGGCTCAAACCAACAAAAACAATAAACCTAATTGTTTTCAATTCGTGGCCAAGATCAAGCTTTGAAACATTTGGTTATCATTGCAAAATGATTTATGGACAATATTTTAATAAACCTTCATGGGCAACTTTCTGCAGCAGAGGCGAGTCTTGGCCCAGACTCCAGATAGAACTTTTGTTTGTGATGTCATATCTATGGCCTGCCCGAGCTGGATGGCATCTCATTAGCTGTCCTGTTACATTTTTAAAAAGTTTTACAAAGGAGGACCTACATGCAGAAAAAAAACTAAAAGATCTTTATAAACAAAAAGTTAGGGTTCAACATAATAAAAACTTACTACTCAAATGAAAAAAGGTGCTCACAATCAACGTAACGAGGACATGAAACACAGAACACCAGGGAGCAAAGTGAAACATAAGGAACATCACAGGAAACAAGAGGTTAACTGAGGGGCCATTTACACAAGGCCTAAAACGCTCAAATCCGATCAGTTTCCACTGAGTTTCGGCCTCCTGTTTACATGGGAACAGTACCTGGGGCCTGTACTACGAAGCTGGATTAAGTCATCCAGGATAACTCTGCGACATCTCGCTAAACTTCACCGGATCTCCGTCATCTGGATCTGCCGTACTACGAGGCTCGTTATCAACTCGATAAGTGAATCCGGCTGGGATCTGTGCGCGCACACATAAAATGGGCATGGTTAGCGGCCCCGGAGCATTTTCCACAATGGAGAAGAGAGCAGCCTACTTCACGGCGGAGGAGCAGCAAATAATCCTGCAAAAGTATGAGGACTACCGCAGTATTATCCAGGCCAGGAGCAACACGACTGTAGCCGCAAGAAGCCGGAGCAATTGCTGACACGTTTTCCACATTTTCCTACATTTTCCAGAAACACAAATCGCTTAAAATGTAATAAAGAACTCATCCACATTAAACCAAAATTATTGTTACTTGACTTGTCTTTATCCATAAAAAAGTTCAGTACAATTATCAGTATGTGTTGTCTTTTATCAGAAGTAAACATCCTCGGATCAAACGTCATCACTGACATTGAGAAATAATGTCAAATAGTTTGAATTAAACAAGTTACTCTTTTATTTCATGGAGTTTTGTCAGCTGTCTTCAGATGTTGTGATATGTGCCTTTAGATTAATTTTATTGCATTCATGAATCTTGTGATTGTAACCTAAAATATGTTAACACCAATGACAGAAATAACATAAAAATACTTACAAGAACGATTTTTCTATGTGTCCATTATTGTTGCTAAAACATCATGGTCAACATACTAATAAAAACTCTACATTTGTCTAAACGCAATTAATTTTTTCACTTGTTTGACCAGGAAAATCACATTCATATTTTCAAAATGACCTTAGTGCATTATTTGCCACGTAAGACTCCAGCAGGTCACAGATGTATAGAAGTCCCTCCCGTGAAAATCTGTACCTCTCGTACAGGATTTCTTCTGGTAAATCAAGCCGATTACTTCTGTCACGAAAAAAACGCTCCCGACGAAGCGCTCCTCTAACAATTTGTGCACCGACATTAACCGGTTCCGGCAGAAATGGGCAAACCATTTTCCAAGACAGCAAATTGGTGACTGTGCGGTCTTTTATGCCCGCCCGAGAGAACCGATTGGTCAGCGGGCGGTCTGTCACACCCCGTGAGATCTTATCCTGGAACTTAACCTGCTCCGGACCAGGTTTGACGTTCAGCATCAGTTACCGGGGCAACGTGTCTGGATAAAAAGAGATCCACATTCGTAGTGCGGAAAATCCGAAACTTATCCAGGAAGTTATCTCTCTAAGAGCTAATCCAGCTTCGTAGTACAGGCCCCTGGAGTGCTTGAATCCACAAACTTTTGAAACCAGGCTTCAGAGTGGAGTGTTTTCAATATGCGCTCCATGCAGCACTGTATAAACCCCTATCAGAGCATTTCAGGGTGAAATGCTGACGTCACCTCATGTGCAGTACTCTTTCACATGAAGGCTGCGCGCATACCACGAACAACAACAGCTTTGGCTGTCTACTGATTAACGTGTGAGCTGCTTACCATCCTCGGTTTGTTATCCAGACAAACTTTCCAGACAGATTTGTTGTCCAAACGGATTTGTTGTTCAGAAAAGAGCTCCTGCATCTTTGTGCGTCCACTTGCTATTGTTGTTTGTGAAAAGTTTTTCTTCTTCATACATGTACTGTAGCAGCGCTGACTTTCTGCAAATCTACATCACCATCTACTGAGCAGGCATGCAAACTAGAGCAGTTTCATTCTTTATATGAGTCTCCGTCTGAACACGGATCAACTTTGAATACGCAAAGGAAAAATCTTGCGTTTTAAGTCAGAGAGTGTCCGTGTAAATGTAGCCTAAATTAAACAAAACTATTGCAACCCATGACAAATCTGGCATGTAACTTATTATGTGTCTATGCTAAAGAACAAGTAGTGGTGGTAGTCCAAAATGTAGAGGTGAGTTAGCATGTAGCACTTCCTGGTTACCAGCCTAATATGGGATTTAGAATACTGGTTTTAGATAAGTACCTGAAATTAAGTTTGTGTGGAACACATGCACATTTGATCTTGATGTTTAATGATAAACAATAAAATGGATGCAATGTTTTCTGTTTATGAATTTTAAAGCCTTATTGTGTGTTCAAAATGATGGTTGTTAACTTACTCTAGCAAGGACTTCACAATGGCTGGGGACCTGACAGCAGGCATTTCTGATTATTTTTCTTAATCAGTTATTCATACACTATTGACACAGCCTTGAGGACAAACTTTATCAGGTCACTGACCATAAGGGAACTCTCAAAAGAGATTTTATAAGAAGACGTTATACATTGGAAATACTGTAGTTGCTTCTACATCAAACCGGCATGTTGTAGTTTAATAGTAGCTAACTAAAAGCTTTTTAACCCTTGCTAATGATGTTTAAGCACTTGCACCAAAATATCATGTTCTTAACAGGACTAAAAAGGGGCTGAAGAAAAGTCATTACAATATGATCAATATTGAGAACTTGATTATCTATCAAAATTGATTCATGTCTCAAGTGGGAAACAAATATACCTGGCCAACAATATACCCGCGTCTCACTGTCTGAAGATCAGAAAATACTTTTTACATACTTATAATAACAACCTTACATTTCAAGAACATTTAAAATCATACTGTGAGTATACAGATGCAGTTTTCTATCTATCTATCTATCTATCTATCTATCTATCTATCTATCTATCTATCTATCTATCTATCTATCTATCTATCTATCTACTCTTCGAAATAAAGGATGGAAAGTTTATTTGGGTTAATTATTGATCCTCTTTAATTATAAGAAATGGTTTTGTGTCTTATTGTTGGAACGCCTGGTTAGTCTCCTTTACAACAAAGTACAGCTTGCATTGTTCAATCGTGGAATGAGTAACACAGCCAACTATTTAGGGTAGTGCCCCCAAATAATGTGCCCAATCCCTTCTTCCCCTGGAGGAAAGCCTGCAGTTCCACAGTGAAGCGAGGATGAGGAACTGGCACCTTAGGGTGTTGCCCACTGACGTAAAAAGGGTAAAATTAGTTCAGCATTACCCACACATTTAACTGTATTGCTCATTCCAAGAATATACAATTCCTACAAGTTGTACCTCATTGTAAAAGTTACTTATCCGGTTTTCCAACTATATAAAATGTAAAAGCACTTGATATTTTTAAAGGCCAGCAAATAACTGAAATAAAGTTTCAAAATTTTCCTGGGGGCAGTAAATATGTGTGTGTGTGTGTATATATATATATATTTATATATATCTATATATATATATATATATATATATATATATATATATATATATATATATATATATATATATATATATATATATATATATACAGGTACATCTAAAAAAAAATTAGAATATCATTAAAAGTTCAATATTTTTAATCACTAATTTCAAAATGTGAAACCCATATATTATATAGATTCATTACAGATAGACTGAAACATTTCAAACATTTACTGCTTGAAACTGTAAATCTGAAATGAGTGATAAAAATATTGAACTTTTTCATGATATTCTAATTTTTTGAGATGTACCTGTATATATACATCTATCTATCTATCTATCTATCTATCTATCTATCTATCTATCTATCTATCTATCTATCTATATATATATATATATATATATATATATATATATATATATATATATATATATATATATATATATATGTATATGTAACTTTGTGTTGCACAGGACAGATTGAAAGTTCAAGAGGGGTAAGAACAGGAAAAGAAGGTTGTGGTTGTGGTTGTGATTGTGATTGCGTTTGAAAAGAAGCAAAAGGAAAAAGAAGGCTCCAACTCTGACCCTAAGCGGGCCTACACATTCTCCAGATTGTTCCTATGAAAAGCACTCGCGTGGTGGGGCAGCACGCTGATTCAGCTGCAGGTTATTGTCCCTCAAAGACGCTTTCTTACAGGGAAAATATTTTGATACATCTGCTCATATTTAGCCCTCAGCCGTGCACTCACTCAGGCCTATGCAGACAAACACACTCCCACACTTTGAAAGTACCGGAGCCTCGCAGAGCTGTCAGACGTGCTAAAATGTTGGTGGGCGCTCAAAGCAATAGAAACTTTATCTTCACTTCATCGGCAGCATATCGGCCCACAGGGGAGACTGATTGATCAATACGGTGGTTAATCTGAAACGGACTAACCTGTGGCGATTTCCTTCCTCCCTAAACTTTTCTCCTCTCAACCACACGTGCTGGGTCCTGTTGTTATCCCAAAACAAAACGACAAATGTTTTTAACTAAATGTCCAATTCCACTTTCAACGTAGCTCAAGGGTATACATGGTGGAAATAAGAAAAGACTCTCAATGGGCCAGGAATTCTTTGAAGTGAACTGGATAGGGGGCTGGGGCTTCTACACACACTCAACCAAAATCACACACACATCCTTGAATTGTTAGATGTGTGAAAACAGAATGTTTGTGTTGTCACTTTAGCTCCTAGATTTAGCATGACAGAATGTCAGCACTTACCTTAATCCTTCCTTTTACCAGGATGCTGTATCAAATTAAAATGTAATACTAAAAACTTAACAGTTGAATTGATGTGGTCGAGACAAAATTCACCATAAATAGCAACTCAGTGAGTTTCTAGGGATGCTTGTACCCCAAAGAGGAATAAAAAATCTTGTATAAATTTTCAGTAAACCACAAGCACACAACCCTCAGGGAGCAGACAGAACTCAGTGAGCAGAGAGAACTCAGCGAGAGAGGAAAGTACATGATTGTTTTCATTGACTTAAGTGTTTTTATTTATTATTGTTTTCAGTAATCATTTTAAAAAATTCAGGGATTTAAGCACCATGTAAATATCTAATATCTTAGTTTTGAAAACCAAGGTGAGAACTTTTCCAAGTTTTGTGAATCTGATTGTGCTATTTTGACTTTTTCCAAAAGAAAACTTGATCCAGAAGTAGGGATAGGACTTTTTCCATCCAGGGCATCAAACCTCACGTTAGCAAAGATCCAATTACCTCCCACCACCTGATCTGCTCAGGTCAGCCAGGGCTATCTCGGATAAACACATTCAAATGTACAGTAAGATACTCTGGTGTGTAGGAAGAACATCAAGGAGTTGAGCATGTTAATTGTGTTTTGTCACAAGGAATACAACACCAGCAATTTAGGGTAAAGGGGTAAAATTAGACATATGTCAGAAATGAAGGACTGTCGTGTTGATCTGTAGCAACAACACAAGTGTTTATATGTACAATGTGCATACTATAACTGATACTTTAAGAGAACAGGTCCAAACTTGCTTCACCAATCAACGTTCCAGATCTAACTGCTGGTCACTCTTAGATGTCTAATCTGAAATCACTTTAGATTGCATGAGCTCCCAAGAGAAACTTTGGTGGTTGGTGAATAACTTGTAAATGTATTTCAGTGTGCAGGATTCAGATTCAGAAACATTTTTTATAAGTGTCACAGAGGGCAAATTGGGTTGCAGCAAGAGGCATGAAAAATGACATAAGACACTGGAGTGACAGCACAAACATACAGTTAGCTTTTACTGAGCAATATACCAGTGCATGCAAGTACTCACAACTGCAACTAACTCCATTAAAGTAGCTAAAAAATAAAATAAAATAAAATGAACCAGATATGCTAAAATGGAGAGAACTTTAATTCAAAATAATGCCAGAACACTGGGTCTGGGCACACAGTGGCCAGTAAAGTGCTATGACACTCAGTGTCTGGTAAGTGCAGTCTCTTGAAGAGTGATGAGAGAGTGAGAAAGATTAAGGGTCAATAAGATTTCCTTGTTAAACTTAATTTTTTATATTATCCATTAATGCATCTCCAGAATCCCAAATGTTCTGTCTAGACTGTAGCGCAGCCACCCACTACAAGTATCAACTGTAACCACAATAAATGATCAACTGTCTCACTGACATAATGCTCTTCAATCTGGATTTAAACACAGGACAGCATAGGCAATCATAGCAGAAATAGCATCTCTTTTTAACAGTGTTGTTTTGTTGTAGAAAAGTTGTAAAAACAAACAAAAAAAAAAAACGTATTAGCTATTCTAGGTTACACTTGCATATAACCATGCAACCAAAATAATGCGTGACCACATTCTGTATGCCTCATCTCCTCTTGCTTTACATATTTTGTGGGCAGACCATACATGTAATGCATTTTTCTGAAAACTGGTTGACTCAAAGGCTTATCAATAAGCATATTGTTATGTGACAGATCAAGTTTCTGCCTCTCTTTTGAATGAAAGTTAATAATTCTCTGACAGATGAATGAATGCTCTACTGTCCCTACCTTTGGTGACAAGGTACCAGGCTCTACTGAGTGAGACAATTGACATAAATCAATATACATCAATACATTATAAGGGTGAATTCCAATTCCACCCCTTGGTTTTGTGTGTAAATGTCTAGTGAAGTGGTGTCCCAATTCTCTGTAGGGCTAAAGTGAGGGGCTAAAGTGAGGGGCTAAGACCTGAATAGAAGGCCAAGGGGAAGGGCGAATGGGGCAGAATTGGGAATCACCCGAAGTCTCGTCTCTTTTTCCCAGCAACACCAAAAAGAGTCAGATTGTTGAAGTCAAAAAAAGCCACTTCACAGCATTGTGTTGGGTACCTTATAGGCAGTAAAAACTCTCCAGTATATCAAGTCTGCTTTTGACGTTTGCTCATGTTGTTAGGACAGAGTCCAAGTCTGCTAATGCTACACACTTCAATCCGCAAACCAACTTAACAGTGACAATGTGATCCCCTAATATTTAAATATTACTTCAGTTCTGACAGTTTTCTTTTTTCATTATCAGAATTCAAAATACTTCATTAAACACCTGAAGGGAAATTTAGTTGTTTTAGTTGCTCTTAAACAGTACAGAAGTAAGAAAAATCAAGATTTGACATTCAAATAAGACACAGTTGTAAATATGAAGACAAATAACTAAGAAATACAAGCATAATACTTCATTCATTCTTTTTCTATATCCCTTTATCCCTTTTGGGGTCGGGAGGGGGGGTGCCAGCTGTCATTTGGCGAGAGGCGGGGTACACCCTGAATCTGTCGCCAGTTGATCGCAGCGCTCACACCCATACCTAAGGGCAATTTAGAGTCACCAATTAACCTAATGAACATGTTTTTGGTCTGTGGGAAGAAGCCGGAGTGCCCAGAGGGAACCCACGCATGCACAGGAAGAACATGCAAACTTCATACAGAAAGGCCCCTGTCTGACCCAGGAATCGAACCGGGTACTTTCTTGCTGTGAGGCACGTGCTCTACCTGCTGCTCCACTGTGCTGCCCACCATAATACTTATTTGAGATAAATAAAGTAAAAAATGTAATAAATAAATGCAACCCAAATTTTACCCTATTACCAATATTCATATAAATATGAATGCTCAAATTTCTGCAGAATGACCGATTAGGTGACATTCACAATTAAGAGTTGTGTGTAATTTTTAACATTGTCAGGGAGAGAAGTCCACAAGGCTATGTTTTCACAACAGGTAAAAGTGGCACTAATCTGACTTTTTGCCAATTTGTGCCAATATTTTTTGCCCATGTGTTCAGACCTTTGTGTTCCTTATGCTGCGTTCACACCGCAAGCGACCCAGCTACCAAAATCGCGTCGCCCACTGACGTATCGTCGCGTGTCCATAAATACCTCATTTTGGTCAACGTTGCCATCGGCCGTCACTCGGTGACGTCATGTCCGCTCGAGTTTCACTGCGATCATTTCATATATCATATAATAGGATGTATAAGCGGACATTATTCCAGCTGTATCGTTTTCATTCACTTAACTACCACAAAACACTGCAGCTGATGCCCTGCAGCAGCATTATCTGTGAGTTTATTGCGGTCCGTCTAGGCGGAACTAAAGTTCTCACTGACATTAGTTCCGCATAGACGGAACTCATGCGCTCTGTAGTACGGATGATAACTGTCTGTCTTGGGTACCGTCACATGTACACACACCGCTGATTGGCTGATGCTGCACAGCCACATCGCCTGAATAGATCAAATTTTTTTTAACTTTGGCATTGCGCGACGAGTGAATTGGTTGTCTTGTACGCGTCTGTCGCATTGCGGGAGGGTTAGCCCCGCCCCGCCCCATCGTGGCTGTACATTGACTTTGAATGGAAAGTGATTGTCGAGGTAGTACAAGTGGCGTCCGGTGTGAATGCACCGTTAGTCAGATATGTTTTGCAAAGAGACTTCGCACTGAACAGTCATGACACTTTTCATCCATCTTTTAAGTTATTGAAGTTAGACAGATGACAAATCTGCACTGGAGGGGGCGGGACACGACAAGGTCCAACAGTAAATATGAATTAAACAAATATAGCTGAAGTCTGTCTCAGCTAAGTCCCCACCATCACAATCCCACCACACCAGGCTCTGACTCCAAATCCACACATACCTTTGTGCAGATGTAGCACAAAAGGCCATTGTTAAAATATGTGCTTATTTTTGTTCTCGTTCTTCTTCTTGTCCTCATCACTTTGTCATAATGTTGTCAGCTCTAATTAACAACTGATACACACATGGTGACATGTGAAGCATCCAGATTTACTTCAGTAAACACAGCGTGCCGTGTGAAGTGTCACATATCCTCCTGCGCTGGTGGGTCATTTAAGAACTGCAGAAAGTGAAGATGCTATGAGGAGTTTTTAAGTAATTACAAAAAGTCTCACTTTTAGATAAATGCCTGATCGAAATACACACTTGTTGATGAGTTTTATAGCATCAAAATAGGCTATCTAGAAATACTATTCCTTAGCTTCGCGGTCGGGTAGGACAGGGCTTGACTGGCCTGGATACGCAACTTTGGGAACAAGATAATTAAAATTAGAGCACATTTATATTATTCGGACACGTCTTGGAGCACCGGGCTGTAAGTAGCGATATATAGTCGGCTTCAAAACTACGACACTAAGTTTTCCAAAAATTGCTTGTTGTCACACATCAAAAACTACCGCTACGTAACTAGAAAGAGATGTATTACCTCGTCGCTTTGCATCCTGTAAGTTGTTGAAAAAAGAAGTACTGAGTTCTGAGGAAGGTCCAAGCTTCATTCATTAGCAACAAAACACCAAACACATGCTTGGGCTTGGATCACGTCTTTACAACAGTCGCCACGTGTGCTCATGGGTAGCAGAGTCTTTTTGTCGCCGGAAATGGATTCTCCTCATAGCACCTTTAAATCTAATGGCAGTCACATTTAAATTATAATGTAAACCACACAATAAAGTCATGTTTTAAAAAAAGAAACATTGTCATTAAGACCTGCAGTGTGAACGTAGCCTTTATTTTTAATTCAACCTACATTCAGAATTTTCCGTGTGAAAGATACACACAGAAATCAAAAACAAGTTACTTAAAAACCAAAAGACATCATATCTGGTCACAAGGGCATTTTTTCATTTTCTCTGGTAGAAATTCATCTGGAAAAAGTCTGCAGTTTCATACTTAAAATATCTGTCACTGTTTCCCTCCATTCTGTGATTAATGGAGAGTCCTTGTTCTGTCATTTTCAGTTAATGCTTTTCTTTGTTCAGCCAATTCCAATTTGCCTATCAGCTTAATGTGGTTAGAGCTTTTCTTAGCTGTATACAGAATTATTTGCCTGTGAAAAGCTGTGAGTAAGCCTGAATTGTCAAAAAGTACACACCACTCAATGTAAAGTGCAGTAATCAGAAACAGAGATATTAATATTCATCATCTTTACAGGAATATATGGATGACCAGGCTTCTCTGTCTTAACGTAAATATCACATTCAAAATATGTACATGACCAGGCTAGGGTTCATACCTGGGATTCTAATGCCCCGTAAATGCACTCATTTTGACATCCAAGCTGCATCATAACATAATGACACACTTCACTGCATGTCCTGAAACTGTATATGTTACAAGACCTCGTGATGACCCTGCATGACCCTCTGGGTCTTTGGACTGAGGCGCCATCAAAACACAGCCTTACGGTCCCCTCTCTCCTCTCTCTCTCTCTTTCTTCTCTTGTTATTTGTTCAGTATGTAGTACAAATTTCCCCATGTTGCAGGCATATAGGGATCAGCGCAGCGAACTGTGCCCAACCTCAGCTTACCTTATGGAGCTCGTTACCATGCCACAGAGTTCAGCCCTGACAGATCCAATAACCCCTCTAACGTCGTTCAGGGGAGAAATTGCTCAGAGCGATGTGCGCCGAGGAAAACGCCCCACGCCTCACCCTGCGTTTAAAGTTATGATCCTTATCGTAATTAATTCAATAAAGCGGTAATGTGCTGCAAACCCGGCACCCCCCTGCCTTGACCAGTGTGGTGGGGGGATATAGGCTTTCAGGTCCAGACTCTCTCGCAGACTTCAGTGTCGAAGGTAATGGGGAGCAGACAGGAGTTAGACAGCGATACGTCTGCAGCGGTGCGAGTAAAGAGGCTTAATCAAATTTGTTTTAGACTTTAAAAAGATACTTTCAGGGGTTTGTGTTAATAACCTAATAATAAGAAAAAATGGAAAACTGATCCAAGGTCAACAGTGGAAGGAGGCCATTTTTAATTTGGAAAACTGAAGCGGGCTCTAAATAATTGGCTACCATCCTGTGGGTACACACACCGGCTTCCAGGGGTGCCACAATATCGCAGGGCTGATGGGAGCTGAAGTAAATCACTTCAACAACTAGTTCAAACAAACAAACAAAAACACAAAGCCTAGCACTCATACAAATAACTAATGTTATTTTTATAGACTGAAATGTGAGCGTGACAAATATACAAACTAATAACAAAAATTAAAATGACTAAACTTTTACCTGGTTTGTGGTATAAAACAGAAAAATTCATCCGTTTTTTAATTTAAATTTTGGGCTTTATTGAATATCATATACATTGTCCAATAAATGTTGCCTAAACTTAATAATACAATGTTTTGCAGAGATCTGCTTTAAAACCTCATTTTAATATGATTTGAATTGCTTTTGCTTTCAATTATTTGTAAAAAGTGATATATATTTTTGCATTGGGTGTTTCAAGAAACAGGCTGGGGTTATTTGTTTGTTTTCTTTGTTCCTTTTAGATCCACTGCCTGCTAAGAGATGTATGCATTCATTTTTTTAATTTGTATTTTTGTCTATGGTAATTGCATTTTTACATGAAATAGCACAATGTATTTTTTAATGAATGGATGTGTCTGTCCGTTCAATATATATATGTATATATATATATATATATATATATATGTATATATATATATATATATATATATATATATATATATACATACATATATATATATATATATATATATATATGCAAAGCCATTTAAATGTATTTGTCCTTTAAAAATATTCGTTCTATTCTCTGTTGTAACCACTTTCTTTTAATATATTCACATTAATTGGAATTTTACAAAATGTATTAGTGTCAGGCAAGCATGCAACTCCAGTACAAATACAAAGAAAAGATGTTCAGTCAAATTATTACCAGAATAAAAATACTGGAGCGATTGCTTTTAAAGCACATAGATATAAAAGTACTTTAAAGAATAATAATTAGACAATGTGTTTTCTCGATGCATCATTGTTGCCACCAACGACACCCCCCCCCCCCACACACACACACACATACCTAATTTTTCTTTATTTTATTTATTTAGAAAAAATTATTTTCATTTTTTGAATCTATGATAGGACTAACAGATTTGTAGCCCCAAAATAATTTAAGCAACCAGAAGAGACAGATGACTACAAACATGAGTTAGGCCTTACAGAGAAAAACAGCCACATTGTCTATCAGCTGTTTCAGCAGGTTTGAGGCCTTTTGTACCCGGCTATAGTGGTTCTTATTTTTATTGCTGGTGTCTTACTTTTCCCCCCACTTTTACTTCTGTTCTTCTGTCATGTTAGCACATGTATAAGCTAAAACAGTTTAAGAAAACGGACTCTGTGACATATTTTTTTATTCCTATTAATTGTTATACTGATTCTGCAAACTGTGACAAACTATAAGTGATTGTTCTTTATTCAGTAAGCCCATTTTTCTATTTTAGATATCAATATCTCGGAGTGAGACCAAATGATACCTGGCTGTCATACTAATTGTGGTATATGATTACATTTAAGCACTGTGAAAAGAGTGCACAAAAGCAGTACAAATCAACTTTTGAAACTTTAAAACCCTCAAACATGGGCTTAACACAAACTGTGTTACGTCAGTGTTTTGTCATCCGAAATGAGAGATTTTTCTCTTGTAAATGTTTTGGAGTAAATATGAAAAGATTTCATCAGAAAATGAATACTCACGCAAAGTACAACTATTCCAAAAGTTGTAATTAACTACAGATATTCAGCAAATTTAGTTATTGACCAACACTGAAATAAATATATCTGAAGAAAATAAAAAGAGAATTTCTGATTCACTTAAGTCAAAATTAAATCCAAGGTGTTCCCATCTCGTTTACTTCCCCTCCCAAGATGCATTACCTGAAATAATATCATTATTATCAGTGAAAACACAGAGCATGTCATCACAACATTTTAGGGTAATTGGGAATGTGACCTGGCTTTAGATGAAAACTAATAGCCTGTCTTGTGTATTGTTTTACTCAAGCCTTAATTATTTCTACAGGCTTCTGGAGATTCAAACACTGATTAGATGAGAGCTGTTACACATAGCCGGTCTGAGTATTTATGTCTGAAATGCTGAGGAGGAACGTACTTAATTTAACCACAGGGCTGCTGCTCAGTGATTTACTCATCTGATCGCTGCATTGTCTTAGTTGTGATTCCTCTATATCTGTAAGAGATGCACAAACTATTTTTGACCCATCACATTTTCATAATTAAATGAATAAGCATGGAATTAAAATATTAATTCTTTTGTCATACTGTAGTTACGGAAATCTGTTAATGCTCTTGTCCTCTGTTCAAAGATCCTACATATACATGAGGATTTGGCCAGCAAAGGCAGAATGGTAGGACACTGCAAGATAGTTAACATGACTGTCAGAAGAGCTGTGCTGAGTTTCACATGATTTCGACAAGCTTCAGGAGAGGAACATTTCCTAATGTGTGTTTGAAACACTACAGCAGTGCAGATTTAAGTGTTACCTCTTGTTTGAGTTCTAATAGCATCGGTTTAAAAATGACTTCCTTTATCTCATGTGTATGAACTGAATACAAGTGTGTTAAATATCACTATGATTTTAAAAATCTTTATAACAAAAAAATCTTTCTCTATGAACAACTGCAATATTGTCTGTAGTTGTTTCAGGAATTTTTGTATAATAT
Organism: Scarus forsteni; assembly: GCA_036419115.1. Lineage (NCBI taxonomy): Eukaryota > Metazoa > Chordata > Actinopteri > Labriformes > Labridae > Scarus > Scarus forsteni. The sequence goes on along the minus strand of JAZDUH010000229.1, from coordinate 6,882,358 downwards.
CATAAAACAGGGACTGTTACAGTGTTCCAAACAGATTAATGTCTACAAGTCTGTGCTGACTCAATTTTACATTGCTCCTGTCAATCTGCTAGTGTCACCTATCTTATTTTATAGATCAAAATACTTCAGAACTGAGCATTACTATGTTATTGTTAATGCCTGCCATCTGGTGCATCAGGTTACAGAAAAGGTTTATGTGATGACAAAACATAGTCCAAAATGTGATTATTATAGTTTTTTACATGAAGATTGAAAGTGACATTGCCTGATATTACCTTTGTGCAAATTCCTTAATTCTGGTTTTCAATTTGAGTGCATCAGAATTACTAATGATCTGTTGAATATCTGCAGACTTTGGATGATATACAGGTACATCTAAAAAAAATTAGAATATCACGAAAAAGTTCAATATTTTTTATCACTCATTTCAGAATTACCAAAATTTCAAGCAATAAATGTTTGAAATGTTTCACTCTATCTGTAATGAATCTATATAATATATGGGTTTCACTTTCTGAAATGAGTGATGAAAAATATTGAACTTTTTCATGATATTCTAAGTTTTTTAGATGTACCTGTAATAGAAGCCATAATGGTACCAAAGGAGTCTTTCAGGAGCCAAACCATTTGTGGTTCAGGCCTCACCACTGAACAGTACCAGGAGGTTCCCATAAATAACTGGAAGTGCTCCGAGAGCACAAACCTCAGCCAAAACATTTCTGACACTGTTAGCCAGTTTTTATCAAAAATGTGGAAATTTCCGTATCATGCAATGTTCATAAATCCTTTATATATTCTGAACTTCACATGTGTATTTGAATCGATTACAGAAATGAGCTTACATCTCCCTTGAGTTTGACTAGCATTCATTGACAATGTCTCCAAAATTCCTTGAAAACTTTTTGGATTGTCTTGCAACAGACAAATTATCACCTGTTAACACACTACAACTTCTGTGAAGGTGAAAAAGCCAGAGTTTCCATCATTACCAGTCTCTGACTTTAATTTCTTTTGGATAAATGTGTTGGTGCTTACAGCTCTAGAACTCAACTATCATTAATATCTCTTAAAAACACCCATCAGAGCTTTTGCCACATTTGTTTACATTAAAAAATTAGAAGCAATTTTGAGTGAAATCTGTGATTATATATGCTGTACAGTTTCAGGAGGGTGTTCTAGAAAAGGGTAAAAATGCTCTTCATACTCCTGTCCAAAAAAATGGGAAAAGTGTTAAAACCACAGTGAAGCTGGACCACCTTTGAAAAACAGGAAACAGAAAACATTGTTGAAGTCCGAGCACTCAACCGTGCTGAGCCCAGGGATTCTATGCCTCCAGGCAGAAAGCGCTTTGTAGTGTCTCCTGTTACATTACTGGCAGAAAAAAAGGATGTGTTTCGGAAAATTCTATCTAGAATTTGAATATTCTAAAACCCCCCCTCAGAAGATTTGTTTAGAGTCATTTCCAGGAGACTCCATGGAGCCAATTGTGGTGTTTGTGATGCCAATGCAAATTATGATAGCTGTGTGGAATCAATGAACCAGAAGTTATCTCAAGATTCATATCAGAGGAGATAACTGTGATATATGATGAAGGCATGAGGATGATTTTCTTAAAGATGTGTGTGTTTTTCGAGGTGGTTTACAATGAAGTGAGGGCTTGAGAGCTTCACTGTCATCTCAGGATATTTGACCAATGATTGCACCCGTTAGCCACTTCACACTCTCCCCCCTTCTCTCCTCTGCTAGTCCCCCCCCCTCAGATTGATTAAATTGGATCAAGATGACACCAATAATTGGCTCAAGATGGGGCCGGTGCGCAGACCCAACGATCCATATCTAACTCCTTTTGTTGCGATGGTGTCCCTTTTCCCGCGCTGTGCTACATTTGGAATGGTTTACCTTGGCTCTGTCACAAGCGTTTTAGTCCCAATCCCCCGCTGAACACAACGGCCCGCTGACATCATGAGAGCGACAGGAAAGGTTACATTTTTTGCAGATGTCTGGGAAATTAGCAGTGCACTGGCTTTTTATGGTCACCCCATTCATCTCTTTTGTTCGTTATCCCCAGGGGAGAGGGATGAGGTGTTTTGGTGTGCTATGTTTCCATTTGATATCAATATCCGTAACCTTAGGGGGGGCCAAAATACGATTAGGAGTCCAGGAGATGATTTACTCTGAGTGTTACGAAACAACGATAGGAATCTGCGCTTGATCAATGTAAAGATTAAAAAGGAAAGAGAATATTAGAGTCCTTACAGAGAGTGTGTAATTTTGGCAAGAGTAAAGAGAGCTCAAAATAATTTAATCAGCATGCTCTGCAAATCGAGGGAAATTAACTTTCAGTGTAAAAAAACAGATAGATCAGACAATGCTACAGCTAATCAGTCCCCATCTTCAAGGCTGATTTATTTTTAATGGAGATGGCAAAGCAAAATGTTTGAAGCTCTTCTGAATTTAAAGTAAATTGTTACAAAGTGCAGCAACATGAGAATAGAAAAAGTTAATCAGAAACAATATACACCTCACAGCTCGGGCTCGTGACCTGCCAATGCCTGCTAAATGGGTCTGACATGTTTGTTATGATTAGGAATTCTTGACTACTGGAATCTACTCTCACCCTTCAGGTCACTGATTTTTTTTCTGGCCACTGCATCGTTTTGTTCTTGCTTTTCTGCACCCTTAAAAGGTACAGAAGAGTCACTTTAACTATGTCTTGAAATAGTTGAATTTCAGGAGTAAAAGATAACAAGCCATGTAGTGCCTTTCAGTCAGGGAATGAATCTCAACTTGTGTCGTGCCAATTCATTGCAAATGTTCTCTGAAGGCACCTTATAAGAAGAGTGATTTTGCATTTATATGCCTCCACAGGGTTCATAAATACCATGCAGTGTAAGTACAGTGATGAATCAAAAAGGGCTGGAGAAATGTACATAATTGGGGGCAGGAGGTATGAGAAAATAATTTCAACTAGTATTAATAAATATACCAAGATTAAAGAAGAAGAGGCCAAGAGTTCAGTGGACTTTCTTGAATCAATAAAAAAAAGGAAATGTGTTTTGAGGATGATTGTTTACTGTACAGAACACATTTACAAAACTGCACTTTATGGCCAACAAGTCCCTTTGTTATGGAACTACTTTTTCACCACTTTGGCACACCACGAAGCCTATGTATCAATCTTCCTGGAGCTAAGTAGCAGCAACAAAAAGGGGCTTGCTAGCAGAAATAAAAGCATAGCTATTGTGTTTATTACAGTGTACAGTCAAAGTGGAACGTAAAGCCTCACATCTATCTATACTATTGTTTTATTACAGGGACAGGGCTGCTCAAAATTACAGTGGCTAATGTATTTACTGTTGAAATTGACCTTGTACATCCCACCTCCAAAAATGCCATCTCTTTAAATATTGAAAAAAACAACACGTTTTTTGTGTTGTCTTTTCTTATTCATATCCTTGTCCTTATCACACTTTGTTTAATTTTTTTTTAAACAAGAATGCCCCTGACACCGACCCCTGACCCACACAAACTCTCAACCACTACTGGCAGACATTCAGAGACAACACTTTTGTCACATCTCAGTCTGCAGCCTCAGTCTCACCCGCAGCCTGTCACTCCCTGCTGCACCCTAATTAGCCCAGACTCACCTCACCTGTGTTGCTGCTCACACCTGCACCTCATCTCCCGTAATCAAGCCAGCTACTAAAGCCCCAGCTCCACACTCAACCAGCGTCAGACTGTCGTCGCACTCATGCTGAAAGGTCCAGACTTGTTTCCCGGATTGATCACCCGTTGCCGACCAGTTTCGTCCCAGACTCTGCCTCATACGCCTGACCCTCGGCTTGACTCCAAGGTATCGACTAGCTTCTGTCCTGCATTCACCCGCCTGTCTGAATCCCCGGCTTTCGATCCTGCTGAAGTCTTCTGTTGCCGAATCCAGCCAACTCTACGTTGTGACCCACGTCTGGTATCTGACCCTGCTTCCGTCTCCTGTTGCGAATCCAGCCCGCTCTCGTTGTGACCCACGTCTGGTATCTGACCCTGCTTCCGTCTCCTGTTGCCGAACCCAGTCTGCCCTTCGTTGTACCATTCGCCTGGTGTCTGACTCCCTGCCTGTCTCTGACTACCCGAGTTCGCCTGAATCACTCCTCCAAGTGTTCCTGAACGCCTCAGCTCGTCTGTGTGTGAGTCAAGCCTGCTTCACCTCCTTCTCTAAAGACTGTGTGAGCTTCTGTCACTGCATCTCCTGGGTGGCTCAGTCGGTAAGGCGTCCGACTGTTGATCGAGCTGTCGCGGGTTCGACCCCCGCTCAAGTCACAGCCTGCTCTCTGTTTAAACGGTGTGGGTGTCAGCTTTTGACTCCTCTGAGGTGCTGCAATCAGAGAAGTGTTCATCTCTTAAGTTCGCTGCCGCGGGTTGAAGCCCTGCTCAAGTCGCAGCTACATTCCTGTACAGACTGTGTGACCCCCGCTCAAGTCTCCGCATCTCCCCTGAAAAGGCTGAGGGAACCGTCATCTGAACAGCTCCGGGTTAGCTCAGTCGGGAGAGCACCCGTCTACAAATCCACTGGTCGCGGGTTCGCAGCCCGCTCTGAACTGTGTTTGGTCTTGGTGTCAATAAAGACTATTCTCATTAAAACTGCTTGCTTCTGGGTCCTACCTGCAAACGTGTCAGTACAGTCTGACCAGAAGATGGACCCAGCGAGCAGTTCACCATCAGCAATGGACAGACTGGAAAGAGTTGAAGGGTTGCTGGCTCATCATGAGGGGCTAATTGCCACGTCAACCAGCCACCTTCAGAGTGCTGTGGATACTCTCACCCGGACTGTCACCGAACTGGCCTCCAGGCTTCAAGAGTCACCACCAGCTCCAACCCCTGCACCTGTTCCTCAGCCTGCTGCTTCGCCTGCTGCTCCAGAACCACGAGTGGGCTCTCCTGAACGATATGATGGTGAACCTGAAACCTGTGCGCTTTCATCACCAACTGCACCCTGCTCTTAGCTCTACAGCCCCGCGTTCTCCTCTGAAGCTGCAAGGTTGCCTACACCATCAATCACCTGGCCAGGCGTGCGAGACTCTGGGGAACCGCTGAGTGGGATCGTCAATCTCCTGCCTGTTCAAGTTTCCTCACATTCACCTCTGAACTTCGCAAAGTGTTTGGCCTGAATCCAGATAGGGCTGGAGTAGCAGCGGGACTTCTGAAGCTCCAACAAGGTCGACGGTCGGTGGCTGACTTCTCCATAGACTTCCGTACTCAAGCCAGCCGCAGTGGGTGGAACTCTTCGGCCCAGATCGACGCCTTTGTCCACGGGCTGGCGGACTACATCAAAGACGCTCTGGTCTCCCATGAACTCCCTTCGACCCTGGATGGCATCATCGACCTGCGCCACCGGATCGATCTCCGCATCAGGGCCAGAAGAGGAGCAAGAAACTCAGTCCCGGCTCATCTGCCCATCACCTGTCCACCACACAGGAGTGCACCACAACAGGCTTCTGCTCCCCTGGTAAGGGACCCCGAACCCATGCAGCTGGGCCGTACCTCCCTCACCCCAGCCGAGAGAAAGCGACGGGTCTCCTCTCACCTCTGCCTTTATTGTGGAGGACAAGGACATTTTGTTAAGGACTGCCCGCTAAAAGAGAGGGCTCACTCGTAAGGGAGGAGGCGAGTGAGCTCATCCCTCCAGACTCCTCAAGTCCTTCGTCCTTCCCTGCCTGCCCGCCTTCTTCTGCCTGACGGACCTCAGACTCTGGCTTCCCTCATTGACTCTGGGTCCGATTCCTGCCTCATCAGCAAAAGAGTCGCTGACCAACTGGGACTAAGGCTGGTTCCCCTCAATCATCCGATTCCTGCCAGAGCATTGGATGGCCACAAGATGGGGGTAATAACTCACCAAACATCCCCGGTTACCATGCTCATCTCTGGAAACCACAAAGAGACAATCCAATTCCACGTGCTTGATCACCCTGAAGTGCCACTGGTTCTCGGCTACCCCTGGCTTCGACGACACAACCCTGTCTTGGATTGGTCTACTGGCTCCATCCGTGGGTGGGGATCTTCCTGTCATCTCACCTGCCTGAAGGATGCCTTGTCCCCTCACCCTCCTGTCTGCACCAAGATCCAGCCTGAACTCTCCAGTGTGCCCCCCGAGTATCATGACTTCAGCGCTGTGTTCAGAACGGTGTGGGTGTCAGCTTTTGACTCCTCTGAGGTGCTGCAATCAGAGAAGTGTTCACCTCTTAAGTTCGCTGCCGCGGGTTGAAGCCCTGCTCAAGTCGCAGCTACATTCCTGTACAGACTGTGTGACCCCCGCTCAAGTCTCCGCATCTCCCCTGAAAATGCTGAGGGAACCATCATCTGAACAGCTCCGGGTTAGCTCAGTCGGGAGAGCACCCGTCTACAAATCCACTGGTCGCGGGTTCGCAGCCCGCTCTGAACTGTGTTTGGTCTTGGTGTCAATAAAGACTATTCTCACTAAAACTGCTTGCTTCTGGGTCCTACCTGCAAACGTGTCAACTTTTCAACTCTGCTGCCCTGTCTTCTCCTTTTCCCTCTCTTGATTATCTCCCAATGATTTTTTTTCCATAAAACTCAACAACTTAAATTAACTTATGTGTTTTCTCTTTCGCAATCTTTTTCGATTTTTGTAAGGTCACTTGGTGAGGGAGATCATTTCTACGCAGGTCTTGGGATATTCAACATTTCTGTTTAAGGCTAACAGAATAATGTACATCAACAGCTGCCCACACAGATCAGCAACGTGAGTTTATGTTAAACAGGTGGTCTTCAAGCAGAAGAAATGCAAGACCGGCAAAGTTTCTCTGTCCAATGTAAGGATGTCTGTTAGAGTATCACTGACAGACACTGGGCCCTAATTTCGTGGCGCAGCGCAGGGGGCCCACGCGGTGACGCACTTCGTGGCCTCCGATGTGTGCCCCAGACAGTGGCCAGACAGTTCTCCCAGTTGCTGAAGTGACAGCAGCTCTGACCGTCTCCCCGCTACCGGGTCTTTCCAGGACACTGTTTCCGCGTTGGCGGGGATCGTCAGACCAATCAGTTGCTGCACCTCGGCCGCAGCGCATTTAAAGGCAAGGAGAGGCGGTCATTTGATTGGTGAAGACAGCACTCGGCTGTGTTAAGCCCACTCACTCCTTTTCTCCTCCCTCTCTGGCACTTGTGCGGAGGGACAGGGATGGAGGTGATGATGCGCCTCTCTGCGCCTTGAGTTCGCCTCTCTTGGCACTGCAGGAAACTTGCAAAGTGCGCTGGTCACACCCTGTCCACGCGGTGAAAGCCGGCGCAGGGCAGGTGCGCCTGCAACTGCGCCTGGTCTACGAAATTAGAGCCCACTGTGTTTATTGGGGAGTTGACACAGAGTAATTTCTGTGAAAAAAAAAAGATTGCAGTGACCACTGTACAGAGATGTAACTCCCAGTTTGTGGATCCCACTGCATGTTCAGTTTCTAAATAATTATTTTCACACTGAACACAGTTCAATCAGCAAGGCCCCAATGATGATAAGGCAGCTAAAGTGTTGCCTGCCAGAAATTTTGGGTCCCATAAAGAGTCCAGATTGGATTCTATCCCAAACTAGCTCTTCACATTATCTCAAACTAAGCAGCTGTCTATCAAGTTCATACAGAATATAACAATTTATATTTTTTAACAGTTTATCACAGCTAAGGCACTCTGTTTAGAGACATAAATATGATTCACACTGTGAATAAAAAGTCTCTTCCACTGAAAATTTTAGAATAAATGGTGAATTTATCTGTGTACCATACAGTAGGTTCTGGCATTTAGACCAAATCAATTATTTATTTTTTTAGAATTATTTTTTTAATCAACTTTTTAATTTAATTTGAACATGTAACAAGAACAAGAACAAATAAACGTAAATTACATACATGACGCCATTGCCATTTAAATAAAATAGAAAATTAAAATAAATATATGTGTAACAAAATAACATAAAATGTAACGGTGTAAAGAAAAAAGTTTTATTTATTTAAGAATCAGTCCCCGAACGGCACGGTGGTGCAGCAGGTAATGCATGCACCTCACAGTAAGAACGTTCCTGGTTCGATTCCCGGGTCGTCAGGGGTCTTTCTGTGTGAAGTTTGCATGTTCTTCCCGTGCATGCGTGGGTTTCCTCCAGACATTCTGGCTTCCTCCCATAGACCAAAAACATGCTCATTAGGTTAATTGACGACTCTAAATTGCCCTTAGGTATGAGTGTGAGTGTGAATGGTTGTCTGTCTCTGCATGTAGCCCTGCGATTGACTGGCGATCGGTTCAGGGTGTATCCCGCCTCTTGCCCAATGACAGCTGGGATAGGCTCCAGCTTTTCACTGAATTTGACAACTATAGCACTCACAAATTTAAAATAACCTTGGTGTACATTATCAAAATGTAATAATGTTATTCTCGAGCAAGAGTGGGAGCAGTATGTGAACATTTTGGAGAAAAATCCTCACAAAGCCTTTGAAATGTTGCATTTAAACTAACATGTTAATCAATGACTGTGACGTTGACCTAAAAGTGTAATTGGAGTTTAATTCTAGAGCCTAAGTGGGCATATGCTAAAGTGATGACTTCAAATACTAGAATATTGCATCAACAAGACAGATTGTGTACAAAGTCCGTTGATCTACCAACCTTTGAAATCCAGTAAGTCAATTCTTAAATCACAGACAGTATTTGAGAAAAGAACAGTCAAAGAACATTCCTCAAAGCATTGTCGAGAAATCACATTAGAATTACATTTTAACTTAATGTGCACATTTTAAAGTTTGAGGGAATATCCAGCAAATTAGTTAAAGGATACACTTTTCAAAGGAAGGAACGTGAAACCAATTGTTCTTTATTTCCTATCTCCAAAATCTAAACAGTTCATCCTTGAGTCAAAATGTTTAATTGTTCAAAGTTCGGAAGAAAGTGTACTTAAAATACAATTTGATAGATTTGGGATGATTATAAAACAAAGTAACAATGACATTTGACCACAATGTCATAACAGTTTATGAACATAATGTATACCTTTGACCCATTTACCTCAAATATCTGACTGTCATTTTGACTCAGAGGGTCTTATTTTGATAGCTTGAAGTGTGTTGTCTACAGCCCATTGTGGTTAAGACCATGTCGGTCTAAATTTAGCCATTTTGATAATGTATGTTCAGTTGTTGGTGCAAAGCCAGACAGAGGATGAAGGACAAAGAGGGCAGATTTTTTTGCCTAAAGTATACATGTGTGTGTTTGGGGCATAACACGGATTACTCCGAGTGTCGTCTCTCATTTCCTTTAAATCAGTGTGCATCGGGTAGCCTCCTTTATTCTTTACAATATGCATAAGACACTAGGGATGGAAATCTCCATCCCCAGGACGATACGATATGCATCTCGATATGTAGGCTACGGTACGATACACTAACCATTCACATGAAGCATCTACCAATTCAGGATGATACGATTTATCTTCCTACCACGATGCAATCAGGATGCAATAACGATGCAAATCTGTGCAAATTCAACTCAACTTTATGGTTCCTTCAACACCACTTCAGACCACTTTCAGTAGGCTACTTAAGCAGTCAGGAGGTGTGTTTGTCAACATAAAAAAGTAGGCCTATTTCACAAACAGGGACATAGGCCTAACAGTAGTGGAGCTCAGCCTTCAAAGCTGTCATTAATAATTTAGACTAAACATATAAACAGCACTTTGAAAAAAACAGCACTTTCAGCACACTGAAAATAATAATTTTAAATTAAAAAAAATATATATAATAACATGACATCGGATTTTACCGATGCAAAGCTTTTACAAGGTGATGCATTGTGGTTTCAGCCCAGTTTCTAATCCGATGCACACCACTCCAACCGATGCAATTTACCATAGACCCTTGCAACGATGCACTGATTGCGCATCGGATAAAATGCCCATCCCTATAAGACACACTTCACTGCCCATTTTATTATCTGTGGGTTCAATAATTAGATGAGATTACTGAGTAGGAAAAAAAGTGTAAAAATGTAGCTCTATGTTTTGAGATTTTTGAGAAAATCTTTTTTCTTGCATGAGTTTTGCCTGTTTTGGGGAGTATTACATGTGCTGGTACACACAGGAAGAGCTCACAGATGAGTTCTGCTGCAAAGTCACGCTGTCTGTAAGCTCTGTCTCATTATTTACTTTAAACTGAATTTTTCAACAACTACTCTAATTTTTAATAGTAAAGTTGTGCTGCTGTGCATCCCATGTGTGTGGAACAAGGTGTGTTTTTTGATCAGGAAGTGCTGTGCCCATCTATCGTATTGTTCCTCAAAATAGAAGAAACACTCAGCGGCACAGATTTTAGCCGGTTGTAGCCTCATGTCAGAGGACATTTCTCAAACGTTTGAAGAAAAATTCCTAATGTGTTCTTGAGATACCATCCCTACAAGGAGGAAAGATACATCAACCCTCTAACCTTCTCGTTAGCTTACCCTCCATTCAGTGGTGACATTTTAGCCAAAGGAAACGAAAATATCCATGTGAGGACTGACCAAATAACCATACTGACCTTGACCTTCAACACTGAATGAGCTGTATTTCAGATTCATATATTGCTATACTTGAATCGGAAAGGACTTCTGTGCAAAATTTAAAAACTATAAATAGCTTGTAGCACAGCTGAGAAATGTAGCACACCAGGAAGAGATGAACATGAGACCGTGAGACTTCTGCGCTGGATCTCCAGTATCACAGTCCATTTATCCTTGTATCAGAGTGGTTTTACAAAGTCCTTTAACAATTCTGGGTCAAGTAATATAACTTAGTCTTTTGAAGAGTTGTTAAACAACACTTCGGTATGTTTAAGTTTGTTACAGTTTATTATCTCTAAACAGCTGAATGAATTGCCCATGGGGTACTATTGAAACAGAACAATATTACACAAGAACAATTAAGAATGATTTATCAAATATGTTTACTTGGGCCTCAGAAAATGCCACTCTCTTATCTAAATATATTTGTCTTCAAACAAAAACAGATTTCGAGCATTATTTGTGCTGACTCTCTTGAATCCCGCTTTCTCCCATGAAAACTACATGAGGGCCAGTGACCTTTACATTGACCTCTGAAAGTGAAAATCATATTACTCCAAGGGATGACAAATTATTGTGTTAATCACGATTAATTAATTATAATGCGCAATATTTCTTATCGCGTTTACCTCATTTATAATCTCATTTCTATATTCTGGTAATTTCAGAGGACAGAACCATAAAGTACCAGAGCAGCTGGTGATTAGACTTAGGGATACCAAATTATCCTGTTAATCACAATTAATTATTTACAGTCCCGGTTAACGCATTATGTTTTTTAATCGAGTTAATCTAATTCTTGATCCGATTTTACTGTGTTGGTATTTTCAGAGGGCAGAACCTTAAAATACCAGAGCAGCTGGTGATGAGACGATCAGTCCGTTCGTCACCCTCTTCACAGGATGACGTAGCAGCTCAACCCTGTTGTTAGCTATTAGCTCAAACTACGGGTACTTCCGTTTTTAGACTATTGTCTTATCTTACATTACATTATACCACATAGATGTGTCATGGCCACTTCATGTGACATGAATCTCATCAAAGACAAAACCCACCAAGTTCTAAGTAGAAGTAAACTTCTAAGGAGAACAAATTTCTTATTGTAGGTTAACCATGACTATGGCATCGTTCGTGTGGCATTTCCCAGCACAGCTCCGCCTCCGTCCCCTGATTATCCATTTTCATGCATTGAGCTTCATGTGCTTTAGTTTTTGGGGGGTGGAGGACAATCTTTTTATTTGCCACAAAAATCTAATAAATTTTAATGTAAATACCTCAAATTGGGGCTTTTTTCAGCAATTTTTAAGAGTGATTAAAAAATTAATTAATTTGATTAATTTATTACAGGTCATAATTAATTAATATCTGTTTTTTTAATGTCCTGATAGTACTAATTATTCCATCCATGAGTCAGAGCTGACATCTTGGAAATTTTCAGGGAAATCTTTCGCACCTTCAGCCTTTAAAACATTAGTTCATTCTTCTGCTACTGTGGGCATTAAAGCCAAAGTTTTGAGAGAGTCGATTAAAGTGCTTTGGAGATATTACATTCTCAAGGATGGCCTAGACAGACAGATGGCTATGGCTTACTTTGGCAGAGAGGCATAAAAAGGGGTCGAAACACTGAAAGTGGGGCAGTGGGAATGGAGAAATCAGGTAAATGGTGCAGGTTATCTGTGCTCTATCAGCCACCCATTGACCTCCTTCATCTGAAACATTAAATTAGCCACTCTATCTAATACTCTATTCCACTCCAATAGGCCAAGGTGATCCTGCTGCACCAGAGCTGTGCACAAAACCCCAACCTGTCACATCTGATTGAAGCAAAGCCTTGTGGATCCCATCGCTTTGTCACCAAGGTTACTAATCAGATTTCCATCCAGTACAGCCGCATGCAGGATTTCCTGATCAAACGCTGAGACTTGGCCCCACTGACCGGCCCTGGTCCCATTATCTAACATGTTTTCTATGTGACGGGGTCAAGAAGAGTGTAAAGCTCAGGAAGAAACACTATACCCGTCTTCTGGAGGAGGCTGGAGGTAGAGCCAGCGACAGGCTAGAAACGAAAGGAATTGATCCAAGGAGGGTCAGAGTTAGGACTCGGCTCACATCGGGGGACAAATTCCAAATATCACTGGAAAATATTAAGTGCTCTATCAATCTGGGGGCTTCAGAAACACTATAGGATTGTTATGAGCTGCTTCGGATGCAGCCTAATTTAATTTAGCCTTCATCTTTCTGTGTCTTTAAAAAATGTACAAAAGTCTTGGTTTCATGCAATCAAATCACCCAGGCAAAATCTTATAAGTATCTTTGAGGATATAATCTCTTGTGTTCGAAATTTGTGGAAAATCTTTTTGTAAATTTCATTTGATATGAGACATTTCCAACACGAGTTTAAACCAATCAAAGAAAGCTGCTGTGATGCTTTGAGTCACTGAAGAACCAATCACATGCTCCAGTGTTTGTTGACACAGAGCTGACCTTCTAACCCAGCCTGTGCCTGCCAAGAGGTACGATATTAGTCACGGTAACTTGATGTGCATGTGTGTGCATGTGTGTGCATGTGTGTACGTGTGTGTGCAATGGAGATATCTAACTGTGGCTGAGTCCCCCTCAACAGCAGCCAAAACCAATACCTGTCTAATTCTGCAGATCCTGGGAATTAGAGGAGGAGTAAACACATTATAAAGAAACTATTAAAACATAAGCTCAGAGAGAGAGGTTACAAGGGGTCAGCAAATTAACTAATGCAGAAGTATTTTCATCTTATATTTTTGGTACAAAGAATCAGAATAAGAATATATAATTAAAATATATAAAATAATATAATTCTACATTTTCAATAGAACATTGGAAACAATTACCTCAGTAGAAGTGCTGGAAAGATGGTCAAGAGGTAAAAGAAAAAAAGATTTTTATCTCATTGCATACAACATTTTGAAAAAAGAAAAAAAAATATAGAAAGAAAGAAGAAAAAAATATATTTATTTAAAACATACATATAGCAAGAGAGCACAGTCCTCAACAACACCATTTATTAGTTGAGTCAAAGCAAAAATGTGGAAAACTGTGTCAATATTAATGTTCTAAAAACTTACTGAAACCCTTTCTAAATTCAGATCACCATCAAAATAAAGTCAATACTACCTTTTGCTTGACGAAAATCCTCACAAAATGTAATCAAAAATTCTTCTTGTTGTTTGTCCAATGAGCAATTAAATGTGTACATTTTGGCTTGGATCCCTGCATCCAACTAAAATCAGCAAAGGTCTGATTATCCAGAGCTCCTGAAGATTAGCCTACCTGATCCTCCTGTGGTGAGCAGTGTGTTAAGAGTCATTTTATCCTCTTGGAAAAGGATTGGGGCAGCCTCAACTTAAAGTCATAAATATTAAATCTGTTCAATATTTATGATAAGACTTCCTGTGTACAGATTGTATCAAGAGCAGCCGAGCATGTTCTTGGCATTTTGTCACAAGAGGCCAGCTGGAGTAGGAAGCAAACATAGCCATGGCAGCGATTGTAAATGTGCAGCATAAAGTCAGACTGAAGCTTCAGCTTTTTGAAATGTGTCGAAAACATGTGTCCTAAAAACGTAATCTGTAAATTATATATGACAGACTAAAAAAAAAAAGGAACTGAGTGGAAATGATGGCTGTCAAGGATGTTAAAGGAAGCTAACCCTTAACCGCATGCAGCTTAGCACTTCCTTCCATTATCCACCATGTTTGTTTACAGTAAAGACGCGTTTGATCATGCAAAGTTACAAGCTGCAAGATTAGAGGCTTTGAAAGGTAGCGAATAAATTATGTGAACAAATTTTTTTGTGCCCTAAGTCTCTCTCTTTGTGACCCACCACAAACTACATAAATAAAACTGTTAAATCTTTCATTATTTTTCTAATGTTTGGGCTTTCTGTTTCTACATTGGTTAAAATTTTAAAAAATCTTCATGTGTGTTACAGACCTTGAACTGCTTAATAAATCCTTTAAAATGTATTTTAATATTTGTACATACAGTAGATTATACATATCTTTTTGTTATTAATAGCTCTTCTCCAGTCAAAGTCTTCATTTTCATTGTATGGCCTTATATGAATGAGAAAAATGTACACAGGTCTGGGCAAATTTAAAAAATGAGCCAAATTGGTGTATTTCGATTGAATGAATAACCACAAAGACAATCAGTGAAAAATAATTTGTTTGTAGTCTAGTACCTAAGAAAGTCAAATGGCACATGTGGCACCAAAATGTGCCCAGGTGGCACATTTGATTGTTTCCCCTGGACATCTGTTACAACATCCATTAAACTGTGCAGGTTCACTTTTCTACATTCTCTTTTTCATAGTCACTCGTCAAAAAATGACTTTACTTATATGTCTTGGCATGTAAGTACCAATTTCTCTAACAAGTGTCTAAACCAAGAAATCAATATTTTGCCATTTTTGTTCACAGATGACTTATAATTTATATTTTAACCTCATGCCACCTTAGACAAAGATTAAAACAAAAAGGTGGCTCAGACATTTTTTTTCTTAAAAGCTTGAAAGATTTGAGTCCAGAGTCAAAATTTATAGTTCTAGCAATACACATTAAGTAACAGTGACTCAGAGGAACCCGGTCAGTGTCTATAGAGGCTGGAGAAATGGACAATCTTAACATTGCAATGATGAGGAAAAGACCAAATTACTGAATGTCAAGGTATCAAATGTTTTATAGATGATGTAGTCCTGTACTCATCACAGTTTTATTTGTTTTAAATGTTGCATTGTTTTGCTTTGTTGAAAAATGAAAAAAGAAAAGTAATATATATATATTTATATATATAATAATATATGCCTGTTGTTACAATACCCTCATTGATAATCATATAAACCCCAATTCTGCTGACCAAGGCACAGGCTTTTAGACTGTCCACTGGAATGGCAAATCAAAATTCCAGAGGGTCCAGGCTCCTATTTAGCAACATCCCTGACTGTCAATTTCCCTTCCGCTTGGTGTGAGGCAAACCCCACCCCTTGGTGGTGCACCCCAATGGACTCAGGGCTGTTCCGTGAGCAGCATGCCATCACAACGCATAACTCTTTGGCCAGTGTGGGTTCAAGTCTAGACCTGGGCCCTTGAGCAAGTCTTTCCCAATACACTCTTCGCCCCATTGACTGTAGCAACTATTTCTCTTGCATGCATTCAATTAATGCTTCAAACCCCAGTACCTGCCCACACCAAAACAAACAAAAAAAAAGAAAAACCTCAGAAAAAAGTTCAAATTTACCAATAAAACATTGTATTCCAACTACTTAGGCCAATTAATGACTAAAATGTTCATATAATGTTTCTTGTTGCAACACAGAAGTCTCATCTAAGTGCTCTAGCAGATTGCTTGGCACACAGGCCCTCAGTTTTGCCAATAAAAACATGTGGTGTGAACTTTTTTGAAAGCTCACACCACACAGCTTCAGGGGTTTATTTACCTGCTTGATGCTTTGGACTGCCTGAAGGAAAAAAGATAATGGATGGTTTTAACTGACCATCCCATTTTTAGTCTTCTCACAGGATAATAAAGTCTGATCACAGAATGAGTGTGAGGGAAGGAGGCAGAGACAGAGCGGGCTGAGTGGTGAGAGTGAGGCTGATTCTATTTCACTTAGTGTAACCATGGAGGGCTGGGAGCCCCAGTGCTGCCCGCTCTGGGCTCTTTAATGTAAATAGCCGTCGCTGCCCTAATGCTGAGGCACATGTGAACGCGCCATAGTCGTGTTATATGACACTGTCTAACCAAACAGCACTCACAGACACAAAAATTCCTGCTCAAGCTCTTTTCCCATCACTGGAGTGAGACTGAGAGGGGGGGGAGACGGACAGGGAGACAGAATAAAAGAGAGAGAGAGAGGGGATCAGGATCGGTGAGAGAGGAAACATTTCTTTGGCATGAGGCAAAATACAATTACCAGAGAGACATAGTTCTCTAAGACAGAAAAAAAAATCAATTTGTGGATGGAGAAAAGGAAGCAGAGATCTCCTGGAGCGAAAAGTTCATGATCTCTTCAGAAATGTCCTCTGCATGGAGTTCACCCGTCTCATGGGGACCTGAAGTGCCATGACCTGATTGGCTGTCAGCCTGAGATTGAGGCGCCTGATTGGCCGTGTCACATTCCACATTCTAACCCACTCTGGCTTACACTCCCATTGATGTCGCCCTATCAAATTAAACATGGCTGCTAAAGACAGTTGAAATGTGCTAAATTTGTTGAAACACCCAGTCCTATCCTTCAGTCGATAATGTAAATTGGCAAAAAAGCTCTTGGTTCAACATTTTCTGGCAGCAGCTGCTCATTATGAATCATTTTTATAACCTTTTGTCCTTCCTCTCCTGACCTTATTATGTCACTTATAGCATTGCATTAAATCCACTGGAGTGAAAAGTGAAAAGTTCAAGATTGCGGTTCAGGTCTATTTCCACGTGCACCAGCTCTTACAACCATCAGTCATCGGCCTCCCCACATGTGTCGAACCACGATGTTAGCCTCTGGCAGCCCTCGCCCTGTTGCCCCACAGGCTAAAACAATATACCACATCCTTCCATTGTGCCCGCCGTGCCCGGCTTGGCAACCGTCTGCCCCGGCAACACTGGCATGTGTGTGGGTGCCCATCCTGTCCCCGGGCGTTATGCGTGTGCATGGTCACGCGTGCCTTCGTTGCTGGGCTTGCGGCGAGGGGAAGTGGATTTTCACACATACATGCATAAGCGGGAATCCATTAAGCCCCATGTAAAACAAACTCAACATGTGCTGCTTCCTTTTCCTATAATGGAGAGCTTTTATCCAGGCTGACCCACAGGCGAGCAGCAAAGGGCCGGGGTACGCTCTGAGGGATGAAAGACGAGGGCAGACCCTGAGGTTACTTCACATGGGTGAGAGGTCAAGGGCGATGTCAGTGCAGATTATGACCACTGTTGAGCATTGATAGATGGCTGACTTTGCATTAGAACTCTTGGTCATACAGAAAATGAAGAGTTCTTTTCCAAAATGCTATAAAAGCCAAAATTAAAAAAAATATATATATATATTACTCAGTGCTATTCTTCTTTATACTGATTGTACTACCTATCAGTATTTATTGGTAGAAAGCTATATATTCCTGTTTAAACTGTATTTCAAGTTCAGTTCCCCAGCCAATCCGATGGTGGGTCTGGGTAAATAATGTAAATACTTCCTAAATGAAAATGGATTTATAGCGTTTTGGAAAAGAGCTCTTCAAATACTCCTGTGCTAAAGATAAAGGATATCTTTTTCTGTTCTAATTCTGCGATCTGCAGCGTTCTTTTCAAACAGGCACATAATTCTGTAATTCATCACAAAGTTTTTATGGTGAGTTTCATGTAGAAAGACAAAACCTCTGATGATTAATTTAGCCTATGCTCTTTCTGCTAGCCAATGGGGTGGCTATGTGAATGTATCTGAAAACATAAAAAAGGAAAATATCACCACAAGCTAGCCAGATAGTACCGTGTTTCCCAAAAGGGTGAAGCAACGGAGTTTGGGGCTCAGAGAAATTGAAGGACTAAAGGAAAATAGAAGATAAAGCTCTCTTTCATTTTTCATATTGTGACTTCAATTTTCTTCTTAGTATTCTAAAAAGTGACTGCAAAGAGTGTTGACAACACAAAAGAGGAATTCGAAGTCTGCACAGCAAATTGAGAAGAAGAGAAAAATTGTTGGTGTTAGCAAAATTTTCCATGACTACAAAGTTACGTATACTCTGGATAGAGTCAAGAAGAAGAAATAGAAAACTATGATTCAGTAAATCAAATTTGTAGGTGCCACCGCAGGATCCTTAACTCTGAACTTTTCACTTAGAACATTGGAAGTGACACTTGCAGAGTAAATCATCCCCTCCCCTATTACGGAACAAGCACCAACATATGCCAAAAGCCTCTTCCATTAAAGCTGCAGTCTGACATCGTGATTCTTATTATCTGATAAGAAAATTCAAGTAATTTCTGTCAATAATATTTGAATTCATCTCTTTTTGTGTCAGGTAATGAGCTACTGTAAAACTAAAAGCTGATCTTGTGCTGCAAAACTCAGTCAATTCAATTCCCTCTGAGTATACAGGTAAGAATAGAAAGCAAATAAAATAACAGCAATGTTCACATGTTGATTGTTAGTAGAATGAAGTTGAATGAGTTGCAAAGAGTTACATTTTTACTTCACAAGCGTCAACAATTTAACTTGATGAGAGTTAGACAATCTCTTTAAAGCGAGTAAAATCGACACTTGTGTGGACCAATATAACCACTTATGTGTCATTATTAACTCTGATAGTGTTATTTTGTCTATGCAGATTTTGCTATGGAAGAAATAGCTTAAGAAGTATTTTTATTTTCTAAAAGACATTGGGCTCACTTCATCCACTGCCACCCAGTACATCTACTGAACTAACAGAAGACTTAAACTATTTTTATACCTTACAAAAGTAAACCAAAGATTGCTTTGTCCTTCCTGTGTCAAAGAGTCCAACTGACCAGTGAGGACAGGTCACCTTGTAACCCTTCCTTCAGCTGGTGATTATCACCTCTCAGCTGCGAGGAGCCACCACAGGTGTTGTCAGTAGTTTCCTGATTTGCATTGGAAAACTGCCATGTTTGATTCAGATCTTTGTCCATATAGATATAAATGCCCATGACCACTGCAACAGGACACTGATAACAAAACACTTTTGCAAATGCTTACATAGTTGAATTAAAAACATAATAATTTACAATGCTCTCCAATTGTTTTTCAGATAATTTTTTCCTCTGTTTGGCTGAGTGGTCCAAAGTCTCTGACGACAGAGTTTTACCTTTCTGATAAACACAAATATATTTGTTTTTACATGCTGGTGATTCCTGAAAATCAAATGGATTCTTACGACTGCTGCGCCCTCAGACATCCTTTCAAAGATGAGGCCCATGCTTGTTCTGTCTATCTGTGACACAGCCCTCAGCTGCCCCTGAGACCCGCTTTGAAGCTGCTGTGCCGAAGGAATTAAACTTTAGTTTGAAGCTCTGAACATTAGGTCACACATATTTTTCTGATGTCTGTATTATTTTATGCTTACCATCAACAACATAAATACATTTTTGTCACCATGTGTTATTTATTGAGAGTCTCTGTGTTAAAACCATCCTTATTTCTGACCATAACTTTTATTGTTTATCAAAACATTTTTTCAATCATAATTTATAACACAGGTACCAGAGGGTGAGCATTTACTTTGTTTGATAAAACTGTTTTGATGCGAAACAGAATATATTTTTTTCTCTTGTGAATACTTTTAATAAACATATATTCCAGAACTTTCACCCCTCTGTCTTCTTACATTTACGGCCTTTACCACTTATAATTTTATTGATTAATTATAATGTAATTTCATTTAATCCATTTATCTTTAATTTATTTTATGCTCATTTATCTGAATTCATTTATGTTCTTTTATATCTAGTGCTTGTGGCGTCATTTTCCCCTTAAGTTTGTGTTATCGCTACTGTTTGTTTTTTTGGGTTCTTCTGGTTTTCTCTGAGTTTTTAATGGCCATGGGTTGTTTTCTTTTTGTTTGGGGTCTTGGGCTCTGATGTTTTCGTCGTCAAATCGATTCATAAACCTTTGTTTTCAAAGGTCCATATAAGTAAAGTTGTCAAGTATATTTTTAACTCATATTTTAAAAATTAATAAAATCAAATAATTCATGTAATTCTGGGCTGGATGTTTTTGTCTCTAAAGAAAAAGGACATTACCATTATTTTTTCCAAATCTTGATGCAATTCAAAAATGTTTTCTAAACATTGGAGGCATTGCAAAAATTGTTAAAGGTCATTACTGCTTATACTTTACGGACTGCTACTCTGTTTAAGTTAAAAAAATAACAATAATAATAATGAGCCTATATAAGTCTTTCAAAGTTTATTATGCCCTTTAATGTATCGTACATGTCTTCTTTGTGTGATAGAGCACTTACAGAGTCTAAGATTTTTTAAGCAGACATATCCCGAACGGCAGCTGTTGCAATACTTTTTGGGATAGTATGAACGGTAAGTGTCCTATTAAATGGAGGACCATTTGTAATAGACATATAAGATAAGCTAATGGCCTGTATTTATTTGTAGCCTGTGCCAGATGTTGCTTGTGAGCCTTGAGTTTGATATGTCTGCCATTATATCTGCAATATTGAGACTTTTTTCTCTTCCACAGTTTACAGTACCTGCCTTGAGTAGCTTTCCTCAAACCCTCTAACAGACCTTTGAGTGTGACATCCCACCATTATTTCATAAGCAATTCAAGCCCTTTGACTTCAGAGAGCAAGACCAGCGTAGATCATTGATAGCAGAAAGCACACAAAACAAGGTGCTTAACAGTACTTAGCTAACTAATCACAACAGAGTGGACTGGTCAAAAAATCAGAGCAGACCGGGTGTTTTTGGAATTAATGCAATAAAACTATGATTTGAAACATTTTTTTTTGTAGGGAAGAGTGTCTTAAAGTGACAAGAGCTTTGACAGAGTGTATCAGACAGAGAGGGAATAAAGGTGTATTTTGGAGCCTGGCAGGGTTTTTAACATTAATGCAAGTGATTAACAAAATATAATAATCAGGAGTTAAGGTAAAGTAAAAGCTCTTTAAACTATAAGATCATACAATGTGAACTTTCAAAACTGTTATTTATTTTATTTCAGTCAACTGATTTTCTGGGATATTCCTTAAAAATCACAGTGCAGGTTAAAAAAAAGACCCAAGCTTCAGCCTTTCCCCTCTTTAGTTATCAACTGGAAACTTATATAGGACAGTCTTATTTTAAAAGTAGTTTTATGAGATGAATTTTACCAAAAAGATATTTCCCTACATCTATTCAACACAGCAGCTTCTTTACCTGATAACCTTCTACAACTCCAGCCAGGTCATCAACACACTCCAGCTCTTCCCCCCTTGTGTCAATCAAAGGCCAGCATCAGTAGAAACCCTGGATCACTTGTAAAAGAACTGGCAGAACACTAAGAAGAACTTTGACTTCGGAACATGGAAGGAAAAGAATAAAAAGAGGCCGACCTAAAAGGTAAATGAACAAGAGGAGCAACATGTGGAAAGAAAAGTGTGAATGAGGAAGTAATGCCTTCCACGGGTCAGGGGTGGGATCAAGGGCTGAGCGAGCACAAACACTTTTCTTTGACTGACTCATGCTGAATATTGAGGTTGTCATAACTTCATGTTAACAATAGGGCATCTGGGGCTTTGGCTGCAGACGGAGATAACAGAAACCTTTCATATTACATCATGACAAGAGGATGGAGATGTTTAGTCAAACTCTCCTCCAGGTTATGAGGAACAGGAACAAATGGAGCCCAATAGAAACAAAATTAAACAAGCTGCACATTTCCACCAGTGGATTTTAAGGAAAAAAATGGAAAACACAGTCACACTTGGCCCACTGATGCAAGCATGCACATCACAACAAAGATGGGACGCACAGAACTCAACCCAGTATTAATCATAACAGCCCCAAACTGGAGACTGTGCCTCAGCGGTGTGCTAACCGAGCACAAATTTCCAAAACAGATATGGATCTTATCTATTCCACATTTTGGGTTAGGAAATTTGGAAAATCCCAAAAATTTTTGTCAGTTTAAATAAGCACCTTTATATTAATCTCATATGGGATTTATTTTACAGTGTAACATGCATTAACAAGGCATTTAAGAACTGCTCTTTCAACATTAACACACATACACTCATACATGCTCAGTGTGATACTAGTGTTGTCTCTCTGGTAATTTGAGACCAGAGGGGACTTTTCAGAGGAGAAAGTGGCTCAAAGCTAAGTGAGAGCAGCTGATGTTGCATCATACTTCAAACATTCTTCAAATTAACGATATGTCAAAGGCTATGGAGCGCTCTCCAGCACGCACACACATAGACACATGGACACACTCAGATCTGCTTTAAAGATAAGAAATAACCCCGCCACCTTCACAGATAAGTCCACTCAGTGTGTCATCCAGCTAAAATGAGATGCTCTTTAAAACTTTAAGCTCTCCCACAGTCCTCAAATACATCATGGGACTCAAAAGTGATGGGTATTTCAGAA
Source organism: Scarus forsteni (assembly GCA_036419115.1). Lineage (NCBI taxonomy): Eukaryota > Metazoa > Chordata > Actinopteri > Labriformes > Labridae > Scarus > Scarus forsteni. The sequence continues at coordinate 6,859,660 of JAZDUH010000229.1, read as the reverse complement.
AAAAAAGCCTTTTTAATATAATTTCTAATCTAGAATTTTGTAGTGGTACAGGGATGATGTAGTTTTGTAGGTCAATCGGGATGTTTCCATGAATAAGAGCTTATGAATTTTTTTTAACATGGCCTTGGAACATTTCTAATAAAGAGCTCTGCAAAAATGAAAATTACTAAAACAATAACATTTTGATTGCATTTTGTTTCCTCATAGATGACTCAAAATATTTAGCCTGAAACTTGGGATATATAGACCTGATCAAAATCTTAAGACCAGTTGAAAAATTGCTATAATTAACCTTTTGCACATTTGGATCTTAATGAGGTTTTAAGTAGAGCTACAATATGCAAAAGCAAGAAGGGGGAGTGTGACAAAAAGCACTTTGAAAAAGTAATTTATTGAAAACCACATGAAAAACTGACATAGGCTGTTTATCAGCTGATCAAAAGTTTAAGACCACAGGCTATTAAAGCCAAAATCTGCCCAAAATGTTCATTTTCTGCCATCCTGATGGCTAAAGCTAAGAAGCTTTCTCTTCTTTAACGTAGTTGGATTGTCGAGCTGCATAAGCAAGGCCTCTCGCAGCTTACCGTTGCTGCTGAGGTTGGACGCAGCCAAACGGTCATTCTAAATTTTTTGAAAGATCCTGAGCATTGTGGAACAAATAAGTCAAACGGAAAACCCCAAAAAATTACACCTGTGCTGAACCGGAGGATACGATTGGCTGTCGGTCAAGACACAGGGCGGTCCTCGACCCAAATTAAGGCCCTTACTGGTGCCGACTGCAGCGCAATTACCATCAGACGGCCTCTGTGGGAAAAGGGTTTCAAAAACAAAAAACGGATTCTAAGACCTCGTCTCCTTCAACGCCACAAAACTGCCCATTTAGACTTTGCCAGGGAGCATCAAACATGAGACAATGAAAGATGGTAAAAAGTTTTATTCTCTGATGAGAATAAATTTAACCTTGACAGTCCAGATGGCTTCTAATGTTACTGGCATGACAAGGAGATCCCACCTGAGATGTTTTCTACCCGGCACAGTGGAGGGGGGTCCATCATGATCTGGGCTGCTTTTTCATTCAGTGGAACACTGGAGCTTCAGGTGGTGCAGGGTCGTCAAACGGTGGCTGGTTACGTGCAGATGTTGCAGCGGCCATCCCTCATGACTGAGGACCTCGTCTGTGTGGTAACAGCTGGGTTTTTCAACAGGACAACGCTGCAGTTCACAATGCTCGCTTGACCGAGGACTTCTTCAGGGAGAACAACAACACTCTTTTGGACCATCCCGCATGTTCCCCTGATTTAAATCCCATAGAGAACATTTGGGGATGGATGGCAAGGGAAGTTTATAAAAATGGCCATCAGTTCCAGACAGTTGATGCCCTTTGTGAAGCCATCTTCACCACTTGGAGCAATGTTCCAAAAAGCTTCCTGGAAACACTTGCATCAAACATGCCCAAACCAATTTTTGAAGTGATTAACAAGAACGGTGGACCTACTCATTACTGAGTCCTACTGAGAAAAAATGTTTGTTCTGGTTTGGAGAGATTTTTGTGACTTTTTGAGCGATGGTCTTAAACTTTTGATCAGCTGATAATCAGCCTATGTAAGTTTTTCATGTTGTTTTCAATAAATTACTTTTTCAAAGTGCTTTTTGTCACACTCCCCCTTCTTGCTTTTGCATATTGTAGCTCTACTTAAAACCTCATTAAGATCCAAATGTGCAAAAGGGTAAATTATAGCAATTTTTCAACTGGTCTTAAGATTTTGATCAGGGGTATATTTGCTGTAAACTACCCATGCTCATGATGGACACCATACGTACTATGTGTTGATTCTGTGTCAGTTATGCACGTTGTCCAAAATTTACACTACATGCAAGCTGCAGTCTGCACATCAGCAGAAAGATCAGTGTACAGGGCAGAGATGACAGATTCTTGACAGATTTAGAAACAACTGACAGTAAAGGAAAAACAAATGATTCAAGCCTACATTCAACAACATCTAATACTGAGTGAGGCTGTACTGACACAAGCATCCAGCTGATTACCAATAAATTATCCTTTCGAAGTCGGGAAAAGAGGGAACAAATTTTGTGTACTGATTTAACTGGTAATGATGTACATTGGTGTACATCATCACCAGCTGACACCATGGCTGACTATGTTTGTGTTGGCTTGATTCCTTGGTTGTAGTTCCCTACATATAAGTTAATAAAGTATCATGATACAATAACTATCAGCACAGTCAGCTGCAGCTAAACAACTAACACAATAACTCATGAAACCTATACACAGTTTAAGACGGTTCAGAGAGGAAAATAAAAGAGAAATAAAATTCAGGAAATCTGACGGTGAGGTTTAACAATTGGTCATCAGTTGTTAACTAATATTTGATCATGACTTTGATTATGGTGTATGTTTTGTTACTTTAACTCTCAGGATTAACATTGTGTTTTGAGTGTACGAATGACACAAGTATTTACATACAGCCTGAAGTCTTTTGCGCTTTCTAGTGGTGTCCTCCAGTGACATGTGTCACATACGGGGCAAGTGTGTCAACAAAAATGTTCAAAATATTAAAGATGAAGGCAAAAATGCCAACACAGAGACAAACTTCAAGTATAAGTATAAAGCGATTACTAAGCTATTATGGAAGTAAAACATGGCAATTTGGCATAATAGAAGCATGGTGCTGGCACTTTTTTTGAACCCAAGATCCTGTTTTGATGGCGTGAAGTCCCTATCATTTTCAAGAGTGTAAAAAAAGGACAAATTATGTGCCTTGGTACATAGGTTTGTTTTTTGTAGATCAAACCAATCAATAAACAGAATTTTTATAGGCTGTTACAGTTTTTGTGTGTATTATTCACACAGCAAGTTTAGTTGTTTGGTGCTACGTAATTCCAACTGGATTATCTAGTTATTCCCCTTTTATTGTGCCACTATCTTGAAGAACACACACAAAACAGTTTCACTGTCTTTGAGCATAATCATCCAAGAGATTAATGAGCATGTTTGTATATATTAGAAATATAGCTCCATGTTTCGAGAAAATCCTTAATCCTGTGTGGGTGTGTTTTGCTTGTCTCTGGGAATATTACACATGCAGGGGTGCATGGTAATGGCACACCAATGACTACTGTAAACAAAAAAGCCACACTGTCTCCCAGCTCTCTTTTCAATGAATGCTCTGATATGAAATGGTAGAAGTGTCGAACAAGCTCAGCAAAGTGTCTGTTTTGATCTCAAGCTTGTGAGGAAATCTCTCTTAGGCATGCTCAAAACAGCAGAAACTCTGTTTACCATGGACTTCAGGCTTTGAAACAGGTACAAGGAGGTTTAAAGGGAAGTCAGTTTCTGCATCCTCATGCTAAGAATATGCCAGCTTTGCCTCCGTTTAATTCTCATTTTTAGAAAAAACACCACTGGGTGCAAACAGGACACATGATCATTTGCTATCTTTGAACAGTGTAAACACATAATATATAAATGACACCTGCATCAGGCAGAAATTAGAGAAGACACCTGCACCCCACGCAAAAGCCCTTGGTGATGAGCATCTGATAGGTCATGCAACATTGTAACCTTTTGTTTAAGAGGTGTCCTCTTTCTAAAATTACCTGATCAAGGTGGTGCTCATGGCCTTGGCTCTTGTGTTTATATTACTGTTCACTAAGGACCACAAATGAACACACTGGGCTCCCTGCCAATTTTGTACTTCATCCTTACAAATACAAATTTCTATCTGGGGCAATGTTAGGCATATTTTATGCCACAAAATGAAATGTTAAAATCTCGAAAAATGTGTTCACCACGGACCTTATTTCAGATATTAAACAGAAGAGGCATTATAGAATGCCGTAGACTCTGGAGCCTAGGAACTGGGCATGCTAAGATGCTAACTCACTTCCACTTTTTGATACTCATTCTCTCCTCCATTAGCACCCTGGATAGTAATGAAAATTTACTGAGAACTGTGCTTAAAGGTAAAATTTGTCATTTTTGCACCATGTTTCTCTTAAGAAATGACCATCTCTGTCCTATTCTTTTGATTTTTCAACACCTGAAATATTTTCATCTTTATCAGATTTTAAGCCGCAGATATCCAACCTCCCCCCCTAACCTCATCCGTCTTGATAGTGTAGAACATCAAATCTGAAATCTGGGTTGTTTGTTATCATTGGAGACATGGTGGTGGTTCCAAATTGAGCAGAACTGCTATAATTTAGCGATTAATTGAACTGAACAACCTCCTCTTGTGGAGAAATATTTGATGATATATGTTGAGTTCTATACTTGTAATAAAGTTATGTTTTTTTCCACTGGCTCTATTATCATAAGGTTATGTTCTGAAGCAGCAGGGGGCAGATTCTCACCAGTGGCGGACGTTGCAGATGTTTCTTGAACTGTCCGAGGCCAGCTGTTGGAATGTTTTCCCACCGCATGAAGAGGCAACACCATTGGCTGCCCCCTCCTAGGTCACGTGAACCTGGTCATGTGACCAAGGAGGATCCGACTGGTGGGTTTTGGTGGATGACCGACGCTGCTGCGGTCATCTCAACCGAACCAAACCCACACAGACTTGGGCCACTGATCTGCGGCCAGAGAAAGGGAGAGGGAGAGGAGGCGAGCGTCAGCCACATCAAACGCCTGGAGCCTCCCACTCACAAGGGAAACACAGTCTGTAGGGCCGGAGATTGGACACACTGAGGTCACACACACAGATGGACACACACACACACACACACCCACGTACATGCTTCAGAGCCTCCATACTGTGCTCTGATCTTCAGCTTGAAGATGTATTCAAGTAGTGATAATGCACATTTCTAACATTTAAGTCTTGCAGTACTTCAGTCTTATCAATATCTACCACATGCAGACACAACAAGGGTCTACCTGGCAGACTCAACAGGTGCATGCTGGGTAATCATCTAAAGAACAAGGTCATTTGCAGTAGATTGGTGTAAAATTAGTTCTGCTCTAAGTGATTAATGATGACAGACATGTCCAAACATTTCTAATGTTTGCTGCCGAGTAAGATTAACACATTCACTGCACTGACAACAGTATGATACACAGGTGTCATTTATCTGAGTATCTATGAAAGTGTGCACAAATAATGCAGGATGTGTAATTCAGGACTCAAAGGGAAAAATGTGAAACATTTTGCAGTATAACATCTACACATAGATGCCTTAGAGTTTTGATGTTTATCTGTATAACCATAAAAAATATTTCCTCAAAACATAATCAAAATCTTTTTGTATAATTATCTTAAATAATTTCACAGTCACATTTGTTTACATGAATTATCTTGACTTTATGTTATTGCTTTTTGATTCATCAGCTCTTCTTATAGTTTTTGTTTTTATGACTTAACAAGTCAACTGTTTTTAAATATTACAGAAACAAATGAGAATTTAGGTTCGGTTTACTCTTTTTTTATATGATTATCCATGTTCACTGTTCACATTTAGTGCACCTTTCAAACCTAGAGATTAATCTGTACACAGCAAACCAGGGATTTTTTGCCAACATCTGAAATACTGACATTTCGAAACTTATTACTGATGCCATTTTTTAGTAAACAGCATGCAGTATCTACTCAATTTAAATTTACCTGTTCATTAAATTGTGATGTTTCCCTGTTACAGAAATGGTTGTTACACGAGAAAAACAACATTTAATTCCTTAATAAATGACAGTGCTCATTAGTAGACATTAAGTATATTAACATTCAGCAAAAAAATCAGACATAAGCCCATATGGATAGACAGTGCTCAACAAAATAATCTGACATCCTGTCATAAAAAGAGAAAACATAAATATTATGATAATATTTTAAAACGTGTTTTACTAAATTATTACTGTTATTGGACATACATTTTGATAATAAATAGGAAACTGAAATTGAATTAACATTTGTACACCCAAATTTGGGCTGCTCTAGGGACTCTTCTGATACATAAAAAATAATCAAGCATGACGTTCAACTGGTAAAACCATTTTTTTTCTCTTCAGGTATGCATGTATATATATACTGGTATATTTGCCTTTTTGGTCAGGAAATAAGAATATGTTTTACAATTTTTCATGTTTTTGTGTATAAGAATAATCGTTGGTTTAATAATTAAAAATATTATTTCCGTTGAAGAGCGTAGACATGCTGGTCTTTTAATCATTACAGAAACATTAAATATGATTTTGCAGTAGTTATCATTAATCCTCATTTTTCATACAATGTAACCAAATTTCATTATAGCTCAGCTTTAGTTTTATTCAGCTTCAATCCTCTCTGCCTCATAATTACTGTAGAAATAACTGTTAATAATACACTCATCACTTTATCCATGGTTGTTACTGATTAAACCTCTTGAAAATCTACCTTTGTAGACACAAGGACCCTCTTGAATACTTGATACCACATCTTAAGGTACTGACTTTAACAAATTTATATTGAGCAGAGACAAACATGATGGGAACACATCTATGATTGACTCATGGATCCGTCATTACCTTCCATTCTTACTTTGGTCCCTTGTCTCTGTTCACCCTCCTTCCTTCCCCAGAACCCCAACACAGCTTTGGCGATGGCTAAACAGGTTTTTTTCTTGCTGCTGTTACTTTAAGCCTCCTATTGGTTGGCCTAGTGCTGCGCCAACCAATAGGTTGTGTTGGATTTATGCTTACATATAAACTGTATGTTGTTATGTGTATATATAGATAGATAGATGTGGTCCTACAATCAGCTGATGACTGATTCAGGGTGTACCTTGCTGTCGCAGGTGTCAGCTTAGATAGATTTCAACCCCTCCAGAACCCTGAAAAAGGATTAGTGGTATTTAAGATGGATGTATACATTAGTTGTGCATCATTGTGAACACAAAGTGCAATCAGTGACAAGGAATACAAATATACTTTAAAATAAACTAGAATAATCAGAACCTTTTCACCTTTCATTTAAGGAAGTGTGTATGAAAGTTAATGCAGACAAGGGGTAAAAAAAATAAATAAAAAAAAGTATGTGTGTACGATTAGCAGTTGCTAATCACAAGCTAAGTTATGACAGGGAAATGTCTGTGCTCTTCATCTACAGAATATATATTTTGTATATTTTCAATCATAAAATCATCAGTAGTGCAAAACAATCAAAACGCTTACTTTTAAAGAATCAGGAGCTTGAATTTGTGCACATCAATCAACCAATTATCAAGATTTTTTGTTCAATTCCTTTCTCTTGCAAGTGAAGGAGCCTATTACAGTAGACATTGTGCAAGGTAGACCAGAGGTAATTAAGAATGAACAGTTAAATTAAAGTGTTTTTGGTCCATGAGAGGAAACCAGATGAGGCTCAAAAAAAGAACACATATAAATGCAGATTAAAATATACTTAAAGTACTAAATATTGAGACATATTTTAACACACATGCTCACAAACACAAATAAAATGAACTGAATTAGTTATTATATATATATATATATATATATATATATATATATATATATATATATATATATATACAGTCATGGAAAAAATTATTAGACCACCCTTATTTTCTTCAATTTCTTGTTCATTCTAATATCTGGTACCACTAAACGTATAATACAATGAACACAACAAAAAATGCAGCTGGTCACATAATACTTTATGTCCTATTTGACATTCTTAAGCTTAAGTGATTCCCAGGGTATATAAGAGGCCATTTCATGTCACAAGCAGCACTGCACATGCAAAGGCCTAGAGTGGTTTCCTGCTTACATTCAAGCCGTAGCACAACTCAGAAGTTGTCAGCTCTCACATAATGCCTAAAACAAAAGAATTATGTGAAGCCACAAAGGCAGCCATCTTGGCACTGCTGGAAATTGGCATGAGTGAGAGACAGGTAGCGAAAAAACTGAAGATCTCCAAGACAGCCGTTCATTACAACAAAAAAAAAACAAGCTGAACATGGCACTACCAAATTGCTACCTGGCCGTGGCAGGAAATCTTTCTACCCCACGAGATGATGCACTCATCCGTTCCTGTGTCAGGAATCGTCGTCAGACCTCCAGGGACCTTAAAAATGAGTGGGCACTGTCAATGTGACTTGTTCAGCAAGGACAGTTCAAACCGACTTGTTGAAGCTGGTTTGAAGTCACACAGAGCACGCAAGAAGCCCTTCATCAATGAAAGGCAGAGGAAGGCCCGGTTACTCTTTGCTCGAGACCACAAGGATTGGACTGTTGATGATTGGGCTAAGGTTCTCTTCAGTGATGAATAATTTTGAATTGATGCTTCAGCCAACTTACTGGTTAGGAGGAAGCCTGGAAAAAGAAAAGATCTCTTCATTAGAGGAAAACACCTTGAGATGAAGTTGTTGTTTTCAAGAACGTCTTCCTCTCGATGTGGTTGTAAATGTAGTTAATATGGTGGGGTCATCAGTAACAACCATGGATAGCAAGATCATTCTAATATTAACAGCTATAATGTAGATGAAGTAGAGAGGACTGATGTTAGTTATTGCAGAGACAACCATACATTCATAGTTCTACAGCAGATGGTTGACAAGAGCAAGAGCCCCCTGTAGTCTAAGGCTACATTTACACAGGCACTCCTGACTCAAAGACGCAAAGATTTTTCCTTTGCGTTTTCAAATTCTTCTGCATTCAGACCACGACCCTGGAGACGTATGGACCCGCTGTAATATGCATGCCGGTTCAGTAGATGGCGGTGTAGGTCTGCAGAAAAGGCAGCGCTGCTACAACACACGTACGAAGAAGAAAAAAAATTCACAAACAGCAATGGCGAATAGGCGCACATAGACACAGGAGTTTCTTTTCTGGACAACAAATCTGTCTGGATAGTTTTGTCTGGATAAGAAACCGAGTATGGTAAGAGGCTCACACTTTTCTCGGCAGATGACCGAAGCTGTTGTTGTTCCTGGCATGCGCACACAGCCTTTATGTGAAAGAGTATTGCGCATTTGGTGACGTCAGCGTTTCATCCTAAAACGCTCTGATATGGGTTTACACGGAGCTGTATGGAGAGTGTTTTGGAAACTTTCCACTCTGGAGCTCGTTTTCAAAAGTTACCGTTTTCAGACAAAATGCAATGCGTTTCAGTGTAAACACAAGGCCAAAACGCATTGAAAACTTATCGGATTTGACCGTTTTCGGGGCCATGTAAACGCAGCCTAAGCCTATAGCAGATGAGCTGTGAGCTGGTCCAGGCCTGGACTGGTCCTAACTGAGAACCTTATCAAAAATGAATATTTTTAGTCTAACCTTAAAGATGCTATGAGGAGTTTCTAAGTAATTACGAAAAAGTCTCACTTTTAGATATATGCCTGATCGAAATACATACTTTAAGATGAGTTCTATAGCATCAAAATAGGTTATCTATAAATGCTATTCCTTAGCTAAGTGGTCGGGTCGGACAGCCGGCTACAAAACTACGATACCAAGTTTTCCAAAAATTGCTTGTTGTCACACATCAAAAACTACCGCCACGTAACTAGAAAGAGATACATTACCTCATCGCTTTGCATCCTGTAAGTTGTTGAAAAAAGAAGTTGTAAAGCAATGCAGAGTTCTGAGGAAGGTCTGAGCTGCCTTCATTAGCATCACAACAAACACGCTTTGGCTTGGGTTACATCTTTTGGTGTGTTCCAGTTGTAGTCAGAAGTAGGAACTCGGAAATTCCTAGGAAAAGTCGGAAATGATGTCACTCCCAATTCTGTGGTTACTGGAACGCAGCATTACGACAGTCACCGCGCGTGCTCATGGGTAGCAGGGTCTTTATGTCTTTGGAAATAGATTCTCCTCATAGCACCTTTAAAAGTAGAGAGGGTGTCTGCCTCCCGAACGGGGTTGGTAAATGATTCTAGAGAAGATGAGTTTGATAAGCTCTACCTCCCTTATTTCTTTTAGAGACTGGTGGTACTACTAGCAGGCCAACAGTTTGAGAGGGGTCTGGCTGCAGACCTGCACTGACAGGACCCTACGTTGCAGACCTGCAATGAGAGGACCCGACGTCATGACAGGACCCTACGTTGCAGACCTGCACTGAGTAGACCATAGACCATAGACTGTAAAAAACATGGACGCCATGACACTGGGCTCAAATTGAAGCCCCCACGAAAACTGCTCCCCCTAGTGACTGGCTGCAGTATAGGTCAAATCTCCGTCTCCCCCATTCATCTGGATGTGCCGAAGTGAAACTTCAAAAAATTAATACACTTCGTAGAAATATTTCTCCCATCCGTATGCTATGGTGATATGAAAGTATTATTGGGCTGCGTGTTTTCCAAGTCCTCTTTTTTCTGAAAAGTTTATTTTTTATTAGTTATTAGAGTTTAAAAATGACCGCGGTTTACGGCAGCTTCACAATGATTGTGTACGGCGTATGCTGAGTTGTGTTGCGACCGTTTACGACAGCTGCGTCCGGATTATGGCCCAAATTCTCTACTGGTTGCACAATGGCGGCGCCCTGACGGAAGATATTCTGGCTTCAAATCCGTTCCATGGTAGAAGGCGGAGCCACGCTATCCAGTTCTTATAATACATCCATGGTAATACTTCAGTAGTCTGCTTACGGTGATCACTTTGGGTGTTAACCACACACTGGGGCATCTGGAAAAAAAAACGTAATGTGACGTCGGAGGTCTGCAACGTAGGGTCCTGTCAGTGCAGGAAACGTAACGTGATGTCGGCGTAATGTGACGTCGGGTCCTCTCAGTGCAGCGGGTCCTCTCAGTGCAGGTCTGCAACGTAGGGTCTTGTCAGTGCAGGTCTGCAGCCAGACTGTCTTGAACAGTTTTGGAACGTGAAGTTCTAGAGGGGTTATATGGGACAGCAAGCTCTTTAGCATATTGGTGGTAATTATGCACAGACAACAATAAGGTTTACAGGGATTTTTACTTTGGTAAAACCTGGTAATAATCCAGTGCAGACACTATTCACACATTAAGCTGCTGATGGTATAACTGGTTCTTGAAAGCTCCAAAAGTTTTAGATATTTCTTGAAAGGTGTTAACATGTTCCCACTCTACTCCAGTCATTCTCTTCTGGTCAACAACAACAGCAGCTGTTACCATCTTGCGTGTAACTCCATTTCCTCCCTCAGCATCAGCCCTGCAGCCCCTCCTCTTCTCTTACGCCACTATGCCATGACAGACATGACAGTTATTAATCACCTTTTCTTCTGCCTGCTCTAAACTGGACCGGGGATGCAGTAGGCTGCTGGTCAGGAGCCGGCCTGCCGCTAAAATTAGTGGCCAGCTCAATCAACAGCCTGATTTAGTGGTAGCAAGTGTGTGTAGCTGGTGTGTGTTTGTGTGTAAATGTGAGATGTCTGAGTGCTGGGGCAGATCAGAAGACTGATTCCACTGGATTTCCTTTTCCTATGGGACACCGGTCCTGCTCACTGTTACAAAACTGAGCTATTTTGGTTTGCTCCTGCAGGTTTTTGTTTGTTTATCCTTCATTAAATATAAATTTCTAATAATTGAATAGCCCCCAAACCACCATCTTCTTTGTACATTAACCTAAACCTTACCCCCTTCACCCTCACATCCCAAAAACACCCGAAACACCAGCCAGTCATGCAGTGGTGATCTTTGACCTTTCTAAAGCTTGGTGTTAGCTACCTTATCAGTGCCACGCTCCCCCTGTCACCCCATCTCTTACCAGTCCTGAAGTTAAATTATAAAAATAACAAAGTGAGAGTGAAGGGGGGTAATTGGGGGTGGGGGGCTGGTTCTCACATTGCATGTAAACCCTGTAGACCTTGCTGGCCGGGGGTTTAGTTGGAAACAAATGCACTGAGGTCTTTTGGAGGTGTGTATGTGGGTCACTGTTGGTTCTCCTTACAGCTTTCGCTCCAGGGGGGCATGTGGTCAAAGGAGGTGAGGATGAAGTCAAGTTGGTGTGTGCGTGTAAATGATTTACGTGTGTAACATGTGCATTGGTGTGTGGGGCCTTACAATGCATGTGCAGATAGCTATATAGTCCTCCAAAATGTTTGGAAACGTTATTTTGTAAGTTTTCTTCTTCCCTTTTAATAATACCAGTTGTGTTTCATTTTTATGTCATTGCCCAAATAGTAGGCCCGCCAACGATAATCGATTCAGCAATGCATTGCTATGTGGGGCTTGCATGATTCGGCATCGATGCGGCAACGTCACGTAATCGATCATATGTGTCATTTTTTTTCTGCCCTTCCATGTTAATAAAGTTGTAAACTTTCAATTACATCCGGAGGCTTCTCCGGAGTAACGTTACGATGACGTGAGCACTCAGCCCATTGTGCTCCAGAGCTCTGGCTTCGGCTCTATGATAAGCAGCCGCGTCCCGCAGCAGTGCTAAAAATAGCAGCAGAACAGCACGAGAGATGGCCAAAGAGGAGGAGTTGGGAAGCCGAGTGCTAAAAGACGCCCCCAAAACTTTGAAAGCGGACATCTGGCAACATTTCGGATTCTACGAAGTCGATGGGAAACTGGACAAAGCTCAGCTGTAAAACCTGCCCCGCTAAAATTAAACATGTCAGCAATACAACGAACTATAAGAACCACGTTGACCGTTGGCATCCTGAGTTGAATTCAAAAGTAAAACCAGTTGAACCATCCCAGCCAAAAATAGACAAATCACTCACGTCCATGTTGTCGTCCACATCAGAGAGAGCGAAGAGGATCACTTGTACACACATTGTTCTGTCTTAAAGGTACTATGCACTAAGCACTGCAGCTGCTGTTTTTTTGTTTCTTTTTTTTAGAGAGAGAGAGAGAATTTACTTGAGCTTCTTGAAAATAACTTTCACAGTAATAATACACTGCAGAGAATAATAATAATAATAACAATAGTTCAAAGGTCCTCAGTAGAGGCTTCCTTTCCTTACAGGAGAAAAGTTTTGTGTGGGAAATGGTAGTAGGCTAGGCCTACACCTTTTATTTTTGGTCTACAATGAATAATTCATTTTATTACAAATTGTTGTTTTGCTGTTTGCAGCTGATTTAACTGTCTTGCAAGTGTATTTCACAGCAACAATACACTGAAGGGGAGAATTCTTCCTTCTTCCATACTCTGCCCTGATTCCTCACTTTAAGTGGCTTCTTTTCCACAGAGGCTAGCTATTAATAAACTTTGTTAAGTATATCTGACTACTTGTATTTACTCATGACTGATAAAAAATGAACCATGTTGTTTGCAGTAATATAGAATTAGATGCATCGCAATGCATCGTAGAATCGAATTGAATCGAATCGTGACCTTGCCGAATCGAATTGAATTGAATTGTAAGAGCAGGACCAATGCACACCCCTACCAAATAGTCACCTTTACAATTAAGTACAACTTGTTGGCATCATACATTTATGGGATAAGCAACAAAGCTAAACGCTTGTGTAGCACCCAAAAAAGGTGCCATAAACCCCTGACACTGGGAGCTGGTGTTCTGCAACGCAGAGTGGCAGCTTTATTTGGTGTCAGCCCTGGTACCATTTCCTATATATACCAGGAAGACAACACCCCAAGAGGACTGGTTCCTCAACTCACCCCTAATTTCCACTGCACGCGAAAGCGCCGCGCAGTGCCGCATCCTTGAGACGTACTGCAGAGCACTTTGCTCCCATTGTAGTCTATCAGGCAAATCCCACTGCACATGCTGCGGCGCTGACGCACAGCGTTGCTGAAGCACCGCGTTGCTGAAGCGCCGGCGCACGCCAAGGCGCGAGAGATACACTTCAGGTCTATATTCTGCACGGCCACTTCCAAACCTCGTAGATTCACTGTTGTTGAGAAAGCACCAGACAGGAAGTCACCGTGTGGAGTATCAGGAAATATCAAAATAAAACACAATGCACAGACATGGGGCCGCCAATGTGGACCAGACTTGTGCCGTTTTCAAATTCCCCTACTAAAGAAGCAGTGCATACTGTTTCAATAAAAATGTAGTATGCAGTATACAGTATGCGAACAAAAGCGAAGTTGCAGTATGCAAAAAATACCCAGATGACGTACTGATTCGGGAAAAGAATCACAGTATGAATCGGACCAGTCTGCTGGTCTACTGTTACCCACAATGCAAAACAGCTGAATTGAAAATGACTGAGAGCGAAGCTTCAACAACCAGGGCAGCAGACGAAAACAAATATAAGAGCCATTACTTGTTATCTTTACCTTTTCAACACGTAATAGTGTGTAGTAAGTTGTAAAATGGTGAGTTAATGTTTTCCATTAACGGTTCATAATGGCCGAATGGTGGTGCTAAATCCATCCTATACCTGCGACATTATTAGTGTAAACCGCTGACAAGTACGACATTTTACCATTACATGCTGTATTTTTCCTCTGTATTTCCACCACCTTAAATTGTCCTGCTTCTCCTCATTTTTGATACTGTATTGTGCGTGTGATATTTATTCTTGATGTGTTGTTTTTTTCTTTTAAGTGGCCCTAATACGCCGTCATACGCCATCACATAAAAATATATAAAAGTTCCTCTCCGAAATAATAGGTATTCTCCACCATTGACTGTTTCATACAAAATGCTGCTTCTGGCAATATCTTGGCAGATTAATAACTGAAATTTCAACATGTACTCATGGTTGTTTGTTTTGCACAATTAAAATTAAGTTTGGAAAACAAATCAGCTGTAGCCTACTGCCGCTGTGCTCAGACTGGAAACCAGCATAGCATACTACAAAATAAACTTAACAGAACAGTCAAACTACACACTACATTCAAGTGTAGTAGGCAATATGCAGTGCCTACTACATACTACTTCCATATGCAGTATGTAGTAGGCAAATTCCTTGGACTTGAGTCTGCCATTTGGCAAGAACAAACATTAGATGTGTTTCAACATTTTTAGGTGAGCTTTAGAAACAGGCTGCAATTCAAAGACCACTCTTTGAACTTTGAATTAAAAAGGAGGAAGATTCAGTGTGCATAGGCAATGAGACATTTTTAAAGAGTTTATCAAATAACCATCCTTGTTGCGGATAGTCTGACATGTTTGTTGGCCATGAAATAGCCCATATTGTGCTATTTCATGTTTTACATGCCCTGCATGTATTTTATATGTCTTCTCTAAGAGACAGAGTTTAAGACAAACAGTCTGTGGTATCAGGAATTCTTCCTCAGCCCCTGTGTACAGTGTTTGTCTGCCTGTAACAGCTTGTTCTCCCAGCCCCTTCAAATAGACTTACCACTGTGACATCATACCAATGTTTCATTGTTAGTTCAAGGCAGAGGCTCTGGTAGAGCATCTCAGACAGACTGAGAAAAGATCAAGGATACTCAATATGTGCAAATTATATATATATTTTTTCATTTTATTTTAGTAATTTGAACGTCCTTGGGCAGTCATCAAAATTGATTTGAAAACTAAACGTTAAACTTTCAATGTATTCTTTTTCATTGTTTTTGATGAAACATTTTTTTTATGTTTTTATGTGTTATGGTTTCCTTTTCTACATGTTCTTAATATGTATGTTGTTGTTATACGTGTGTTTAATCAGGGGGAAATCACTGTCAAAGAAAAAGAAGCATGCTCTCTTTTCTCTCGCAACCAGCCTCAAAATGACCAGATTTACAAATTATTTAATACAGTTTAGATGTTAATCACAAAGCAAAGTTGTCATAATGATTGCAGAACCACCACCACCAGTAACACCAAAATACTGTTTCACCTGCATATCACCTTTTGAGTGTGTGTACCTTTTCGTTCATATGTTTTTGCCTGTGTGTAGATGTGTGTGTACATGTGTGTGTGTTCTTGCAGGCATAGAATCAGTGACTATAAACAGATGTACGGAGGTCACAGTAGGTGCAGGTGAACTTTGCTTCCATCAGCATTCAGACCTCCTGCTTTCCCTCAGTTTGACCTTCCTCTCTCACACACAAACTAGCACTCAGGTATATACACATGCGTCCATGTGCTTCCAGAATACTTTGCTTTTGGCAGTAAATGTGGATGTCATGAGTTCCATCATGAGCATATTTTCTTATTTAAATATTCAAGACACTTATTCAGCTGATATAATTCTGCAGCATGTTAACTCTGCCACCAGTGGGCTCTCAATTAGAACAATAAGAAAAGATGACATTGTGGGTATTGGAGAAATAAAGTATAGAATTGATTCCCTGCAACACCAGAGTCTTAACGGACAGCTCCCCAGGAAGGAAAGCTAAACACTGAAGTAGAATGAAATACAGCAAAACACAGTGTCTTTAAGTTTTAGATTCCACTTCATTTTGCTACAAAGATTTTACCATGTTACATCAAAAGGAATTAAGAATTTCTCTGGATATATAGTAAGAATTCAGCTAAAATAAGGGCCTATTCATTGTTTCATAGTTTTCGTCAGCTGGAATTTTGCATGATAAAAACTGAGACACTCTGGAGGCACCCAGGCTGTAAGACTTAAACTTCAGTGTCCCCTGATTGGTCAGAGACATTTTTCACTCCAATAAGGAGGTTATGTTTTTGCCAGCATTGATTAGTTTGTGAACAAGATAACTCGAAGGTTATAAACGGATTTTGATATTCTCAAGGAATGTTGATCATGGCACAAGAACGAAGTGATTATATTTTGTTGGTGATCTGAGTCCGGATATCAATTCAGGAATTTTTTTAAGGATTAAATATAGCAAGAGGGAGCATTTTCCCATGTTTTTTGTTCTACTAACTCAAGTTTTTGATGGATTTGGATCCATTATTTTTTTTATGATTTGTTAACACAGGGACTGTTTTCCAAAGTTTGAACAGACACCACCAAAGCTGTGTTAGGGGTGTGTGAGGAGGGAGGGAGGTGGACAGAGACAGAAGGACTTTTATATCCATTTATGATAGCGACAAACTTTTGGACAAACATAACATAAATCCCTATCATATGTGTCTCTGCTGAATAAAAATGTATTTGAGGTAAGCCCCCTTAGATGTGGCACTGGTTTTCAAGAAGGTCACCAAGTCTGTATGTTTGTAAATGTAGTAATTATGAATCAATTATTATTATGAACTAATATGTATCATCAATTACAATCACGGATAGAGAGGTCATTCTCATGTTAACATTATTCCACTTGCAAATATACACTCACTGGCCACTTTATCAAGTACACCTATTCAGCAAAATGTTAATGCAAAGAGCTTATCGGCCAGTCACATGGCAGCAAATCAATGCATTTAGGCATGAAGGCATAGTCAAGATGACCTGCCAAATTTGAACAAAGCATCTGACTAGTAAAAAATAGTCATTGAAGTGAATGTGGTGAGTTTGTTGATTCAAGATGATTTAAGGGCAACAGTAAGTCAGATAACCATTTCATACCACAAGGGTGTGCAAAAGATAATATCTGAATTTGCATATAGAATGATAAAGCTTAATGCTCGATGAAACAAAGTGGCAGTAGTGTTAGCCATGCCAAGTGCTAAACAGTGGCACTTTAGTTTTGCCTTGGCTCTACAGACTTTAAGATTAGAAGCTTGAAAGATTTTTTTATTTTTTTTTTTAGATTTCAAAGCAGTTATAAGGATGAAAAGGAGGAGGCAAATGAAGTTGTTTGAGTGGCATGAATGGTTTTATACAAAAAAGGGTGTGAATAAGTTATCATACGAGATAAAAACTCAAATATTTGCTCTCTTCGTCACATTCTTTCTCAAAATATTCACCTCAGATTTATCAAATCAGCTTTAGGCAGGAGGTGATGAGACATTTGGAAGGTAATGTCACAGCGCCCTTTGCCCCCCTCCCCTGCTCTCCCCCTCGCTTCTCCTATCACCACGTCTCCTCCGGCCTTCTAACCGTCCTCTCTCCCATCCTCAGTCCTCCTTAAAAAGAGGAAAGAAGGAGGATGGCCTTGATGACTACTCCCAAGCCACAACATCACTTTCTCTCTCTGACACACACACACAACCATACACTTACACACAATACACTACAACAGCCTTCACATTCTTTGATGAGCAGCTTACAGACACCTGTCAGCAGCAACAGTGTCAGGCACAAACCCCCTATTTCAAAACAAGATAGTTTTTAGGAAAAGTAAAACAAAAAAAAACTTTACTTCAGAATCAATAAATATTTTATTGTCCTCATAACTAATGCATTTTTTAAAATTTGGTTAAAAAATGTAAAAGCAACTCAACAAAAAAAATTACCAACAGCAAGTTTTTAATACAAGAAAAGGTGAAAAAAGTGTCGATAGGAGGTCTGTGCCAGACAGCACCAGAAATGGAAACACACTTCACAATGAAGAATGTCAGCAAAGATTTTTGTTCCATCATCTCCTGTCTGTGTCCTACATGATTGACACTTCATTTGTTTGAGGGTTCACATCCTCTACACGTTTTCTCCTCGCTTTTCTGCAGTCAAACACACACACACACACACACTACTGCACACACACCTTTCCGCTTCACCCTGCTCTGAACTCACTGTGCAGAAAGTGTAATAAACATATGCAGCGAGTCGTTCCCTCAGTGCCCCACCATCATCACTGTCGGTCGCCCATTCTCTCACCTACTGCTCCAACACCCTATACACCCCTGCATCCCCACTTCACCACCCCAACCCCCACCCAGATCCAGGCTTTCTTCTTCACCCTGTTTTAAGCTTCCTGCTTATCCCCGTCACACTGACACAAGCCCTAAAAACACCTTTTGGCTATCGACAGCAATGAAGAAACATCCTCAAAATCCATATTTGTACAACACAGGAAGATAAATCATTGGAAGAACTCATTAAGCAGAGATGCATTTCAAAATTCTATCCCATCAAATACTATGCACATCATCTTGAAGGGCTGCATGATGGTGCAACAGCTATAGTGATGGTGCCTCACAGAAAGATGGTTGCTACTTTAACTCCATGAGTCAGCCACGATTTAAAACACTTACAGAGAAAAATAGGAAAGAGACAGCTGAGGTGTGGTCCTTGTTTCTATTATAAATAAATGATGCCCTTTCTTTTGAAGTGAAGCACATGGTACATATGTGCATTTTGCCAATGTGTGCAGCAGAAAGATCCATTGTATATAGCAGACATCTGTGTTCAGATGCTGTATGCCTAAATTACAGCAACATGACAGCACAAAATCAAATGTAAGAGATGATGCACTGAAGCTAGTGGATAAATTGATGTGTGACACAAGTTAAACCACAGGATACTTTTTATCAGGCAACCCAGCTTGGGCACTATCTGCTTAATGGTGCCCAATTACAGCTTAAGCTGATTGAATAGTCCAGTTGCGGAAAGAAAGTGTTGACACAAAAGTTTTAATTGCAAATACTGTCACAAAATTAGCAGTCAGGTAAATCTTACCCACTCAATGTTATAGGAACAATTTTATAAGAAGTCGGGGTATATGTCAGTAATTGAAAACAACCTAAGGTGTGCAAATTAACCTTACCACACAGATGGACCTGCCTGATGCATTGTCTGTAATCCATCCTGCCAAACTCCAATCTACAATGATTGTGAGCGATCCAAAGTGGGTATGGCCCAATTTATGTCCTTTAAAACTGGAAGAAGTGGAAGCTGCAAGTGAGGTGACCATAGGGAATTACTGTTCGTTAGCACAGACACTTACAGCTTCAGTAGCAATTTTATCAGATCTGAACCACTTTTCTTTATAAAATAAAAAAAAATCCACAGCACTACAAATGTTTCTTTGAAAAGCTTTTGCTTAACTTCTTACATGTTTTGCCCAGAGTTTGTTGTACAAAGTGGCTCAGGCTCTGTCCTTTAAGTTGTGGCAGTAGAGCCTGCCTATTGCATTATCTGACTGACCCATAATGAAGATGCCATGATGTAATTTGACAGAACAACTATCCAACATATACCTGATCTGCTTTTAAAAGGTTTTGCCCATTCCCAAACACTTTCTATGGATTCTTTCCCAGATGGACTAGTATACTGACAGTCCATCTTGCATGTCAGGTTATGTGTAAATCACACTTTTAGAAAGAGTCAAGGGCCTACAGACATTAACATTTAACTTGCGCAAAATTACTCACACAATTAAAAACAATTCAGATGTTAACATTTGATAATTTTATTTATTTTGAAGGTAACAATAATTAACTTTTTAACCAGTATCTGTACTAACTGTTGTATTGTTCTGCTGATACAGTGCATTTCTAACAGATTTATAAATACACAGATGCATTCAGAGATGGTATGAATGTATGTTGGAGTGTTTTTTTGGGGTCTCAGGATTACTCGCTGTCATCAGTATGACAGCTGTGTACATCTGGTTGTGTAGGTTGTGTAGGGGCCTCTTACAGCTCAATCTGCACATCGTTCAGTGCTTGTCTGGGCCCCTGGACTCACTGCCACTGCTCTCCTCATTAACGACCGAGCCACACCTCCACTCTGTCCGCC
The DNA here is from genome assembly GCA_036419115.1 of Scarus forsteni. Lineage (NCBI taxonomy): Eukaryota > Metazoa > Chordata > Actinopteri > Labriformes > Labridae > Scarus > Scarus forsteni. Next base: position 6,839,296 of record JAZDUH010000229.1, on the reverse strand, counting down.
TAATATCTAAATCCTACTGCAGATTAGTTGAGGAGTCATGGATCAGGAGGAGGGAGGAAGGAGAAGGGAAACAGGATCCTGCAGGAAGGCTTTGTGCTGGGCACATGAGTTTTATTAATGATCTGAAGGGTACTGTGGTTGTGGCTGCATTTTAGGTTTGTGGCTGGTGGAGTTATGATTAGGGCTTAAGACATGTACTGTACTTTGTGTGTTTCTGTGTATGCGTGTAGAGAGGGGGGGATCCTGAAATGAACAGGTCTGATCATCTAACTGGGATCAAAAGGCTTTGTTTCAGGATGCTTTATTCGAAGATTTTAATCTTACACAAACAGAGACAGTTTTAACAAACTCCCTTCTGCAACAGACATTTTGGTTATCACAGCATTAACTGTGGATGGTATCATTTTTCAAATTGTCTCCTTGTGAAAAAAAGGAGAGAGAATGAACAGTTACTATAATGCTGCTAAAAGCACTGATTCATTTTTGATAATGGATGTACTTTAAATTAAAATGATTAATTCATTCTCCTAATAAAATAGTCAATTTAGTGGTATGGACATGCATTCCTAAACTCTGTAGTCCTCATCAAATAAGATTACTTGGCTTTCTTTGCTCACATTAAACTGGATATTTAATAAAAGCAGTAAACTTTGCTTTTATGCTCACATTTGTAAACAGCAGCAGTTTGAAGTGCCATCTCTGCCTATTTCTTATTTTTTTAAAACAATTTTACCCTTATAATATTACTACTATATCCTCTTATTACTCCTTCTCCCTAGTTGATAGATCAATGTCAGATCAACAAAACTTTTTTTCTGTGGATTGATAGAGTAACAATTAGTCCTTTCTGTTTCTCACTTTAAGTGAGATGAGATCCCTGCAGCCATCTGTCTTTTAATTATTGACATACCTATTTGAGGTGTAAATTGTCTTGGCCCTTAGTGCCATCATCTGTCATTTTCAGGAACATTTCAGAAAGTCCTACTGTTGCACTGGTTGACGTGTTCCTTACATATACTTATTGTTGCCATATGTACAAAAATAACTTGTTTAAAGATCCTGCTCGGAAATGTCAAGATATTTTGAGGATTATTTTCCAATCCCTCAAATGCGCTTTTTTTTTTTACTCTTTGGTGTATGATCAACAAGTTTTATGAATAAAATCTTGAATTAATGCTGGAAAATAATTCATGCAAGTTTTCAAGATAAGTTATCAGTGATGCACATGTAGTACATGTGCATTAGAATAGTGCAGACTTTGTGTATTGTATTTGTGTATTGTATTTGTGTACTAGCATTTAGTAAGGTGTGTCAGTCATCTTGAGTTATTAACAATGCCTGTGATTTATCCATCTGTGCGTTTTCATTCAAATGCAGACAAAAAAACAAAACAAAAACATACTGCCCAGTCTGAGGAGTCATGTGTTGTATTCATGCTTACTTCTACTTTGCTTCGCCTATTAATAATATCTGTGGGTCTTTGATTGGTCTTAAGTATTAACAAACACCACCTTAGAATTTGTATGTCATGGTGACTTAAGCCCCCTTGCTAATGCATTAATTAAAATGTATGAATTCAGGCCTCATACATGAGTATCAAAGATATCTATCGCACCATTTCAATTTATGTCTGAATAAACAATCATTTTTTAATTTTTTTCATGCAGTAATCCATGCATGAAGATTCATGATATTGTGTGGATCCTGATCTAAAATGATTTTAAGTAAACAAAGTTAAAGCAAATAGCCTAATGTCCAGGTATTGAACTGTAATTAATTGTGCTAAAGCATCATATATATATATATATATATATATATATATATATATATATATATATATATATATATATATATATATATATATATATATATATATATATATATATATATATATATATATATATATATATATATATATATATATATATATATATATATATATATATATATATATATATATATATATATATATATATATATATTTTATATACTTCATATACTTTATATACTTCATATACTTTATATATATATATGTATATATACTTTATATACTTCATATACTTTATATGTATATATATATATTATATATATATACATATATACATATAGATATAGATATAGATATATATATGTGTGTGTGTGTGTGTGTGTGTGTGTGTATATACTTTATATACTTCATATACTTTATATATATATAGGTAGAATGACATTAACGGTCCTGTAACTATCTCAGATTATACCACTTCTCTGTTATGAAAGTGTATGTATTAGCAATTGAGTTAAAGAACAAAAGAAGTGAAAAGCTTGAAAGCTGTGTTAATTAAGAGTTCAAATCCACAAGTCTGTGAGACTTGCCCTTTACAAATTAATGAAGTTATTTTCTTCAGAACATTGTTCTTATCACCCAGACAGGTTTACAGCTATCAGACAGTTGTAGAACACAAAGTAATGACAATGTCAGGGATGTGTGTAGGCTACACAGTGAAGAGCTGCGAGTGAGACAGACAAAAGACCCTGGGAGACTGATATGACAATTCAAAAGTATAAATGACAATTATCTCACTGGAACAAATGAGAGCAGGAGTTACATACATTTTAAAGACCCTACAACATATGTGCCATAGGAATTCTATAAAATATTTGATGTTATAGTGCCACCTAGTGATCTAAATAGATGTATGTTTTAATTGATATTTACACACACTTAAAGTGACAATTAAGTGACCTTACCAGAGAGGGTTTTTTTTAAATTGTAGGCCAGTATGTGTGTGTAATGGTTGAAAAAAGCATATTAAGAATTTGATATTATTTTGCTTTAAATCTTTGTCCTCATTTTCATTTTTTGTTGGGTAAGAGTAGGCCTATGACAGGATGGAAACATGCATGACAAGAAGAAGAACAGACACAAAAAAAGGACATACAGACAACAAATACAAACAAGTAATACTAATACCAGAATTACAACACCAGTCTTTGCTCCAGTTAATTAAGTTTAATAAAGGCGTCATGACCTTGTGTAAGCAAGTGAGGAATGGATGCATCAAAGAAATGAAAAAATACACTAATTAACTCAAACTAAAAGTATAAAATAGTATGAAGATGAAAATTTTGTTCAAAAATTCTATTTGAATCAACAAAATGCCAAAACATTCTTTTGTCTCTAAATCCCATTTCTTCAGTTTCTGTTTTGAAGCTCCACTGTGATCCTTCTTAAGACCCAACAGTGCAAAATGCAAATTCTTGGAATTTTTCAACTGCTCTTAAGATTTTGATAATGAGTATATTTTCAGTACATATGGGACAGATATACACTGTAGACAATAGGCTATTTTAATTAGGCTAGTTAAAATAGAAATCAGACATACCCACAAACAAACAAAAAAGTCAAAGAGAACCATCTAAAACCATTCAGTAAAAAACATGGCTCACTTGAATGAATGAGTGATCATTTGGTCATTAAGATATTTAGATCCAGAAGCCTTGTCCTATCACCATGACACTAGGAAGCATTGCTGGTACAGAATTTGTGAATGATAAGCAGCTTAAAATAATTATCTGAACAAAAAATGGCAAAATTTAGTATTTTTTTTCCTTGAGACAAAGAGGTGGATTTTTTCTGTATAAATTGTTAAGCCATTGGGAAGTATTAAAGGGTGACTAAAAGATAGGCTATGTTCTGTTGTTGAAAAAACAGAAATGCCTTAGACTCTAACAATGACTTGGAAAAAAAACTCACTTGATTTGTATTATTATTAATGATATCCTTTTATTAATTTATTCATTATTTTGTACTTATTTCAGACATTTTTTTATTTAGTCAGTTTCACAGGTCACCAGTGTAAATTTTCACCTAGCCACACTTCTTAAATAAATATTATACAGTTCACTTAATTATTTTCTTCAGTAAAGCTACAAAAAGCTGACAAACTGAACCATGACTTTTGCTGACCTAGTAAATGAAAGATATAGCAGCCGTTACGTTGATTTGGGCTTTCCACCACACAAACTACAACTCCCATACTGCTTGGCAACTGAAGTGTGAAAGGTTACGTCGCAGCGATGATGAGGTAATAACAAACATGGCGGCGCTCGGTGCAGCACGGTGCTTATTTCGGAGCTACTCACGGATCAAAAATGTTCAAAAGAGCAAACAAATGCTGGTCAGCTGTGGCGCAAGGATGCTTTGTAGTGGAACACAAGATAATGGTAAGTCTAATTTGACTTATTTTTCTTTACATTAGTCATTTTCTGCTGTAAAAACACTGACCTTGTAACGTATTCAGTTGTCATCTCTTCCCTCACTTTGGTGTCAGAATTGATGAATGTCGTTTAAATGAGTGACTGACTAATGAGAGTGGATCCAGACGATAGTGCATGTGCCAACGCGGCAGTAATTTTAGTCAATTTCATGTTTAGTAACTTAGGATATCAGTTCAGTGCAACGGGGTGGCAGATTTTTTTCCAGCTCATTTTATTATGAACAAAACAGGACGTTGATGTAAAAGGGAGCAAAAATAATGCGAATGTGCCTAAGAGGTAGTTTGTAAAAAATCACGGGGTAAAGTAACATTAGATGTTATTGCTCAACAGTTTTTACAAGTACAATCAAAACTCCTTGTAAAAATATCAGGCATAAGAATTTCCTATTTTTTCTTTCTATAAGAGGTGAAAAAGTCGAAGCTTGGTTCTAACTTTTAACGATTGTGCAGTCATTAAGGTAGAATTAACCAACAATGTTGACCTAGAAATATATATTAAGATATAACATCATTCACTATATGCAAGTGAGTTTTTACTGAGACTTCAGGTAATGCATTTATGACACTTCTTCATAAAAAATCAGCCTGATGCATAGTTTCAAAATAGCCTCAGTGTTATATTTAGTATAATTAAACTAGGGGTTTGTTGTTGTTTTTTAGACATTTTGTCAGGTATGTTATCATGGTATCAGTTCTTCATGCTTGCTTCTCCTGGTATGATCCCCACAGTCTATAACTGCTTTAAAGAGGACATATCATGCTGATGCATGATTTAATACTTACATATAATATAATAAATTAGAAAACAAGACCTTACACCCCCTTAATTTTCAAAAAATTAGATATTGTATTTTTTCTGATATCCTAGAATGAGATTTGAGGCCTCTGAAAATAGGTCATTGCGAGATGTCCGCGTGATTTCAAACGTCATGACATCACGAAGTACCTTTCTTTTTATTGGAGTACTTTGATAAAACACTCCCTCCTCTGTGATGTCCGTTAGCCCCAAACCCTCACCGAGGAACACATCCAGCAGCAGGGGTGTAAAGCTCCCTTGCTCACTCTCCCTCATTACCAGCTCTGGCCTGTAGGGGGACTCGATACGCGGTCGCTGCTTTGAGCCTGCCGGAAAATACAGCAGAAGAAGAAGGACAGGCTGGCTCAGCCCCCAATAGAACTGACCAATCAGAGGACAAAGGGCTGTGACATTGTGAGGAAACTTTAGGTCATCCTTGCGACGAAGCGTTTCAACAAGCGCTTACTAATGGCCTAAAATGAGGATATTGAGAATGCTATTGTGGGGCAATGAAGGAACTAAATGACTTGTACTGAGGGCAGAAATGCTTTACAGGCATCCTAGTCTGGCATAGTGAAAAGGAGAAACAAGCATGATATGTCCTCTTTAATGTCAATGACGAAGTGGTGGTTCAAAGGTACAAGAATGCATTTATCAGACATAACTTATGGAGTGTTAAGTCGGTGTACAACAGTCATGTCTTTTAAAACCAGTCTGTTAAAGCACTCTGTAAACTTCTGTTTCTAAAAGTGCTATATAAGTAAAATTATTATTATTATTATTGTTATTATTTATGACATAATAGGATCTCAGTCACCTCCAGTCTGGTTGTGTTGTATCCTAACGCCAGATCATAGCCACTGCTAAATGCCTATTGATGCATTAATAATTGAATTAACCCAAAAGTCAGCAATTAACATTTACAGATCTGGGCTGATGGATGTGATCAAGTGTTTAACTAGTGTGCCTTTTTCTTTAGCACTCTCAGAGAGGGAAAAGCCTAAAGTCACAGATCCAGCTGTTCAGGAAATCCTCACCAGGATAACGGGTCTGGATCTTCAGAAAGTGTTTCGACCGATCAAAGAGGAGCTGAAGCCACCATCATATAAACTCATGACTGACGAGCAGCTGGAGGAGGTGCTCTTTAAATTGCATAACCTCCCTCATCAATCACATGCATAAACGTGACACGTTTATTCCAGCTTTGCATTTGTTTTCCCAGGCAACAGCATTGGCTAAAGAGCAGGCAAAGGTGATGCTGCGTATGCCACCTGTTCTGCCAGAGAGGAAGCCAATAAATGATGTGCTGTCTGAGGACCTGATCCTGGAAGGCCTGGAAACTGCGAAACTGGTTTTTACAGACATTACGTACAACATCCCTCACAGGGTAAGCACATGGTTTGGTCGGTTTATATGCATGTACATCAGCGGGAATTAGATGGAAGGCTTAGTGATGTATTGAGCAGCAGAATTCAGTGTTTCCCATAAGCTTTATTGTTAAGGCGGCCATTCATAAATTACGTTCCTTTTACCTGTACTATAATTGGCATGTTATATTTAAATCATTCTGCGTCTTTTTATGAGATCTATGTGTAGTCCATATTATGGTGGTAGTGACAGACCTACCGTGGCAATATAACCCTTTCATCATAGCATCTCTTGGATATTCTTCCCGTTGACCATGCAAACAAGTTAGTAAGCAGCAAACCTGATGTCAGATGGTGATACCCTGGTAAGATTTTCAAATACTGAACCCTGTGCTTTTAAAACAAATCTGATGCACCTCCAGCTCGTGGTGATGCAGTGTGGTTCGAGTCATCCAAAGAAATGGCATAATTATTGTTGTGTTGTCATAGCTCAGTGTATGGAGGTATCAATGCCATATATGCATGCATAAGCTTGTCATGATAACAAATTTTGCTGGACGATAATTGTCCTACAAATTATTGCCAATATATAATATTATTGTCAACACTACTGTGGGAACATTCTTTATTGTAATGATAATATATGTAATAACAATGTGAGTACGCCATATCAAAAGTAATAAACATTGATTTCTCAAGCACATTTAACATTGAAATTGGAATGCCAAGAGCTTTCTTTAATGTATTTTTTGGGCATTTTGTGCCTTTATTGATAGAAGAGAGACAGTGGATAGGCTTTTGAAAGGGGGAGAGAGAGTAGGGGAAGATACTCTGCAAACTGGTCACAGGCAGGATTCAAACCTGGACCGGCAGAAGCATGTACATGGGGCGACTGGTTGCTAACTACTCCACCAAACCAGCACCCCGGAATGCCAAGAGCTTTTAAATAAAATAAATTAAACAAACATAATAAAGTCAATGAAGTTTACAGATCAGGAGTTGCTGTTTGTGAAGTGTGTTCTCCTAGGCAATTCATACTATCTGTAAAACGTTTGTAACATTTGCCGACATGCTGGCTTTTCAATGTATTGAAGGGATACATTTCTTTTGCAATGTAGCAAACGACACTGTGTGTGAGGGTGCACCATTTTGCATCGTTTTAATTATTTTTACTTTGCTGACCAAACACCTCAGTAAGCGTTGACTGTCGGGACTGTGGCTCCGCTGCAGTTTTTGTTCCCAGTTGGGAAAACTGAACAGGATGGTTGTGTTTGAGTCGGCATGCAAGTTGGTCGCATTCCCCTTCTTCATCGCCACTACTTTCGAACAAATGTGACATGTCGGCTTGTCGGTGTGCCTTCATTCATTGCGTTTGCGTCCTTGTTCTCACAGCACTCACTTGCAGCACTTAAAGAATGAATGATTGACAGGAGGGTTCACTCCATTCATTCTGCTATAGAACCAACGCGCCCAGGTGTTGGGGCAGATGTATGGAGTGAACCCTCTTGTCATCCAGCCTGTTTGGTAGTGACAGGGGAGGAAAACAAACACACATGCACATGTCAGTATATCAAGGCTGGCACAATTATTGAGTTTTGTATTATTTATCGTGCAGTTAGTTGATTTATCGATTATCGTGACAGGCCTATGCATGCAGCTGAAAAGTATTTTTATTTATCTATAACCACATTTACACTTAAAAGAAAATCCTAAAATTATCCAGACGGTATCCAGGCAAACAACTGAGTTAACCGGATAATTTGCTTGCGCTTCCCTTGTATTTTATCAGGAGAAACCCAAATACTCATGTCTGAACGCTGCGGTTTATTAGTGGGGAGGGCTGATATCATCCTGTGCGATCAGTGCAAACAAGAAAGAGAGACTTGACAGGATGGATCAAAACAACTGCTGTGAGGATAGAAGTTTATTTCATTATAAAGGGAGTAACTCAATTTGAAAAATGTTATTCTGGACATCAGAGGTGTTGCTTTTAACCCCTGCAGCTTTCTTTCTCTGGTGTGATGCTGCTTCATATTCTCTTCTGTGTGCTACAGTGCTCCTTTAACTCTTTTATATTGATGCTGTTGCTATGCTTTTTAACATGTAACACAGAAGTCAGGATATAAATCGACTGTCATATTATGAACACTGATTTCCATCTCGTTTGTATGATATTGTGTGCAACCCGTCGATGACCCCTCTGCCGCTTCTCCCCTATCCAACAGGGACTATACTGTGTGAAAAGACCTCATGATTTAAAATAATCTTAGATTGTATACAGTAGTATTTCTGCCTTTTGATTTTAGGCACCTTGTCAAATAGTCATTTGACAAATGTAAAATAATTCAGTCACATTTAACTGCCTGTCCTTGCTGGCTTTCTTCTAAACAGCCCAAAGTATTTATAACCCCTGTTGTTGTTTTTTTTCCAGGAGAGGTTCATTGTTGTGAGAGAGCCCAATGGTATCCTTAGAAAGGCTACCTGGGATGAGAGAGATCGACTCGTTCAAGTCTACTTCCCAAAGGAGGGCCGAAAACTTGTAGCACCCCTCATCTTTAAAGAAGAGAACCTTAAGGTGGAGATATAATGGCCGCTGTCCTGTTTGTCTTATTTATAACTTACAAAGGGCCTTAAACCTTAATTTTGCAATGCAGACAGATGCACCATATTCCCTGTGTGTTAGCAGGTGGATCCAATATATAAAGACCCAGGCTGATGTACTTGTTCCCAGTTTCAGATTGACATGTAGACCATGAAAACCCATGAGGAGCTAGCATGAATGAAGCCTTCGTGGCACATTTGTCATAGGTGGGCAACATTTCTTCATCAAAGTAAGAAGGAAGAATGTTTGAAAATGGCAGAGTAAGTGGAGACATGACAACACCTGCCTGTCAACCTGCATAATGATATATTTATTGTGGATGTGTTAAACAGTCATCTGACATGTCAGGTTACCAGACTTTTACAAGGGTATTTTCTGCCATATTAATGGAGCTAGATAAATGGGTGATATCTTAATGTACTTTTTTGCCTTACATGTCTGGTATCACTAAACTTCAGTGTTACCCCCCAGTTTAATGTACTATTGTTGGCAGTACCTACCATATATTGTCACGGTTCACAGTTATTGTAGGTTCCTTTTTGTAGTTTTCTTTGTTTGACTAATTCAAATCCTGGCACAGTTCTTTTTGGATTATTTTAAAGGGTAGATCCTCACTTATCTATTATAGATTTGTATTCTTAAATTTCCTTTTTACCATTTCCCTTATGAGCCTCTTGTGCCAGTGACGCTTTTACTTTTCTGAGCAGGAAAAGGCACAAGTGTTAATAATATTTTAAATAATGGCTTTGTTTCTTTCAAATGCCCCTGTAAGCTACACCATGGTGACATTTCAACATGCATATCAAGACAGCCATGAAACAAAATCAGTGAAATTGAATGCAGACATTGTTTATTTGTAACATGTGTGCTTTCCCTCCAGATACATGTCAAAATTTGTTCTGTGAAACAGGGTGATCTTCTCTCATGTAGAACAATGTGTACATCCACAGCACTAACAAAATCAAAGTGCCTTTGTATGTATTATCTGTTCCCAATATGAGCCAATACTTTAAGTAGATGTGGGACAGTCTTCTCCAGTTCCAGCACTGAGTACAGTTGCTCATAAGTTTACATACCCTGGCAGAATATGTAAAATGTGTGCCATTCTTTAACGAAAACATGAGTAATTAGGCAAATAAATCAGTGGGATTCAGACTAAACTTTGAGGCATCCCAAATGCAAAACCATTAAATAAGGAATAACAACATAAAAATACTGAGATGCTTCCTGTTTGAAAGTTTGCATACCCTTAGTTCTTTATACTGTTTTGTCCCCTTTAGCATCAATGACTGCTTGTAGTCATTGATGATAGTTGTGTAGTAGTCTCTAATAGACTAGAGAGGGAGTACGATTCACGGCCAGTTCGCGAGCCCCTCTTCTAACCCGCCATCTTTAGTGTACTAATTATCTCCTGATCTGCACGTTGACTGTCACCTCTGACCTCGCTCTACAAAATGCACAGCAGCACCATCCAGTGGACAGATAAAGGGGAACATAATTTGGTTTTATTCACAGGTACCACAGAATGCATTTCATACTTGCAATGTAGGCTAATATAATATCAATATTTTACCATCTTGATCAATGTAATATCATAACCTGGGAAACTAATATTAGGATACTATGTTTAATTGACTTTCCCCCATTCCTACTGCCCAGTTTCTTGAAGTGTCTCCTTAACTTGCATCTTGAAACAGCCACAACACTTTTCTGTAGACAAGTCTGCAAGTCAGCTGACATTATTTGTAGGTTTTTCTTTGCATCCCAAACATTTTATCCTTGCGGTTGTGGCTAATAATTTGGGGCATTAGCTAAACAAACACAGGCTGAAATACACATTAGGACTTGGGTTGGGGACCAAAGGGTGGCCTGTTCAAGTCCTGACTCGACCAAATTTGGAAGTTGGTTTGATAGGTGAAGATGTGCCAGCTGACTTCCTGGGGACTGCTGAAGTGCTCTTAAGTATTGCACTTAACCCCCCAAAAAAGCTTGGTTGCGCTTCTTCAGGAGCAGCAAGCCATCACTCTGACATCTCTCCATTAATGCATGATCGTCGGACCTGTTTGCATATGCATTTCAGCCTGTGTTTGTATAGCATGTTTCAATAGTGAACGGAATTTCCCCATTAAGGACCAATAAAGGATGTTTCTTCTGGTCTACCTGACTGTGGCTTGGTGTCAACAGAACCCCTTATTTTCTACTCCCTTGTCAGCGTTTGGACACTACTGATTGATATATTTTTATATCCTTATCCTGTTCAACTACCTTCTCTCACAGGCCTTTTGACAGTTCTTTTGCTGTCCATATGGCTCAGAATCCAGCAAGTCGGTGCAGCACTAGAAGAAATGTGCAAGGGTCTGTCAAGAGCCCAGTGACTCACCGGCCCTTACATACAGACAGCAATTAAATGCAAACAGGTGGCAAGTGACAGTTACTGTTACTAGCCATTTAAACCTGTTTGTGCAAACTTGTGTTCATATCACCTGAAGGGAATGTATGTATGTTAGTAGAGTTGTTTTAATGATTCAACCTGTCATAATGATTTAAAAAGATGAAATACAATTGGTAACCTTTAATAAAATTATAATTACCAATGATCAAAGACATTTTCTGAAAAAAGAAGACAATATTTTGCCAGGGTATATGAAAGACAGATTTTGCTAGGGTATGTAAACTTAAGAATACAACTACATTACATCTCTTATTAACACATTAAAGTTTCACATTTTTTAAGATAATTTTAAAAAGACAAATAAAACAAAAAAATCCTGTGTTGGTCATAGACATATAACTTTATTTTTGATATAATGTTTTGTTTTTTTAAAATCTCTTATCAGTGATGTGGATGTTTATATATTTAGCTGTTTGTTTATATATTTAACAGAGGGGGAGCAGATCATCATTTGGTAACCTCTAGGCTTTTGTAGTTGCTGCTTATTTCAGCTTGACTTAAAGTTTCAGTACTACCTGCTTTGTCTTCCATTACTTTAACTTTGATAGTACCTCTAATGTGGACAGGGTCATAATAATGTGGTAGCACCAAACTTCTGTGATGTTCTCACAGCAACAAAAAGGAAATAGAAGCTGCCAGCCTTCAGTTTGTGGCCATTTGTCACAGTAAGGAGAAGAGTTCTATTCCAGTGAAGACTGCAAGCAGCAGAATAACACAATCAAGAGTCATTAAGGCATACTGCAGCACAGGAGACTTTTCATTCACTTATTGTGGTGATACTCTGATCATTCAGAGGTCAGCAGTTGTAGTCTCGGTTCAGCTCACTTGCAACCTCATCAGAAGTGACACAGAAAACCGCCAGGTAGAAGGTACAATCCCTAATGTAAATCAGAACAGCTGGAAAGAGAAGAATCAACCCAAATCAATGCTACTTAGTGGAAATGTTCAATGAAATTACTTTATTCAGTCACTCTGCTCCCCAGCTCTGGAACTCTCTCCCACCGGATCTCAGAACTTTGTACTCTGCCCCTCTCCAAATTCAGACTCAAAACTCACCTGTTTAGGACTGCTTACTGTTTCACAACACCCTGCCATTTTCATCCACACATCTATTGCATCTATTGTGTTTTGCTGATTTTATTGTTCTATTGTTGATTTTACTGTTGTTGTTTGTTTGTAAACTTAGTACAGTGTCTTTGAATGCCCTGAAATAATTATTTATCTGAGAAAAAGTGTCACATTGTGTTATGGTAAATGGAATTGAGCTAGTACCGTGTTTTTCTAGTCTTTGTGACCACTCTCAGAGGGCTTTACTCAGGTCACATCTACCCATTCAAACCCATCTGCTCTCAAATTCATTCATTGATGTTTCTCACTTTCTGCTGAATATAAGCTGTGCATCAGTATGAGCCAGCAATCCAAGCCCCTTATACTCACAAGCAACTGATGCACTAGTGGGAGCAACATGGGGCTAAGTGTCTTGCCCAAGGACATGATATACGACAGATCTGGCATCGAACCTTTGACCTACTGAGTGGTGGTTAGCATACTCCTAGACTAAGCCTCAAACATGTTGACTTGATGAGCTTGTTACTTTTATACATTTGATTTTTACTGAGAAAGCACAGTTTGTTAGTACACAGCTGTCTCTCTTACTCATTGCAATATATTTTCAGTTGCCGTAATTTTAAAAAAGTGTATCGACCATATTGCTGTCTTTTTGTTTGCATGTAATCAGGTGTGTTAATATCATCAGTCTGTGTATCCAAATACGCTGAACATTTTTGACCCATGTGTGTTCTTTTAGATGGTGTTTTCCCAGGACCGCCACGAGGATGTGTTGGACATGTGTCAGGTCCAATTTGAACCAGACTCTGCAGAGTACATCAGGGTAACATGACATTGATTTTCTCTGTTATTTTAACCTAAGCACTAACTGCACTGAACTCTATCGACTGGATGTAGCTTGAAAGACCATGTAATTACTAAAGTCAGGTTCTGTGTTTGCTTAGACTCAGAGTAACATCTTAAGAAGGGTGGAGATTGAAAGTAAATGTATATAGCGTGAAGAGCTCCACCCTGACTATCCACGCTGTTAAATCAAATCAGAATCTTTCCTCTTTTATGTGCCGTGTGTAGGTTCATACAGCTGCCTATGAGGACCTGGAAAAACATGGCAAATACGAGCTGCTGCGCTCCACCAGGCATTTTGGAGGCATGGCTTGGTACCTGCTCAATGCTCGCAGAGTAGACGGGCTGATAGTCGACATGCTGAAGAGAGAGCTGTAAGTGTGTGAGAGGCATGTTTTCTTTTTAAGTCACAATACGAGAAACCTGTGATTAATTACAGCTGCAAGAAAACTCCAGCTCACTGTGTACCGTGGAAATATTTAGGCACTTTAATATCACCATTGTAGTAGACTGTTAAGAGGATAGCACATCCTGTTCTCTCAGTCATTAAAGAGAAACATAACCAATATCAAATGGGCTTGAGAACTGGCAGTTTTTTACTTGGAGCTCACATTCATAAAAATAAATAGCTAAAGGCATGAGAAAAGTGGTGATTCAAGACCACCCTTCAAATGACTAACTGTCCTCACAGACATCAGATCAGCAGGCAGTTAGTTCCACAGTCCCTGCATTGTTTTAATCTTAGGTACCTTCAGTAGGTCCAGACTGGATGATCTGAGAGATCTGATTGGCTGTTCTCGGTGAGCAGGTCAGAGATATAGGGGTGCCCTGCCATTTAAAGAGCCCTTTTGACCTAAGTATGCTTCATATATTTTTGTTTTTGATGACTGTTGAAGTATATCTATACGTTTTAAAGTTGAAAACACCTAGTTTTTACATGCAGGATACCTTAATCCAGCTGTATTCTCTGTCTGTATGACAGGGCAGCTCTATAAAAATTGGTCTGTTCAGCACTGCACTGCACCATGTTGTCAACAACTCTGCATTTATTGTCCAGGCTCTACTCTGCACTGGTTTTTCAATGGTTCTAAGCTGTGGATGAAACGATGTTGTGACATCACACTGGTTTACTTGGGAACAAGCTGTTTCAGACAGTTATGGCCCTTTTCCACTCGCCCTACTCGACTCTACCCGGCTCTACTCTACTCGCCTTGTGCTGCTTTTCCATTAGCCCCAGTCGCCTGCCCAACTGTGTGCAGTGTCGCTTCAAACAGCTGAGCGGCACTGCGAAGACGTCATTTTGAGCGCGACGCAGTAATCTGTGGCTTTTTGTCACAAATCGAGTAAAAAAGGAAGCGTAAGAAGGCTGCAGATGGCAAGAAATCCCCCTTGAGAAGCACAGGAGAGTTTTGGAAGCTATACAACAGAATGAAGCAGAGGACGAGAGCAATCGAGCTGCAAAGAAAAGACGTATGAGGGTAAGCTAACGGTAGCTACCGCTAGCATGCTAGGTCGTCGCGCTCATGACTCATCGATGACGACATTGTCCGACCAATCAGTAGCCAGCAGTCGGTGACATCATCTTTTATTATCGACTCAGCTCGCTTGGAACCAGAGCGGAGTAGGTACTAAAACTAGCTTGTTTTAGGAGGAACCAGGCTAGTGGAAACAAGCTGCAAATCGAGTAGGGTCAAGTAGAGTAGGGCCAAGGCGTGCTAGTGGAAAAGGGCCATTAGTTACTGTTACTTCATAGGGCTAGAGAGAGAAGTCTTGATGCTGCAGACTTTTTTTGTTCATAGAAGTGCTTTATCATGCAAAAAGGAGGGCATAATAAATTTGAAAAAACTTGATGTGGGCTCTTAAAGAGTAAGACTTCAGCACAGGTAGTGTGTTCTTATTCTTCTGTCATATTAGTGATCTGGCTACCTTATTTTTGATGAACTGGGGTCTGTTTTTTGAGAGGTTGGACATGTTTCTTAAGGTTCAAATTTTGATCTATTGTAATCCCTAGACTTATGAAGTACTTACTGTTTTTGAGGGAAATGGAGATATCACATAAATAAACTGTTGTCTCTATTTTGGGGACCAACAATGGGAATTTAGGTTTTGTTTATTCAGATATGTAAAATCATGTGACTTACAGTGGCATATTTCATTAATGTATTACTTAATGTTATGGACAGGACCAAAGTTTTCTGCGGTGGGGAAGATGTATAATGATGTGTAATGATGCATCATGTGTATCAGCAGCATATTATCGGTAGGAGACTGTACTAGTAATGTGATACCAAGAAACATGTACAGACTAACAGAGGGCTGCACTTCATAATCATTACAGATATTTTTAACTATTGAGAAATTGCCGAATGAAACTGTGAATGTTCTTTCTGTAAGGTTATATGTATTATTATATAAGGCTTTATGTATGAGTGCGTGTGTGATTGATGAAACTCTTGTTATCAAGGACTGAATTTGAGACACAAAACCCATAACCTTTAAGGTTCTAACTAATTGGTTCATTCATGTGTCAGAGGAAACATTTGTGCTTGAACAGAATTTCCTCAGTATTATTGAGGTATTACATTATCACTTAAGGGAGGATCATGGACTCGAATGACCCTTAATCTTGTCAAATGTAATCTGCTCTTTCTTGAGTCAAGTACACATTTACTTTTTAAAAAATCTGATTCAAGAAAGATCTCAAAAAGCCCCTTTAAAGTATCACATCTACAAGTAAAGAATGATGCTTAGGCCAAATGACCTTGACTTAGCCTACTTGTTAAAGGTGTGGGGTACATGGTACAATGTACATGGCAGACAGTGAGTAAGGGTGTTTCCTGCTAAGTGTTTGTATTGAAGTTCAATGCTCTGGTTTGAATTATAAAGGTATCAGAGACTGCACTTGTAATTACATTTATGTTGAAATCTAAATAGTTTTCGGTACTAAGACCTGATTTAAACCAACGTATCTTAGAGATCACGTCCCTGTATATGTTAAGAAAAGCCCTCAACTTGAAGTGTGTATGTTTTTCCAGGCTTCAGGATGCAGTGAGCCTTGTGACTCTGTTTCACATGGTCCACCCCTACAGTGAGTCAGCGCAGGAAGCTGCCAGCCAGCAGGCCACTGGCACCCACCTGCTGAAGGTGAACACACTCAACCTTTGAATTATACATCTGCTGACTTATCTCTCTCTATCTTATAAAGTACTTCTTTGCTTTACTTTGTGTCACCATTAAATCTAAAAAGAAAATCATGTCACCCAGATTATAACATCTTGGGTATTAGAGTATATCAGGAGTTAGCATAGCTCATGAGAGGTCGTGTCAAGGCCGCTTCTTCTCAGATTTCCTGTGTGAGAGGTTTGGGTTTGTCTCCAGCGTGGGAACTGTGGGGCCGAGCTCAGGACACATCAGGTCTCATTAGCACTTGCAGCCCCTCTGCCTTGAAGTAGTAAGAGTGACATTGAGACTGACAGCCATTTAATTTGAGAGGTTAGCCGCAGGAGACACGGGTGTCTGTCTGCTATCATACAGGGCCTCTCATTTAGTCATGCTTGATTCTTAAGTACATACTTAGCTGTGTTTTATTAGTGTGCTACTAAAACAATGAATACTGTGATTGTACTTGTAGATTTTAGATGTTTTTGCACCGCCCCAAGCACTAATCACTCTGGTCCCTTTCTTCTACGCTTTCCTAACCTTTGACCATTCTTCCTGCAGATCTATGCCCAAAAGGAGTCCCAAAGGTCAGGATATATTGAGCTCGCCATGCAGGCGTATGAACAGATGGATGCTGAGAGCTCTTCTGCCTGACAGGCCAACACTTAAATAATTGTGTTCCAATTTAGAGAAAGAAGTTGAATACATGTCCATAAGCAACAACTTGGAAATCATTCTTCAACCAGTAGCCTGGAGCTGTGACTCTGAAAGTGCAAATAAGATTTTCTGTCATGTGTGTTGTGTTATGTTTGCAGAGACTTTAGAAAAACATCCTCATTGTCAAAACAAAACAAGTTGTGTTAAATGAAATTATGTACATAATCAAATAAAAATCTTTGTATTTGTATTTGTGTGAAATGTTTTGGTGTGAAATAACTTGAGGCCTTGACATTACAATAACCACCAAGGGGTTAGATCCCTCAATCAATCAATAAACAATTGCTGGACTGTAAAAACACATGGGTGGGTCAGAAGAGGGATAGGACACCTTTGTATGTATCTAGATAAAAGGTCATATGCTCATCAACCTCTACTCTATTTAGATTATTCCTGAGTCAGATTAGAAACTTCTGGACATTTGTTGAAATACCGTTTGACAGTTTAGA
The DNA here is from genome assembly GCA_036419115.1 of Scarus forsteni. Classification (NCBI taxonomy): domain Eukaryota; kingdom Metazoa; phylum Chordata; class Actinopteri; order Labriformes; family Labridae; genus Scarus; species Scarus forsteni. Next base: position 6,821,584 of record JAZDUH010000229.1, on the reverse strand, counting down.
TTCACCATTTGCAAGTAACATTTGATCATGACATCTAGACCAGTCGGAGGAAATGGGCTGCATCAGAGCCACATGTGGACACCTTGCTGTATATGAATCTTTAGTCATAGTTCCTCGGTTTGTGCCAGACTAGCTGGTCTATATTAGCAATTGGTGGTCTACCACGATTTTCGTACACAACCATCTGTAAGGTATACAAAGACCTAGACCAGGGCTACCACTGGTAGAGACCCCTTTACTCAGTATCGGCTATCGATAAAATGTCAAAGTGTGCCAAGAAGTATCAGTTTTTTCAACTTAAAATGCCAATAAATGAGTACTGCTAAATGCATTAGTGGACAGGAAATGAGAAAAAGGACATGTCACACGAACATCAGGTGACACTGACAAAGACGAAGAGCTCTGTTGAATCATGCAAAGGTATGAACTAAAAACCTTGTCTGTTAAAAAGGAAAGTATAAGCATATTATCTACACAGACATAATAAACCTACTCAGACAATTACAAGATAAACAGTCCTCAGTCACGTAAGTTAGGTTTGTGTAGGCATAAATGCAATGCCAAAAGCTCAGCAATTGGGATTTTTGTTGACAACCATCTCATGGGAGCGCTATTTAATTGCTTCAGATGTCTTGTTCAGTCCTCGACTGCTTCTCTATAGCCCTCGACTGCATCTCTAATTTGGTCCTGGACCACCTCTCTATAGGCCTAGATTGCTTTTCCTAACATACACAGGATCTGGAGCATTATTGAATCTATTTACAATTCTATCAGAGGTGTCATGCTGATGAAAGAACTCAACATTTTTAAAGTCACTATGACAGTTATCAGAATATATAACCAAGATTGAACCTGATGGATGGAGGGTCGTACGAGCATGTAGTATTAACCTCAGATGGAGCTGTGGATTATTGTAGAGATACTGTTTCCTGGTTCATCATGTCAGGGTACTTAAGTTTACTTTACACCCTCTACTTAATTGAGTCCCATCACCAAAAATATGGTTCAAAGTTCTCTTCTTTTGTGTTCTGCATTGAGCAGTCATTGTTGGGTAGTGATAATTTAGGATGATGGTGGATCCAAGATATTTCCTTCTACTTTGACTGCAGTTGGCGAAGCTAGCAGAACTTTGTGGGGTCCGTCAAACCTAGTCTATTTCCACTTGGATTGTCTGTGATGTTTTATCTTTGCCCAGTCTCCAGGCTTGTAGTCATGCAAGGCCCCAGTCAGGGGTCTAGTCTGGTCATGCCAAGGAAGAGAATAATAATCTCTGCTAGTAATCAAAAGTAGACACCAAGCTTCAAATCATGCATTTGTTACCCTGTTGGTGATTTAGCAAGCTTTCCCCCGAGGTAACATCTCCCATGCACCATTTAGCAGGGTGTCAATGCTGTGAATGACATGTTGGGCCTGGCTAATGCAAAGGGTAGCGCTTCACTCCAATTAATTTTCCTATCAGCCATTACTTTTATCAGTTTGTTTTTCAGGAGCTTACTCTGGTTTTCAATTAGACCTACACTCTCTGGATAATAAGAGCAGTGCAGATTCATTTTTAGCCCCAGTAAATCTGTTAGCTGCTTTAGAATTTCTCAGACAAAGCTGCAATCAGATGATAATTTTAGTGGTATACCCACCCCATTGAGGGATAATCTCTTTGAACAACCATTTTGTGACAGTGTCTGTTGTTTGATTAGCACAAGGGAAAGCCTCCAACCACCCAAAGAATGAACACACCATTGTTAGTACATATTTTATCTCATGGTATGCATTGAGCTCAGTAAAATGTCCAATATTGCCCTGGTCAATTTTCTATTTTAATTTCTTCTACATTTGTCAGTGCTGCTTTCATATTAATTTTGGCACAGATTGCACATTTAATACATGCTTCTACTTCTTCTACTTGCATGTCAGTCCAGTGCCAAATTCTCCTCAGCACCCCTACCATAGTGGTCTGACCACTGTGGTCTTAATGAGCCACTTCTGATGCTATTGAATACCACGCTTTTGGCAAAATGGGTAAATCATTTTGTGTCCAAATTCCCTCATTAGTCACTTGTTTTTCCTGCTACATTTGGAATTACAGAACATATCTTTCCTCTGGACAGCACATCCTAATTATGAGGGAAAATAAAATTCTAACACTTGTTCAAAAGGCTGGCCAGGCGCCTCCTTTGGGCAGTCCCCAGAACCTTCTGTCAAGGGGACACTGTTGTGCCTATTCCAGGAATCACAGTTGTCGACTACCGTCTACCATCCTATAAAAGTGAGCTGGTCCCACTTTTGACACCAATGCTTTATTACTTTAGATATCTACTTCGCTCCTACACCACTTCTCTTTTATCAGTCCTAGACTGCATCTCTATACTTTTATATACTTAGATTGCTTCTCTAGTTCAGTCCTGGATCATATCTCTATCAGAGGAGAGAGATCAGAACACTTGTGACACAGTTTGTTGTGTACGTTTAGGAGATGATTAACTCCAAACCTACAAACATGCTTATTTAAGATGCACACATGGGGAATCAGAGTTAATGGTCAAAGTACAAACTTCATGTGGAAACAAAGTGACAGGTTTACATGTAACGTTCATGTGAGAACAAACAGAACAGAGTGAAAAACACATTAAAAAGCCAAGTGTCCCAGGACTTTTCTTTTGCATTCATGATAATCATATTCCAAAGGGTTTAAAAAGAACGGCTAAACATAAGAGCAAATATCCAGTGAGCAAAATTGTCACTTGTTGACAATGGTTCTTCTATTTAGAATATCCTTGGGTCAAAGTGGACAATTTTTGCATGACCTTCTTATGAATTACCATTTGCAATTAAATCTTGGATCATAAGACCCAAAGTCTGGCCTTGTTGATGCCAGAGGTCAGAGGAGAATTGCCAAAGTGGTTTATGATTAAAAAGCCAATGACTGGTACCTGTATTTCTATCATACTCTTAGTTAAAAGTCTGTTTTTTCTTCACAAGACATAACTTGATTTTTTTCTTCGCCTTATTTGGGGTTTCCTGAAATTTTTAACAACTTGGTTTCTTGGCAATGAGATGACTCAATAAGGCCTGCTTGGGAATCAAAGTTTCCAACCTTTGACGTACACATTGGACTCCAAAAATCAGATTAGGTGTCACGTTAACAAGCAATGGAAACAATGAACAAGAGGCCTGATAACTTCTAAAGTATAAACAGTTGATCCCAGAGTCAAAGTTTATATTTATGCAAATATTAAAGAACAAGTATTTTTGAAACATGACATTCTGGTGTTTAGCTCCTGCAAATAAACATCACGACAACAAAGTTCCTCCTTGCTTGGCTGTTTCTAGCAAGACTTACAAATAAGAGACAATACTGATAAAATATTAATGTTTTATTCACTTATTCATGTTCATATGCACACCAATCCTTTAAGGGACAATCCAAATAAAAGGCACTTGTAACAGAAACATTTTGGAGTTTTAAACAGTTTGCTGAAAAACCAAAAGCGTGTGTCATTACCATGTGTAACAAGGAAAAAAACACTGAAGGGGGTTTAGAACAGGAGCTATAAAAGACAATGAATGTACCCCAGATGAGAACTTGTAAAAAACCTTATGCTTGTCAGCAAGTCTAAGTATTTTGTCAAGTCTAGAATGGAGAAAAACTGTTTATATTCAGAAGACATAGGCAGCTTTTTCCTACATAAAAATATCGATCAACAGGAATGTGAAAAGACAAAATGAGTAAATTCATCTTGATGAAACAGACAGCTGGATAACACTCTGATCAACAGCAGTGCTACTCTGAGGTATAAGTAAGAAAAGAGGTACTGAGAATCCTACATGACCCTTTGCTGGCCCTTTGATTGGTCCACTGACCTGACAACAGCAGGTCCCTTTTTGCACTTATTATTGCGGAGCCGCTTCCAGTTAAACAAACTTGTTCAACTCTGTAATTTTGTCTGTGTAATTTCACTAAAACCAAGTTTACAAATCAATCCAACCAATTAGACACTTAAGCTGAATTGCAGGTAATTTGTAATAACTGTCGATAATCTATGTTCATTCTAAAAGTATAAGGAACATGTCTACAGAAGCTAAGGCTCAACAAAGGATCATTTTTATCTGAGGAAGTACATAAGAACATAAAAACAAGGCACATTGCACCACACTATGGAAGCTCTCTTTAACTGTCACTCCATGATCAACCTTCTTTGAAAATGACATATGAGGTCCAAGCTTAGTCCAAGACATCACTTCAATACTTCAAAATCCACATAGACAATGATTTTCCTCTCCTTATAACCCTCATTTTCCCTTTAACATGACTTTAACAATTTTCTACCATGATTACTGTTTAAGAAAGTCACCACCTGATTGTATTGCTTCAATAAGAATTAAAGTAGCACAGCCTAAAGACTCAAAATAAATGTCTAAATTTGGACATATTGGTCATTAAGTACCATAAATTGAAGCATTTCTCTGTCAATTTCCTCCTCACACTCTTGTTTGGTACTCAAAATAAATGTCTAAATTTTAACATTTTGGTCATTAAGTACCGTAAATTGACATCATTTCTCTTGATCTATTAACACCAATGTAAACAAGTCTTTGGTTTTCAAATATAGGCATGTTCTTTCTATTCACTCAAGAAATCATCATCCAGGTTCACATCTGACGTGTCAATGTCTTCCAAGTCAAAGTTGTCCAGATCCAGATCATCTAGAGCCTGCAGGGAGGACAAAGTGTTTAGTAACAAAAAGATGTTTTAGTCCAGGAATGGTGAGAAATGTTATTTTTCGAGTCAGATCTTAGTAACCATCGAGGAGGATAAGGGAAAAGCAAAAATTAAGTGGAGGATTTTTTTCATGATACACTTCCACTTCCTTGAGAGTTTAATTGAAAATTTAAAAAGTACAGTATCAAAATGAGCTTCATAGTTTTTGGAAGTTTTAAAAATAAATGTACTGTTTTTTTTTCAGGTGAAAGAGAATGAATAACAAATAAAAAACAAGCAAAGACAAAAGCAACAACCAACCAAACAACAAAACAATATAAATACAATAATATCTAATATGACAATATGTAAATATAACTTAACAAAAAGTCACATAAAACCTTATACTCCAGATTAATTATTAGACCCACCCATAAAACACCAGCCCACATACATGATAAACCAAGATTCAAATCTGCATCTTTAATGTAACAATCCTACATCTTTATTTATCACATCTCCCAAACTTTTATTATCAATTGTGTTTTACAATTGTAAAACATTTTTCCACTCATGTAATAAGTATGGTATTTAAAAGAATGTGTGACATTTGAAAGAACAGAAAAAAATAATTTACAGTGTTCATTTTACAACACTGTTTTCTGAGTGGGTATTGTTTATTACCTAATGCGTGGTTCAAAACCTGTTTTCTAATGTGCATATATAAAAATTTCAAGAAAATAACATGTTGAAGTATAAAGAAGATAGGGCTGGGCGATATGGCCTAGAAATAAAATCCCCGATTTTTTTCCACAACACTCGATTTACGATTTTAATCGATTTTTCCCTCCCTAAAAGAAACAAAACTCCCAGTGACATATAAATGAAACAAATCAAGTTTTGCCTTTATGTTGTCTACATGTTTCCCTCTTAAAGTCAAAGTCTGGGTCATAAAAGGTTGATTATGTAGTATAAACGTAGGCAGGTTTGTCTACATAAACACTAAAAGGCTGAGGTATTTTTATAGTATAAGCATCAAACTCTTTGGTCAATATTTGATCTACTTAAATAACAAATACAAGCCAATAAAAGTGCTTGTGCAAACCCTACAAGGCTGACCATCATGAAAATTGTAATTTTTTAAAAAATTGCAACTACTTACAATTGGGCTAAGGCAAGCAAAAAAATCTGGATTTTTATTTTTTTAAATCTTCTGCAGAAAATAATTCAAATTAATCAATTTAATAGATTTTTTGCCCAGCTCTAAAAGAAGAAAAGTTAAAATACATCTAATAGATTGTGAATTTTGTCAAAAGGCTATAGAATATATATATATATATATATATATATATATATATATATATATTTATATACACACATATATATGTATAGATATATATGTATGTGTATATATCTATATATCTATATATCTATTTATATATATATATATATATATACACACACACATATATATATATATATACACACACACACATATATATATATATATATATATATGTGTATATATATATATATGTAAATAAAATTAAATCAAACTTTTTTTACACTAATTCTCGACTTTTCAACTTTATTTTCAAGATTTTGATCAACATTACTCTGGACATTCCTATTTTTATTTTGCCATTCTGGCCTTTTTTATGTCACTTTCAGTTTTTACTTGAAATACAAACTGAAAAATATTAAACCCTCACTTTCTCCTGCCTGTTTATCAATGTGATTAAAACAAATTTTTACCTCATCCACCATCTCATCCTCCAGGTCCTCTGCTGGTTTTTCAGCTCCATCTGGACCTTCAGCTCCCTCTGTCTTCTTCTCTGCTATGTTTCCCTCTACAGGTTCTGCTACTGGGAATAAAACCTCAGCCAGAGGGGCAACAGCAGGCAGCGTGGTGTCCACGGCTGGGATTTGTTCAGACAGTTCTTGCTTGTTTACTGGTGCTGGCATCATAACTGGCATTGTATCCTGAAGAAGGTCTTGTAATGGATCAAAGGATAAATCTGGAAACGTTTTGGCTTGCACAGGCAGATCTAACTGTTGACTGTCCGTGTTTTCAAAGCTGATGAGCTCCTCTACTGCAGCAGCTGATGGTTCTGTTGGTAAAACCAGTTCCTCTGTTACAGGAGCCTCCTCTGCTGCTGCATCTATGAGGGTTGGTGCTTCTGCTGGGATGATAACTTGTTCTTCATCATGTAGTGTTACTTTGCTTTCAAAGGCTTCCAATACATCGTTATCAACTGTTAGACCACTGCTAACCAGCACATTCTCGATTGTTGAGGATTCCACTGAAACTGTGTGACTTTGCATTTCTTCTGCTGCCATGATGGTGTCTGGTTTCATCTCTGAGATCAATGTTTCTGAAACTACCTCCTCGGCAGCTTCTTTCACATCCGTCTCAATTAATGACCCAGCATCCTCAGGACTGGACTGTGCTACCTCTGCCTCTTCAGGGGTGGATCCCAACCCTTTATCTTCCACAGAGGCTAATTCCTCTCCTGGAGGAGGGATATTCTCATCTAAAGGTACAGATTCTTCTTGCTTGGGTTCAACCAGGTCTTCTGTTAGAATGATAGGTGAATGGGATGCTGCTGCTGGAATGGATTCTTCTTCTGCTGCTTCTGAAATAGGATCAGTAATCTCCTCAGCTGCTTTTGTGTCTTCAGCTAACTCCTCCATGACTACTTCTGATTCTTCAGGTGCAGCCTCTGGCTCCAATGCTGTTTGTTCAGGTACCTCATCAGCTGTGTCTGCAGCTGTTTCTTCATATGCAGCCTCTGTCAATGCAGCTGTTTCTGTCTTTATCTCCTCTGTTAATGCTGCTGTTTCTGCAGGTCTATCCTCCATCACTGCTTCCTCTTCTGCAGGTGCAGCCTCTGTCACTGCTTCAGCCATTACTGTGCCATTCACAGTTGTCACAGTCTCCTGTTTCCAGAAAATATTTGAATATTATTCTATAATGTTATTTCATAATACTCACTTGCTCATATGAAGACCAATCCTGACATAAGTTAGAGGAGATTTGGGCAGTTTCTTTGGGGAGAAGTACTCATTATGTACAATTAGAATATATTTCAACACATCAGGTCAACGTGAGGTTGATTGGTACATAGCACACATCAGCAGTTAAAAAAAGTAATGTAGTTACCTCCGCCAAGGAGGTTATGTTTTCAAGAGTCTGTTTGTTTGTCTCTGTCTGTGAACAAAATAACTCCAAAAGTTACAGATGGAATTTGATGAAATTGTCAGGAAATGTTCAGCATGGTAAAAGGAAGAACCAATTCAATTTTGGTGTTGATCCGGATCAGAGTCTGGATCCACCAAGATGAAAAATGTGATTTTCGTGAATAACTAATGAACTAAAAAAGATATAGTTATGAAACAAATTGCTAATGGTATGTTTTCAAGGTCAAGAAATCTAAATATTGAGATGAAATAAAGGTAGGACTAATATTAATGGTAAAAATCACAATATGGGAGAGTGATTTTAGTTAAATATTTGATCTAACGATTTTCATGTGGGGAGACAAAAACTGGAACTGCAATAGTATAATCTGTTTCATAAATCTGTTTATACAAAGAACTAAGGGACGGGGCAAAAAACTAGCACATAAAACATGGTCCACGGTAAATATTGCAAGAATATTATATAACAATATATTACAAGTTACAATAACACAACTGTGTGCCTATTATTAGCACATAATTAATGTCTGGATTTTCAATCAAGACAATTATCATGCATATCAATACCTTCATTGAGTTTGTTGAAACAGAATGTTTCAAGAGATAAAATAGTTCTAAAAAATAGTTCATTGATCTCACCTCTGAATCAGTGATCTCTTCTTTAGGCACAAAACCTGCAGAGTCCTCCAGAACATTACGATCTTCGTTTGGCTAAAGAATAGAGAGACAGGTTTAACATAACTGATACTTGCATGCATAAACAGGTGTTATGTGTGGTACTTAGGATTCAATACCCCTCAGTGCATGAAAGTTTTACAGTACAGTTTCTGTGACTTCCACTGACCATGATGAGTGGGTATTCTGCAGCAGGTCTGACCCTGACATGAGTCTCCTTCAGGTACTGCTCAGCCAGCAGGGCCTGCTGGAGGCCAGGGAACAGGTTGCTGTACTGGGTGGGGTCAGCTAGAGCATCTGCTGCCTTCTGGTTGACCTTGGACAAACTCTCCTTCCACAGCTTCACCACTCTGGATAGAGGGATGAAAATGCAGCTTATGAGTGATGAATGATGTTAATATACAAAGATATACATCAAAGTATATGATAACTTTAGGACTGTTTTCCTTTTTCAAAATTTGGATTTGACTTTGTTTTTCTTTCTTGGATTAAAAATACAGAGAACCTAGACTGAGCTAATGTAATAAATTAATAAAATTAAATTTTGTTTGTAAAGCAAATGAAAGACATTAGACCATTCAAGTGCTTCTCACAAGACATCACAGCACCATGACAACAGGAACAAAAAAGCCTCCTGGAAGAATATATTGCAAAGTTTATTGAAACAGTAAATAAAAGCTCATCCTATTATCAAAAATAACTGCCTCAGCTTTGTCTGTGTGTAACATTGTTACCATCCACTCCTTCATTTGTTCAGTGAATTAACCTTCTGATTGTATGGGACCAGGGTCAACTGCTGACTTTTCTGCAGGTTATGGTTTTTGATTTCTTAGTTTTAATCATTTGAGACCACAGAAGCAAGTGAATGTTAATTTGGTCATATTTACCTGACACTGGGGTCTATATGTTCCATTTTGATGATGAGTTTTTTAATTTATTTTTCTTACCATCAACACTTTTATGAAAGTGCCAGGTCTTGCATACTAATACTTTTGCCTACACTGGATATTTTTCGGTAATTATGCATGTAAAATTTCAACTCCTCTGACCACTATAACGATAAAACATCCCCTTTTTAAGACAATCTGAAATATCAGAAAATGTATGCTGCAATTATGACTGATTAAAGGTTTTAAAGTTGTATATCCACTAAGACAAGAAACTTACTGAAATGCCCTTTGTAAATCTTTTGAGGATATCATGCCAATCATGCCTCTTAGTAACCTTTGGCATCTAATGATGTATGCTTCCATCAAGAGGATAGAAGAAACTAGAAAAGCACTCGGAGAGTGCAGACCTCTGCCATCGCCACAGTCCTCACCTTTATTGTCACTTTCACCATAAATATTAGTCCTACCTTTATTTCATCTAAATATTTTGATTCCTTGACCATGAAAACATACCATTAGCAATTGGATTCATAGTGATATCTATTTTAGTTCAGTAGTTATTCATGAAAATCACATTTCACCATGGCGGCTCCAGATGGTGGTCTGGATCACTCCCAAAGTCTAATCATTGGTTCCTTGTCCCAATACAGACATTTCCTGAACATTTAATCGAAATCCATCCAAAACTTTTGAGTTATCTTGTTAAAAGAGAAACAAACAAACACACAAACTAACTCACCAACAAACAAAAAAACAAACAGACACTGGCAATAACATAACCTTCTGGCGGAGGTAATTAGGTCCATCTGATTGGTCCATGGACTAACCGTAGTTTCTGTTTCTTTGAGGGTCACATTGGGGGTCAATAGCAATAACACTGCTAGGTTTTCCATCATAAAAAAGTGTTAAAAAGTATGACTAACAAGTTTATCACCCCTGATTCACAAATGCACAGTTGCTGAATAAAACATTGGATTTATGGCCAGATAGAAAATTGTCAGAAAGAAATAAATCTGACCTGAAGCTTTCTGTAAATTGACAAAAGAGCTACCTTTAAAACACAGTTATTCCCATTAAGATGTGTTGCATGATTGCAAAATACAAGTTAACAATGTAAATGGTCCTGCTTTTGGGCTGCTGGCAAGCCCGGAGGGTGTTAGCATTATCATTTTATTTAACTGATTTTTTCAAAAAGTGTATTTGGTGCTATATTATTTAGGTGTGTTTAAATTATATAGCTGTCATTTTATTTCAATTCATATCCTTTTCTTTTAATGTCTTTTTAATTGTATCAGCATTTTTATTCATGCCTCATTTTTTAACTGTTTGCTTCCCCCTTGTTCCCACAAAGAAAGAGCATTTCCTCAGTGTCTATTTTATACAAAGTTCCTCTTCATATTTTTTTTTAACCTTATGTCTGGATTATGGATTGTGAGGGTAGTTTTATATTTCGAACTTTTATTCATCTGTTGTTTGTTTGTAGGTTGAGTGTTCAGGGCTACATAGTTTTAGATGAAAAGTGTGATCAAATGAAGTCTAATTGATAAACTGATTGATAATGAGAAAGAGAAAATAAAAAACATGCCAAAGAGCACTTTAAACACCAATATGACTCCTTTAAACAAATGAGGTCCCAGGACAGACATTTGGGGAACTCCACATGTAGTTCTTGGTCTCTCAGGTTTAAGAATGTCTATTGACACAAAATAGTCCCTGCCTTGTAGTCACCCAGTCCCCATCAGTGCACTCTATCACCACTTCCTGCACATATTTACTCTACAGAAAGAACCTCACCTTGCCACATGGCTGGGTAGATATGTCCTTGCCAGAAATGCAGCTTCTGGCAACCGATCTGTTTTGATGAGAAGTTCCAGACATTTTTCCAATCTGTACAAAACACAGAGTGGTGATTACAAGAACATAAATTAATTTCAAAATTAAATTAAATTGTTGGCTCCCTTCACTAATCCCTTCTCACTCCACCCACCTTCCTTGCATGAAGTAGGTGAGAAAGGCCACATTGGTCTTCCCGTCCCTCTCAGCCCCCTCTGCCAATTTTCCTACCATGTTGGCGTTGCCAGAGGCCGTGGCCAACAACAATAATCCCCCATAATCCTGAGCTTGGTGCAGACACTCCTGGGCCAGGCTAAACTGGCACTTTGTCGTGGCCAGCTCTGCCAACTGCTTCCATTTCTGCTCTGACTGGAGTTCCCACAAGTCACAGTGCCAGAGAGACAAGAGAGAGGATTATCACAGGAGGAGAAGCATGAACCGTAGAAAACACTGTAAAGCCTTAGGGGAGGCCAAAGTCTGACTCTATGTATTAGCCTTTTAAAATAAAAAATCATTGAACATAATCCTTTAATCCAGATGAAAATCACTGTGGATTATCGACTAATGGTTTAAAAATTGTGAACTAAGGCTGTCAAATTTAGCAAAGTTCTTCAATAAGACAGCATTTTAATGCCCAAAGTGAAATGGATCACAACTTTTTCATTTTTGTGTGAAGCAGAGATGAAATTTTTTGGCAGCTTAAGGTCTTTATTAGAAAGAGACAGGACAGTAGAAAGGGTTAGAAACATGGGGGAAAATGATACAAGACAGATTAGAACACAGTAGGACAACAGCTTCTGATGATGGTGTGTGTAGACATAAACACTAAGCTATGTGCACCCTGACAATAAAAGGTATAAAGTACCCTCAGTTATTTTCTGTGTCTATGTTACAAATTAACACTCTGCAAAAGCTACTCTTTAATTTTACGAAGTTGCCAATGGTCATTGTTTTTAGCACAGAAGCTCTACAGACTATTAATGTTTTGGAATTGTATTGGTTTTCTTGCAAGCCACCTACAGAGCTAAACCTGCACTGCAAAAAAAGTATCCTGGATTAAGAGTGAAGGACAAATGATTCTTAATCTTCTTTCTAGTATCCTCACAACTGGAATCTTTACAAGGTGAGCCCACTGAAGACCAACACAAAAAAACGAACACACTGATGTCAGAAATAGGAAAAAAAGAACATTTTACCAAAAAATTAAGCATCAGGATTGCTTAGTAGCCTGATATTCAGCATTAGCTAGCATACCTGTTTTGCAAAGTTTTATCAACAGACCTGTCAATAAAATATCCAGTCAGAGTTTATGCGTCACCCTACATGCTTGGGTTTCTCAGGGTACTCAGGCTTCCCATAAACCAAAAATATGCCAGTTAGGTTAAACAGTGACTGCCTGTGGGTGTGAATAGTTGCCTGTGTCTTTATGTCAGCCCTGTGATTGACTTGTGACCAGTCCCACATGTACCCAATCTCTCAGCAATTGACAGCTCGGATGAGCTCCAGCCCCTTGCATCCTTAAATAAGATAAAAAAGTACCTATTATTGATGCATGGTATGTTAATAGCTTACCAAAAAAATAAATAAATAAATAAAATACTTCAGCCAAGGAGGTGATGTTTTTGCCTTTGCTTTACCTTTGCGTTTATCTATTTGTTAAAAAAAAATATGCAAAAACTACCAGACAACTTTGCTAAAAGCTTCAGGAGACGTCAGTAATGGAGCCAACCTATAAATAAATGTATTTCTGTGGTGGTCCAGAAAACGTCCCTCAGTGAAAAATCGTTTTCGCTCATTGTCAAATTAATAATGATAAACATCATTTCAAGTTGAGAGGTGGGTTTTTAAGATCAAGGGATCAAATTGTGAGGGTTACTTTATCATGGAACTATTGCTTGCCATTGTAAGCTACCGTAGCAGAGGCTTGCAATCTCAAAGTGCTGTCTAGTTGGAAATACTTTTTTTCCTGTAACGCTCCTTTATGAGGCATCATCGAGTGTGATTTCTAAAAAACAGTTTATTGAATTTGCAATAAAAATATAATGAATGCAATCCAAAATCATTAAAAAGTAGCTTTAAAGGTGCTATGAGGAGAATCTATTCCGGGCAACATAAAGACTCTGCTACCAATGAGCACGCACTGCGACTGTCGTAATGCTGTGTTCCAGTAACCTCGGAACTGGGAGTGACATCATCTCCGACTTATCGACGTTCCAGTTGAAGTCGGAAAAAAACATGTCGATCTACCAGGCTATTGTTAGCTGTTGTTAGCACGCCCTGCGTTGTTGTTCACGAATATCACATTAAGAATGTGATTATCACTATGGCAGCATTTTTGTAAATATAAGTCTAACAATACTATGTATACAGCTGATCTAGAGCAACACACCCCAGTCAGAAGTGCAAATAAATTGATTATTACAGGAGCTAAATAACACTTCGCACTGGGGGCATCCATCTTCGATTGTCAACTCGGGGGTGGCGAGGTTTCACCGAGTTCCCAGTAGGAAATTCCGACTTCGGGGGACGTTCCAGTTGCAGTTTCCTACTCGGAACCCGGAAATTTCTACTTCTGCCTACAACTGTAACGCACCAAAAGACGTGACCCAAGCCAAAGCGTGCTTTTGTTGTGATGCTAATAAATGCAGCTCGGACCTTCCTCAGAACTCTGTATTGCTTTACAACTTCTTTTTTCAACAACTTACAGGATGCAAAGCGACGAGGTAATGTATCTCTTTCTAGTTACGTAGCTGTAGTTTTTGACGTGTGACAACAAGCAATTTTTGGAAAACTTATTATCGTGGTTTTGTAGCCGGCCGTCCAACCTGACCACTTGGCTAAGGAATAGTATTTATTGATAACCTATTTTGATGCTATAAAACTCATCTTAAAGTGTGTATTTCGATCAGGCATATATCTAAAAGTGAGACTTTTTTGTAATTACTTAGAAACTCCTCATAGCCTCTTTAACTGCCTTTTAATTCCATTTTTAGCATACTAAACTTAGCATCAGTGGTTGCTTTCTGTTCAAAAACATAGAAGTTGGTGATATTTTTTGATAAAACTATATGTATTTTCCTTTTGTTAATATCATTAGTAATAACAATTGTCTCTCTATACGGTTGTTATCTTGGGGCATAGCCACACTTGGCCCAAATGTTCTGATTTGTGCTGCACAAGCAAAACTGAGTCATTTTGATTAAAACAGCCTTACAGCACTCAGCAATTACTAACTAACTATTAACTTTTGTTGATAGGAATTGTCATTTTAGCTGCACTTGTGCGTCTGTGATTATAAGCACAATGGGCCAATGCTAACCTCTTTGAAATAGCTAAAGCCAATCTAGCTCAACTTAAGAGGTGAAACTTGTTTGATTACATTCATACATGCATCAGTAGTTGTTTATCCCTAGTGTGGAGGAGGCTAAAGACAAGGATTCATTTCAAGGTATTTTCCCTGCCTTCTATATTCAGGTATCTATTTTAGCCAGAGTATGAACTGATGGCACCATCAGCTGTAGCCGTTTTTTAGTTTTTATCACCCTGCAAGCACCCTGAAGATCTAAACACAGATCCCTCAGAGAGGGTTAGTATGCAGCTACTACTGAAGAGATGACTTTCATATTTGTGTGTTTGTGTTTTCTGACCTCTGCCTCTATGGCCAGCTGATAAGCTATCTTGACCTCTCCCAGCTGTAGGGCCAGCTCAAACTTGTGTTCTGGGTCTGTGGACACAGCAAGGGCCTGCTGCCTGAATCCCTGCACAAAAAAGAGACACAGAAAAGCATAAAACATTTCTTAATTCAGTATTCTGCCCTGTCATCTGTTTTTATGTAAATCCCTGTAGCCAACGGTGGGATGTGTAAAAGTATGAATGTGAAAAAGGACATGGTCAAAGAGACTGCGTGAGAAGCAAAACCAATTTCAGGATGTGAATTTCTCTGAGAAATGCAGAAGAATTTTGCCAAGAGGTTTTTGTCCATCTGGCTTCCTGATGTCTGTGAATTATGCATTCATTCAAATCCCGAATTCACGGTCAGGTCGAGCTCGATAGCACAGAGAAAGGACTTGAAGGGCATTCATACCTGTTTCTCTAAAAAGTGGGCGACCCTGATCCTCTGCTCTTTAGGTATCGTGGGTAGAACCTTGTCAGCAGTGTTAAAGTCCCTCCTCATTACAGCTGTTTGGTATTCCAGAACTGAAAGCAGCAGGGCGTAGCTGATGATATTCAGTTCCTTGTCTCCGAGGTAGAGACGATCATCCTTGGGAATATAGCCCAGCAAGTACATGGTCCTACACATGACAAAATCAGCTGTAAAGCATTTGTATCAGACTTTTCAGACACAAGGGTGGTAACAAGAGGTGGGGGTGAGAGCATGATGTGCAGCACAGTTCTGCAGCCAAACAAAAAAAATAAAAGACAGTGCTGGTTTGTATGCAAATATTTGGGTTTTGCAAAAATGATAATTAACTGAAACAATCGAGTGTCTTAAAACTTAAAAAAAAACATCAGGAAGATTCTGTTGTTTTGTTTTTCTGATTATCACAACTACCCTGACTAACACAAGCAGTATTTCTTTTTAACCTAGTGTGTATGTTTCTAGTTCTCATCCTGTCGTGCGTCTTAACAGAATTAGAGCTTTAGATTTTGCTTTGCATCATGCAGCTTTTGGTGCTCGTTGTCCAGACTAAACTCCTAAAACATGTAACTGTCAGTTTCCAATTAAAAGCATCACATTCTGTGCTAATATTTTGCAAACAAGACTTTGGCATCAATGAGCTGTTTTTATTTGCCTTTTGCCAATTATTCATAATATGAATGAAAAACAGACAAATGACATAAAAACTTCTCTTACTTTAGGGGCACAACAAGAAAACAAACTAAACTGAACGGAAACATTAGACTTACTGCAACCTTGTCATAGATGCAATTTACCTGTCCAGGTGAGCAATGGTGATGATCTCCCCACCAACATAATAGTTTAATCTGTTCAGGGAGTTTGTGTAAATGAAGCAGTCTCCAACCCATACTCCAGTTTTCACCACCTCTGACACCTCCCCCAGCACCTGGTGAGCAAAGAGGGACATAGAGAAAATTACAAAATACAATACGCTTATTATATCAGTAACTTTAACTGCATATTACCATTGGCTCCCCATTCACTTTAGAGTTCAAGTTCAGATTTACAGTTGTGCCCAAAAGTTTACACCCCCCAGCAGAATTTCTGATTTTTTGGCCTTTTCTCAGAAAATATGAATGGTAACACAAAAACCTTTCTGTCACTCGTGGTTAGTGGTTGAGTGAAGACATTTATTGAAAAACGGATTAGTTTACTCTTTTTAAATCATAATGACAACAGAAACTTCAAAACTGACCCTGTTCAAAAGTTTACACCCACAGTTTTTAATACCTTGTGTTTCCCCCTTTAACATCAATAACAGCTTGAAGTCTTTTGTGGTAGTTATGGATGAGGGTCTTTATTTTCTCAGATGGTAAAACTGCCCATTCCTCTTGGCAAAAAGTAAATTCTTGGGCTGTCTTGCATGAACTGCACATTTGAGATCTCCCCAGAGTGGCTCAATGATATTGAGGTCAGGAGACTGAGATGGCCACTTTAAAACCTTCACTTTATTCTGCTGTAGCCAATGGCAGGTTGATTTGGCCTTGTGTTTTGGATCATTGTCATGTTGGAACGTCCAAGAACATCCCATGCGCAGCTTCTGGGCAGATGAGTGTAAATTTTCCTCCAGTATTTTCTGATAACATGCTGCATTCATCCTTCCATCAATTTTGACCAATTTTCCTGTGCCTTTGTAGCTCACGCATCCCCAAAACATCAGTGATCCACCTCCGTGTTTCACAGTAGGAATGGTGTACCTTTCATCATGGGCCTTGTTGACTCCTCTCCAAATGTAACGTTTATGGTTGTGGCCAAAAAGTTCAATTTTGGTCTCATCACTCCAAATGACTTTGTTCCAGAAGTTTTGAGGCTTGTCTGTGCTGTTTGGTGTATTGTAAGCGGGATATTTTATGGCATTTGTGTAGAAATGGCTTTCTTCTGGCGACCCGACCATGTAGCCCATGTTTCTTGAAGTGTCTCCTTATTGTGGATCTTGAAACATCCACCCCAATTTTTTTCAGAGAGTCCTGTATTTCAGCAGAAGTTATTTGAGGGTTTTTCTTTGTGTCTCAGACAATTTTCCTTGCAGTTGGAGCTGAAATTTTTGTTGGTCTGCCTAACCGTGGTTTGGTTTCAACAGAATCCCTCTCTCTCCCCTTCTTAATTAGAGTTTTAACAGTGCTTCTTGGCATCCTCAGTTCCTTAGATATCTTTTTAAATCCTTTTCCTGTTTTGTGCAGTTGGATTACCTTTTCTCGCAGATCTTTTGACAATTCTTTTGCTTTACCCATGACACAGAAACCAGAAACTTCAACGTAGCACTGAGTGAAAGATGCACGTGTCTGTCAGGAGCTCAGAAACTCACTGAGCTTTTATACACACACACTGTGAATACAAGCTAATAGATCACAGAGAGGATGGTTACCTTTAGTAGACATTCAAACCCATTTGTGTCAAATTTTGTGCATGTTATCAGGCCAAAACTGCCAGGGGGTGTAAACTTTTGAACAGGGTCATTTTTAAAGTTTCTGTTGTCAATATGATTTAAAAAGAGTAAACTAATCTTTTTTTCAATAAATGTCTTCACTCAGCCACTAACCATGAGTGACAGAAAGGTTTTTGTGTTATCATTCATATTTTCTAAGAAAAGGCCAAAAAATCAGAATTTCTGCTGGGGGGTTTAAACTTTTGGGCACAACTGTAATTGTTTGTAGGGTGCTTTTCTCCCGATTTGATTTTGTCCAATTTTTTAGGTGCCAATTGCGATACTACAATATTGCCAATTTTTGCAATCTTCAATTAGTTTTTTTTACACCAGAAAAAGATGAACAATGATGATGCATACAGACTATATCAGGATAAATACACATCACATGTGAGTCTGTTTTTAGGATTTATTCAGCAATATATTTTAACCAGCTGTTTTACTCTCTCTTAAAAGTCTGGATTGCATTTAAGAGTGGCTTGTTAACACAGACTAAAATGAAGCATTTTAATCTGGAAAAACAATCAATTTTTGAACAAAAAAAAATCTATTTAAAATCGTCAAACACAAAATATGGTTACTTGTGTGAATAGATTTTTTCCTCTCACCCCTAATTGTTTGTTTAAAAATCTTGAAATGTATCTTGCCCTTGATACATCTTTGGTTTTTTAAAAGCCTACGTACACACTGTCAAGATCTTCAAGGTCTTCAGAGCAAGTTCTTCTTGCTGTCCCAAAGGCCAGACTGGAAACTCGAGGTGATCAGACCTCTACTAAATTATTGAATGGCCAAACTTGAAACTACATCTCAGCACTTGTGAAATGTTTTTGAGTCTAGCACTTGACTTTTTGTTCCATAACCCTCAGGATCTTTTCAGAACTTCAAAATAGCTGTCTTACATACAGCTCAACAATCCTACCACATTCTAAGACAGAAAGCTTTTTGCCGTTGCCATCAGGAGGTCATGGCATTGTGAATATCTGAAAAGAGAACGGCATGGAATTTTTGAGCAGATTTTGGCCTTTAAAGGCTGTGATCTTAAACTTTTTTTATCAGCTGACAAAAGCTTGTGAGTAAATTTTCCTTGCTCTATTTTTTGTCTTTCACTACCATTTCTTTCTTTTTGCAAACTCATACAATTTTTCAACTGGTCAAAGAATTTTGATCAGGAATGTGTTAGGTGTTTTTTTTAATGTGCACTTTCGTGATTTTTTAAGTAGCACTACTTTTACTAAGGGAACAGCATTTTAAACTCTTCCTCCCTGCTATAAGGACCAATTAGAATTATGTTATAATCAGTTACAAGAAATAATATATTAACACAAGATATGAACGATCAGTTAAGGAGAAGCCACTAAATCAGATTTGAGGGTTAAAGAAGTCTAAAAATTGAAAATATTTCATCAGAAACATAAAAAGAAATGGTAACAAACAACAGCAATAAAAAAGTTATAGAGAATACAGTTAAAGGAGTGAGAGAGAAATTAGATGAAAAGAAATAAAAAAAATAAGAGTAAAGAGATATTAAGATAGCCAACAAAGTAGAAACAAAAGTAAAATGGCAATAAAATATGTTACATAAAAAAGCAGGAATATAAAAGTGAGTGGTAAGAGTGGATTTAAAAGACTTCATTTAAGATGCTTTTCTTCTGCTCCTTCAAATGGGCTCCAAATACTTGCAGATAAAATTAATTTCCAGAAATTCAGTACAACAGGACACTGACCTCAAAGGCGTCCTCTATCCCGTCCTCTGTTATCTCTGCCTTGGACTCCTGGGCTGCTGCCACTTTCTCTGATAGGTAGCGCAGCACAAAGAAAGACTCACTTGTAGCGATACACACCAGCTCGCCAGAGTCGGACCAGAAGATCTATTGACAGAAAGAAACATGTTATAAAATCAGAAAAGATGGACTGGTGGAGAGGCAGAAGACGGATTAACAACAGTAAAACTCACATGTTTGGGCTGGATCTCAATTCGACGGACCAGTTCTGCACTCTCCCACTCGTAGAAGGCCAGGCCAGTGTTTGACCTCACACCCAGTAAAAAGCCCCCAAAGATGCCTGGGGTACAGCAGCATGCCCCACATTACAAACATGCACACTGAGAACAGTAACTTTTGACCTGATAACTTCCACTGTGGATTTTTTTAAGCTTCACATTAATTATAGTACCCACTATGATAATAAAAATCCAGTGAAAACTGAATCAGCCAAGGAAGTCACCTGATTGTCATTTTCTTTGGTATGCAGACACTTAAAGTAGCATTTTGTCACTGTTGTCCAAAACCTCTCACAAAAATGGCCAGTTTTCAGTCAAGGAAAAAAAGCTATTCTGCTCAATGTATAAAAAATTGTATAATTATAATCTCTTTTTCAAATAATATTGATAAAACGTACTCATCAATATAATGGTTGACTAATAACACTGTTGTATGACAAAAAAAATGAAAATCCTAAAACAAAGATGAGATGTTCTTGCCTAACAATGACAACACTATTTTTTTTTTCACAAAAAACACTGCATTAGCAGGACCCAAATGACTGACCTTTCAAATCTTCATGCACCCAAAGCCTTTTCTTTCATGATGTACATCATAAATGCACTCTATGTAAAATAAAAGCTAGGGATCTGATGATTGGGTTCACATTGTCACACTTACGTGACAATATGAAATATCAATCTACAAAACCCAAAACCAGTGAAGTTGGCACGTTGTGTAAATCGTAAATAAAAACAGAACACAATGATTTGCAAATCCCTTTCAACCTATATTCAATTGAATACACAGCAAAGACAAGATACTTAACGTTCAAACTGGTAAACTTTATTTTTGCAAATATTAGCTCATTTGGAATTTGATGGCTGCAACATGTTTCAAAAAAGCTGGCACAATCGGCAAAAAAGACTGAAAAAGTTGAGGAATGTTCATCAAACACTTATTTGGAACATCCCACAGGTGAACAGGCTATGATTGGGAACAGGTGGGTGCCATGATTGGGTATAAAAGCAGCTTCCCTGAAATGCTCAGTCATTCACAAACAAGGATGGGGCGAGGGTCACCACTTTGTGAACAAATGCGTGAGCAAATTGTCCAACAGTTTAAGAACAACATTTCTCAACGAGCTATTGCAAGGTATTTAGGAGAATTTCATCATCTACGGTCCGTAATATCATCAAAAGGTTCAGAGAATCTGGAGAAATTAATGCACGTAAGTGCAAGGCCGAAAACCAACATTGACTGCGAGCCATATACGAGCCAACTTCACTGGTTTTGGGTTTGCACATGAAATTTTGAAACAGGGTAGAAAATCACATTTTTCCAATAAGATGTATTTAAAAAAAAAGAAATTACAGAAAGGTACCTGTAACATTAGTAAACTTCATTGTCTAGGAACAAAAAGATCCAATAACTAAAGCAGAGAACTGGAGAGTCAAATGGTTGAATGTCTGTTGTAAACTAGTGGCAAAAGGATGAACTTATTTATAAAACAAATTTCCAACATCTATGTATAACACTACACAATAAAATACTGTTACAGTATTGCAAAATAAATATTAAAATATACTGGTGTATTGACACTTTTTAAATCCTGAATGATAGTGTATTGGCCCTTTTTAATGCAAAAACCACATTAACACCATTAACGTGTCAACTACATAAAAAACTGAGCAAAGCTCACCTTCAGCCCCAAAGTCTGGTTTAAAAGTCTTCTTCTCCTTGAAGTTCTTGAATATTTTTACTGTATTGTTGCCCTCCCTGGTGGCATACCTGAGAAAAACATTTGAGCAATTATACAGGATGCACTCTGATTAAGGAGTTCCATCTTACCAAACTTAATCCATTGTTTAGACTTGTTGAATTTAAATAGAGATTTGGAGAGTGCACTGGTCTGTTCCATGCTCAAAGGTACCCATTTTTCAACATCATGTAAAGCAGTAGGCCGGAGAGGTGCATATTCTTTGTTCATACTTTGTATGAACCAGGTCAGGTACTTTCATTTAATAACTGTGTGTGCTGAACTTAGACGCTCTACTGTTGTTGAGGTTTCATTCCTCTTATCTAACTTTGAAATAATGAAGTACTCAAATTTTGAACGACTCTTAAATGTTGAGCTCTTACTGTGAGGAATCGTGTGCCCAGATGAACTCTTGAGCTGAGCCAAAGCTCTTGTTCCTCAGGGCCATGGCAGTGTAGATGATATACTCTCCATCTCCACATACCACTACAAATCTGAAAAGCACAAGAGCAACAAAAAACAGAGCTTAATGATAGGTAGTCAATGAGGCTGAACTATAATGAGGAAGAAATAACAAGTTTCAACACTTGAATTGGATAAGCATTTAATTAATTATTATTTTGGACTTAAAAGTTTATCTAAAAGCCCAAAACCATGCGAGGGAAGACAAGGAAATAATGATTAGTGTATCTTAGTCTCATCAACAGGAGCAGAACAGGAAAGAGATGTTTACTGTCATATCTGAATGAGGAATAGAAGCATGAACACAAGAGTCAGTATCTTTTGGTTAAAAGAACAGAGAAAAAAACAACCGCCAATCCTCATTACATTTTAGTTTTAGAAAATTCTGTTTCCCCCAAGAGCGCAGCCTCACCTCCCATTGGGGCTATGTTGGATGGTCTGGGGGTAGATCTCACAGCTGCCCATATCCTTGATGCCCAGTGGTAGCCTTTCCCCATCCTTGATCTCAGCCTCTCCCATGGCCTTTAGGTTGGCCTGCTGCACCTCAGAGTGGCGAGCCCACATGACCTTGCCACTGGAGTCCATGGACATGGCTGGTTCTTCCCGACCCAGCTGACAAACATCACACAGAGGCAAAGTGAAGTAGCTGAACTTCTGGTTAAATCTGTATGACAGCATAAATCAACTACTTCCTAGTTTTGTGATAAATTTGAGTATTACATAACCTCTTTACAGGTTTAGTGTTACCAAAAACGGTTGTTAAGAATATCAAAACGGTGCTCTGGTAGATAGATTAAACAGAAGCCCAGTATACCTTGATGATGATGCTGCCTTCATCATATCCCACAGCTACACTGTTTGAGCCCTGCTGGCCACATATACACCAAACTCGCTCCATGCCGTAGTTCAGAGTGTTTTCCAGTCGGTAGGTGTTGGAATGCCAAACTCGGACCGTGCCTAGGGAGACAACCAAATGGTCATATTAAAAACAAAATATAGGTAGACAAATACTGGGCAAAGTATATGCTTGGAAATGTTGAGCTGAAGTAAAAAACCTACCATCTTCAGAGCCTGTGAGGATGATTGGCAATGCAGGGTGAAATCGGGCACAGGTGACATTCTGAGCGTGACCCTCCAAAGTCTGGACACAGGTTTTATTCTGAAAGAGAGACAAATTCATGAACTGAAGTCACGAGCAACAAGGGTAAAAGGAAAATGATACACCAATATACTAATTATAATTATTATTCGATACCTGGTGGTATCAGTAAATGATTATGTTTGATGTTCACTGTTAGAATTGACCTGTTCAGGCCTTTGACCTGGCTGCTATGCTAACTGTATGCTATGTTCTGCTATGCTAGCTGCATTTCAGCTAACTAGCTGGTGCACTGCCATGACTGCAAGTTCAATTTGAGAAACCTTGTGGTATTTCACTGTCTGCTTGTTTTTTGCTATTTATTATTATTTACTATGGCTATTTATTGCATTTAAAGGCCACATTCATCTTTATTATGTTGGTTTACTAAGTTGAAAGTAGATTGCTAATTTCACAGTTGTTTACTGTGATTAGTCTTTGGTTTTCATTTGCTCGTTTTATGCAGTTTAGAATATCCAAGTTGTTTAGCCTTTGGTTATTTCTGCTAGTTACATTTAGCAAATGTATAAGGGGATATTTATTTTGTGTCTTTCCTTGAGACCTCTAATTTTTAAGTGTATTTTTTGTCCATTCTGTTTGCTTTTGTTGACACATCATTGATAATACTGTCAAAAAGACACAAGACTGCGGCCTGGAATATCATTATGGAATAAAATAATTAGCAAGTAACTTGCTGAAGAAATAAATTTGAATACATTTTATGGACAACAGCAAGCACCTCAAGTATTGGGGCTTTCCTTTTTCCTTTTATTGTACCTGATAGTCCCAGATCTTAACTAGACGGTCGTCAGCTCCTGAAATGAGGTAGGGCTTGTCTCCTCCGCTGTAGTAATCAATGCAGTTCACCCCCTTCTCATGGCCCTCCAGAGTGAAGTTTGGAGTCTTGGAGCCCAACTGCCAAACCTACAGTAAACACAGAGGATAATGCATGATCAGAGAGTGGAGTTGATTTCATTTTTCAGATACAAGAATTCCTCTTAAGGCCATGATGGTATATTTGAGTCAACAAGGATGTTGACATAACATGAATCCTATCACTAGGTGCAATCAGGTACCTACAATATTCTGGTATTACATGCACTTATACGATAGAACACTAGAATAAGATAGCTGTTCATATGATGCTGCACATATTTGGATTTCTCCACACAGGTACATGAAAATCCCAACATTCTATTGGTTTTAGGAGTAACAAAATAATGCCATGTCCCTGGACTGCCTTGTGTTCTTTTGTCTTTTTGAGGTGACTCTAGAGGTCAGATAATGATATTTTTGTTACTATGCTTTTAAATATATTTTCTTTACCATTTTGCAGATACTTCAAGCAAAAAATATGCATCAATTTAGATGATTCAACTCTTTACTTTCAGGGGTTGTCCACAAGTAGATGAATTCAATAAGTTTTTGATTGTATGGTGGTTTGATCATTATGATTACACCGCTTTGGGTGCCTGAAAATGAATTTTTGAACATGGGTCCCAGAGTGGATAAATGCTTGCATTTTCCATGTGTGTAATGAATATGAATATATTCAGAAACTATGACGTCATAGCTCCACCTCTTTGTTAAACCACATTCGTGAACCACAGTAAGCAATAAGAGTACATGGAGAACAGTATATACCAGTGTTTGTTTACATGTCTCATGATGAATGCGCACTCTCCAGGTCTTCTCTAGTTTTGATGTCTGCTGCAGCATTACAGCACCACCTACAGACCTGGCATATATTCTACAGCTTTTTCAGTATTTTTGTTCTTGGGATGATGCTTTCTTTAGAGAGAACATTTTAATAGCAAACACGTTTCATCTCCCCCTGATGGCAGACATAAACTCTATCAAATCCAAATGCTGTACAAGGTTGATAAAAATCTGTTTTACAGAGATGACAATAATTTCAAAACAAGCAGGAGCATAGACAATGCCCCTGCTTCTCCCCTTCTCTTAAACGTTCAATTCAACTGGAGAACCAGCACCTTCTTTTGTTAATGCTCAGAAGCCATCTTCTTTTGTGTCCTTGAAAACGCTGAATGAGTATGGGTGTGTAAATGTGTGCAGGCTTATGTTGTGTGTTAGTCTGTATTTGTACCTTTATGGTTCTATCCAGGGAGGCACTAGCAAACTGATTGTTGTCTTTGGGGTTAATGACGATCTCCATAACGTAGTGTGTGTGTCCCTCAAAGACTTGGCTGCATGACCACTTTCTGTCCCAGTCCCACAGTTTGATTAACATATCATCTGAAACACACAAACATGAATATTTTAAAAAAGGAAACAACACTTGATTGTCCTGGAAATCTGAAATAGAGTTGTATGAGATCCATGGCATTAGCATGAACACTAGCTGCAACAACAAAGATCAGCTCTGCATTTGTACAGAAGGAACCAGCATGGAAGCTAGGGCTGTGCACCGATCAGGCATGACATTATGATCGCTGACAGGTGAAGGGAATGACACTGATTATCTTATCATCATGGCACCTGTTGGTGAGTGGGACATATTTGGCAGTAACTGCACAGTTTGTCCTCAGAGTTGTTGTGTTAGAGGCAGGAAAAATGGGACAGATGCAGAGCTGATTTCTGTCACTTTGGCTAATATTTAGGCTAATGTCATGCACCCTCATACAACCCCACTTCAAAAGTCCTGGACTATCCATGTAAAGGTCCCGTGTCCAGTTGTGTTTGACTATCTACACCATGTCTTGGTTGTCTATTAATCAAGGATCTGATTTAAATTGAATTACACTCCATATAGGTATAGCGACAGCTCTGTTTTCTCCCCTTTGGAATCGATCTGAGGGGGCAGGAAGCTACGAGAGGCTATGACAATGAGCTCTACACCGATTGGTTGCACAAATGATGCCTAATTGGGGGGCGGGGAGATTTAAAACCTCTTATCTTCATTTTTCCTGATTTTATTTTTATAAACAGTACTATTGGTCACATTCTATGGAAGTGAGTGGATTCTATATTTTAAACAATTTCATATTCATCCATTTATTTGAAGGGTATTGCCTTTCATTGCCTGAAAGTAGCAAATTCTGAGATGGAAAGTTTGTTTCTAACAATAACTGAGTGTTTTGAGTACATTTTCTTTAAAGATATTTAGCACATTTCTCTGTGAACTAAGAGTTCAGTAAAACATGTCATTTTCTTCTTGTCTTCTAACGACATTAAAAGCAAAGAAAATTTGTTTTTACAGGACATTGGACCATTAAGGTTGTCAGTGTATCAGCAGTTTAAGCTAAAATGCAATTCTAGTGAGATCAAACAATCATGATTGTACGCAAAAGCAACAAATATTGATATCCTTGGCAACAAATATTGGGTAATTTATTGTTTTGTTTTCACTAACAGTTGTTGACTTGAACCTGCACATTGTCTTAATTATATGAATGTTAAATTAATGAGATTTATTAATCTCAAATGTATTCTCATAAATCTCATAATTTATTGAAGAGCTAAAGTTTAACAGCTTAACAACTTTGCTATTGATGACATTTGCAATACAAAAATGCAATGAAGTGTTTTTTTCTTACCACTGCTGGTGAGGATGTAGGGCTGAGTGGGATGGACAGCGATACAGCGGATATAGTCGGAGTGAGCCTCAAACATGTGCACCCTCTCCAGGGTGTTGTAATTGAACACACGGATCAGCATGTCATCCTGCAGCAAAATAAACACAATGGCAGGACATACTACAAATGACAACACAGTTAAGTTCAGATGTAATGTATAAAACACAGGTACCGTCTCATGGCTTCACCTGGTCTCTAAAAAATCCACATATTAAAGTCCTGGTTGAGGCTGAATACTCACAGCTCCAGTGATGACCCAGTGTTTCCTTGCTACAAACTTGGCCACTCTGACAGGAAGGTCACACAGCTCAAAGGTTTTCACCATCGTCTGACCAAACAGGATACAAATCAGATCAATATGGTACAAACACACACACAAAAAAAAGGTTTGTAATGTATAAATACTGAGTGACATTGACAGGGAAAGGACAGTGTACCTGTGTCTCATGGTTCCAGACCACCACAGTGCCGCTGTACAAACTGGCTACCATCCATGGCTCAGTGGGATGTAAATCCACACTTTTCACCCGGTCTGACCGAGCTGTCAGCTTTCGCTTTATGTCCAACCGCAGAGGCTAAAATATATCATAGGAAAGGCAAAAAGAGACATTGACCAGAGTAAGATGTCCTTTTAGGATTGTTCAAACACTTGTCAGCCTGTGATCTGCTACATCCAAGAACAAAGCTGAAGTGAGGGATGGACAATTTTACTATAATAACACTGGAGTTATCACAGAGAATAGCTTATGAAGCAAGCAAAGTAAGGTAATGGGTGTTAACAGATATTAAATATCACCAAACTCATCATTGACTATACTGATACCAATATTTTTTGGCAAAGGTATGAAGTCTCTACTTGATAAAACTGACGGGGTTCTCTTATTGTGACAGTTTATTTTGTGTTAGAAACTGATGTGAAAAAAGATTTTATTCTCCAATACAGCCTTACCCAGGTTAGAGTTCTGACCCAAAATGGCACCCTTTGGAAATAAATACATGTGCACGAATAAATAAAGGTGGTTTTGTGTTTTATCTCATAAGTATGAGACTTTTTAATTTTTTTAATATAGTAAATGAAAGAGGAAAACTGTAAGAATACTTTGGGGTATCCATTATCATAGGCCATAATAAGTTATGAATCTAAAATATAAGAACACCCTCTATATTTCTGGCTTCTGTAGTCTTCCTCTAATATTACCCAAGAATACTTTCTGCCTTTGTCGTCATACTTTTTTTTTTTTAATTTCAGGTATTTCATTAATTCAAACCAAAATAGGCTTCTAACTGAAGCCGGGAAACTTTTAATGACTCAACAATATAACTCACAGGTGGAAATTATTCAGTTTTTATGGCCCGAAATGTACACAGCAGAATAAATTATGAGAATATGTAAATGTTATATTTATAATATATTTATAAAGAATTAAAAAAAACACACACACAAGGGTTTTTATTTAATTTAAAATATTATTATTCTGCTGATGAAAACCCACAACACCAACCAGTAAATGATATCTTATATGTGGCTATTTATATGAAAACATTAATGATTAAAACAAAACAGAGTCATAATAAAACACTCCACCCTTACTTGGAAAATAAAGTCTTTAGTATTTTGTTCAAGCCAAAAAATGAATCATGAAATCTGCTATGCATATATCTCCTGGATGAGATGATATAATATGGTTTCTATGGTTTTCAGGTATAAAATAATGCTCCATCGTATATGGCAAAGCATAAGTTGTGGTGTCTTGCAGAGAACAATAGACCATATTATTTTGGTCTTGCATAATTTTCTTTTATTACATGTTACTATGTGTTTACAGTCTGCACGTCAGATTGTTAACTTTTCACACCCATAATTAAATGTTTGGGACTTGTTTTTATCCTTTTTAAGGCAGTTGGTCAGAATACAGATTGCATTTATTTTTTATATAGAATCAAATGCTGAAAGTCTGGCTGTATGTCTGTTTTCAAAGCAGATATGCAATAAGAGCTCAGGGTAACCTCAGAAGAGGAGGACTTGGTGTTATTTCTAAAATATTTAAAGGTATGCATATTGGTTTAATTTGAATAAGTGTGGAAATGTCTGCATATCTGATATAGACGAAAACACATTGTTCAACACTTAACAAAAACCACGTTCTTCCAAAAAAAAAAAAAAATCAGCCTATGTATTTAATGATTGAAATACAGTCAAGCTCATCATAGTTTTGGATTTATTTTCACACCATGAAAAACTGCAGCGTCTTGTCACATGTCATATTTTGTAGTTCTGGTTACTGAGTCGAGGGGGTGTGTCTGTTGATACTGCCCATTCCACATTTAATATGCATGCCTGTGCAAATAAGACTCGGTGCCTTTTAGTCAAATCAAATTAAGTCAGAAAAGAACTGGCGTTTTCATTCATTTCCAGCGAATGAAAACAATATGTTACATTTTGGAAAGAAGAAAACGCGATGGCATGTTAACCATGAGAAATGCTTCAGACCTTTCTCTGCAGAGATCTCCTCTAAGAACAAGAGTTTATACTTTTAAGCATTTGGTTTAGTTTTACAATCAGAATGGCTCAGCATGCACTTTGTAAATAGATCTGAATGAACTTTCCTATTCTGAGATTGACTTTTATGATAGTTATGGTATGAAAACAGAGCCACGTGCCACTAACGACACAATAATCAAACAGTCAAACACACAGAGATATTGTGCAGTTTTTGGTTAGTTTGTTCCGCCTACCATGTTTTTAACGTCAGTTGGTCTCTGCGGTGTTTTTCAGAAAGACCGGCCTGATAGCCTCGTCGAGCTTCTCTCGTGCAGCAAAGTTCTGAAAGTTTCCCCACACTGGGCAGCAATGTGCACTGACACACTTCCGGTAAGCATTTCACAATAAAGAGATACCCAGGCACGGAGCAGCTGGAGCTGGAAGTGTGCACGTGACCTTGTTTAAAATGAAAAATAATAAAGATATCACAATTTTTTTTTTTTTAATACTGTGCAATAAATAACACTTCATTAGTACAATTCAATTACTAGATTTAATTTGCCTTGGTAAACATTGGATAAACTAACATTACAATACTGTGATACGTTAAACCAAATAATAATATTCAGTCTTCTAATTATATGGTGCTTTGAGTTCTGCAAAGCTTAGGTCTTTCCTTTATGACTACTATTGCTTTTTTTCTTTGTATGTCTCCTAACATTTTTAGAAAACATCTAAATCACATCATTGTCTTATACCAATAATATGCTTCTAAAATACAAAGTAAAACAAGATAACAAACAATATAAAGTAGTAGTTGTAAAATTAAAGTAGAAGTACTGACCATAAAAACACAAAAGCACCACTACACGACAAAGAGAGTAAATTACACTAACATGAGTACATCTAGTTACTTTCCAAGTTCTGAAGTATAGTCCTGTGTAATTATGAACAGGGCAAAATCTGTTATCCAAGATTTCTGCCATATCATTATTATTATTATTATTATTATTATTATTATTATTATTATTATTATTATTATTATTATTATTATTATTGTTGTTGTTGTTGTTGTTGTTGTTGTTATTATTATTATTATTATTATTATTATTATTATTATTATTATTATTATTATTATTATTAGTAGTAGTAGTAGTAGTAGTAGTAGTAGTAGTAGTAGTAGTAGTAGTAGTAGTACGTCCGCGAAGGAGGTTATGTTTTCGGGAGAGTTTGTTTGTCTGTCAGTCTGTCTATGAACAAAATAACTGAAAAAGTTATGGATGGATTTGGATGAAATTTTCAGGAAATGTTCAGCACGGGAAGAACTGATTCGATTTTGGTGTTGATCGGGATCAGCGTCTGGCCACCATGACGAAAAATGTGATTTCTGTGAATAATCCAATTGCTATGTTATGTTTTCTTGGTCAAGGAATCTAAATGTATATAATAAAGGGAGGACTAATATTTATGGTAAAAATCACAATGTGGGTGAGGACTGTGGGTCTGGCGGAGGTCTGCGCTCTCCGAGTGCTTTTTTGTTATTATCATTGTTGTTGTTGCTGTTGTTGTGCTGGATAATTACAGTATATTGCTTGTAAATGTAGCAGTAGGAATAACCAGCTGGAAGTAATTGAATCATAACTTTAAATTAAGATCTGTATAAAACTTCCTATGCATAAAAGGTCGAAACTGCCATCAAAAACAATGGTCTTAATTTCATAAAAACTTAATTTAATTTCCACTTAATTTTATTCATACCACTAAGACTTCTGTGATGCACGTGTGCATGCAATCGGTATAATATGGGTCATAACTTTAATTGTATACTTCATCTGCTTAAATCCAGAGTCACACTCATCCCTATGGGCTGTCTGTAAAAATTACTTAACAAAAACAACTAAGTTTGGATAACATATTCGCTGTGTGACCTGAACACTTACAGTGTGCTGTCGCTGTAATAATTCCAAAATTGAAATAAGTAGCAGGAGTACTCTTATTTTGAAAATAATAGTCCCTGCTTCCGGTTTTAATCTCACTGTCGGTGAGTGCCTTGACGAGGCTTCTTTTGGCGACGTGGATCCTGCAGCGCTTCCTGTGGGAGAAGCTCTAGATCCGGCAGAGCAGCAGAACATGTTGTACCTGTCGAGGCTCCTGCTACACTGTAAAAAAGACTTGAGTAAAAAACAATCCGGTCCTTCTAATCATTGTTAAAGTCAAATATGACGACGCATTTTATGGAAATCTTGCAGTGTGTAGATTATGTTTGTGGCTGAAAATATATGTCTTAAACAAAACTTACCTCAACTCTTTAACCATTTTTTTTCAGTGTGGATTGTCCCTGTTAAGACGTGCAAACTCAAATGATTTTTGTGTTTGTTTTTAGAATGTAAACATTTTAAATCTGAGAAAGAACAGAATACACAAGGACCCTTAATATCAACTTCCTTGTACCTCATATTTTTCTTTTAGAAAAGTTGTTTTTCATAATATCAGAGATACTGGTGCTGGATGATAGGACTGTAACTCAAAGCAATAAACATTTCTCCTCAGTGATGCACAGATCCAAATCCAAGTAGCATGCCTACTTGTCCATGGTGGCAGTAATGGTTCCATTTTATCTGTAATTAAAAATTCCAACTCAGGAAGTATGATGATCCCCATTAACTCTGAGGAGGTAAATGAAATGAAAACACAGAGCAACACAGTCCTGTTCAGGCCATCAAATCTTATCCTCAGTCAGCAACAGACACAAACATGCATCCATAATATGCACACACAATCAAGGACTGCCACATGATCAAATTGGGAGTGTATATTGGACAACAGTGCACACACACTTCCCGATAATACTGCATGTGTAAATCATTTGATTTAATAAACTGAAATAGCCCTGGTTCAATTATAGTTTATGGTTGTCTGTATGGTTAATAACTGCAAAATGTCATAGTCTGCTCTCTACTACAAACCCCAAGTCCAATAAAGTTGTGTAAAACGCAAATAAAAACATATTACAATGATTTGCAAATCCTTTTCTACCTATTTTCAACTGATACTAAAAAGGTGAGATGTGCTCCATTTTTTTTATAGGAGACAGGTCTGCAGGCAGGCCAGTCTAGTACTAGAACTCTTTTAAGATGAAGCCACGCTGTTGAGACATGTGCAGAATGTGGATGGTAGTGTTGTGTTACTCCAGATCAGTTTTGGTCTTGAGACTGGTCTCGAGACATTTTGAAGGTTTGGTCTTGTCTCAGACCCGCTGGCCAGAATCGGAATTTTCCGTCAAGACCGATGAAGATCAGCACTTTGCTGTTCTTCAACTTCATTAATGTGAATAAGGAGGAACAATTGGTAAAACAACAAACACTTCATTTCATGTGTTATTTCCCCTGTGATGGCTGCAACTTTCCGTGTTGTGACTGAGGGACACCCCCCTTAACTATTCAATCTTGTCATGGTTTTTAATATTGATTTTGATGGTCTTGGTCTTGGTACATTCTGGTCTCAGATAGTGTGGTCTTGAGCACAACACTAGTGGATGGCATTGTCAGATGAAATAAGCAGGGATGCCCCTGTTGCCACAATATTACTTGTATGGCAGCATATGGTTTTTCCTATGTTCCAAATGTGGAACATTTATTTTACAGAATTATGTCGATTTTTAATGCACTACCACCTGATGAATCGAAGGTCATAAGCATCAGTGTTGTTTTTTTGACCTGCTGCTTACATGCAGAGAAATCTCCAGATACTCTGAACCTTTTAATTATATTATGGACTGTGGACTGTGAGATTCCTAAATTTCTTGCAAATGATCATTGAGAAATCCTAACCTGTTGGACCTATAAATGTACACTGCTTTCATACTTTTTGATGTAATAAATGTAGTATTGATTTATGATTCACTGGTAAAGAATTTGTACTTTGTGCCACAACTGTTAACTCACGCTGGTATGTCCTTGATAACAGGCTTACTTTGCAGTATGATATGATCAGTTTAATGTTCATGGCTGTCAATTGTTCACCCACTATTGTTTTGTACAGATAATCACAGGTGATAGATGTTTAATGTCCCAGG
Source organism: Scarus forsteni (assembly GCA_036419115.1). Lineage (NCBI taxonomy): Eukaryota > Metazoa > Chordata > Actinopteri > Labriformes > Labridae > Scarus > Scarus forsteni. The sequence continues at coordinate 6,788,193 of JAZDUH010000229.1, read as the reverse complement.
GTAACCCTGGAGTTCTATTGAACTATTTGTTAATAGCCATGCTTCTTTGAAGAGCCCATATTTTGTTTTTCAAGAGCTCGTCACTGCATTTTGTCTGCATGGTGTAATACTTTTGTGCTTGAGATGATCCATCTGCTGCATCAGGATTTCCTTCTACCTCTCTCAGGGTCAGCAGATGCCTGAAAAGACTCATACCCTCGAATTGACCTACCAGTGTGACATCCTATTATTTCAGAGAAGCAAGCCTAGTGCAGAGCACAGAGTGTAGAATGAAGTTAGAATCATTGATTACATGGCTTCTGGCCGCACAAAACTGAAAAATCACCACACAACAGACTGGTTGACCAGATAAGGTGGACTGGGCCACATGCGGAAGAGGGCTCTAAAGCGGCAGAAGCACAAGCAGAGCATCTCTGATAATCCGGGAATATAGTCTGATTATGTACTCTGATGCCCTCCACAGACACCTGATCTCAATCCAACAGAGCACCTTTGGGATGTAGTCAAACTGGAGATTTGTATCATGGGTGATCAACCGACAAATCTGCAGCAACTGTGTGATCTCATCATATCAGTGTGGAACAAAATCTCAAGTGTGTTTCTAACACCTTGTAAAATCTGTGCCACAAGAACTAAAGCAGTTATGAAGGCCAACTGTTATAACCCCCAAATCAAAGAGTACCTAATCATGTGTTGGTGTAAATATATATTATACATCTGTCGAATGTACTGAAACCTATGAAAATATGTTAGAAACAATAGTTGTTAAAATCACTTTATTACACATCTTCACAGTTACATTATAAATAGACAGCAAGAAAGGGTAGACAGTTTGTGCAGATGATGATGGTCCGTTCTTACTTCTTCTTGAAAACTTGTTTGCAGACTTTGTCAAGCACATGGATTTCCTAACAGAGAAGAGACACACCTTTAGACTGAGTCCAAAATGATGCAACAAACCCCCCTGTGGATTACATAATTGGTCAGAGATTATATCTAGATTAAGATAAAGGCTCATTATCTTTGTCATTGTTATTGCCTTCGGATGGGGCAATCTGATATAATCACGTTGTTAGACAAATTTCATTGTGCTGTAAAAGGGAGAAAGTGCATCCCATTTCTCTCTCTGATGTTTACTCATTTTGTTTAACATTACCACTTTAAAAGGCTTAAATTCGGAAGCTACTGCTACAGCTTTGGGATATTTAATTTCCTGTTAAACAAAGCCAGATGTTTACAGCCCTGTTCTATGACTCAGCCAGCATTTCACCCTCTCTCTCTCCCTCACCAGGTGGAGCAAGTCTCCTTCGATCCATTGTTTCCAGCCTCGATTCTCCTTCTCCCCCTTCATCACACACACCATCTTGTCACCTTCCCACACGACCAGTGTCTGAAATCATAGTCGGAACAAGCAGCAAGGTCATCATCATTCAAGAGCATCATTAAAAAATCTCTTTCATTCTGTACAAATGTTACGCCTTTACAGAAAGTAATCAAATTGTAGGTCAAACACAGTAATAAATAGTGATTAGTAGTTCGGTAATTTGTCTTTTTTTCCTTCCATTTACATGTTTAAAATAAGCTTTCAATCTATAATAGTTAGGGTAGGGTACATAACTCAAATAATATGTCAACAATAATGCATAATAAGACAAAGTGGAAAAGAAAAAGATCCCAACCTTGACTGTGCGGTTGTCCAGGCCCTTTGTGTACTCCTCGAATTCCTCCCCCATTGTGAAGTTGACTTCATAGTTTCTGAAGGTGCTCAGGGTCTTTGTTTCAAATTTGTCTCCATTCTGGACAATTACCTTTGTCTGATGTAGGTGAGCAGCTATTTTTCTGGTGGCAAAGTCGATGTCTGCAAGGCAACATAAGACATGTTTTTTTAAAGGGCAAGTCATACACAATGTCATTCAAAGTGCATTGTAGAGGTGATGAAAGGACATTTATAGCATTGACAATGACAAACATCAAAAAAGGAGTTTGATTTAATGTCATATACATGTATATATATATATATATATATATATATATATATATATATATATATATATATGTATATATATATATATATATATATATGTATATATATATATATATATATATATATATGTAGAATTGAGATAGATAGATATAGCTTTGTGTTCTCTGAAGTCATTGTCTGTGTCAAAACTGCTTGCAAAATATTACGACTACCATATTTGTACACTTACAGTACAAACTGTGTACTAAGCTAATGGTTAGTATGCCTTTCCACCATACTGAAAAGCCCTTCCCCATGGCCATCATTTATTCATATCCTTTCCTCCAACACCTGATCATAATGTTATCAAGTTACTGTAAATTGCTACTCAACAAAAACTGATATGATAACCAATATCAGTCCTCTACATTTCTTAGTTGTTAAAGCAGCTGATAGTACATCTCTTTACAACACAATATTCTGCCATAATGACTACTTTAATAACCATAAAGAGATGAATATGATAACGACAAGTTCATGGTCTAGGACAGCATGAGTCATCAAAAATTGCATATTTTAGTTAATTTCTTCCTATTTGCTTTTCTGTCTCTTTTCATCTACCTTTATTCCCTAACAACCCCAGCATAGTTTCAACTGATGGCTGTTTAACACAGACGTGTTTTTTTCTTCTTTTTTTTTCATTTGTCTTTGTTCAGTGTTGTAACATGTTACGACCATGGTTGATCCATGTTACATTTCTTTTAAAAAGATATTAATGACAATCAAACAACTTAAATGAACGTAGATTCTGATTTGGACCATCTACTGTTAAGTGATGGGAAACAATATTTGTTATGAAGTGGTACTGTGCAAATAAATAAAGATGAATTAATTTAGACTCCTTTATGAAATTGTTGACCTAATTATTGATAGTTCATTTATTTTTACCAAGCATTTCAGTTTACTTATTGAACTTTAACTTCTCCATTTTATCTTTTTTAACTTATTATATATTTAATCTATAGCACAAAAGTTTTTGGCAGTTGTGTCCATTGTAACGTATGTTTTGGTTGTTTTCCTGTGTCAGATAAACTATGGGGCCAATCAGATGCCTCCCTGATGGTATTCCATGTTGATTAGGTATCTTCTTTTATTTGTATTAATCCTATTAATCCTTAAAATTTTCTAACCCAATTTGCAGATATGCAACCCAAAACCTGCTAAGAATCTCCAACCATGCCTGAATATATTTGTTATTGTCCATCTCTCCAGACCTTTTGCAAACAAACTGTCTTCTGCTATAGCCAAATATTTCAACTTTTGACTCATCAGTCAACAGCACCTGCTGATATTTTTCAGCACCTTGGTTTTGATGGATTGTTGCATTGCTTGTATTTGATTTCATGTTGGAATTATAGACACGTTGACCAAATTATTGGTTAAAGAAAGAAAAAACACAATGGTAACTGAACTTGAAACTGACAAACGAAAAAACCCTCAAAATTCACTAATGAAAATCAGACATTGCTTTTGGATTACAGTTCAGCAGAATAAAAGAATAATAATAATGAAACTGGCTTAGACAAAAATGAAGGTACCCTTAACGTCATATTTTGTTTTGAGGCCATCTCTGCAATCGGGGTATTTCTGTAACTTTCAATGAGACTTCTGCACCTGTCGACAGGTATTTTGGCCCAGACTGCATATTTCAGCTCCTTACACAAATTCGCAATAGGATTTAGATCAGGGATCATAGAAGGTCACATCAGAATGGTCCAATGTTTTGTTCTGAGCCATTCTTGGGTGCTTTTAGCTGTGTGTTTTGGGTCATTATCCCGTTGGAGGACCCATGACCTGAACTTGAGATCAAGCTTTTAGACACTCGGCAGCACATTTTGCTACAGAATGCCTTGATAGTCTTGAGATTTCATTGTACCCAGCACAGATTCATGACACCCTGTGCCGGATGCAGCAAAGCAGCCCCAGAACATAACTGAGCCTCCTCCATGTTCTTTTCTTTGTATACTCATTTTTTGTGTCTGTAAACATAGAGCTGATATGACTTGCCAAAAAGCTTCAGTTTTTGTTTCATTAGTCTAAAGGACAATCTCCAAGAAGCTTTGTGGCTGTCAATATTGATTTTGGCAAATTCCAGTCTCAGTGTTTTATGACTTGCTTTCAACAGTGGTGTCCTCTTGTTAAGTCCACTATGGCTCGAACATTATAAGTTGGAAGTTGTTCTGGGCTCTTTGGCTGCCATTCATGTTATTCATCTCTTCAATTTGTCATTAATAGCGCTTTCACATTAAAATTAGCTGGTCAATGTGGGATTTTTCAATACCAGTTAACCTGCTAACAATCGGCAAGTAACTATATAGTCAGACTGACTGATTGCAAGCTTGAATACACCTGTGATGCTAATCACAGGATACTTAGTTTAACATATCCTGATGGTCAAATCATTTTAAGTCTTTACTAGGGGAACCATTATTTTTGTCCAAGCCAGTTTCATTATTATCTTTTTAAATAATTCTCTTGAACCACAATTCAAAGGCAATGTCTGATTCTCATCAGATATTTTTTAGTAAATTTTTATTTATTTTAACTTTTGTCAGTTTCAAGTTTTTTATGTGTACATTGTGGGGTTTTCTTTCTTCAATGGAAGGGAACCAACAATTTTGTTCACTTGTGTAGCTTTTCGGTCAAAGTTCTTCCATGAAGACCATGTATGGCTAGACGACTTCTGACAGTATAATGGTTTTCGAACAAATATGATGCGTCTTTTACTTGGTGCACTAAGTTTTCTTGGATGACCAGGGATAACCGCTTGAACGGCACATCTTGAAACCCAGTCTGCTTTGAAATCTTTGCCAGTGAGAGACCTTGCTGATGTTTAACTAACTTTGGTAATGTGTCTGTGCACAGTCTTGCCATGGTGTATGAGATGCAACAGGAAATTGTCTTCCACAACTTCATCTTGGTGGCAGAGATTGGTTATCCCTGACCCTGCTTTAAACCTTATACACAGCTAATGTCTAAATGAGAATGATGATCATCTGCACCTGTTTGAAATAATAAGTTAATCATACTATAGCTACTATAAGACCCTGACTTTGTGCAAGTCTACAAACAAGACATAATTTGTCCTTTACTTTCTCACTTTACAAAATCTGAAAGCCTTCTTACGCAACAGCTTTTTTCACACCTGCCCAGACCTTTGCACAGGATTATAAATGATAGGATTGTGAATCCATCTGTACTTTCCAGAGAGTTTGAATCATCCTTTCCTGGTTTGGAGTCAAGTTTTTTATTTATTTTTTATTTTTTTACAGTAAATTCTTATGTGCATAGACACACCTAAAGCACACATCCATAAGCACACACATGACACCACAGGACACTTATTATGATTCCTCTCCTACTGTGGATTCTGACAGTCTCATTTACCCTTTAAAAATGACCTTGCTCCCGGTCAGAATTGCCCTAAATGAGTTTCTCCTCCCTGTTCAGCAGTGGGTCCCTGCCAAAGAGACCCAACTGCCCCCGACCGTTTAGATTTTCATATCCCATTTGCCTTAAAGTGAAAATTCAATTTCTCCCCATCACTCTTACAGATGAGGCCCCCATATTTACCCATCTAAATAATATTTTTGACCCATTTCCATAAGGATGTCATTTTCCTCTCCGCTCGATGGAAATGAGGCAGAGGCGTTTAGGATTTCCTGGGTTTAGTGTGGGCTGAGTGTGCTGGGGTTGTTTTATGAATTTCAGATAGAGTCTTGAATAATGAAAGTATTTTAGGGGCCTGATCAATGATGTTCGCTCCCCCTCTCTTCTCTTTTTTTTTTCCAAGTAGCAAGCTGGCTAGATGCCTTATCCAAGAATGGAATCCATCTTCCCTTTCTGTCCGTAGATGAGAAGGATAGAAATGCATAAAAAAAGAGGGGTGAATCAATATTTATCTGGTGTGGTAACAGACAGCAGAAGCACACAGAGTGGAGGTTAACTTGGCTTGATAGCAGCTCAATGAGGAAATGAAACTGCACCACAGTGTTCCTCCTCTTCCTCACTCTGTCTCTCATTTTGCTGCCTCTCATCCAGGGACGGGGAGTGTACACAATATAATTCTCAAGTACCAGGCTGGAAAGAATCCAATTACGTAAATATATACCTTATGCTATTAAGAAGTATCTTTGTTGTACTTGTACTTTTGTTGGAGAGTTTTAAACCAGGACTTTTTAGTTTAAAAAGACTAGACTCCATAATTTACCAATAATCTACAAAGCTTTATTCTGTTCTGGGTTGTGAGGGGTTGGTGTTTATCCTAGCTGATGCTGGGTGACAGGCAGGTATGCTCTCCACTAGTCACCAGCCAATCACAGGGCCTACCGCTCACTCAGTGAATCACTGGAGTATAGTAACTTATTGTCATAAACCCAGTTTGATATAAGCTGACTTCTGTGTCATGGTATGTTACCCTGCTGGAAGTGGCTGAAAGAAGATGGTACACTGGTACACTGTGGCCAGAAAGGGACTAAAAATGAAGAAATAGGTAAATCCTTTTACATGCACAGTGGATTGGACTATGGCATTAATCAATAAATCATTGACTATTTGATAATGTCTGCCAGCTTGCAATATTAATATTAAATCTAGCTTATATGGTATATAGAATAGTTCAGGTGCACATATGAATTATTTTTAAAGCATATATATATATATAAAATGAAGAAATAGGTAAATCCTTTTACATGCACAGTGGATTGGACTATGGCATTAATCAATAAATCATTGACTATGGAATAGATAAAGTAATCTTTATGGTTTAGGGCCTTGTTAAGTCATAATGTAGAATGATTACTTTGAAACACTGATAAATCAGATTGAGTTGGTTGGGATGGTCTCAAAAGGTGTTCAATTATGTTAGAGCTTTTTCAAACATTTGCACGTGTTGCTTCTGTTTTGCACCTTATAGATGTTATGATTTAACCTATGGAAATGTGTCAAGCTGTAATAAAGACACATCTGGTGTTTGATATTACTTTATGAGCCAAATAGTGCTCTTATGGGAGTCCGAAATAGTTCTATTTACAGTAAACAAGTGTAGGGATCACACACAAAAGTATGAGAACTCTATTCCAGTTTATTTTTCACTTAAGGGAAACTGTAATGCTGGGATCAGACTGCTCGATTTAAGGACTGTCAAGTATCAGTCTAGTATTGTTGCAGAATGAACATACCAAACACAGTTGATGAATAACCTTAACTGGTTTAACTCTCTATATTTTTTGGACTCAATACTCAAATTCTATATTAAATGTGAAGTTATACTTATCACTGAAATAGTTCACGTAAAGTAAATGTTTTAAAAATATTTTAGAAAGTCAAAGAAGAAAAACAGTTACTTTCAGTTAGATTTGTCTTTCTATTCATTCCAGATTTCTCGAACTAACTTGTCATTTCCATCTGCTTGCATCGCCATCTTCTGAAAGACTTGTTTTCATTCAGGATTACAAGCTATACTCCATCTCTACACCTGCATGCATGACACAGAGGGAGACTCACCGAGGGCCTTCATGACATCGTCGAACTTCTCATTGCTCACCATCTCCCAGCGTCCATTGAAGTCTGCAGGCATTTTGCTTATCCGGTGTATGAGAGAAGGAGAAAGGCTCCCTTTTACTTGGTTTGTTTCACTGAGAGAGACAGTTCAAGGGCCCAACCCTTTATATGCTCTGCAAACCGTGTGTGTATCAGTGTGTGTCTCTGTGTGTGTACTAAAGGACAGGGTCCGCCTGATTATCTTTTTGGACTGCATATGCTACATAAAGTTCAGGTTTGCATCATTAACACTCCTTCTTTAGTTATTTTAGTTTTCTGTTTTTTATGGTATACTAAAGTCACACTATCATTCAGGAATGTGCATGTTTCTCTTGTGCTTTATGTGCCCACACTCCGCTGCACTTAAAGAGTCTGTTGCATTTCGCTCTTCAGTTTCCATTTCCTCCAGCCCACCAACCATCAGCAATTAACCATTCTAATGTAATGGACAGAGTGGTGGTTTGGGCATGCAGGGAGAGAGATGAGTGCTGTCCCCACAGAGTTCATTTTCTGAGGGTTTTTTTTAGGCATGCTGCCAGGGTGTCCCAGAATAAATGTTTTCACATCCATATTTAGATAGTAATGTTTTGTTTAATGATGGGATCGGACTGCTTGATTTAAGGATGATCATGTGATTTGGGGACATGCTGGTTGTCATTTAATCTCCTGCAAAAATTCAGTATTCAGCAATTCTCTGAATTGGGATAGCTTGAGTTGAACATTAGATAACTTCACTGGAAACGCTCAATTTGGTCATAATTTCTCACTTCAAAGTCAAACATCGTTCAGCTTCCCCAACTTTACCAGCTCATAACTGGAACACGTTACTCCCTCCTCCCAGTTCCAATGAAAATGGAATGCACCTATGGCACTGATAATCAAAACCTCATCAGGGATGCCTCCTGCTGCTTTTTGACATAATGTTAGCAAGTTTGACTTTTGCTCTGCCTACTACAATTTGTTCCTTCATGCCGGAGATTTTAACTTTTGAGAGCACGGATTGAATATTCACTGTGAATACTTACATACAATTGCAGATGTGGAAAAAAAATCTGAACACAATAAATCAGAGCACAATGGCAACAACAACACAGAGTAAAACATTCATAAAAACAAATTAAAATAAACATAAAAAGAGAGGTAATGGTGATCTTAAAAAAGCTCAAATGTAGAAGAAATCTGTTTTGACGAAACTGAAAAACTTTCTATAAATCTTCTTGCGTATGTTTCATGTTGTAAAAGAGATCATCTTCAGAAATACATTGCTTCAAATGAGCTGTAGGTCCTTATTAATTTGGAGAATGTGCTCAAATTCACACGAAATTAAACATATTCACTCCCTTTAGCTCTAATGAAATGCTGATTTATTTTTTCATGAATAAGTATTCAACATATTTAAACTTGGGGGAAAACATCCATACTTGAGCTGCACATATACATTCAAATTGTGGATCAACAATGCAGCATCATATTGGAGTGGTGAACACCCTGGTCCATCAGAAGGTGCTTCCAATACAACCCAACGATCCATCGCTCTCCTGACCTCAACAATAGAAAACTAGATAAAATGGAGGACAGGCAAAGCCACTCTGAGTGAACAACATTCTGAGGAGCACTGTGTGGAAACACTTTGGGCTCCATGCCAGTGATCGCAAAATATGGATTGGCTGTTCATCATGAGACTGGGATCCACATTCAAGATTTCCTGCTGCTTAGCAGAAGGTTTTTCTTGCCGCCATGATGGAGGGATTCATGATTGGTTATATGGATTCATGTTGGGTGTTGGATGTATACATTTGTATATATATGTATATGTGTATCTTAAATATGTATATATGTATCTATGCATATATGCGTATCCATAAAATGAAGAGCTTTATGCTCTATTGTAAAGTGTCTTGAGATAGCACTTGTTATCTTTATACAAATAAAGATTGATTGATTGACAGTATAAAACAAGAATGGGCTGTGGGTTGATTATGTGAAAAACACTTGGTCCAGTCCTCATCCAGAACATATCTTTTTGTTCGTCTTTTACCTAAGTCCATCACTGGAGGGGTGTGCAGCCCCATGCATCTGTTACCTCCTCAGCAAGCCCTCCACCAGAGGAGCAGAAAGAAGCTATCAGAGAAGCCATGTTCTGTAATTTATAGTTATGCTCTTGTGCTAGGGTTTTAATTGATTAGAATAAGTTTGTGCAAAGCCTGTGGATGTGTATTATCTGTCCTCAGTACCACAGTTTATGTAAAACTGATCTTTAATTCTCCTCAAAAACCTCTCAGTTCTTCATATCAGATATCAATAGAGCGTGTCTGTTAACAGCAGTACTGATCAATACAGTTTGCTCCATAGATCTTTTTCAGACAAGCTGAAGTGCTTACAAAATGCCGAGGTTATGATAAGGTTTCACAAGCACAGCACTTCAGACCTCTATCTGACGTGACATTGTTTTGATCCCATGTCAATGAGGGTCAAAGGTAGGTGGTGCCTGTCCAACTTTATCACAGCTGATAGCGTACCCAAATGCTCAGTATTAGTTATCTCTCTGTGATAAAAGTGTACGTCTGAACTTTCTCACCTCATTTTACCTCATTTAACTTTATTGCACACTGTGTATTCTATCGATAATGTTGTCTGCCATCAGTATGGTCAAAAAAGTTTTTCAATTACTGTCCTTACTGTGTGAATATCTTTACCAAACTGTATGTGTACTTTGAATGAATATTTATACGTGATGTTCACCCTATATATTGCAGATTCATGTAAAGCAGGCACACCAATCAGGTAATGGCTATGTCTGCTCCACCCTCATATACGGGGTATTATCCTCAAAGTGGGCAGTCAGGCTTAAATCCAACCTAAATCAAAAGTAAAAATGTGCCTTGCAACTCTGCACTGCAATTTTGCAATATTACAATAACACTGGATGGATGATAGGATATTTTTATAGGATCAATAAAAAATATCTGGAGTGGTGCTACCAAGAAGTGGGCTTTTGTATAAGATCCAGCTGGTTAATCAAAACCAAAAGCAATAAAAAAAACCATCAGGAAAACATTTTAGTGCCACCCTTTGCTCTTCTTTAGATGTGGTTAGTTTTCTTACTTACTTACAAATAAAACCACTACTGCAGCACCATCCTATTCTCTTCATCAGCTACCAATGTTGATAATCCTGAAGTTGATTCTGGCTCTCAGCACAACTAAACTTTGCTACTGGTCCAGCCATTTTCTGACTGGAAACAAATTAGACTTGCCCTGTGGCAGATGGAAATCTGGCACAACCAGTCTTTGCAAGGTCGTGAGTACAAGAGCAGTGGCTGAAATCTGTCCTAAGGCAGCAAAATGGCTTGTACAAATACCATGCAAAATAATATATTTATCAAATCATAGGCTCAAAGGGAACATACTGTTCATCTATTTAAGAGGTAATATGCCCTCTTTCTGACTGTTGATCAGACAACAAGCATACTGTGGAGGAGAGATGGTCCTGTAATGAACTAAAATTTAGATTGTTAAGGAAAAAAATCAGCATTCCTAAATTCCTTATACTGAGGAGTATTTAAAAATGCACTTCAAAATATTAAATTTTTAAGAACCAACTCACCATAGCCAAAACTGCTTCATTACAGTTGAATGACAAAGTTTGCAAATAGCCAATAAACACCCAAACACAAAAATTACAACATTGATAAAGGACACAGCTTAAGATGGAGTCTTTGAAGATTGAAAGAAAGAATCAATACATGTTTTGCTCTAAAACTGTCTGCAGATAACTGGATCTCTTTCAATGTTTTCCTGCATCTCGACCATAATGACTTCATGCTTTGAAAGAATGCACTGGATTTGCTATTTAACTGAAAACATCCAGTACAGCAGTTTCAAATATATTAAAATACAACTTAATCAATTTACCAAAGTCAAAGTACTCTATGAAATCCTTACATTACATTGAAAAAAAAAATCCAATTTGTTCATGCAGCAGAGATGTCAAACTCAAGGCCTTTGAGGCAAATCTGGCCCATAATATTATCAATTATGGTCGTTTGTATTGTTATTAATGACCTGCCACTGAATAGCACTCACCCACCCCTCTCACTACAAGTCCCAAAATGCACTGCAACAGCTGCCATGCAGAACTTCTGCACCAAACCCTTCTCCCATTGCTTTTACATTACTCTTATTAGTAGTCAGCAGATGTGTGTATTGGTCAGTGCCCTTACAGTGACTTTTAATCCTGCCTGAAAGTAAAAATTCTGTTTAAATTTATTTTTCTGATTACAAGATTTTGACTATTCAATTACTGTTTCTTCCTCGTCTTAGACCTAAAACTGCGGTCCCTTTGGTGACTGAGTTTGCACTTCTGCCTACAAAGAAACATTCTGCTGTGCAGGTTTTCTCACTCAACTTGAGGTTCAGTGCACATTTTTTTTTTCAATCTCACCACACAGAGGCACTGTTGCTGCACTCATGTGTGCTCTGAGCTTTTCATGGTTAAAGTTGGAGATATTCTGCTCCCTGTGAGAAGATGTAGCTCATGTTATACTGTGATCAAAGTTAAGATGACACAGAGCCATCTGGGAACTGAAGGCCAGCTTTGAGGAAATCTGTTCTCTCAGGTTTGTTGCAGTCCTCAGGTGAATTGGAAAGAATTTGTAAGTTGTAAGATGGGGTTAAGAAGAGGGAATACGTGATTTAAAAGAGCCATTAAAAAGAGGAAAATGTTTCTCTGAAACTGAACTTTAATAATTGAGAAAATGAAGAGTAATACTTTAAGTAAAAGAGGTCTTATCCCTTCCCCTGCCTGCAAAAAGCCTCTCATAAACATATGCAAATGCAATTAGGTTAGTTTTAATAATGCATGACAGCCAATTCATTTTTAATTCTGCCTAATTCACACCTAATGGCACTTCCAGCATCTTATAAGCTCAGAGGCAAACACACACAAGCAGTTGTCTGATGATTTGTGTGTGCGGTAAATGTGTTTAGCTCACAACTATGCAACGGTTCTGCCCTTACAGCATTTTTATAATCAGAATTCACATGAGCTTATACTTTTCCATTTATACTGAGTTTAAAATAGACATATTTTAGCCAATTTCACTTTTATTAAGTGAGTCAGGACACCTAATTACTAACTTTTAAGCTATACGGTTGACTTTATCAATCTCTGTAAAGAGTAATTTCTTTTGCAGTTAGACATAAAAGATAAATGCATGTGTCAGATCAAACAAACTAATTTTCAGGTCATTAATCAAATTAAAATGTCAGCAAAGGACCAAATGTTTTATTTAAGTGACTTTGTCCTGCATACTTGATGGCTGAATTTGTGGCTTGATGGAATTAACTTTAAAGAACACTGTATTTTCTGCACTATAAGGTGCACCTAAAAGCCTTTAATTTTCTCAAAAACTGACAGTGCGCCTTATAATCTGATGCGCCTTAAATATGGATCAATATTGGTTAATTGTTATACCTTGTGGTTGGTAAAAGATAAACTGAGTTGCAAAAATACTACGTCTTTACCTCAGGGAAAAAAAATAAAACAGTTGTTCATGTGTGCCAGAGGCGTGTTTATGGTTCCTGCCACAAAAGAACAAGGAAGCACGTCTCGAGCGCTGTTCATGTAGCTTTGAACTGTGACAAATGGAGTCGGAAATACATTGTTTTCAACGAGGGCATCACAAATAAGAGCTACTGGTACATACGGTATCGTATTGTGAATGCATTTTTGGGAGTGAACGGAGTTGTCAGAACGCTGGTTTGTATTCTATGAATAAAGTTTGATTGACTGACTTATCTGACTGTTTTTTTGACATTCCCTTTAGCGCAGCTCCATCTAGTAAACGCAAAACGCAACCCCAGCCACTACAGTAGCTTCTATTCTATGCGCTTTATAATGCGGTGCGCCCTACATATGAAAATAGTTTTAAAATAGGCCATTCATTGAAGGTGCGCCTTATAATCCGATGCGCCTTATAGTGCGGAAAACAAGCTAGTTCATGGTTTCTGAAGTGGGGTTGTATGACATGACAGTAGCCTGAACATTAAACCTAAGGAGAGAGATCTCCCTGGTGAGGTGTTCAGGGAATGTTCCATCAGTAGGAGAGCTCAGGGAAGACCCAGGACATACTGGAGGGCTATGTCTCTCAGCTCGCCTGGGAACGCTTTGACATTCCTGAGAAGAGCTGGATGAAGTGGCTGGAAAGAGGGATGTCTGGGCTTCCCTGCTTAGGCTGCTGCCCCCACGACCTGACCATGGAAAAGCGGAAGAAGGTGGATGGATGGATGGAGTCCTTACCCCCAGTTAAGAAGATGTTTTTTGACAGCCGCCATGTGTAAAGCTACGAACGCGACTTTGCGACTGAAATCGTGTCGCCCACCCACGTAGCGATAATGTCATATCATGTAAACGGATGTATTAGCTGACATTATTCCAACTGCATCCTGTCATTCACCTACCAACCACAACACACTGCAGCTGCTGGCTCTGCAGCAGCATCGTCTGTGAGCTCTCTGCTGCCCCATCTAAAGTACTCACCAACTAATGCTTCCCACACGTACATGGATTGTCACCCTGTGAACTGGCATAAAACCAGTCTGTCCTTGGTACCGTCACGCACCCTGATTGGCTTTTGCCGCACAGCCACACACAATATTGCCTGAAGAGTTCAAACTTTTCAACTTTGATGACCAAGTGACGAGTGACGCGGTCACCCAGAGTGCAGCCGTTGCATCTCATCTACTTTACATGTAGAGTGGTTGCACATGTTGCATAGTCACTTTCTATGTGTAGGCCACTTAATACTAATGGTTTTATAATCAGTTCCAGTTGTTGTGCTATTTATCAAAATCAGCCAAATTTGCCCTGCTAACAATGATTGTCAGTCATGTAAGTTTTGTTTTACCCAAACAGGAAGTCCCCAAAGAGGGAAAATGAATAGCTGTGGTCAGGTCATGGTGTCAAACTCACTGCACTAAAAATAGCGATATGTTTGTGTCATTGAATCTTGGTCTCTCTAAAAGCTTTGCAGAGTTTTAAGAGCCTTTGGTCATTCCAAACATCCATTACATACATTAGAGGACAGCACAGTGCTTGAAAGCTGAATACACATCCGCTTCTTTGCGAGGAATATGATCAGACAAGACTGGTGGAGATTTGAAGCCTTGTTGGTGTTCAGAGTTGCAGACCCCTTGATGTTTCAGAGCAGTAAATGTGCACAGGCACAGAAACTCATCTCAAACGTATATCTTATACAGCAGTCACGCTGTGAAGTAATCCCGTGTTTCTACTTCCTCTCGACCCGTCATCTCATCCTGATCTTTAGCAGTGGGCTACTGTGCATTGTGCTTTCATGCTGTGTCATTCTTTGCAATATACAGTTTTAATATCCTGTTTGATTCAATTAAATTTGCTTCATTAGTGTGCCAAAGCAGAGCATTACTTAGTCCTTAAATCCCCATGGAGACCCCTCATTTCTCCCATCTCATCCTCCCTGTTGTTTCAATACATCAAAGGTTAGATTAATCACAGTCCTCCAAGGAGAAAAAAAAAATGAGAGAAGTCTTCTCCCAGTTTGGAAGCATGCGTCATGGATTTCACCATTGAGTGGATGTATTTGTCATATTTTTCCATCCCACCCATGGAGTCTAATAGTGCAGCATCTCACTGTGTGCTTTGATGTCCCAGAGAGAATGGAAAGAGGCCCCATGTTCCAACACAACTGAATGATTTTTTTTGCTTTTATCTTCTGAATAGAACCTTTCTGGTAAAAAAGCATCTCAGCAGTGGTGCTACATATGATTATACATGACTAAAATTAGCCACGTTGGAGGACATTGGATTTACAGAGGCAATGCATGCCTACGCACACAAAGAAACCATTATGTCTGCACTTTTAAACCTCTGTTCACACTTAGGACAAAACAAGGTTAAGATTCAGTCCTTTTTATGAAATATTCACCCTGGTGTGAAGAAAATCACAGGTTTGCAGTATAACAGCCTTGATGAGGTATGTTAGAGTGTTACTAATCTCTATCGACAGATGTTAAGGCTGTACTCAGACTGTCAGAATTATTCTAATGATTGCAATGAGATAAAGCTCTAAAATTAGCATACATTGTGTTTTAAACTGAATTAATCTAGTGCTATTTAGCTGTAAGGCAGGGGTGTCAAAACTTTTTTAATGGAGGGCCACGTAGACAAACACCAGGATAGCCAAGTCACTTATTACCTCAGCTTAACTGTATGAAAGTTCAGGGTTCAGAAGCACACAAGTTAGACTATAAGTGACCCCGGTTGGTGTTAGCAACCAATAGATTGACCCCTGATTAGGATAAGAAAGATGCTCCCTGCAGTGGAAACCCTAACAGCTAATCTTTACATAAAAACAAGACCTACATTAAGCTGCCAAACTTTATGAATGTGCTGGTGCTTAGAGATGATTTTAACTCATGTTACACTGGTACTAATGGGCCCAAAGTGTGCCAGGAAAATATCTGTCACACCTTTACACCACCAGCAAGCTGAACTGCTGATACAAGGCAGGATGGAGCCTTGTTTTCATGTTGTTTATGGCAAATTCAGACCCTACAATCTGAATGTTGCAGCAGAAATTAAGACTCATCCGAGCAGGTAACATTTTTCCAATCTTGCAAGATCTACATGCTTTAAGAAATTAATTCTTCATACCTTAGTTGCAACAATTGATTAATTGAGTCACTGCTGACTTTCTTTCAGACTGCCCTGAACCATTCTGGCTGTTGTCCTTTCATCAACATAGCATTCTGGCCACTTACGTCACCTTTCTGAACCATTTTGAACTTAAAGGTGCTATGAGGAGAATCTTTTTCCAGCGACATAATGACTCTGCTACCCATGAGCACGCGTGGCGACTGTCGTAATGCTGCGTTCCAATAACCGCGGAACTGGGAGTGACATCATCTCCGACTTATCGGCGTTCCAGTTGAAGTTGGAAAAAAAACATGCAGATCTACCAGGCTATTGTTAGCTGTTGTTAGCACGCCCTGCGTTGTTGTTCACAAATATCACATGAAGAATGTGATTATCACTATAGCAGCATTTTTATAAATATAAGTCTAACAATACTATGTATACAACTGATTTAGAGCAACACACCCCAGTCAGAAGTGCAAATAAATTGATTACTACAGGAGCTAAATAACTGTTCACACTGGGGGCATCCATCTTCGATTGTCAACTCGGGGGTGGCGAGGTTTCACCGAGTTCCCAGTAGGAAATTCTGACTTTGAGGGGATGTTCCAGTTGCAGTTTCCTACTCGAAACTCAGAAATTCCTACTTCTTACTACAACTGGAAAGCACTAAAAGATGTGACCCAAGCCAAAGCGTGTGTTTGTTGTGATGCTAATAAATGCAGCTCGGACCTTCCTCAGAACTCTGCATTGCTTTACAACTTCTTTTTTCAACAACTTACAGGATGCAAAGCGATGAGGTAATGTATCTCTTTCTAGTTATGTAGCGGTAGTTTTTGATGTGTGACAACAAGCAAATTTTGGAAAACTTAGTATCATAGTTTTGTAGCCGGCTACATATCGCTACTTACTGCCCGGTTCTCTAAGACGTGTAATATAAATAATAAAATAATACAAATTTGCTCTAGTTTTAATTGTCTTGTTCCCGAAGTTGAGTATCCAGGCCAGTCCAGCCCTGTCTGACCCGACTGCGAAGCTAAGGAATAGCATTTATAGATAACCTATTTTGATGCTATAAAACTCATCTTAAAGTGTGCATTTCGATCAGGCATATATCTAAAAGTGAGAATTTTTTGTAATTACTTAGAAACTCCTCAAAGCATCTTTAACCTGGTTGTCTTGACCAATTCTACATGGTTTTCTCCCATGTGATTGGCTAATTGGCTCTTTGCATAAACAAGCAGCTCATAAAGTGGCTGGTGAGTGGATAGACTTTCACCAATTTAGATGTAGGAAATAACATTTCCAAGCTTCAGTCCCTTATTTTGTGGTTTTAGTACTTTTACTGGTCTTATGTACTTAAGAAAATAGAAAGAACAGGTCTGCAGTTTGGACAGCCTTGTTGCCAACAGATGAGGTCATCCAGGCACCACAAACATATTGTCTGAGCCAGGTACCCGTGGAGGCATAGTCAGTGTGTCAAGGTCACCCTATGTGTAGGTGTCTGCTGCTTTATTCAAACAGCTAAGTGAAAAAGAGACAGAGCACAGTGTCTCATGTCCTGAATGTATGCATGCTCCAAATGCACTCGCCTGTGGTTGCTTGTCCATTTATGCATGCTTAATGCCTCACAGTGCCTGATCATCATCACTCTCCCACACACCTGCTTTTATCCAACCTATAACAGACTGGCACCAAAGCCCATCCGCCTCACCTTTGCCAAGGAGTATAAATCAAATCCCATGTTCCAGCTCTGCATGTGTCATCCCATCCCCTGGGGATAAACCATTGCAATCCTGACCTCCAATGACCCATGTGACGCTTCCTCACGTACCCACCCTGCAGAAAGTTGCATTCAGATAATGATACAAAAGGCACACTCACTTTTATTTTTCTGGACTTTTGTCCCTCAAGAAGTTTGAAAAACAGCAAAAGGGGGGAAGGGGATGGCAATGCTAAATATTTCATGTTTCCCTCTTGGTAATTCCGTACGGTTGGAACAAGACCTCGTTTTCCACAGAAACATGAGCAACTGTGGGACTGATTGCAAGAGCCCAGGATGCTCCGTGTTTCTCTATTTTTTGCTTCTCTGCTCCGAAATAGGCTTGGATGGTGATGCATAATGCATAAGGGCTTCCTATGTGGAGCTGGAAAGGGCTGTGGGTCCTGAGGGATCATCCCGGGAATGGGTGTCCAGATTCACATTCTGCAGTGTAGGGCCCAGATCATCAAGGAGAGGAGACGGCTGTAAAAATGACTTTGTCCCTGTCTCACGCCTCTTTTTTTTTCTGTGTTACTGTTGCACATTATTGTTTTACTTCTATAAATGTAACTTGTGCTTTCATAAATGAGGCACTAACTATTCAACAGAGAACGCAGAAAGCCTACCGCCTGCCTGTATGTCATTAACAAACACCATATAGATAGAAACTAGGGCGGGGAATTAGAGAGCAGTTTGCAGCTTTGAGACCCCAGCAAATTAGTTGTGGGAATATAATTTAGAAAAAAAAAATATATTGTTCCCATGAAATTTATAAATGAACGCACTTCGGTGAGGTCTTGTTGAAACTTTATTGGTTTGCTTTTACTTCCTCCTCAGAAATGGTCAACAGCTGAGCCTTAACCAAAGCTTAGCCAGCCTATGTTTAACATCACTCAATATTAATATTGATTACATGTTATTATTGAGAAGAAATCAACTATTTCTACATATGCATACAATGGCTGGTGTGACACACCACCATAACGCCATAACGTGTTGTCACATGGTAATTTTTCTTTGTTTAATTTGATTCATTTTCCATGAATTTGAATTTACAAGCAGAATTAGTAAATATTGGGTCAAGCCCCTAAACTTCCCATCATGTGGCAGCATCTCCTCATTTGAGACGGCTACATATGAACTTTGTGGTGCTTCCTGCTTCAGTCCAGCAGAGGCATTTTGAAAAGTTAACCTCAGCCGACTTTCTTTGTCTTACCAGGTCAGTAAATAAAATGTTAGCATGTAAACTGAATTAAGGAATGTTATAAAAGTAAAGCGTAAATATTGATTTTTCTGTTCTAGCTAGTATGTCCAGTGCAGTAAAATGTGCATGATTGCTAAATTTCTGTCTAGACCAGGAGTCACTTACGTTTTTCAGCATGAGAACTACCAAAAAGACAAGGATTATTATGGGGGGTACTTGTTTGATTGGCTTGTGTCGGAGTGATGTAAATGAATTCCGTTTACTAGTCATGACATCAACGTGGACTTCGACCCCACACAAATAAATTATTAAAGGAAACACATTAATATGGACATGTTACGAGTTTTGTTGTTTTTTGAACTGACATAAGTATGAGTTGTTTACAAACAAAAATTTAATTTAAAAAATGTTTGTTAATTTCAGACTCTATCTTGGGAACTTACACTACTATTAGAATGTCCCTGTGTCCCTTGGACTAAGTACCCACAGGCACCATGTTGGCAACCCTGGTTTAGACTCTCTTTGTATTAGTGATATTGTGGCACATGCTAACTTGTACAAGCATGAGTACAAGTTAAATTGTTATAGAAATAGTAAAATGAAATAGTAAAGTGAATAGTGTGTGTTTTTATCAAATAGTGTGACAAAATACACATTGCAGTAATTTTAGACATGTGGACAAGTAAACAAAGTTTAATCAAAGTCTAGCTGAAGCATGGAGGATGTTAACAAAAACAGCTGTCTTTGTGAGTTTTCTTTGTCTGTACAGAGAATCTTTGAGCTGTTAACAGATCCCATTCCAGACCTATAACTAGGGATGGGATGATTACACAGTGTCGTGGTTAACCCACATTTAAAAATCACAGTTAATAATCCTTAAAGGTGCAGTCAGCGATGTGGTAGAAAACAAGTGGAGAGCTTGTTGATAAACAAATTTAGGCCTGCCTCTCCCTTCATACCTCACCCCTGGCTCCACCCCCCAAAGCTGATGAACGTGCATCGTCATGGAAATGGCTGTAGAAACTGCGTAGCTGACCAACGAAGCTAAGGTAACCCTGACTCGTCAGACAACTCGACCGCCGTTATTGATAACATCACAACAACAGTACATTTTGGCAGATTAGACAATAAGATGAATGCTCGACGGCTGTTACTGTTATGTGAAGCACCACAAAGCTAATGTTGCTGACCTATCCAGCAGAAAGACGGCGACATCCGCGTCAGTTTTCAGGTCTTTCAGTTTGCGGAGTTCCAGCAGCACCAATGTTGACCCGGGTCTTCGCTCTTTCATGGTCATAGCCCTTCTTTTTTACTTTTCACTCCTCTGACCTTTTTCTTTTGGGCTGTTTTCAGCCATTGCTACTGCACCTATTGCATCTCTCTCTTACGCAAACTGCGCACGCTACACAACCTACGACTCCTGCTCCCCCCTCTGTCTGATCTGGGCATTGAGTAGGATCGCCCCCTGGATGTGGGGGGTGGGGGGGTGTACCCTGTTATGGTGACTCGGCCCTAGCCACAGTATTCACCTGCTGAAATTCAAAGCCAAGGCTGTGTATTGAAACCAGAGTTTTTTTTTCAACATGCTGTCAGTGGTGACATCTTGTGGATGGAGAGGAGAAATACGGTGATTTTGACAAATAGTGCATTAGATTAGAAGATCACTGACTGCACCTTTAAAGGCTAACTAATGATGCAATTTTTCCCATGTTCAAAAACTTATTGAAACCTTATTTCTGGCTCTGCGAAACCTGAACAGACCCTGAATAAAGTGACACCAAGTGCCTCATCTTAATCTGCAATCTTTAGCTATAGACAGGCAACACTGCTTTAGCATCACTGCTTATTAATAATGTTTATCCCTCTGTATCTCTTGGTCTCATTTTAGGTTGTTGGGGTCTTGCATTGCCTGGCACTTTCTGATGTTCTGAAGTTCTATGTTATTTCGCCTCTTTGTCATGTTAAAGTTATCCCTTTTCATGGGTTTCATTGCTTGGGTTTTCAGGTTTTAGTTTGAGGTGTAAGTGAACTGGACTGGTTTCCTTTATGTTTGACTTCTTGTTGTTTTCCTTACATCTGTTCTGATTTGTTGTCAAAGCAATTTGTAAAAAAAAAAAAAAAAGTTTTTAAAAGTGCTCTAGAAATATCTTCAATGTTTATCGACATGCAGCTTAAAAAAGTCTTGAGATATGATTTTCAGTTCAAATCTTTAAGCCCTATTAGACAACACAGCTTTTTGAGTTATATACAATAATAAATCCAATTCTAGAAGGTTGCGGCCTCATAACTTCAAACATATTGGATGCATTTTCCGATGCATTTTCCAGTCTCTGAACTGAAACCAAAGCTTCAGTTTTAAGCTCCCTGTAGCTCCAGATTTATCCGCTTTGTCTCTTCCCATTTCACTTGTCCTGTTCTGCTTTTATCAATACACACACCTTTCCACCCCAGTCAACTGTAAAATTTCAGCTTTTCCATTTGTTTCTGCTCTCAGTGTTTTTGACGCCTGAGCTGAAACTGTGCAGAAGAAACGATGGAGAAACACTTACAGTCATTCAGTGTATGATTTTTGATAGATATGACTTTTACAGGTATGTTTACTACTTTCTTCCACGTAGGGCTTACCAGCACACAGAGTATGCTACAATAAGAAAAATGTCAAAACTGCTGTTGAGCTTTCAACAGCATTTCCATGTGAGGGAGAGGGAGAAATGCCATAGGGTTGCTACAGTAGTGACTAGGTTAGCTGAACTCAAGCAGAGGTGGGTAAATATAATTAAAATGTCTTTTTTTACTTATTAATCTAAAAACACAAGCCTAATCTTTAACAGCAGTTAATACATTAATTATTAATTATTACAGAAGTCACCATTTTATGTAGTTGGTGTTTTCACAATTAAACATCATGTTAAAAGTGTGGAGGTTTTTTAGAGGCCATGATGGAAAACAAATACAATCGTGCTTGTATTGATAAACAGACTTCAATTACAACAAGCCCAATGGACAAAATATATATCTCATGTCATTTTATTCAACATAATAAGTGACACTGTTTGTATACCTCTACTTTTTGATACCTTTACTTGAAAATTTAGACTCAGTTTCTTGGTTTGCATCATGCTCTTGCCTTGAATGCCACTAGTGGCTACTCTAACACATTCTCACACTTTTAATCCCAAATAGAGATTTAATGACTGAAATCTTAGAAAGCCACTAACAGCAGACTACTTCCATGTATACAATCAAGCTCATGTATTCTTGTTTTTGTAAGGCCTCTGTCTGTTACCTTTGATAATATGATTACAACTACTATAACTTATCTGTTTTACCATGTCAAGGTCACATTTACAGTGTATGGATGCAGCATGCATGTGGAGGCAATGTGTGGTTTCACGTCACAAGATTTCTAGTTTATTTTTATATTGAAAGTGTTGAGTCATTGTATTTAATATTAAAAGTTTTGAATCTTGACCCCTCAAAGAAGATAAAAAGCTTTTTATCTATCGTGTAAATTAATATACATTATGTAGCATTTTTTTAAGTCTCAGATGCATTGAGAAGCAGAACATGGGAACAAAAATGACCAATGTTACAATGCAGGTATTGACTCATTGTCTGATTCATTGTCTGTTATCAGATGGATAAAATTTAAGTCAAAACCATTGAGCTCAGTCTGAAGTGTTCGCATGGCAACAGCAGGAAGTGACTTCTCCTACAAATGTAGACATACTGTAGATACCACCAGTCTCAGGAGAAATTTTGTCAGATCTGGTCATCATTGCTATATAGAAAGAAAAACACAAATCAACACTACAAGCATTTCTTGATAGAAAAAATATAACTGCTCCACCTCATGTTTTTACCAGAGTTTTAGTACGAATTGGCTTATGTTTTTTACTTCCCATCTAATTTACTCATACTGAATGTGATTGACAGAATGATTGCCCAATCACCTGCTGGATATGCTTTTGAAGGTCCGGCCTTACCTAATGCTTTATATGGGCTGTTGACCAGATACACAAGTGAAATATATATGCAGTATTGCATACACTGAACTGTCTAACTGGCGAGAATCATGTTATCCATCCGAATCCCTCTTGAGTATGCTACAGTAAGGTAGCCAAAGAGCTAACCACTGCCCTGAATTGGCCTGTGGATGTTTAGTCGACAAGCTATGGGCATATTTCTGCTCACAGTTGCTGTTGAATAGTGCTGTGCATGATTGAGATTATGCCTAAAAGGGGAAGACTCAGAGGAAGTACACAGCACTATCAGTAATCTGACTGGAAATTATATCTTTTGTTGAAATGCACAGTTAGATTGCAGCTGTTAAATTAGCATGCTAAATACAGTACCAATATTCCCTATCCTGAGTAAGTTCTGTCTCATGTATTTCTTTTCCTGACCATTGTTGTTCAAAGAGGAGAACATGCTGCAGAGAAATCCTTGCACCTTCTACATATATACAATTTTACTTTTTCATAAAGAAGACCAAAGTGGCATCTGACTTGCAACACAAGCCAGAAGCAAGAGTCTTACTTAAGATGGCCAACAAGGGCAAACATCTGAAGGCTCTATGCAGAAATAGGAGCAACACATGTGCAAGAGTAGAAATCCGCTACAAGTCAGAAACTAAACAAAGCCCCAAACAACCTACACCCAAGAAACACCTGCATTAGCAGAAATGGAGCATAACCAAGTACATCAACAGAGGAGCTCCAGGCCTGGAGAGGAGTCTGGAGAGAATGTGTGGTAGAGACAGAGGGACTGTGAGGACCTGCCATTCCTCAGTTTTCATAATCAAACCAGCCGCTCCTGAATTTTGAAGTGCTCATGTATTTGAACTTTTACGGCAAATGCTTTGTGCTGACCAAAAAGGGAATTACAGACAGTCTGTGCAACTATATCATGTCCCTGTTTTCCTTTTACCATCACAAGCATGAAAAATAAGATTTGTTAGCTGGCTCCGAGATGCCTCTTTTCCCAACAGAATGTGTAATAATACACAAAAATGTGGTATTTTTTGTTTTCTATTGTTATTGCCATGGCTGATATGACTAGAGGCCCCTCCAATGTTTCCACGTGTCAGATGGTCATAAGTCGAGCCTCATTGGACTCTTGCTTATTAATATTTTGATTTAGGGTACTTGGACATAAGCATTTGAATTTAGTGGCCACTGCAAATTGGTATCCCCAGAAACCAAATAGTTGATTTATCTCAGGCTTGTTGAGTAGTTTCCACTATTTCAACAAATCTTCAATTTTAACTTCACAGTGTTTTGGTTTTATTTTGTTTTTCATAATATTTCTCCCCACATAACTCTGCCTTTCCATTTTTCATTGTGGGAAGGAAAGGGAAATGTTGATGGGAATGAAAACCTGGTGTAATGAGGGGGTTGGTTGCCAGTCCATCTGGGTAGAAATGGAAAGTGATCCAGTTGTCACAAACATATGGAGGGTTGTTCCCTCCATGCAGATATAATTGAGTAAAATAGGAAAAACAAAGATGGGAACAAATTTAAAAATGAAGGAGGGATACAGGAACAGAAAGAGGGAAATGAGAAAAAAAGAAAAAGGTCAATTCAAAAGTAAGTTATCGTGATATAAAGCTCATGTACCTTGCCACTGCCTCTAATGTGAGCTGTGGGACTGGAATGGGAAACTTTGGCCTGGGTTCACATCTAATTTCTCTTAGTTATTTGGCCTTTCCGCTTGTGAAGCTTTCAATCTCGCAGGCCTTCGGGGGGTCCAGATTATCTCTTTCGTTTGGAGAAAATGAGCTGGGCTGGAAGCTACATTACCTCCCCTGCCTTATGTGAGCTCATTTTTCCCACACCGCCATTAGCTCACTAAAGCCATTTGGAGATGCACAGTAGAGTGTTTCCATGTTTATCAGTAAGTGCCTGGCATTCCTTCAGTCAATTATCACCAGAAATGTCTCTGTGTGATAATTCACGCCTACGGCTTGAGTCTCCTCGCCAGGATGGATCTACAAGGGACATTTTGATAGAGGTTTTGAGCAGTTATTTCGAACACAAACTAATATTTATTCCAAAGTGCTCGATATTTACTCATAAGATTATGAAAATGCACAGCTTTATTGTCATTATGATGTGAAAGGCCACAAAATGAGGACCCTCAAGCCCGCTGGCACTTTTACAGTAAGGTCATAGGCCAGTACTAAGCCTTACATCGACAGAAAATACAAATGCAAGTTGCTGCAACTCAAATCGATTCAGCAATTTCCGAGAAAGCCCATCTGCACAGTGTTTGGACCCGTTTAGGTCAAACATTTTCTTGCTTTAGACACAAACTATAACCTACAAAAACCTTCAATTTTTATTGGTGCACAAATAGTTTACAGGGATCAATCAACACTGTCGTTATGCAAGAGATAATAATCCGAGACTGGAAGTCTTTTCTTAGTATTTCCCTTGTTTCACTGCTCTCTGGTCTCATAATCAAAAACTGTATATAATTAGCCAACTTACACACATTCAATTGTACTTTATTTAGTTCTCTTATAATGGTGTGCTGGTGTTATGATGCACAACTACCTTGTAAAGCTGTGATTATTTAAGGTTAAAGGAAAAGTTCGGTTCCTGCAGCTTTTACATTGTTTATAGAATGAAGAACAACAATATACTCACCCAGAAGGCTTTCTTGATGCAAACGGTGCTTCGGGAGATATTTAGATCCAAAATCGAGCAGCGGACACCGATATAATGGTAGCCCGTAGGGCATAGATCGCCGCTCCTAAAAACTGCATTAATCGTCCAAAAACTCATGTTTTTCACCAATATTCCATCATGATTTGCTCCGAAAGGACCGCCATTGCGACCTGTGTCTCTCCACACAGCGCTGTGTGGCTGAACTAACCTCTGAACTGACGAGCTGTTTACATGCTCTTTGCGCATGCGCAGTACTCTCTGGAGCGTTGCGATCGCTTCCTTATCTGTATATCTGTATACTGCGGCTCCAAACTGTAAGGACGTCCATCATATTCAAAGTCCTCCTCCACAACATCTTCATCCCATAGACATTCGTCCATTTTGCACAAAACTGGAAGAAGAAAGTCGATTTGTAGCTGCCGATCTTCCCTGACATGATGCGCCAAGAGCATGTAAACAGCTCGTCAGTTCAGAGGTTAGTTCAGCCACACAGCGCTGTGTGGAGAGACACAGGCTGCAATGGCGGTCCTTTCGGAGCAAATCATGATGGAATATCGGTGAAAAACATGAGTTTTTGAACGATTAATGCAGTTTTTAGGAGCGGCGATCTATGCCCTACGGGCTACCATTATATCGGTGTCCGCTGCTCGATTTTGGATCTAAATATCTCCCGAAGCACCGTTTGCATCAGGAAAGCCTTCTGGGTGAGTATATTGTTGTTCTTCATTCTATAAACAATGTAAAAGCTGCAGGAACCGAACTTTTCCTTTAATTAGATCAGGGAGAAAAAAAATTGGTAGGCAGTCTGACTATAGCCCCTCGTATTTTCAACCTCACCATCTCTTTCTTATTATGGCCTTAGATGCTTCCCTATAGTTTTGTTAATCAGTCTTGATTCAAAAATTGAAGCAGAGGCAGAATTGAGTTTAGTCCTAACCACACACAGATCTATAGATTCAAACTCTGTACCCCCTCCCCCTATAAACTGTCCAATGTACACAAAAGCGCATCTTTCCTTCAACCAATATTGCAATTGTATCTTCTCTGCAAGGAAAATGGTGTGAAAAGGTGTTAGTGACACAAGGTTGCTCTCAAGGAAGTGGGAAGTAGTCACGGTACAGAGCTCTACATCAAACAAACTCTGATTACAAGAAAATCAAATCACAGCCATATTATCACTCAGTTTTAGAGGAAGCAGTCATTCCATCGCTGCATACAAGGTGAAGTTACACATATAGAAGCTGATTAACATTCCTCATAACTGGTGACCTCTGTCCCCCAGTAACTTATCAGTTGGAAACAGCTACACAGTGTTTCGTACACGGTCCTCAAGTTGTCCCTAAGTAAACATGTTGTAAAAAGAATAGGGAAAAACTTGAGGACCTTGTATGAAAAACTTTTTAGCGGTCTTCAGCTGATATGTTATTGGTGCAATAGTAGAAAGTGTTGTCAGATCAAGGATGCATGGCTCAGTCAGTGAGCCTGTACCTTTGATGTTCAAATGTGAAACACTGATGAGGCGCAAAAACAATGCAGGTCCCTTTCCAAGGAGCCCGCAAGGCAGAATTTGCATCATGGACCTGACACGGGTGTTCAAACCATGTGAACCCACAACAAAGGAGAGCATTCATTTATCATTTGAATTTTTAGAAATGACAGCAGTGTTGGAAAAAAAAAATAGCCAAAATGTTTAAAATATTAAAAAACCTTGTAGAGTCCTTAAAAGGTAAAGTTTAATATATTTTGAAAAGTTAAATAATAATAGGTTAAACGGGTTTAGAAACATTTATTAATCAAAATAAATAAATAAATAAAAAAACAATTTGTTAAAATGTAATTTATGAGGTATAGGCAAGAAAGTTTACATAAAAAATTATTAAACATTAAAGTCTTCAAGTTAATATAGGTTAAATGTTTTTTTTTTCACAAATATGCAAAAAATAATTTGAAGATATTAGCATTAATTAAACCGTTTAGCAAAATCACCACGCTTCACCGGAAAGGGAAACTAAATCAGAAGTGCTGCGCTCACCTGAGGCGCAGACACACTCACCTGAGGGGCGCGCAGCAGACTCCCAGGAGCAGAGTGAATAACGAGCCTTGAAAGAACTGATAATGGCAAACAAAACACACCAGAAGGGCTACGGGTAAGAGACTGTTCCTCTGTAAAAAGAAGTATTACCTCTGTTTAGAGACTGTTTTAGCGTCTGTGCAGCAAACCGGTGCGGTGCCTGCGCGGGCACGCGCGCATTGTTTCCTTCTGTGAAGACTGCAAAAACTTGGTTCAGTGGGTTGCTCGACAGGGGTGTGAAAATTTAAGCATTATTCAAAATGTTCCAATTTTGATAAATATGCAAATTAGTTTAAATATTTTTAAGTTTGAGATAAATTATATTAAAACCTGTTTTAATGTAACAAAGAGCAAAACAAATTAATTTAAAGTTTAAGGTTTAAAAAACTGCATATTTACTTTAATTCAGGAAAGTAATGTCATACTTAAAGGGAATGATTATTGCAAATGTATGTTTCTACAGTTAAAAACTATTTAATTCTGTCCATTATTGTGAATTCATGCAGAGATTTGTTCTCTGTTTCCCCTTATGTTAAGGTTTTTGTTTTATCTAAACGTCAGTGTGGCATAGTTTAAGCTGGATCTTTCAAAATAAAAACAAGACATTTAAGAAAGTTTATGTATTGAATGTTTAATTGATTTGGGTAAAATCTAGTCAATCATCTGGTGGTTGCCCTTACCTTTTGAAGTGGAGAGAATTATCATGACATTTAGCACATTGTATTTTCTTAAACCACACATGGAGATTAAAAAAAGCTTTTGTTTTTAAAATGCTATCGGCCTAGACAGCATTTGTTCAAGAAATTTCTTTTTCCAGATGAAAACACTAAAAAAAACCAAAATTGTTTAAGTATGTGCCAGACAAGCAAAAACAACAGAGCAGAATGCTTTGGAAATGGATTATTTTAACATCCACCTTAATGCAACAGATGCATGTAAATGTCCTGTATAGATAATAATGGTTGTGTTGTTAAAGTACTGGTCTATTTTCACACATTAAGTGGTTGACCCTTTCCCCAACCAACACAGAAATTCACTAATGTAAAGTATGATTGTACCTGAGCTAGATTTGGTCTGAAACCAGGTTGCTTGGTTTCTACCAGTCTCTGTTGACTGATACCATGTCTTGGTTAGATTTTCTTAAACTGTGTCCTTTTGGTTATGGTACTCTAATCGTACATTTGATTGCCTTGCTTAAAATTCAGAGTCCCATATTATACAAAAAAATGTCTTGGCTTTTAAATTGAGAAGCATGACAAAAGCTCATCCCTCCCTCTGCTTGCTGAACTTCTCAGAAAATGTGTGATCTTACCATCTACAGTATTTACAAATTTCTATTTAAAGATGCCATTAGGGCAGGGTTCTTCATTAAAAGTCAGTGAGGTCCAGTCTATGAAATTTCCTCCACCTTAAAGGTCCGAACTGAAGTCCAGTTGTGTCTTATAGCTAGGGCTGAACAATTTTAAGAAAACATTGAATTGCGATTTTTCCGGCAGATATTGCGATTTCAATTCCATTCACGATTTTCTTCAAATCAAGCTTTGGGATATTCACATGTAGGGCTGAACGATTTTAGGAAAAGATCTGATTTCGATTTTTCTGGCATATATTGCAATTCATGATTTTTTTTCAAATCACACTTGAGTGCAAAATTCACTTTGTTTACAGTACAGACAACAGTAAGGAAATAAATGATGAAAAACACATTATTCACCTTCAATAGTGATGTTCAATAATCTGTTTTCATTAACTTCTACTCCTAAACAGAGGCTTTGTGTTGTTGACCTGCTTACTAGCACTTTTAACATATAGATTGTCTACAAATGTGTAAAACGGTATGTGTATAATACTTGACACAACAGATCCTGAGTCAGTCAGGAGCGCTGCAAAAAATTGCTGCTTTGGCGATCACAAAATTGCATTTTCTAAAATTGCGATTTCGATCTGAAAACGATAAATCTTTCAGCCCTACTTATAGCCTTCCCTTTGTCTACATTTTCATGGCTTCAGCTATATTTATTGTCAGTTTTCAATGCAGGATGTGTTTTACTTAGTGCATCACTAGCTCTTTATAATAAATAATTGGTGTCCTTAGCTCAGTCTCACCCTCTGTCTTTTGGTCTTTCTCTTGCTTTCTTTCTCTTTCTCTTTCTCTCACACACAAACAGCAGTATTGCATGAACCCACACTTGCATGATAAATAAATAATCAGGACAATGTTGTCAGTACTTGCAAAACGTGAAGCATTCAAAAACGAACAAGTGGGAAAAACTGTAGAACTGCAGGAATGAAAGTAACACAAACAAATGATCAAATGTATTAGTAAACAATTAGAAAATGAACCTGACATATGAACAGGATCAGCACCGCAGACTGCACAGAACTTCAACATCAGTGCAAAAGCTCTCAGCCCTCACAACCCTCATCAGCATTTACCACACGGGTCGGTCACGACCCTTGTAGGTGACAAGGATCTTATGTTTTTGCACAGGCTGCTTATTTGACTCTGCCTCCTGTTTGCTGGTGCTTGTGGCTGCTGCAGCTTGTGCTGCAAACATGACAGCAGCAGGAAAATCAACTCCACTAAATATATCATTGTCTCTTTCCTCAACCATCTGTGACATCGGCAGCATTTGGAGGAATAAATGCTCAGAAATGTATGAGATAAGCTGTTGATTGGTTCAAGGTGTATCCCACCTTGTGTCCAATGTCAACTGTGTGCCACCAGCAATCCCAACAGGAAAAAGGATTATAGATAATGGATGGATGGATGGGTTTTATATGCCCTTCACTGTGTTTAACATGCCCTCTCAGATTTATAAAGTACTTCAGGCCCCAGGGGGCCTTTTACCCCTTTCCGTTTGCAGTGCTAGTAGCTGCCTAAAACAGCTCATCCCGCCTCTATCCCAAACTGGACAGTGAATTTGCCAGAGGTTGACACAGGTTTGAAGCAGCTCCTGCTGAAAATAGACTCATTGCATCTTTTCAGGAATGCAGCGCAGAGGTGCACTGCTGGCAGATGCCAGGGACAGATAAATGTGCAAGATGTGGAAGTTGACTGATTGATGCGACTGGGGCAAATTTACTCTAAATTGTCTTGCATTTAAGGAACACAATGGGGGCAGACTGTGTTGAAAATCTGGGTAAAGGGTGATAACTAGAAGGTTTTTTAAGATTGGTAATTGTGAACATAGCAGCCATCCAAATTAAATATGTAACCCACAGTTGAGGTACAATGTGGTCTTTTTAAGATTCAACAAAGTTGCAAGTCTTGAATATAATCACAAAGTACTAAACCTACAGAACATCTACATTTGTTTATTTCCCCTAAAATAAATGCAGGATGTTGACTTCCAGTCATGGCACTGGTAATTGAACTCAAGATCTAATCTAACTGAGCTGACTTTATGCTCTTTTGTTGCTCCTACAGCTTCTCTGATTTTCATTGATTGTAAAATTGTAAAGTGTTTTATCAGACAATCCAAAAGGGCTTTTAAAAGTCACTTACAGGTCTAAACTATAATTTGGTTATTCAGCTGTTCTTTTTCCAGATTTTCTATACTTGGCCCTCTGTAACCACTTCTAACCTTGCTTTCTGCCTCTTCCTTGGCCCAGGCAGCACTGTCTCAGCTAACATTTATTGCCAGTTATAGACCCTATGAATAATTGATCCCGATTCTATTTAAGATCTTGACAAGGACAAATGGTACGGGGCTGCACTGGCCAATATTTCTCCCTTCACTGCCCTAATAGGAGCCCTCTCTCCCCACATTCCCGCAGTCATTTCCCCCTCTGCTCATATTCCTTCTTGTCTTTCACTTCAGTTCTCTTAGTGTTTCGCACATTCTTCCATTTCCCTGACACTATTTTAAGAAACTGGAACAATTCCAGATGGTGTGAAGGGTATTATAGGGGTGTAGCTGCAACAGAATGACGGATGATGCCAGCGTGAGCCAATAGTGGAAAGAGGGGGTGAGGATTTATCCTTGTGGTTTAGTAGTGGACTGGACCTTTAGTTTCATAACCAGGGAGATCATTTGGAAACACCAGCAGTGCTCCATAGAACATCTATTAGCGGTATGAGGCGAACAACACGATCAATGCTTATCACATAAGGCCTCTGTGTCCATGGAGGAGGCCCAATTTATTAAGCCCAGTGTGTGTAGTATGGCTGGAGGAGAGAGGTACAGTGGATCATCCACATGAGCGTGTCATCGTGTTCAGGCTATAGGATGGACTGGGTCCAGCTTTACAATGGCAGATCATTAGACTGAGTACATGCTGCAGGGAAGACAGGAGAAGAGGATATGGATCCAATAGACTGAAATGGACACGCACCAACATAGATGCGTGAGCGATTCACTTCAGCACAAACTCTAATGAGCATTTCCTCCCATGTTGTAGCAGTTATCCCGCTCCCTCTACTGTGAAATCGGTGAATGAGCCAAGTTTAACACGGGCACAATCAAGTATTCCTGCAGAGGTTACAGTAGCAAAGACTGTTTCAGTTCTCTTACTTTTCCTGTTTTCTCAGCAGTTAGTAGATGTAACAGTGGGAAAAGAGGACTTTAAGTGGCAGCACTCAGGAGTTTGGATTTTTAGCAGCAAATCTTCAGGGTATCAATCAGTGACAGAGTCCTGTACTTTTAAGAAGAAATAGAAAGAGATCTGCAGTGATAATTTACAGAAACCCCTTTCACATATGCTGTACACTCCAATTAATTAATTGATTAATTAATGTTCTGACTTTGTCAAGGTGTGAGTTTGGAAGTTGGAACACTGTTTAAAATGTAAATTAAAACAGAATACAATGGTATGCAGATTTTTCATGTATGTATTTTTTTATATTCAATTGAATACCCCACAAAGTCAAGGAACTTGTGTGGATACACCTGAATTTATTTCTGTGTGGTTGGCCCTCCCAAAAATGTTGTGGTATGCTAATCTATCTATCTATCTATCTATCTATCTATCTATCTATCTATCTATCTATCTATCTATCTATCTATCTATCTATCTATCTATCTATCTATCTATCTATCTATCTATCTATCTATCTATCTATCTATCTATCTATCTATCTATCTATCTATCCAATAGAAACTCAAAGAAGATCAGGCTGCCTGAATCCAATCAGACATTGTCCAATACTTTCTATAGTCTCTTTCTGAGGCAGGAATCACAGCATAACCCAATATTTATCCATTTTTGGTTAACATTTCTGGTACATTTTTTGTACCACACCTGCTACTCACAGTGTCACTAAAAAGTAAAATTTGTTTTTAATACATCCAACCTTGTGAAGACTAATTTTCTTTTAAGCATTAGTTTGTTTATACATAAATCAGTTATTATTTGCCCTCTTATGTCCACATTTAATCACAAGTCCAATTCTAATCCTCACTTATAAATCTAACTGTAATCAGAGGAAAAAAAAAAAAACTATCACTCAGGGTGGTCAAGCAAACTATCAATCAAAATGCCCCTTGTGGTTTGGCGATGCCTTCCTGGGGTTTGTGCCCTGCTGTTTGAAAAGCACAGTTCAGCTTTTCTGTTTTTCACAAAGACAGTCCTTTATTATTTGTCTAAAGACTTGCAGAACTTAAAAATATTTAGAAAGTGTACCAAATATATATGTAAATATACAGAAAAATAGACTACTGACAGCTTAAATACTTCATCTTCTTGATAAAAGGTCGGCTCAGTGATGACTTTCCTACAAAGACTGTATCTCATTCTGTCTTGTCAATCTCACGGTCTCTATTTCCCTCTTTATTCCCTCTTCCCTCTCTTTTACTATCCATTTCATCCAATTTTCACTATACCTGTACTCCCACTCCTGCTCTCTAACAGCAGTAAATCTCTTGATCAGAGGTTTTTGCACATTAAGATCTGGTATGATATGTCTATAACAGTAGCTTGAAGTGGGCAGCAAGATGAAAGGCGGGTAAAAAAAGGAATAAAGGGCAGGCTCTATCTAAGATTGATTTGATATCTGAGGATCTCTCTAAGCACTTGTGCTCTGTACAGCTTTGCTGCTATAACAAAGACATACTGCTGGATAAAAGCCCTGTGATGTCTTCCTACATTATTTATGTGCGCTGACGTCTTTTAATCTTGCTGTCATTTTAGGCCATATTTAAAGCTCACAGATATAATTCCTTTTAATTCAATAGAAATACATCTTGTGATGTGCTTGTAAGCAGATCTTTTACTTGAACTGCTTACTTGGAGTTATACATGTAAACCTGGGCAAGGTATACAGTGTTGGCACCATAAACGTTCAGTGGTGGTTGAAGAACAGGGCTTGTTTTGATTTTATTTGTAACTCTTATTCCTAGACTTTGTGGATGGGTGCTTTGTTGTTTTACCACCAGTTTTGAGATCTCTGTGATCTTGACCTTGGAAGCACATGCAATTACATGTAATTGCAAAGGGTATTCAGTTTTACTTGAGCCAGAGCTTATAGAGCTTGAAGAAAATCCCAACAAGCGGGGGTTAGCATGAGACCCAGTGACACTGATCATTGATATCCAAACCGTATTAGTTTATTCTTCAGTCAGGGTGGATATTTCTGCAAAGTTTAAATAAAATCCCTCCTGTGATACTGCATTTGCAATAAGGTCTAGAATTAAGAATGGTCAGATAGCCAAAAAACAATGCTTTGTCTGTTGCAGAGTGGGATGCATACAATTAAAGATTAGATAAAAAATTGATTCTCAAACAGCATTTTGTTTTGTTATTGATTTTCAGCGTAGGTATGGAAATTAATATGATTTTATTGGTACCAGTGCCATTAACAAATCTATTTATTGATCAGATTCTTCAACAAGTACCTTATGGAATCCTGCTATTATTTATGTGGAAAAAAGCTAGACTTCATAGGTGTTTAGTAGCAACAATGTCAAGCACATGACACTCCTGATATTCTCGCCAGCATATATAAAAGCTACTTCAAGTTGCGAGTGTCCCCACTGACTCAAAGTTGTGCATTAAGCTCTATCTTATGAAAATGAAACCATTTTGAACACTTTCAGCCCCTGTGTGCAATGATTTAGGACTTCACTGATACCTTTTATGTCTACTGCCTCTGATTAGAGTGTTAGTCTGTAAGTTGTAAAGCATGCAGAACAAAGTGAAAGGAATTGATGAGACTTGGTAAGCAAAAGACGGTTGTTATCACTTCTTCACTTGAACTGGTGTTTGATTCACATACTTTTGTTAGAGGGCCTAAAAATAATCTGAAGTTAACTTTTATATAGTTTTAGAGATCAAAACCTTCATCATAAAATACAGTGGTTTTAAACCTATTAGGCCCTCCTTTGGCAGATGAAATTCCTTTCATGGACTCATTACCTCCCTTCTTTGAAACTGCCTTGGGTAGTAATAGGTCTTAGAAATGGTTAAATGTTTATAGATAACAATGTTCGACATACTTGCAAGTTGTGTACACAGGCACTTAGTGTTTCTCTTCTGTCTCTTCTTCTGTTCTTTGACATCAGCCAGAGAAATTTACACATTAATATCCCATCCCACATGCCAACAATAGACACCTGCCTACAGTAATGTCACAGTGATTATCACATTCAGTATAGCACGTTTGTGAACATAATGAAGTGACTTGTCAGCATTCGGTGATAATCAGCAGAGCTCTCTGATAACTTCACAGAGAGACAAGGAGGACTGTTGTCAAGCAGCTTCATTTGCATGCAGGAAAAAAACAATGTTAGAGTGAGATACCTGAAGAAGTGCTGTGGTGTGAAGATGGCACCTTAAGCTTGTAACTGTCAGCACCTAACAGAGTCAGTATTCTTCTCGCTAACACTTCTAACAGTTCAGCATGTATTTCCACATTTATTTGCCTCAAACAGCTTATATGATGTACACAATATGCACAGACATATAAGAAACACAGAGCAAATATTTAAACATTATTTTATCAATTTAAACTAGGAACGGACTGCCTTTGAGATGCAACAGGCCACGTAAATACTATTCTCTATGCCAGAAGCTCCTGACCCTTTAAAGGTGCAGTGTGTAGACATTAACATTTTAGTGACATGTAGCCTTCAGATTCTGGAATGAGCCAATAGAGACCAAAAAGGATCATGAACAGGGTTTACAATGAGGTGAGGGTTTGTTCATTCATATTTGTAACTTATTATTTTTATAGATTATAGGTCAGTTAAGATAATGATTAAAGGTTTTGCAAACCTTTGTAAACAAGTATTAAATAATCGTGTTTCGCTCTTTTTGTCCCTAAAACCCATCAGGAGACAACATGGCGTATCGTTATGTCAGCCTCCACAAAGGGGAGACCTGTAATACATAAATATAACAGCTTCTTCTAACTTAAAAGTTTTCTGGAGATGATTGTATACCTATTTCAACAGACTTTATATACAAGTAGAAATTTTATATCCTATATTCACCATTTCTGTTTGGCAAAGTGCTTTCAGCTTCTACACATTACACCTTTGAGGCTCCTTTTCCCACAAAGGCTGTCTTTTCTAATTTGCTCACAGGACAGCTTTGTTGTAAGTGATCGGTCAGTTCAGTGCTGTTCTGTGCAACATGACCAGACATCTCTGTATTCGTTTAACATCAATGCCCTGCAAGCCAACGGCCATTAAAGCTATGGTCTACGATTTGGAAGCTTTGTACATCTTAATAACACCGTTTATAAGGCTGTTATGGTCCTATGGTCCTATCTACACAGTATAAAGACCAAAAAGAACGAAAAAAATCACTTCAGTATATCCGCTGCAAAGCTGCATACTAGCTGACCAATCAAGCCTTGAAGGCAGTAAGGTTCAATTGGTCCGTGAGTTGGTCCGTGAGTCCATCCAATCCCCTGTCTCCCTCACTACGCAGCGTCATGCCCATGGTCCCGCCTCCTCCCATCTACCTCTGGTGAGCAGCTAGCAGCGTTAGCTACTGAACTAGCCGGAAAAGCCTAGCGCCGAAACCGGGAAGCCGCTTCCCTCTCCCGCGGGGCCCAACGGAGCTCTGCCCGCGGGTTGAGGCCTGTTAGCGGGCTAACGGCTAGCGAATGGCCTCAGTTGGCCGTCAGACCTTCAGAATCGGCCGTTTCGCCCCTGGTTGATCAGGTAATGGCTTTGTTTACTACAGTGTGAGATGTCTGCTGAATAACTCTGGTTAGTCTGTGCCTGTCCTGGCTAACGACTTGTAGCGGAGCGGGTTAGCCTGTTAGCCGCTAATTGCTAGCATTGTAAGCTGAGCTGGGAGGACAGGCTGAGAAAGATAAATCCTCCCCCACAATCGGCTCCGCTCTGGCGGCGCCAGACCCGCATTGCCGCCGGTCCAATTGAAATGGCTACTGCTGTGTGTTACAAGGGGGATGTCTGTCGTGTTTGATACTTTCAGTTGAGCTAAGCTGTTTTTGATTGAGTTTGCTGCTGATATATTATGCTAGTCGCTCGTAGCTCTGCCGGAGGGGGCTTGTTAAGAGGCGAGGCGACACGAGCTGGGGGAGGGATCTTGGAACACGGAGGGGAGAGGTGAGGGAAGGGGGGGCAGGCTGCGGTTTCAAATCGTAGACCACAGCTTTAAGTGTCAACCAAAACAATGGTGGGACAGGGAGTATCCTTTGAGGCAGCTACTGGCACCTTAAATTCCCCCCTAATAAATCCTAATGCCCAGACCCTTTGTCTTGTTTTAGGTACTTGAAGGAGACATGTCAAATGCATTAAAGGTCAACTCAAACTTTAAAAGAAAGAGCAATATGAGCTCTTTTGGAATATCTTGCCTTGTTGGCTTTACTTGCCTCCTTAGTGGGCTGAGTCCGCTTTTAGTGGGGTGACACTGCCTCCAGCCCTTCCAGGGTTTTAGAGGAACAGATGTTTCTGCATGCCTTAATAACCATAATATCTTGAAGCAGCAAAAATGTGTCCACCCTTTCCACCTTTGTAGATTGGGCTTATACATATAGAAAGCTGCAGTTTTCAAGTTTTATTCCAGCAGATTTTAGGAGCACCTGGGTTTCACTGACACTGTTAATGCCAACACAGATGAACTAAATCAATCTGCAAACAGTCTGTGTTTTGAAAATGAAAAAGTGGAAGCTAAAAATCACCCCAAATACACTCTGCTTGAAGGAAAATCCTGCTGAAGCTTCCTTTTATTAGAAGCAAAGCCATGCTCTTTGCACTAGTTTCATCTCTCTCCATGGGGCCCTCTGAGGTTGATTATTTATAGAGCCATCTGCATGTAGACTTACATGCCTCCATCTCCTGAAACACAATCCTCAATCCTCTCATTGCTGGATTCTAACCTGTCAGAAAATTTTTCTTTCTTTTGGGTTCAGTTGTGACAGCCATCTCTCCTCTGGCACCCATGTGGGACGGTATATGTGTGCATCATGGAGCGTGGGTATGTGCATGAGGCAATGTGATAAAAGACAGATGTCAGACCAAAACAGAGATAGCACGGCGAGGAGAGGAGGAGAGTCGGCCAGCCACGGCAGCCAAGTCATTTCGAGTGGGCGGAGAAAGAGCGAGTGAGAGAGAGCAGCACACTGACACATGTATAATTGACAACCTATGCTTCCTCTCCATAGAGTTTATGACATTTCCTCTCTGTAATCTACTTTTCTTGGCCGGTGCAGAGGATGGTAGTGGGCTGGGTTTTGAGTCGGCAGCTTGGATGGAAATGGCAGAGCGGAGCATAAGCTTGGCACACTGAATATGATGGGAGAAAATGCCAAGGCGGCCTTGACATTTTTTTCCCCCTCCCCTCAGTGTTGCACTTTTTAACCAAGAAACGGGTCTGTCACTGATAAAAGTAGAGAGGATGGGAGGCATTGGGGTGAGGAGGTGCTGTGAAGCCAGCAAGCATTTTCCTTCAGTACTGCTGCTTGGATCTAAAACTGAGTTGATGTGAATGATGGTGAAGAGAAGTGGAAATGAACAACAGAGGGAAAGGAACATTGAGCTCTGTGGTGCTGTTTGAAGAGCTGTCTTACAAAGTTTCAATGGGGGAAATATAAAGAAAAATTCCTATATAAGGTGTTTGGCCATGCTTTTTGACAACTAAAATACAAAATTATCACATCAACCTAATTGCTGAGGCCTGGAAACATGATGCCATGACTCTAACACAGTCAAATGTCAGAATGGAAGAGCAGTTGGATGATTTAGAGCAGAACTCCCCAACTAACCGGTCACTGACTGGCACTGAGTAATTGATTGGTAAAGGGTCATAGCGAGACAACAAAATCAATTTTCCCTCTTTGAATAACTGATAATGAAGGGTGTTTTCTTTTGGAGGGATGACCTGGTCTTTTCACATCAACCTGTGACTTTTCAGCTCAGACTTCTGTCAGTGTTGTAATAAGAATGCAGCACTTGTTATTGCTTAGTAATTCAATTAGAGCTAAGAACTAATATTTACCCACCAGTAATCAATTGAAACATCAGCTCAGTATGGACTGATGACCTCTGGTTGAAACATCCACTGTTAGAATTGTATTTTACTCCACGCTCTAAAGGTGTAGCAGACCGATTAGTAACTGTGTCAACTTTTGACTATTATCTAAATGTTCCTAAATTTCATTGCTAGTCAGTCTCCAAGCATATTTGATCTGTTATGTTGTTATGGCCAAAAAATATCATAGTAATAACATTACAATATTAATACAACGCGTCTAAGAAAATAATTCTGTATACATAATAAATACAGAACCTTATTTTTTGAGTTTTTAAATACTCTTAAAATGGTGCATGGTGAGGTGAAGAGACTGTAACCAAATAAAAAGTGCCAGTTAACAGCTAAATTTAAGTGATAAGAAAATGTTTTTAATTTATTTAATCATTTAATTTATTTTTCCTCTATGAAATTTTTACCTTACAAAGCCAAGAGATTTTAGAAACACTTTCAAGATCTGCAGCCCCTTTCTACTCCAAAAATTAAATCAATGATTTCATTAACAACTTATGTCTGTGTACAAAACAAACAAACAAACAAAAAAACCCAATCACATATGTTATTAGCATCCACTGATTTCAGTTTCAGCATACCTGTTAACTGTGACAGCCCTACCACAACTATTTCTTATCATTTAACTGTGGTGATTAAGACAAGACCTGTGTGGAAATTCAGAACTTTAAAGCCACACAGATGGATATGCAAGAAGATGATTGTTTAAAAAACAACAAAACACAAACAGGTAAGAAAAAAACAACCTTGGATCTCAGTTATTAAAAAAGGGTGACAATTTCCCTTTGGCCTGGTAGCAAATGAACAACTGCCTTGTATCTGTCTATGGCGGAGCAACAAATATGTTTCTATCATGTTTGTAAAGGGTTGTTAAAAGACAGAAAATAAAATAAAATAAATGCTACTTAAATGCATATATTGCAGAACATCTGGCCTTCAGTTTACCAGTAACAGAAACCTTACTTCCGCTGTATGGTAAATATGATTTTTGCTTTTGGAAAGCAATGGGAATTTACCCAGAATTTAGCTGTAGCTAGTGCGAAGTTTTAACCACTGATGTTGCCAGCCCATCACTCAGAACAAAACCACAACACTTCAGTGGGCGGTGCATTAGCTCTGTTCAAATTGAGGGTTAGATTTTTACTCTTACACACACAGACTTTTGCTTTGATGGACTATTTCTATATTGACATTATCAGCAGCCTTGTTTCGAGTGATTAAGGGCACGGCTGGAGGGACTGAGAGGGACTGTATATGTTTCTATCACATTAATGAGCTCACAGTAATATTACTAGTAGTTGTGAGCTGTAGAGGACTGGGATGTTTATTACAATTTCAGGAGAGTCTGCTGCCTTTAGTTATCTGAGAAACCAAGGCTCCAGGAACAGCACCGAGCTATCTACATAGGCAATTTCTTCCCCCTCCCTGCTATGTCTCTGAGTAGAGCTGCGTGCACATCTTTCACTGTTGGTTGACTGTTCAGCATTTTGTGAGTCAGCAGAGTGATGTGGGGAACTCCTCCCTTGGCACTGCAAGGGAAGCTGGGAAATGTAGTGACATGGGCTTGAAAATAATAGTTTGCAAATAAACTACAATTTTCCATAAGGCTGTATATGAATGGGATCTGCCATTATAAATTTATATGTTTTTTTGTGCTGTCAATCTGAATCGGATCAGCACCAAAATGAATTGGCTTCTTCCATGCACCAACATTTTATGAACATTTGTAACAATGTTCATATAAATCCATGCAATAGTTTTTGCTTAATCTTGCTCACTGACAAGAGACAAACAAACAAACAAATAGACAGATGCTGGTGAAAACAACTTCCTTTGTGGATGTGGTGAAACTGATTTGCATCAGGTGTGCAACACGTGTGCGTGTGTGTTTGTTTATGATAATATGCATCAAACTCTCTGAGAAATATTTCTAGCACCTTGTTGATTTCAGACATATTTGATGGCAATAAGGGATCCAACCTCATACAAGTGAAAATTACCTTAATTGTGGATGATAAGTACATTTAGACTCATGATTTTTTTTTCTAGGGCACTGTGCAAAAAACAGAAATATACTTGGTTGTGTAAACAGGAAGTAAACAGCAACTTTTTGACTCCATCTTGTTATGCATATATAGTTTAGGTAAAATCTTCATGTTAATCTAACATTTTGTAAGAGCTCCATAATTGCCAGACAGTATTAATTACTGTATGATGACTTGCAGATTATGTGCAATGCTCCTCTTTGATTGTAGCTTTTAACGATGTAGGTATGAAGTGATTGTATCATATGAACCTATGTAATTGAAATGGTAGTGTCACAGAAAATATCCATTTTATTCCTTGCTGCTTTTCCTCTCTTGCAGTCTTTCATTTTCACAGCGCAGTTGTTGTCTCCTGTAGGTCACAGTCACCTTCCCTCATGGTGTTTTGAAATGACAATCACAGTTTGCAATCTGCAACCATCAACAATGTGTCCACAAATCAGCTCACAGGACCCGTCATGTAAAACACCACAGGGTGACCTAATCATGAATTTATCTAATCCTACCTTATCTTGCTACACTTGAGCACACACAAACACACAGAGACACACATCACAAGCAGGGAAATATAACTATTTTTTCAGCACAATGGGGGGAAACCTGCAGACTGAGCCGCAAACAAACAAACCCACATACAAGCTACGTATCAGTCTTATTCTCAGCAGCCCCAGTATGAGCACACAGGGCACCTCAGGGAGACAAAGAGAACTAAACTCATCAAGTAAATGAACTAGATTCTTTGTCTTTTCCTCTGCATCTCCCTGCTTCTCAATCGCTCTATCTTCTTCACCTCCTCTGACTTACTTCCTCTCACCTTGTTGTGTTTGCCGTTCCATGCATTTCAATTTCTCCCACCTGTCTTCCTTGTTTCCCCCTTCTACATAGCGGCAGCATCTCAGCTTGCACTTATTCTCCATCACCTGTTTCTTCTTTCACACCACTGCTTCCTCGACTAACAATTGCACCCCACCCCCCTCCATGCTTTCCTTCCCTTGAATCTAACTCATCAAGCTTCCAAACACCTTGCTAGTTGTGCATTGTTTGTGCACCATGCTGTTCCACATCATGCCGTATTCTGCACAAAACAAACAAAAAGAGTGCCTGTGCTGTTTTTATCAGATTGGCCAGGCAAAGGCACTGAGTTAGAAGATGGTGGCATCTTTTTGCACACATAATGATTGATATTTCCGTACTATATCGTTATTACTAATCACAACTAGTTAAAAGTAACATAAGAAGATGTCAACATATTGATGGTTTTGGTGTTTGTGCTTTGAACATGTTTGTTTAAAGTCACTCTTTCAAATATGTTGAAACAAATCTGCAGCAATCTCTTGTCCACTGTCCAACATGGAGAAGATAAGAGAAGTTTTTATTGATCTTCCATCAAGGAAAGCTAGGGCTGTTAGTTAGGGTCAAAGGGTCATCGGCAATGTATTTTTCACAGCCTCTTTCACATTCCCTTTGAGTCATTCATGGAGAAGAAAAATCGTTTCAAAACATTAAAGGGTTGAATCAGTTGTATTTGAAGTGAGGTAAAATTATTCGAAAAGTAACATTTGCTTGAATACATGGAAAAGTAAAAATCTTAACAGTGTTTAAGTTTTCCTCACTAAAGCCTCTGTGTTGTGAATGTCTGTATGTTCAGATGAAAGGTTATGTGACCCTCTGCCATTAGCTCATCAGGTTGTCATAAGAAACGGCAAACACTAACTTCCCTAAATCTGAACTAAAAACAAGTGATTTTGGTTGTTTAGAATGACATGCCATTTATTATTGGTTTAGAGCATACCTTTGGGAACTGCAGCACACCGAGGAAGAACACTTGCAAATGGAGTCACATTGAGAGAGGGATGTAAAACTGTTAAACCGAGGAGCAGGACATATCACAAGTTACCTGGTGGTACAGATGCATGAACTATGAGCCCACATGCTCCTGAGTCACAAACTAAGAGGCAAGACTTTGGAAAAACCTGACATGAACAGAATAACTGGCTGCTTTTTGCAATTATGACTGAGTTTTGATGT
The DNA here is from genome assembly GCA_036419115.1 of Scarus forsteni. NCBI lineage: Eukaryota > Metazoa > Chordata > Actinopteri > Labriformes > Labridae > Scarus > Scarus forsteni. The sequence goes on along the minus strand of JAZDUH010000229.1, from coordinate 6,744,718 downwards.
ACCACAATGCTGTTGTGACAAATGCACTTCTAGAGAATGATGAGATTGTTTACAAAAAGATGAAGATGATGTTTATTAGGATACATTATAAAAATATTTGAATTAGAAATACTCAAACATATACACTGACTATAAAAATATTCATTTGCAATTGTTTCAGGTCTGAAGCTTTGCCAATTAGTTTGTTGCAAGCGAGATGGAAGAACATACACTAAGTGGTTTCCTTTGCATCTTTTGTAGTTAAGATACAAGCAAATATCATCCGTTTGAAATACTATCATCGGAAAACATGTTACATTGACTTATGTGGAAAGCTATTAGAAGCCTGTTGTGACACATCCCTAGAGGTCAGTTCTATAGTAAATTCTGCCTCTTGCAAGGCCACTAGCCAATTAGGTTGCAGATTCTGGTGTGGCACCTACAGTAGGCAGCAAACAGAATTTAACTACAGCTCCTGATATTCTGTAGCTCTGTATAGCCCTTAGAGCACTTTATTTCTTGGTACAGTGCTTATGTGCAGTTTTGAGGGATTGATGCAGCTTCAGCTGGTGTACATAAACAGGGGATGTGTATTGTTTATTCCTATTCAGAAGCAGATATTTACAGATTGCAATTACAATAATATGTGCCTCATTAACATAAGTGCTATAGTAAATGCAATTAAAGCTTCGCTGTATTGCAGACTAGTAATTAGAAAAACATGGGAGTGATAACTCCCTTGTTGTTTTTGTTTTGTATTATCTTTACCCTCAGTGCAGTATGGCTAAAAATTCATATAAACACCCAGAAGGCAAAAAATTTGCTACATATGTCTTTTAGTGTAACACTTCCCTGGAGGCTGTGGATGAACTGTACAAACACTCTAAATTGAGAAATCCACCAACAGAAAACCTACTGAGGCAAAGTATACATGCAAAAGCACATACTGGCATGAATATACCCTGAAGAGGGTGAGCTTGAAGAAATGACATTCTCTTATGAAAGAATACATGTTAATGAAATAAGTGCAGTTTCCAGACAAGTAAAAGGCTTTGCCCCCTGGCAGACGGGAGGACGTTATTTTATTTTTTAATATAACATTATGTTTTTTCTCACAACATGTTCTGTCTTATTCTCTGATTGGCTCAGCTCGACTGAAGAATGTGATTCACGGGGACAAAATCATTTCATTTTTTTAATAACAAGTGGGCAGCCAACCTCCTTCAGCCTTTTATTGTGAAGAAAATGGGCCACATAAATGAACTACACTTTTATAGCACATTTAGCATGAAAGCAGAACGAATCCCTTTACAGGGTCTCATTCACTGATGCCTGCTGAGGAGCTGCTGGGGAAAAACAGGCCTGCTCTGTAAAAGCAGCTTTGTAGGTGTTTGACTGAACTTGTATTTATGTGTCCTATGTGAGACCTATAGTACATCGCTGTTATCTTTTCTTGCATGTCTGAAAATTTTCCCTCTTAGCACCTATCCTCCTTGGTTTGTATTTTTGCTGAGATAATGTGAAATGGTGACGCAAAAGGCTGTTAGTGAGTATTAGTGTCAAGCTTTGGTTCCGATAAACTTGCCAGCAGGAGGAAGGTGAGACAACCTAAAACCCACAGTGTGAAAAAGACATCCTGTTTCAGACTTGAAGAGAAAAATAAGCACATCCAAATATGCATAGTTCACATTAATAGTATGGTTTACTTCATAACTACACTTCACTGAAGAAGCAGGCATTGATAAACAGTATACAGACTTACCATACCCTGAGCCCGCAACCTCCCATAATTTTAGAAATGATATCAAACAGTTTTATTGTACAGAACATGACCAGGTTTTTCTGCAACACAAAACTTTAAAAACTTGAAGATAGACGTTGCACAGGGGAACCAAATGGAAATTGCTTTATGCACATTTTGTTGCACTCTTGTATTAATGTAGGTTTAAGTAGTTATAACTTGTTCAGTTTTTATTCATTTACCTTATGATAACCTGGAAATCATTCACAAAATGTGCTTTTGCTTTGCTAGCAGTGCACAACTGGAATTGTTAGTTTCTTGCCTTGCTATGAATCCCCTTGGAGAGGCCAAAATGGGGCCATAGGTCACAATTTGGGAACCACTAGCTTGGTAATGAAACCAAGTGTGCTACAGTGTCATACATGGCAGGAAGGCTGTCTAGTGATTGAATTTTCAAAAATATTTCATTATGACCCACAGCAGTTTTCAAAATGCTACAGATGCAAAATTTCTTTAGGTTCAAATGTGGGTCAAGATTTCATTTTAAGTGAGTTGTAAAATATCAGTTTAACCCCCCTGTTAAGGTAAGTACTGATGCAGGGTAGAGTTGGCAGGGAAGAGAAGAGCAGAGATTCTGGAACTTAATTAGCCGCTGATTGATTGAATGTTTGTCAGCTGATTGAGTGATGTATGCAAGGTGAGCAGTTAGTGCAGCTCAAATCATCTTCCTGATCTAACTCACGGTTTTTGCCTCATTTTTAGGTAAGACACTAATAATCAAGTCTCTGAGATTTTTTTTCTGTCCTTTGCCTTTGTCTCTGTTCAAAGTGACAAAGAAAAGATTCAAGTGAGGGATAGATGGATGGATAAGGAGACCTTGCCAACTTATGGTACAAAAATACAACCAGACTCTGGTAACTTTGTTCTTTATGCTCTCAGGGGTTTTGGTACTTCGTTTAGCCCTGCAGGCTGTACCCAACAGTGCAATGTGCTCCTCTACTAAACTCGTTTATTTCTGCTGACAGCTTTATTATAGCCTCCACTCATTTGCATAGGTAATCAGCTCATATTTTCAGAACCTGTTAAGATTCAACATGGCAGCCACTAATTGGAAAACAGAATGTATTAAAGAACTATTTGAGCTTGAATTTTTCAACTTCGTCTCATTGCATGGGACTAATAAAGCGAGGTCCCCGCAGCTTGGGACGGATTAACTTGTTTTGTTTTTTTTGCCTCAGATGAAACATATGACGCAGGTTAATTGCATTGGCCCAGCTGGTAATGGCGGCGAAAATCGTCCAAAGCATATAATCGTTTCAAATCCACGCCTGTGTCTTAACAGAGAGAGTGAGTGACAGACAGACAGAGAAAGCCACCTCACGCTCCACCACCGCATCGACTGGCTGTGCTTACATCAGTGATATTCACCTGACTGAAGCTGCAGAGGAGGAGAAAATGAATTAATTTGTTCGTATTCATAATGATCTCAGCTTGTCAAACACTTGCTAATGTGCTGCATGCTCAAGCAAACAGACATTCACCATCCTGTGGGTCAATGTTCAGTCATTTCCAAACTGCCTCCCGCATACTGATGCTGTCATGAGCCCACACATGCATGCACACTTTTGCTCAACAGGCCACTGGAGCACGACTTATTGTGACTCCTACTGTCAAAGAGATGAAAATTCTAATGAAGTGAGCACAGCGGTTGTTGTCTCTTCACTCTTCCTGGTGTGGGGAAATGACACTTTATCCACACTGCCCAAATGTAGGCCCATGATTCTATTAGAGATAGAGGCAGGAGAAGGTATGCCAGTCTGGCTCTCTCCTCTGAGCATGTGGCCACACATACCAGGATAGAAATGTTTGAGAAGTAGTTGACCTTATTTACACCGCGACAACTTTCCATTCTGACTTTTCTGACTGTGCTCAGCTGCACATCACTTTGCCTTCAAAAGGTAAACAACCTTTAATACTCTCATGTCAGCGACCGCCATGGCCAGGGGCTTTATTTATTCTGTTTGTCCACCCTGTTTTTTTTGTGAACACAAAATTTTGAGAACCCTGCCGAAACATTGCTACAGATGTCAACTTCTCAAGAATGCCCTGAAGAGATTTTAGAGGTTTACAGACAAACTCTTTGGGCCCAGGTAAATCCCCTGCTTGTGAACGTTTTACCTCAAGAACATTGTAAGGAACTGACTAAGAACTATGCAAATTCTGACTCAGCTAATTTGATTTTAAAGGTGTAAGATTCAGTTCACAAGGACTCAAAAGTTTCCCTTGCTTGTGAAAGCATATCTCAAGGATGCTTTGGGGGATTTTACTACCTGTGCCAAGCAGCTTATGTTTCACTGGCATTTTTTTTTTTTGGTTAGTTTGTGAACCTGATGATTCAAAAAGTTATAGACTGGTTTCAACAAAACTTTCAGGAAAATCTGGTTATTGCAAAGGAAGAATTGATTAAAATTTGGTGGTGATCTGAAACTGGATGTGGGTTCAGGATTTTTAAAGGATTTCTTCACAGTGCAAGATAAGGCCATTTTTCACATTATTGACAATACTTTGCCCAGCAATATTAAAATGCCTTGACGGAGTTTTGTGCCCTCAGAGCACTAACTCTGAAGAATAAACTGATTACATTTTAGAGTTTAAAGATCAACTTATTTTTGTTGATTCCTTGAAGAAAATGGTGGGAGCCTAATTAAGCCTTTGCCAGGTCATTCATTACTTACATGTTCATCCCTTTTTTGATGTGTATTTGTTTCAAACAATTTTCTCCAAGTTTGGTACAAACGATCACTATGACTGAAAGATGACATTGTTAGTTTTTGAAGTCAGTGGTTAAGCTCTTTTTTGATGAGTCCTTATTTTTACCAAACAAGATCCTGGTATTGTGCAAAGGGAGCCATTATGCCTTTAAGTACTCTTTCCTACTAAAGTAAAAACAAATTAGATATCACATGTTAAAGGCAAAGGTCATTCAGCTTTTTCACCTTTTTTAGATGCTGGAAAGGGCTGGAAATTGAAATAAGCTGAAATAATCTAAAAACATTGAAATTATAATTGTTCCAACATTTAATCATCACCAAACAATTAACTTCTATAGTTTTCAAAATGAGATCATTACACTCTTAATCATACTGCTTCCAGCAACATGAGGCAACTGAAATATTTGCTACTTGTTTTAGAGGCTGTCATGTTGTACATTATTGGACTTTTTTGATTTTTGATTGACTCCCCACTTAAGAAAAGATCAGTCAGAATCTTGGACTTATTTGGCTAGTGGACCTCTGAAGCATAGATCAACAATGATGGAATGAAATTATTTTAATTTAAATTCTTTTGGGGTTGCCCTAAAACTGTAGCTAGGATTGAGCAAAAATACAAATAAATAAATAAATAAATACATTACAGTTTGTCTCCTCAAATGTGCTGATTTTGACAACAATTTGGGGGCTTGGTGAGTGACTCTGGTGCACCTTATGTTTATGTCAATGTCAGCTTTATATAGCACATATAGCCAAAGTGCTTTACAGTAGAAAAGGCAGACATGATAAAAACAATAAAACAATTAAAACAATAAAAGTAATAAACACAAATAAAAGCAATAAGAACAGGGACAGTACAGTATAAATATACATCCTGCCCATTAAAACCAATAAAAGTCGCAAATAAAAGTAGCTATACTCCACCAAAGGCCAAGGTGAACAAGTACGGCTTTAGCTGTGTTTTAAAAGTAGAGAGGAGCTCGGGACTTCCAGTTAATAAGTGTTGAGACTCAGGAAAATATTAAAGGATACCTAACATTATGTCTGGCTTTCAGTTCCTATTTTTTTTTCTTTTGTTTTGTGAACACATCCTCTTTAACACATTTGGCTGCCCGAGACACAGGCAAAGAGGCAGAGCTGAGGCAGCCTCATGTAAAACTGCTGCCGGGTGCTGGCTTCGATTTTCACATCATCCATGTCCCTACTTGGGAAAAATGTAACTCTGTAATGTATAAAAAAATAAATAAATAAAACAGTTGAATGAGTTAGAGGTTCGGCACCCTTTGTATTGTGTGCATATAGAGAAATTACCCTCATTGACAAATATAAACATATTGACTTTTGATTTACAGCTGTAAAATCTGCCATCTTAACTCAGGCTGTGTAGTCTAGCTGCTGCCAGCCTGAAGTGGATGTTTAGGGAACAGCAAACATCTGCACTGTGTTCATCTTTTTCAACACAGAGGAATCTGAGAGGTCAAAACATACCTCTACACAAAACCATAAAACCACCACAGCCTTCCTCCTTTACCCACCACTGCATCACTTGCTATACACTTGTGGCCACATTTATTGTAACTGCCAGACCATATTTTGCTGGTTGAAAATACAATGCATATTTTATGTGAAAAGATGTCAGCCAGTAACCTTGATCCCCAGAGAGTCTCCCAAAAGAGGAGTCTGACTACTACTGTTCAGTCACAGTAGTCAGATTTATTTATACAGCTTGTCTCCTCTTAAGTTGCTCCCATGTGGACTTGTCTGTAGATCTGAACTGACTCATTCTGAATCAATTACTGAACAAAGTGATGCAATATCAAGCAAGCTGCAAACAAAATAAAATGCAAACAAAGTCAAAAGGGTAAACAGAAAGGAACAGCAGTTGACCAGTAGTTACTCAGACTCTTCTATTAAAAGCAAATAGAGAAACTATTTCTGACTGATAGTGGGAAAGGGGAAAGTAATTTTGAGAATGATATAAAATGAATACTTCAGATGACAGAAGGTGAAACAACTCTGATGACTGTGTGTCATTACCCTGCTTTTGTGTTCAAAAGGAAAATCCTAAGATGATACAGCTGCATCAAGTATTATAAAACACTTGCAGTTATGTTGAAGGGGTTTTGATGAACAAGAAAATACTGAATGAGTTTTGGGGCCACAATTTCTGAGGAAAATAACTATCTGTCTTAAGACCTCGATGTGGTTTTGTAAACTGTTTCATAGACATCACACTTACGTCAGAGTGGTTTCGCATGCACACCGTGTCCTGTTTATGACATCTGTATAAAGGAAGTCCATTTGCTTATGTTTTATGCCCCCTTTTGCCCTTTGAAGTGCCTTATTTCTTTGTGGCACAGAAAATTAAATTGGCAAAAGCACAAGAAAAACTCAAGAGGCAACAGTTGGTTGAAAAAGAGCACAAACAAAAATAAAACACTGCAACCAAAGTATGCAGAAGAGTATGGCTGACATCACGGCTAACCTTGATCCAGATGGAATTCAGCACCAGATGATCACACTATTTTTGACATCTCGTTGACAGCTACTATCAGGCAACTGGAGCCATATTTGCAAAGGTTCACCCCAACTGGGCAATAAAAGTTTAAAAAATGTTGCCTTGACTGATGAGTCTTTACTTCTGCTGGCACAATCACATGATAGGTTTTAAATTATGTGTAAGCATCATGATAAAATTGACTCATCTTGTCTTAGTGAAATGATTTGGGGTATATTTTTTGCACACTTTTGCCCCTTAACTGAGTAAAGCTTAAATGCCAGTCTACCAGAATATTGCCACATGCAATGACAATGGCACCTAGCTCAAATAATCTCACAAAGGTTACTGGAAAATGATCACTGAATCAGTGTAGTCCAGTGGCCTCAAAAGAAACCAGATCTCAGTCCACAGAGAACTTTTGTGAAGTGGTTGACGATGGGATTTGCATCATGGCTCTGCATGGACAAATAGCAAAGTTAAAAATGTAACTTTCACAGTTAACTACTGGCTAATTACTACAGTGATTTCACTGTATAGTATTGTTCACAGTAACAAAATAGAGATTAGAAAAAGTTGTGGCATTTATAAAGTAGCCCTGACAAATAAAAGCTGAACATTCTCAATTTTGTAAAATCTCAGTAAATTGTGAATCCACAGTTAAATGGAAGCATTTCACAGTACAATACTTTGATTTTACAATGCTTATCTGTTATTTTACATTGACCCAAACACATCATTTTGTAAATTTATCATAAATTGTTTTTTTAAATCACAGTATTGTACTGAATAATTACAGTTGATTCAAAAAAATACTGTGATTTCACAATACATCACTGTAACTTTTACTGCACCTATAATTTGAACATACTTGGCTCTATAATACCATTATTCTACTGTGAATTTACAGTATGATATCTAGTGCTCACTAATTAAACATCACCACAATATAATCCCTGCAACCCAGTATCCACTAAATTCCTGTGAGTCAGCAGTGTGCACGCCAAAAGTAAATACTGTAATCCTACAAAAATATACCCATTGCTATAATATACAGTGGAAATTTACTGTACAAACCAATGAAACATTTTTTAACAGTGAAGATTTATGCAAACATGTAAATGTGGACAAAAGTCTTAGAAACATTTTCAGTAACTTCCCTAATTTATGCAATGTCAAAGACTGCTAAAGAAGACAAAAGGGATCCTGCATGGTATTAGCAAGGCGTTCCTTGCAAATCGGTTGGTGAGTTCACCTTTTCTGAGCTGAAAAGTTTGATTTTATTGACAATACTGAAGTCATGCAGCAACTCTTACAAAATTGCCAGATAGTATAACAGAAACATGGACATGCGCTGCTACATTTTCCATATTTTTCTGAAACATATTGCAACAGCATCTGCACTGTTACTGCTACAGCTGGTGTTTCTCTGGAAGTTTGGTCCACCAACTTTTGAGGGAAAAAATTGGCTTATCAAGTTTTCAGATTTATTCACTAGTTTCTTGTTAACTCTGTCTCCACTATTTTTTGCACACACAGTGTTGTTGACTGGAGTATGTGTGCTGGGAACTTAAAGTAATTGAGTGAGTACAGCTTTTCTGCCAAAATCACAAAAAAATTACTTGTTTTACTGAATTGTTCTCATTATTAAACCCATATTTTCTGTTTAGTTCTCAATTTACTTTATTTCATATATGATAACCTAACTTAGCTTAGATAACCTCCTTGACCAATTAACAGGCAGCCAATGAATAGAAAAAAAGCACTGTTGCAGCTGAGGGAGCGATATTTGTTTTTCAACTCGCCATGGTGCATACCAATAATAATAATAAAAAAAAAAACAGCACACGCACTCCTGCCTCTCCTAACTCCCCGTCTGTCGAGCTGTCGACACCAGCAGCGGGGCCTGCATTTCAAAGCCGTGTTTTTACCTGCAGCTCTAATAACAAAGATTATCTGTCTTGAGAAGCACTTGAGTTTCTTAAATATTCGGGCAGAGAGAAAATGGCATCCTTGTTTTTACCAGAGAAATCAATTTAGGCTCTCTTGTGCCCTGCATGCATTGATGAGGCGGCCAGCTGAATGCTCCCAACAGAATCTACACCTTTTATTTAAGAGTGGGAGTCAAGCAGAATCATATAATTGTCATCACTACAGAAGCCATTTTGAATTAAATATTTCAAAAGGTTACAGTGTACCAACTAAATGGTTACTTGGGTGTTGAGGTGAAAGGTTTGAGGTTTGGTATTTGCTGCTGTGGTATTGCAGATATACTATACTTCCTCCGGTGTCATCTTTGTCTTTTCTACATGTCAACAGTCAACACATGAGAGAGAGCATTAATTTAGCTATAATATTGCTTGTTATGTTTGTCAAACTTGTTAAGAGAGCTTGTCAGAGTTGTCAACATGTTTTCCAGCACAATCAGTGCCTCAATGCCTTGAGCTCTGATACTTTATTTCATGGTGACAACTTTTCTTGAAACAGATCAACACTTCTACAGTTTAACTCATTGATTTCTTTCAATTACTGCAAATATATGAGCTAAATATCAAAAAAGGGTTTGACATACTTGGTAAGTATTCAATTTGTCTGGATGAGGCTTGAAGACATAGGCTACATTCTGTATTAGATGTACAGTGTAAATAATGGGACATCCTCAGATCTTAGAATCAGGTATCACACAAATGACAAATTTCCTGTGAAAAGCTTGGTCATATTTCAAGCTTTGTATAGAAATCCCTGAGAAGTGAAGTCAATATGACAAAATGAGAAAAAAAGGAATAAGTAAAAGAGTGGTAAAAGTTCCATTTCCTTCTTTTTTAGACCATCTACATCATTTCTTGGGTGTTTCTAAAGCATATTTTATTTAAGTTCCATAAAACAATGATTTATTTAATCTCCACAGAGGAGCAAATACAGCTCTTTTTCCCTTCCCTTTGGAAACGTTAAAATCTGAGGCAGCAGGGAGGCTGTGATATAAACTGCACTGATTGGCTGGCAAAATGACGTATGATGGTAGAGGGGAGGAGGGGCGACTGACCACGTCAGTGGTGGCTGCATAGCTATTACATAATAAACTCCAGTACAAATCTGAGTATTTGAAGGGGCATTTCCTTTAAAGAGGCAGATTGCATTTATTACTAAATAAAAGGATTAGTAAAATGTGTCATGTGCTCTAACAATGTATGAAAGACTGTAAAGTAAATGGATATTACAGGACATGGGATCTTTAATCTTTAAAGGCATCACATGATAAGGAGTTACAAATAAGGAAGTCAGAAAGGAAGGAATCAGAAAAAAAAACTAGAGAATTTGCATTTCCATGCAGGAAATGCGTTGAAATGCTGAGTGTGACTGCTGAAACTGTGAAATGAAATTGCTAAAAGTAATGCAAAGAAAGTTGAAAATGTGACATGAATAGTTGTAAGCAGTAAATCAAGGCTGAAAATGTGTGAAATGTGCAATAAAGATGTTTGCAGAAATTTATAGATACTGGAGCTCAGGTTTGCAGGTCACGTGACTAAGCTCTAACTTCAAATAAAAGTGCAAAAGATGATGCTGCTTCAACAGTCATATCTCAGAAACTGTAGCAGATAGTGAAAAGTGCACTAAAAACTGTTTGCAGTTGTGAAAGAAAGCAGAAAATGTATGACTGTTTTATAACATGGTTAAATGCGTTGATATCTGTAGATGTACCTAATAAAGTGGCCAGTCAGTGTAATACGTCCAAAATAAGGCTGAGAGTGTAAAGACAAGCATGACAAGCATGTTGTAATGAAGAATCTGTACTAAATGGAAAGAAAAATAAACCTGCCACAGTCAGGACTTGAACCTGGGTTTCTTGCATCAGAACCCACTGCTCTATCCTTTCAACCAGGGGGCTAAATATGCTAAGTCATGGAAAGCATGGTACTTATCCTGTTTGTCTCATATAGCACTCTAATAACGCTGTTTACTTCCAGGTAAACAAACGCTCGCTGTGCGAAAACCGTGATAGATATCAGAAAAGGGATTGCACTGTGAGCATCCCAAGAACATGCTGAAGCCATGGGTATAAGTTTCCTGTCCATAAAGTAGAAAATATTGACAAAGTGGCAAGTTAAAAACGGGCTCCAAAGTGAAGCACTCGACTATCCCGAGGTAAAGAATTGCATTACCGCAGATAGATGATTTTGCAGCATACCGCAAAAGCTGAAGCTCACTGAGACAAAACGATGTCAGATTAAACTTTGAAGTGGGTTTCACGTGTAAGAGGAGAAGTGAGTCGACGTTTTGATGCATAAATCATGTCTGTGGAGGACGTTTTGACAAAGTTATGACAAGATAATTCTGCTGAAGTTTTTGTCTGTCTCCTCCTCTGACGGTCACGTGACACCATCTGATTTGAGAGAAATCCGCAAAAGTTGGTGTTGCTTAAAAAATCATTTAAAAAACCGTAGATGCCAGCAAAAGGCTGAAGATATGTAAACATGGTTGAGAAGTCAGTGCAGCTTTTAAAGCACGAATGAAGTCTGTAGGTGGAAGCATGCCCAATCTGTGGAGCTTCAAAGTTGCTGAAGTTTTCAGCAGAGCTGTGGAAATGTCCCATTGATTTCAATGTAAAAATACATGCAGGAATTATTTTTTAGTTATTTTAGTTATTTAGTTATTTTTTAAAGTATAACTGTTAAATCTGTGAAAAATGCAAGCGCACTTTTCCTGAACATGCTGCATATGTCGATGTTTTTCTGTGAAAATCTGTGCAAATTTGAAGCCTGTGAAAGGTGCCAAAATCTTAAGGAATAAGAGGAAGAAGAAAAAGAACAAAATGGAGTTTAGGGAGAACAATATGTTGAAATGCTGACTCAGCATTTCAACATAATGATTCAGATAAACAGTATTTCAAAGGAAGGCTAACAGAGGGAAAAGCCAGCATAAAATGCGTTAAGAAAAAGGCATTAAATAAAGAGAGGAAACCTGAAAGGATGGTATCAGAAAAAAAAGTAAGGTAACACTTCATAATATGGCTCGGTAATAGCACTGCAATAGCGGGGTAATAACGCTGCAATAGCCCTGCAATAGCGGGGTAATAGCGCTGCAATAGCACAGCAATAGCACTGCAATAGCGGGGTAATAGCCCTGCAATAGCACTGCAATAGCCGAGTAATAGCCCTGCAAAAGCACTGCAACAGCGGGGTAATAGCGCTTCCATAGCAATGCAATAACGGTGTAATAGCGCTGCAATAGCACTGCAATAGCACTGCAATAGCGGGGTAATAGCACTGCAATAGCCCTGCAATAGTACTGCAATAGCGGGGTAATAGCGCTGCAATAGCACTGCAATAGCAGGGTAAAAGCACTGCAATAGCGGGGTAATAGCGCTGCAATAGCACTGCAATAGCGGGGTAAACACTGCAATAGCTCTACAAAAGCACTGCAATAGCACTGCAATAGCGGGGTAATAGCGCTGCAATAGTACTGCAATAGCGGGGTAATAGCGCTGCAATAGCACTGCAGTAGCGGGGTAATAGCGCTGCAATAGCACTTCAATAGCACTGCATTAGCGGTGCAATAGCGCTGCAATAGCACTGCAATAGCACTGCAGTAGTGGGGTAATAGCACTGCAATAGCACTTCAATAGCGCTGCAATAGCTGGGTAATAGCCCTGCAATAGCACTGCAACAGCGGGGTAATAGCGCTTCTAAGCAATGCAATAACGGTGTAATAGAGCTGCAATAGCTCTGCAATAGCCCTGCAATAGCGAGGTAATAGCGCTGCAATAGCACTGCAATAGCAGGGTAAAAGCACTGCAATAGCGGGGTAATAGCGCTGCAATAGCACTGCAATAGCTGGGTAAACGCTGCAATAGCGCTACAAAAGCACTGCAATAGCGGGGTAATAGCACTGCAATAGTACTGTAATAGCGGGGTAATAGCGCTGCAATAGCACTGCAATAGCGGGGTAATAGCGCTGCAATAGCACTGCAGTAGCGGGGTAATAGCGCTGCAATAGCACTTCAATAGCAATGCATAAGCGGTGCAATAGAGCTGCAATAGCACTGCAATAGCACTGCAGTAGTGGGGTAATAGCACTGCAATAGCACTTCAACAGTGCTGCAATAGTGGGGTAATAGCGCTGCAATAGCACTGCAATAGTGGGGTAATAGCGCTGCAATGGCACTGCAATAGCGGGGTAATAGCGCTGCAATAGCACTGCAATAGCACTGCAATAGCACTGCAATAGCGGTGTAATAGCGGAGCAATAGCACTGCAATAGCACTGCAATAGCGGGGTAATAGAACTGCAATATTAGGGTAATAGCGCTGCAATAGCACTGCAATAGCGGGGTAATAGCACTTCAATAGCGCTGCAATAGCGCTGCAATTGCACTGCAATAGCGGGGTAATAGCACTGCAATAGTGGGGTAATAGCGCTGCAATAGCAGGGTAATAGTGCTGCAATAGCACCGCAATAGCGCTTCAATAGCGGGGTAATAGCCCTACAATAGCACTGCAATAGCAGGGTAATAGCATTACAATAGCGCTGCAATAGCACTGCAATAGCGGGGTAATAGCACCACTATAGCGCTGCAATAGCGCTGCAATAGCGGGGTTATAGCGCTACAATAGCACTGGAATAGCGGGGTAATAGCACTGCAATAGCGGGGTAATAGCGCTGCAATAGCACTACAATAGCACTGCAATAGTGGGGATATAGCGCTGCAATAGCACTGCAATAGCGGGGTAATAGCGCTGCAATAGTACTGCAATAGTGGGGTAATAGCGCTGCAATAGCACTGCAATAGCGGGGTAATAGCACTACAATACGCTGCAATAGCGCTGCAATTGCACTGCAATAGCGGGGTAACAGCACTTCAATAGCTGGGTTATAGCGTTGCAATAGCGGGTTAATAGTGCTGCAATAGCGCTGCAATAGCGGGGTAATAGCGCTACAGTAGCGCTACAGTAGCACTGCAATAGCGCGGTAATAGCACTACAATAGCGCTGACATAGCACTGCAATAGCGGGGTAATAGCAGGGTAATAGTGCTGCAATAGCGCTGCAATAGCACTGCAATAGCACTGCAATAGCACTGCAATAGCGGGGTAATAGCGCTACAATAGCACTGAAATAGCGGGGTAATAGCACGACAATAGCGCTGCAATAGCGAGGTAATAGGGCTGCAATAGCGCTGCAATAGCTGGGTAATAGCACTACAACAGCACTGCAATAGCGGGGTAGTAGCGCTACAATAGCAGGGTTATAGCGCTGCAATAGCACTGCAATAGCACTACAATAGCGAGTAATAGCACTGCAATAGCCCTGCAATAGTACTGCAATAGCGGGGTAATAGCGCTGCAATAGCACTGCAATAGCAGGGTAAAAGCACTGCAATAGCGGGGTAATAGCGCTGCAATAGCACTGCAATAGCGGGATAAAAGCGCTGCAATAGCGCTACAAAAGCACTGCAATAGCACTGCAATAGTGGGGTAATAGCACTACAATAGCATTGCAATAGCACTGCAATAGCGCTGCAATAGCGGGTTAATAGCGCTGCAATAGTACTGCAATAGCGGGGTAATAGCACTGCAATAGCACTGCAATAGTGGGGTAATAGCGCTGTAATATCACTGCAGTAGCGGGGTAATAGCGGGGTAATAGCGCTGCAATAGCGGGGCAATAGTGCTGCAATAGCACTGCAATAGCAGGGTAATAGCACTGCAATAGCACTGCAGTAGCGGGGTAATAGCGCTGCAATAGCACTTCAATAGCGCTGCAATAGTGGGGTAATAGCACTGCAATAGCACTGCAATAGTGGGGTAATAGCGCTGCAATGGCACTGCAATAGCGGGGTAATAGCGCTGCAATAGCACTGCAATAGCACTGCAGTATCACTGCAGTATTGGGTAATAGCGCTGCAACAGCGCTGCAATAGCACTGCAATAGCGGGGTAATAGAACTGCTATTGCAGGGTAATAGCGCTGCAATACCGGGGATATAGCGCTGCAATAGCACTGCAATAGCGGGGATATAGCGCTGCAATAGCACTGCAATAGTGGGGTAATAGCGCTGCAATAGTACTGAAATAGCGGGGTAATAGCGCTGCAATAGCACTGCAATAGCGGGGTAATAGCACTACAATAGCGCTGCAATTGCACTGCAATAGCGGGGTCATAGCACTGCAATAGCTGGGTTATAGCTTTGCAATAGCGCTGCAATAGCGGGGTAATAGCGCTACAGTAGCACTGCAATAGCGGGGTAATAGCACTACAATAGCGCTGCAATAGTGCTCCAATAGCACTGCAATAGCGAGGTAATAGCGCTGCAAAAGCACTGCAATAGCTGGGTAATAGCGCTACAACAGCACTGCAATAGCGGGGTAATAGCGCTACAATAGCGCTGCAATAGCGGGGTTATAGCGCTGCAATAGCAAGGTTATTGCAAGATTATTGCATGGTAATAGCAAGGTTATTGCATGGTAATAGCATGGAAATAGCTAGGTAATTGCACGGTAAAGGTGGGCGGTACCGGGATGATTGCAGCACAACTATACAAATTCGTTCGTTGCTGTATTCGTACAAGCTGAATTTTTTAATACATTTCATGAGAGGCTCCAGGCCTCCTGCGCCTTTGAAGGGGAAATGCAATCAACCCACAGTGTCAATATAGCCTTATGGGTCACATCTGTCTGATGATATTTCACAATACTGTACATGTTTAAAGCATTACAATGTGCCAATGGCACATCAAGTAGTACAGCATGGCATTACAACAGTAACATGATTGTGGCCACAAAGTACTTCATTGATACATCAGATCGAGTGTCGAGCTGACCAACCAAACCTCCAACCCATCTAAATCATGGTTCCGAAATCGTTACACATTAAATCCCACATAAAAAGATGAAACGCCAGCATTACAACACAAAACACAAGCATTTTACTGTAAAATCATACTTTATTGGAATTACCCATGAGCCATTGCGGCTGCCAAACACACCCAGCCACCATCAGTGGCAAAGACAGAGTCAGGTGGATGCGGCACTGTGACGCCCACAGGTGCTGCTGTCTCCAGCGAGTCAGCTGCTTGCTCATGGACCTGGATGGCGATTATGATCGCACATGGATGGATGGGTGGATGGATGGACTTCTTTTTTTCTTTTTTTTTTTCTATTTCTCTTTTCATGGTTACAGTGGTAGGGTTTCTCCTAAAGCCGCCCGCAGGTAAAGGCGAAGGCTATTGACGTTGGAGTGACGTAAGCCTAGTTGACAAATTATAAATAAAAAAGTCTTTTGATCTTGTTGAGTGTTTGCTTTCAGTTTTATTTACCATATTTTGCTTTATTTAATTTCATTGTGTTGTCTTTAATTTATCTCTTATTTATTTATTCATTCATCCAGGTATTTATAACTGTTTGTACTTCATGCATCTTCTTTGCATTCTGATGTCAACAATGTAATGTGTTATTTGACTGTGACTGTTGCTTTAAGTTGTGTGAAAACTCAATAAAGAAAATTGAAATAAATAAAAAAATATGTATATATTTTTAAGATGGTTAGAAGGCAATCGTAAACATTGTTTGTTTTTTTTGTCATGGCCATTGGGAGCCACTACAAGGACGCTGAAGAGCCGCATGCGGCTCCGGAGCCACGGGTTGGCGACCCCAGGAGTGACCTGAACATCTTCTTGCCCCTCAACTACTTCTTGTCCATCATATACTTCTTCCTGGGCATCTGCTATTTCACGGGCGAGACGTCACTTGTTGTCTTTCAACCTTTGTGATGGCCTTCAGAGTTTACGCCGTTGGGTGACGAGTATTTTCACCATATCTCGGTCGAAACATACGAATACAAGAAAAGTCTTTGGATCATCTAAAATCCAGAGTCCATTTCGGCACTTGAGAACAAAGTTACTCCTTAAATGCCATTTGATTTGGAGATTTCGAGTGTTTTCCCCGGTAACGCTCGTTAAACCTGGCGCCGCCATATTCGCTGTGCTGTTGACAAAATGAAGGGCACCTCATTGGTGGAGGGCGCTTATGTGACAAGTAGAGCAATCGCTCCAGGTGAGAATCTCTGCTGACAGCGAAGTAGTCCATGATAGAAGTTGTCGGTGTAGCGTAAGCCAACGACATCACAGATGAAAAACCTTGTTCTACAAGAAACTGGAGAAGGTTACGGTCAACAGTCCAAATCTATATTTTGATCAGAATCACAGCGATGACTTTTTGGGAGTATCGTGTCATCCTTTGAAGTGAGATGAATAGTAGATGCAGAGCTGTGAAACGGGATAATAAGTATCCACCTGGAACGTAGACGTATGTGTGTTATTATGTTTTAATGGTATGTGAAGTTGCAGCACCACCTTCTGGTCAAGATCTAGCCAGGCATGCTATAAGAGTATGGGTGAAAAACATAATCTGATTGCAAACGTTGAATTACATTGTAACACTCAATGTAACAATCGCACAAATAAATAAATTAATTAATTAATTAATTAAAATCACTTTGAAAATCACTTTTTTAATGTGTTTTTTTTATATGCACAGGTTGTTTACTGGACCTGACGGCAGACAGTCCTTCTCGCCTGGCAACCCAGAGGAGTCGCGTTGTCGTGAAATAATTAAGTTGAATTACATTTATTCTCCACCTTTGCCCTATTATTCTCCACCTTTGCCCTCGCGATCCCTATAGCGTTGATGCGACAAGCGGTAGAGAATGGATGGAAGGAAGGATGGACATTTATTCTAATGCAATCAATTTTGTTGGATTACAATAAACATCGTAATGTCCAACTGCGGTGCGTGATAACAATATATTTCTGTTAAAAAGCGTTAATTAGTTGTTATCGCGTTAACTTCCACAGATTTAATAATTATATGTAAGTTATAATGGACATGCGAGTTGCCGCTGCTAAAGCCTAAATTGATAAATTTAGGCTTGATAATATTGTGACAATTGATAATATTGTGTGCTGTGCCACAATCAGCTGTGGCACAGCACACAATATTAACCCAGTGGATCGGGCCCTCACTCCATTGGTGTCCCCCTCTAGCTCCATACTTGGCAACGTCACCTGCTCTAGTAAAAATTGCAGGGTCATTGATAGTTTGCTCGCCAGGCTACATAAAGCCATGTCGGTGCAGACTCGGCTGGCAAATACAGGCGCTATTTTGTCCCTTTACCTCCGTGACTTGTCTCGGCAGGTTCAGGTCGACACCAGCATCGGTGTGGAGCTGCAGATGGCCTCCTCATGCCTCTCCTCTGTGATGAGAGAGCAGGCTGAGGTGGCAGGCAGTGCCTTAGCTTCCTTTTGGGTAGCTACGTGCCCCTTGTGGCTGACTCAATCCCAGCTGCAACAGGGGGATAGAGACTGCCTGCTTAAGGTGCCTGCCTTATTGCAGCAGGCGCAGGAGAGCCGCCGCTGTGCTAAGGAGGTTTCGGTGGGCCTTGTCAAGCGTGCCGCAGACTCCAGGCCTAGACAGCCTCGCTCTCGGCCAGCAGCAACTCCCGAGGCCTCGTCATGGGGTCAAGGGGACCTCAGACTCCAGCTAGAGGCCTCCCAGCAGCATAGGCGCCGCTGCCAGGGCAGGGGCAGAGGACTGACTGCTAAGGCAGAGGGGTCCTCGAAGCGCCGGACTCAGGCCAACCAGGTTCCCCCATCTGCTGCTCACAGGATGGCCTGGTTGGCCCTGGAGGCCGAACCGTGGGTGGTTTCCACCATGACCCACGGGTATCGCATTCAGTTTTTGCGCCGACCGCCACTTACAAGAACACCCATGTTTACAACAGTGGCCGATCCTCACCAGGGGGCGGTTCTGCAGGCAGAGCTGTCCACTCTCCTGGAAAAAGGGGCCATAAGGGAGGTGGCCTCAGGGGATCAGCGGGCTGGGTTTTTCTGGAAGGTCCCCACAAACATCAGGGCGGGCCGCGATCTGGGTCCAGTGATATATCGCCAGCTGGTGTACACCGACGCATCCCCGGCAGGGTGGGGCGTGGTACACGAAGGCTGGGGGGTCAACGGTGTCTGGACCGGCCGGTGGCAGGGTCAGCACATAAATGTCCTGGAGCTGAGGGCTCTTCTCGCTCTGCGTCATTTCTTGCCGAGAATGAGGGGTCATCATGTGATTGTCCGCACCGACAGCACAGTGGTGGCTGCTTACATCAACAGGCAGGGGGGGCTGGGTCCTGTGCAAGCTGGCTACAGTTCTCTGGCAGTGGGCCCACCTCCTCTTCCTCTCGCTCAGAGCCGTGCATGTGCCGGGGGTACTGAACTCCACGGCAGACATCATGTCGAGGGGGAGCCCTCAGCCGGGGGAATGGAGGCTCCATCCAGAAGTGGTGTCCGAGATATGGCGTTGCTTCGGCAGGGCAGAGGTCGACCTGTTCGCGTCAAGGGAGTCGTCCCATTGCCAGCTGTTTTTCTCGCTGAGGAACAACGATCCCCCCTGGGCAGGGATGCTCTGGCTCATCCATGGCCCAGGGTTCTGCTCTACACTTTTCCCCCCTTCGCTCTTCTCCAACCTCTTCTTCAAAGAGTTCAGGTTGAGCATGTGCGGGTGATATTGGTGGCGCCTCTGTGGCCCCACATGGCATGGTTCTCAGCCATTCCGCCTCTGCTGGACGGACCACCATGGGAGCTCTCGTGCCGGAGGGACCTTCTCTCCCAGGCGAACGGAGCCCTGTTCCACCCCTTTCCAGCGGGGCTCAGGTTGGTGGCTTGGCCCCTGAGAGGGACAGGCTTCTGGCCTTAGGGTTACCAGAGCCGGTCGTGGCAAGGATTCAGCAGGCCCGGGCTCCATCCACAAGGGCGGCTTATTCGTACCGTTGGCAACTGTTTGCTGCCTGGTGTGGGTCTAACCAGGTAGAGCTCAGCAGATCCTGCAGTTTTTGCAGTCTCAGCTGGAGGCCCGGAAGGCTGCGGTAACACTGCGAGGATTGGTGGCGGCAATCAAAGCAGTGCGAATCGGCGAGGTTGCACTGGGTGCTGTGGACTGTGCCCTCATTTCTCGGTTTCTCCAGGGGGCCTACAGGCTTACGGTGTGAACTGGATGTCGTCCTTGGGGCTCTTCAGAGTTCCCCTTTTGAACCCCTTGGGGGTGCTGATTTGAAGTGGCTTTCCATTAAGACCGCCTTTCTGCTTGCTATTACCTCGGCCAGGAGGGTGAGTGAACTTCATGCATTGTCAGTGCATGGCGACTGCTGCCGGTTCTCCTCGGACGGTTCCAGTGTCATTCTGAGACCCAACCCAGCCTTCCTGCCTAAGGTCCTCACTGAGTTCCACCTGTCTCAATCGGTTGAGCTTAGGTCTCTCTCCTCTTCTGATGAGGGTGAGGACACTGAGCAGGGTCAGTCCGCTCTGTGCCCGGTGAGGGCCTTGACGGAGTACATTCGGCGGACTCAGGCTATCCGGAGGTCCGATCAGCTCTTTGTCTGTTATGACCCTGGATGTCTGGGAAGACCTTTGTCTAGGTCCAGACTGTCACACTGGGTGGTGGACGCTATCCATCAGGCTTACGTCCTGTCGGGTGTGCCTGTTCCATCAGGGGTCCGGGCGCACTCCACTCGGGGTGTGGCTGCCTCCTGGGCCTTGTGGCGGGGGGCCTCCTTTGCCTCCATTTACTCTGCCACCACATGGTCATCCCCGTCGATCTTTACCAGGTTCTACCGTCTTAACGTCGCTGCCAGCCCCTCCCTTGGGGAGCGGGTGCTGGGCTCAGCCCAACGGTAGACACGTTGTCTCCCCTCGGCCTTGCATCTTGCGGGCTGGGTGAGCGGCTTCCCTGTGACCAGCCTGGCCCCTGCGTCTTGCGGGGCCCCTGGCTGGTTCCCTTTGGTTGCCTTGCATCTTGCGGGCTTCCATGGCACCCCTTTCCCTCTCAGGATGGGCCCTAGCGCCTGGCGGGGCCTACTCCTGGGTCTTGTATATATTGTATATTTGTACATAGTTCGTTTGCTGCACATTGTGATGTGGGATTGTGGGCTGCACTGTCTCCTCACGGGGTGTCTTAAAGGTCTACCCGTACATATGGAATATGTAACGGAGTGGAGAGATAGTCTCGATACGATAGAGAATGTGTGGTTACTGTGTAACCTTGGTTCTCTGAGTGAAGAGACTATCTCTCCAGTCCTCAGGCCGCTCGGAGACATGTTTCAATCAAACTTTCAGTGATCGCACGCCAGCGCTGGCGCTTTATAGCTACGCAATAGGGCGTGGCCGGGCAAGCCAGTGTGTCTTAAAGAATTATCCAAGTAAGGCAAGGCAAGGCAAGGCAAGTTTATTTGTAGAGCACAATTCATACACAAGGCAATTCAAAGTGCAAGTACCCTGACAAGCAGCGGGGGTCATATCCCGTACATATGGAATATGTAACGGAGTGGAGAGATGGTCTCTTCCTCCTGAGGGCAAGGACCATGGACTTGGATTTGGAGGTGCTGATTCTTATCTGAGCCGCTTTTCACACTCGGCTGCGAACCAATCCAGTGAGAGCTGTCGGTCACAGTCCGATGAAACAGGACCACATCATCCGCAAAAAGCTGTAACCCGATCCTGAGGTCACCAAACCGGAACCCCTCAACGCTCTGGCTGTGCCTAGAAATTCTGTCCATGAAAGTAATGAACAGAATCAGTGACAAAGGGCAGCCCTGGCAGAGTTCAACCGTCACTGGAAACAACTCAGATGTACTGCCGGCAATGTGAACCAGGCTCTGACACCTGTCAGGGAACCGAAGGCCCGTATCAGGGAGTCCCCTGCCCCATACTCCCGGAGCACCCCTTACAGGACCCCACGAGGAACACGGTCAAATGCCTTTTCCAAATCCACGAAACACATGTAGACTGGTTGGGCAAATTCCCATGCACTCTCGAGCACCCTATGGAGGGTACAGAGCTGGTCCACAGATCCATGACCAGGATGAAAACCACATTGCCCCTCCAGAATCCATGGTTCCACAATCTTTTAGTGATTTTTTTGTTTGAGCTTTTTGTCTTCTTTTTTTAAGGAACTTGTAAGTGCTCTTCAAGATGCTCACTTACATTTATGACATTCCTCATGTAAATTAGCATCCTAATGGGACACTGATTTTTTTCTGTCTCCTCAGTCACTGACTCTTGCTCAGTTTGGACAGTCTGCAGTTGTTCACGTAGACCGTTCTTTCTCTCATTAGTTTCGGGACACTGACTTCCAGACAAGCACCCCTCAGATCTGGGCTTTTCCTCATGGGATCTGTTTATCTCTTCTTTCTCTGCTGTTGTTGTCTCTAGATCATATTTCTCAGATCTGAGCTTCTCATAGGATACTCTGATACAGGTATATATATGTATATATACATATATATACTGTATATATTAGTGCTGTCAATAGATTAAAAAAAATTAACTAATTAATCGCACAATTTTCTGTAGTTAACTGAGATTAATCAACATTAATCTAGATTAATTTATCAATAAATTAATCGCGATTAATCTCATTTCTCTACTAAAGACAGAAGCTTGTAACAGATATTTACTTGAGTAAAATCATGGAATTAATGTAGAATCAACATAATCAACACAAAGACGGTATATTTAGCTTCAAAGAGCTTTCGTTGATCTCTCAACATACAGTTTCTCTCATGTGAAACACAATCAACATTGACTCAGCATTTAAAGACATCTTAAAAGTCCCTCTTTGTCCATCTTGCTCAAAACAGGTAGCTAGCTTTGTGTAGTTTGGCTGCACTGCACACGTCATCAGAGGTTACAGGTCAGCCGTGACAGGAAGTAACAAAACTGCGTTAACTGCGTTAATTTTTTTTAACGCATTATATATTTTGAATTAATCTCCAAAGTTAAAGCGTTAATTTTGACAGCACGAATATATATATATATATATATATATATATATATATGTATATATATATGTATATATATATATATATATATATATATATATATATATATATATATATATATATATATATATATATATATATATATATATATATATATATATATATATATATGTATATATCTCTCTCTCTCTCTATATATATATATATATATATATATATATATATATATATATATATATATATATATTTATGTATGTATATATATATATATATATATATATATATATACCTCCATAATAAATTTCTTTATTCATTTAAATGTGAATTGTACCCTCTGTTCCTTTTCAAGAAAATGATCTGTGACCCTGTTGTACCAACTAGGTGTCTTTTCCAGGGATTTTACCAGTGTTCTCTCAATAGCCAGCAGAGCTAGACTCCTTAAATGGCCTTGGCTTCAGCCGCTTTAAACAGGAGAATTTCCTCTACAGAACAAATGAATGTAAAACGAAGAAGATGCTCCAGTGGAGGGTTATACTTCAACAGGGGCGTAGCATCAAATTCTGGGCCCTGTACACTCTCAATGTCAGTGGGCCCCTATCCATGCCAGTGCATGATGCGCATAAGCAAAAAGAAAAAAAAAGAAAGAAAAAAAAAGGGGAAAAAAGGGGTATTTATTTAAAATAAAAAAGCATAAATACGGTTTTAAGCTGCAATCAGATCAGATTATATTGATGAGTAGTTCTTTCATTCACCACCCGAATTGATGAATTTGGCCTACTTGTGCTCAAATACCTAAAACATTAGGCCACATGTTAGGCTACTGGTTTGTGTACTAATGTTTTGATCCATGACACTTGTGCAATTTTGATTTAAAAACATTTATTCTTATTCTCTCTCTCTCTCTCTCTCTCTCTCTCTCTCTCTCTCTCTCTCTCTCTCTCTATCTATCTATCTATGGCAAAAATGTACAGCAAAAATCATAATCACAATTATTTTTGATTGATATTGAGATCACAGTTGTTTAACATGATTATTCATTCATTGGCTTTGGTAACATCATGAATTTATTGAGCATTGACAATAGCTTTTAAGCATTGCAATGCTAAGGCTTTTTACCAGACAAAAATAATAAATTGCTTTATTGCTCAATTAATATATTACTAGTGTGCGCTTGAGCCTACAGTGATATTGGTAGGCTATTTACATGTTGATATAGGCAGCAGAAATATTGCTAGGTGGATCATTTATTAAGTCTCAGCACGGAGTTTCACTTTCAGCTATGTTAGTATAGGCTATAGCACTGAACCAAAAGGATGACTTGGTTTAAACTTAAGGTAAACAACTCGCATTTAGGCAGCGATCTACCAGTCAGCAGCTCGCTCGCTCTCTTTCTCTCTCCCTCTCTCTCTCTCTCTCTCCTCATCATACCACCGTAAGGGGTAGTCGGAGCGGAGAGCTCGCCCTTGAAAACTTGAACAACGATCTCACCTTGTCTTTGCTCGTCTATTATCTCAGCCTCATCTTCGGAAGAGCCGCCAGGACTGGCCACTGCTGCTCCTGCTGCTGCGGCTGCGCCTGGTTGCCAACTAGCTAAGCTAATGGGTGGGTTCGAAATGGCGTACTACTCGTACTACTCATACTAACCCCGCCCCCATATTGAGTATGCAGTGTGTTCACACTGTACAGTATGCAAATTTTGTGTACGCGAGAAATGCCTGGATGTATACTCAAACGGCTTCGATTTCTGAGTATGGAGCGGAGCTTGCTTCACGTACTGCTTCTGCCCCACAATGCATTGCGCACCTCTGACGTGGGAAGACGAAATACAAAATGGAGACAGATCACCACAGGTGTTTGTGTTAATTCTTTCATCCACTGCCGCTCGGTTTGTGTCATGCAGCTGTTGATAATGAAAACACTTCGCAATAACTTGGAAACGTGAAGGGGGGGCTGCTGCTGCCCGGTGTTTACGGTACGTAGACGGAAACACCCACCAAGCGGACGCTTCGGTCTCCGAAAACGGCGAGACAAATTAAAAACAGTCGCTATTTCAAACAACTGGGCTCATAATCGTGATGTAAATACTTACTTTCTCGCTAGATAATATATTATTACTGAATGAATTAGTATGTTTTCCGGAATGCAGTCGTTTTCTGTTGCTTGTGGTCGGACTATTTGAATTTTCCCGGGGCTGCTTCCCAGCCGGCACGAAATGCATTCTGGGGTATTGAGTATGCATCTGTGTGTAAACGCTCGGGCAGCCGCTGCATACTCAGATCATCTTTGAGTATTCAGTATGCAGTATATACTGATTGAGTAGGTAAGTAGATAGTAGGCAGTACGCCATTTCGAACACACCCAAAGACTTGACGTGAGCATACAGACATCAGCAGCAGCTGTCTGGAGTGGACTACGTTAACTTTAATTGGACTTTGCATAACTCGGTTCACCTTTGGGAAAGAAAGCAGTCAACAGCTGCCTCCCCTCATTCTGCCTTCTTTGTTTTTCTTCTCTCTCTTTCTTCTTGCAATAGCCCGATTCCCGCTTTTTGGGCAGCATGATGCCAATTCAATGTGGGTTCACTGACGTTACACTTGTCTCCGGTCGCTGTCGGGCGGACTAAACCATTTTGCGCCTCCAAGAGGGGGCCTCCAGAATGTCCAATATGTTGGGAGGACTGTGACATAAAGTTCATTCTCTCAGCTGATGTTATCAATATATGAAATAAAGCATGACACCAATTAATTGGAGGGCCCAATTCATTCGAAAAAAAAAAAAAAATCAGGATTTTCATGGGCCCCTCTCCCTACTCGGGCCCTGGGTAGTCAGGTCCACTTTTCCCCCCACTACCACACCCATGTGTACCGGTCCCCAATTGGGTTGGTACCCGAACACCGTTAAGAATCTGGAAAAATGGTACCGTTATCGGTACTTGAACGTCTCTTCAACTGTCACGTAGTTATTACACTACCGCCATCCGGCTCAAGCATGTCGCTCAGCGCTAAGTGCTTGAAGGTTTGAGCTCACTTTAGCAAAGTTAATCAAAACTCAACCCGATACAATCTTTGTCAGAGAGAAGTTGCGTCCAAGGGGGAAAATACTAGCAACATCACCAAACACTTGAGGCATGCGCATAGTATAAAGTTAAAGGAGTGCGGGCTGTTTGATTGCTATAGCAAAACGAGTAGAGTTAGCAGCCCGGCTAACACTAAAGACTGCAGCACTGACGGTGACAGAGACTCCATTATCCGCTCCTTTGGTAAAAACCCTGCCGAAAACAACACAGTCGCACGGGGTTAAACTCTTGACGAAGCGCCGCTGCACTCGGCCGTATAACTTTGATGAAAAGCCGACCGCAAAGCTCTCCTCAGAGGAGTCAGAGCTGTTAATGCCGGAAACTTTGTTCACTGAGGTCAAGAGAGCACCATGTGACTGACGGTCAAGCTGCGCTCACAGCGCCCTCTGTTGGAAGAAACGCTCCACTGCTTCGGGCGCCCTGATGTTCTGCTATACTCAATATTTTACATCAGAATATTTATTTATTATTCAGTTACGGCTATTATCCCCATATTCGGACGGTTATGCGAATATCTAATATAAAGTGAGAGCCCTAGTAGTCATCATTACATCATCGATTTTAGCACCACAATATAAATGGGTCTGTCTGTACATGCAGTCTGTTGGGTGGCATGAAGGGGTTTTGCCATCTCCTTAGCTTTCTTTTGCCTATGAGAAACATTTTACTTCTCTTCTGTTGAAGCTTTACTATTACCTTGTGGTTATAAAAAAGGTTGAATCTTTTAATATCTTGTAGAGTCTTTGTTTTTTTACACAAAATTATGTGTTGTAGTATCAATAAGAGTGTCGATAAGTATCGATACCAATAAGGGGTATCGGAATCTGTATCAGTATCGATAAAATCATGACGATATACATCCACTCCCTACCCCACCCCCACGCCTTTTACCCTCACAGGAGCTTGTCTTGTCCCTTTGTGGAGACCCAAAATGTAAAACATGGTGAATACTGTGAAAATCTAGTTTAAATTTTACAGCAGCAAATTGAAGAGTGAGGAAAGAGGGGTGCAGGAGGGATTTTCTTGTTTTTTTTTCTCCACTCAGCAAAGCCTACCTATCTGTTTAATATGACAGAGGGACAACATTCAGCGATTTCAGTGAGTAAAATGGTTCACTTTCACTCTGAATGAAAAATAGGTCTATCCTCTACAGAGAGGGGGTGGTGGCTTCTGTTGCTATGATTACAGAAACGAACATGTCTGTATCACTTAAAAAAGAACTGTTGATTAGGTCTGTAGATAAAACTTTCACAAAAATGATATTGAAAAATCTGGATGTCAAATCTGATACTTGCTTCACAGTTCATACATATAGAGTGAGTTCACATGACAGAATGTTTCGCTTTGCTTTGGGTGCAAGTTTTCTCAGAATCTGTTAAAGTTTCATTTATGTCACACAGTATTTAGGTGAAGGCAAAGTTTATTTTGTTAAATGTTTGAATGGTAAGGGTATGACAAGCAGGAGTGGATGGCATGCAAGTCGGCATCAATGATCAGTCGTGGTTGTTAAATCATGAAAACTGTTACATGCATGGATTTGATACACAGTTAAAAGTCAAGTATACTGGAGTCAATAGGCGCTGAGTCAAAATTGTGACTGGAGTCCAAGCAAAACACAGTTTACAAACAAGCTCCAGTTGCTTTTCAATTAATGGTGCATTTGCATTTACTGGTATTAAAGCTGCAGTATGCACATTGGTTATTGTGTCACTGGCTCAAAATATGATTACTTGTCAAACTCCTATTACTGAAGCCACATTATTGACCATTAGAAATGTTTCCCCTGCCTGTTCTTCTTTAAGTCTTGCAAGGTGCACCCTCTGTCAGAAAAAAATGTTCCCTTGTTCACCTCTGAATAGTGGTGCCAGGTGGAAGAATGACAGGACTCTTTAAAGGTTTTCCTGTTCAGGAATGAGCAGCTTGCAGAGTATATGTGCAGCTTCCTGTCATTGAAGTCTGCAGAGTTTTACATGAGCAGCTATACTATCAATGAGTCGAGTGTTGTTTCCAACCACAATCTCATCTCCTCTGCACAAGGGGGCTTTCATTGTTGTTGAAAGTGTTGTTAGTTTTGTGGTTTCCCCTCTTCTTACATAACACACTCTCAAATATGTAAATAGACAAACATGTAAATAGAGAAGAAAACACTGAGAGAAACATCCTGATTTCATATCTGTATAAGGCAATAAAACATTGATAATACATTGAGCACCTAATCTTTAATAACACCCTTGTTTTTGATCCTCCCCTAAGGTATAGTTGCTTGTTATATCTACGGGGCTTTTGTTGTTGTTTAGATTGTATGGGTAATGTTAACTTTATGAAGGGACATGTGGTTTGAGGAGCAAGTAAAATAATTTCATTAAAGATACACATTGTTGATACAATACCTTTAGCAATGCTTAACAAAAGAGTTTTATCAAAACAACTAAAGCCAATGTAACATCATATTCTGGGAAATGATGCTATTTGCAATGATTTTGTGGCAGTTTTTGTGTGGAACCAAAATCTGGTGCTTGTAGGTACTGGCTGTTTTGGTTCCAGAAAATATTGAGTAAGGTTTTTCAAAATTCTTAATGGGATGTAAGAGGGGAGGCATTACTTCAGACATTTGTGAACATCAGTCTATCAGGTTCTATCCTAACTGAAAAACTCCAAGTTGGGTGTAAAAAATCAACAAATGAGGATATGCAAAATACTTTGTTTGGAAGTTTTGCCCCTGACATAAACGATAGCAGTAATTTACTTTCCTGTCTTTGTTACTTCTACATTTTTTTTTATTTCTTCTGAACCTGCCTTGTGAACTCATGGTGTTTCTTTTGGTGGTTTTGTTCAATAGTCTGTGTAAACTCAAAAGAGGAACTCTCTCATGAACAGGAAGAGGAGAATGTAGAGGCATCTTACACCAGCTGCCAAATGTGATTCGTGCAGGGTGTGTATTTTGCTGATCCTAGTGTACGAAGGCCCATGTGTTGATGTTGGTTGGCTGAAAATAATGTTTACTTAAATACACCCCTAAATATTATTATTTCTTGGAGGGGCATAATCTGTCAAAAAAAGAAAACAAAATGTCTTTGAGCTGGAGACTGACACTGTGGCAGGAGAAAAAGAAAATAAGAAACATTGTTTGGAGATCTGGAAAGAGCCAGCTATGCACTCATCAGCGGTCCAGGTAGTCAGTCTCCACAAGAATCAAGCTAACTTGACTAAAACTGGACCAAAATGAGAGATTTTGACTCAAGTGATGACAACATTTTATTAGTCATTAGTACAATATGATTTCTTTACAAACCACAGTACAGGAGCTTTTGCAGATGGGGAGATATGTAGAATAAGGATGAAGCAAATGTTATGGAAACAGAGGCACAGGACAGATCACAAGTTGGTGCAGATGTATGAACTGTGGCTAATGAACCAGAAGACCCCTTTCTGTCATCTGACGTATTAACAACACTTCTCCTCTTCTCGGATTGGGATGGATAAAATGGGCACTACAAACAGAATGTTCTATAACTGCAGAGAGGGGAACTCTGATGTCCATACTCAAAACAGCATACATAGTTGGCTATGTATGTAACGCTCACATCAGGCAATGAAAAGTGGTACTGTGTCCATTTCTTTACTTGTTTTTACATACTGGATAAATACAGGGGTGACCCATCTTTGGGATATTCTGGTGAATGTACAAGTCTTATCCATAAAAAGTCTAAAACAATTGTAGAGAATGTTAGACAAGGGACACCACTTGGTGCGGTGCTTCTATGACTGTTAAAACTGTGCAAATCACAAACACACACATCTGGTTAAAGCAATTGTTTCTCTTGGAAGTACTGTTTTGGTATTGAGTACTCCCCTAAAATATTGTGATGACACATGGGAAAGGCGATCACAGAACTCTCTCAGAAATGACTTATCAGTCTTCAGACATTACTTTTACAAGTTAACCCACCAAGTTAACCCATTAACTAGCCAGGGATTAAATTAGGCAAAGGCTGTCAGTGGCTTCACACTTGTGTACTCTATGCATCAAGAGGGGAGATGAATGTTTTTCTCTAGTAATCCTTTCTTTCTCCACTCAAGGATCAAGCTTTTATTAAACATTGAATAGTGTTTTTGTCATGTGTTGTAATTAAGTTAACGTAGTTATAATTCACTTAAACACAGTGTTTGTCTAAATGTTTAATATGCATGATTGACTGCATGCAGATGTTTCAAGATGTTTTAACTATCCCTCACAGAATTTCAATCAGACAAAGTCTTTAAAATACCAGATCAAGAGACTATGAATGTTTCAAACTGTAAATAATAAAATCTAAATTTGCTTAGATCATCCTGCTCAATTGAGGCCAGCACTGACAAACTCCACACACAGTGCAAAAGTATGAATTTTAAGATGTTCATCCTTTAGTCACAGTCTGTGCACTCCTTCTACACATGAGGGATCATTGGTGCTTAAGTTGTTTGATACATGAATGCTGTTATTTAGATGATTTTTTATTTGATTAGAGAAGGGAAAAAAAGATTAAAAGACAACCCCGTCTGTCGAGCCCATCATATTCGGCAGGCCAGCTTCTTTTGAGCAGAATGCTGTTATGATTTAGTACCGTGAAGTCATCTACTTTTACTTCAACATGAGATCAGCACCCTATGACCAAAGTTACAAAGTGCTGAAAAAAGGCTTCTGGTGCACTGTGTTGAAATGGGTCTAATATAATTCTCTGTAAAACAGATAGATTGGAACCTGCTATTCCAGAGTACAAAACATTTACACTGTTGCTTTAAGACACTCGACAAACTCGAATAACCTTCACTGCACACCTTTTCACTTCTTGCTTGAGCTGCTTCCTGTCTCAGTACTTTAACCCTGCA
The DNA here is from genome assembly GCA_036419115.1 of Scarus forsteni. Lineage (NCBI taxonomy): Eukaryota > Metazoa > Chordata > Actinopteri > Labriformes > Labridae > Scarus > Scarus forsteni. The sequence goes on along the minus strand of JAZDUH010000229.1, from coordinate 6,713,972 downwards.
ATGTGTGGCGATAACCTTCTGTTCAGAGTGATGTGGTGAGTTCTGAGGTGTGGTTTTTTTTTTTGTATTTTGTCAAAGCTACTTTCAGTTGCCTACACTTCTGAATTTCTCACCAGAGGGTAAACATGTATAACTGCAGTTCAAGAGAGAATGGGACAGACTTGAGGAACCCAGCTTATTCCTTTGTGTTTGGATCTGTTATACTGGTGGGTCTGCCTCTCAATGCCATGGCACTGTTCATTCTTCTGCGCCGGCACCACCACAAGTCACCCAGTGCCGTCTTTATGATCAACCTGGCTATTTCAGACCTGCTGCTGGTCACCTCCTTGCCTATGAGGGTCATCTTTTATGCAACAGGCACCTGGCCTTTAAATGATTTTGCCTGCATTTTTGTGACAATGCTCTTTCGCAACAACATTCGCTCCAGTGCCTTCTTCATCACCTTCATCTGTGTGGACCGGCTGCTTGCTGTGGTTTATCCTCTGAGGTCACGCCACCTTCGGACTCCATCCAATGCCTGGAAAGCTGCAGCATTTGTTTGGGTCTCAGTGGTGACATTAAACATTCCAGAGAGTGTATTCTTTGCAAGGTTTTTGAAGAAATTCAATGGATCATTATGTTTTGAATTTGGTTGCTCTTCATCAACAATGCTCTACATTCAGCCTGTGCTGGTGTTAAGCATGCTGGCAGTCAACATTGTGTGCACTGCTCTGGTGTCCTGGACCCTACACAGACGACTGAATGACTCAGACAGGGTCAAGAACAAGGTGAATGTCATGCTGCTCTTTGTCATGAACTTGATCATGTTCATTGTGTTTTTCTTGCCTGTGTCAGTGGCTGTTCTCACCAAAGAATTGAAACGATATCTCCGACTGCTAATATGTCTCGCAAGTGTGAACTGCTGTCTGGATCCTCTGTTGTATTACTTTTCTTTTGATGGCTTCTGGAAGAAAATGGAGGACGTGGATTCCTCCCTTGCAAGAGAATAATGGAAAAATACACATAGACCAGTGTTACTCAACAGAATATTAGCATTATTTGAGTTATGTTGTATATGAATTTGACAGTCAGCACACAATGTAAAAATATGCAAGATTAACAGCAGTGATTTTTGTGATAATATTCTCACTTTTATGTTGATCCATGCACTGTGAAGTTTTTGGGAATACATCAACGTAATAATGTTTGTGTAAATTGTAAAGTAAATATTTTGAGACTTTAAAATGTTTTTGTCAGTCAGTGGTTCTTTTGTCACTTGAAGACACCTTTCAGATGTTCTGTGTCTGCAAATAGGAAAACCCCATCACTCTTTCAGTTCCTGTCTGAACCTTAAATTAGAGGGTGAATAAATGTATAAAACCTTATGATTTACACATTTAAACTTTCCATAGCTGTTGCTTGATTAGGTTTGGAGCTATTATTGTCACAAAACTCTTACACATTCATTCTATTTATGTGTAATAGTTGCACAGTAACAAACTAGAGTGAGAATGACGAAAACAAAATAGTTCCACAAAGTATTTGAGTACATTTTGATTGTTTTTTTTTCCTTTTTGTATGTTTGTTATAAAAGATTCAGAAATCAGAGTAAGCTAGACCTACACAGTTGTTTTATTTCACTTTTTATTTGTACTTATGGAATTATTATCAGTTTATCACAAAAATATATCTCACTTTTGCTTTCAATAGCAGAGTAGCTCCTAAATGAATTTACTGATGCTTAAGACCTTAGATTAAACATTTTGCGGTCTGAAGTCTAGACCAGGGGTTTTCAAGGCCTGGAAAAATGAGTATCCCCTAAGAACGAAATGACTGTTGCCCCCTCTCACACCACCCTTGAAAGAGTGTTTCAAAAATGAATATTTAAACTAATAACTAAGTAATGTCCTAATATAATATCACATTCTGAAGCAACCTGTTAAAATGTCTCATCTTTAAGATTGTTTAAACACTTTATTAAAGATCAGAAGTTCTGGCACAACTTTGCCCGCTTCCGGTGCTTGGTGAGAAAAAAACCTCAAGAGATCAAAAGTGCTCCTGCTACACTTGTAGTTCAGGAAACAACTTTATTAGACTGACGTATTTCAGCTTGTGGTATTTTTACATTGCAGTCTTTTTTATTAAAAAAAGTGACAGATATTATTTTTAGACTCTAAGTGAAACATTAGTCTATTTAACATTTTGACATCTTTATTTTTTTAATCAAATAGGAAGAAAGTAAACATAAATAAATACAGTCTTAAAAAATAGCACCTTAAATCAAACCAGAATTATTTGTCCTTATGGTCATCAGAGCCACCAACTAGCAAATTGTAGAATACTGTAGCATGAAGCTTTTTCAAGACCAATTCACAAAAGCAAACATTTTAAACAGCAGGTTGAAGGCCTACATCATCTTGTCTCTGTTTACTCCAGAAATTGTTCTTAAAGGAAAGTCATTAACACTTTCTGCTCCACAAATGGTATGATTTGACCTGTTTGTGCTTTTGGTCATTGAAAAACTGCAAAGGACCTCTTTCACAATACATGTAATTTTGCCCACAGCCCAATTTTTTTGTTTATTGTGTGGTATTTGTAGTACACCCAGAGACTCCCAAGAATATACCTTTAGAAAATCCAAAAGTCATCCAGGGCCTGTACTATGACCTATTTTATGATCATTGCCATAGGTGTGAGCCAGGGTGCACACTTTACCCCAAAACTTACTCAAACACAAATAATAAATCATCAAATTGGGTCAAATCACCTTCACTGAAGTCTGTTGCATCTTTTGAAATCAAATGTAAAGCTAAGTATTACAATTGAAAGAAGTTATTGAATTTTAACTGGAAAAAAAATAGATTTTTATGATTTTTTCAACAAATTAAATTCTTTAGAGATGTGTCCTACCAACTTACAGTTGCTGTACAAATAAAATACTTACAAATTATTTGGCCACATATATATTCTCAAAGTGGGAAAAAAATCATCACATTCTGAGACCGGTAAAGTTATTCAATTAACAGGTTGGTTTACTGTGGTAGAATCAGGATACTGTTCCATGTCTTGTATATCAGGGAACCTTTAAAGATTTGTTCAGAATTCATCCTTTAAGTATGATTTCTTTTAGAATTTGAATGCTAGATTCAAAACAAACATTTCACATGAAATGTTATTCATTTTAGTATTGAACTGCCACAAAGGGCCTGTATATTATGCCTTTGTGATGAGATAATAATGAGCCATTGATACAAGTAAAAACCGATGCAGTTTTGGATTGTTGTAATCAGATTGTATATATCTACAATGACAGCAATACATAAACATTACTTCTGTCAATTTCTGTTTCTAGTACTTATATATACATGTAATCTGTTTTATGGCCTTCGTGTCTTTTTGCAAAGCAACGGCTTGGACAATTTTAATTTGTAGACTGGAACTATAGTGAGGGAAAGGGGATCTGAGAAATCCATAAGATGTATGATTGGCTGGTTATTTCATAGAATGGAGTCTTTGAATTTGCTTGTGTATGGTTGGAGGGGTTTCTGATTTTGAAAATGTTTATAATATCCCAAATAATAGATTACAGATGCAACATGTGCACACATGCCAGAGGTTCTCTTTCCAGCAGGACAGAGACAATAATATGCCTTCACAGGATCATCTGATGCATTCTTGTCAAATTGAATCCAAACATTGTATTTTATTTGAGATCTGTGACGAGAATGAATCTGTCCCCTAATGAGATCAGCATCATGCTGGTAAACCCAAATCTCATAGTCACCATCATTTTTTTGATGCTCAGCAATGTAGCCAGGGACTGTTTGATTTGGTATGTACCGCATGTTATGGTCTCAAGGTATTCCAGATCCACATGAGGGAACAAGATATCAGATGCTTCAAGCTTCTGCCATTCACTAAGAGCTCTACGTGACATATTTGGGTCTTCTGCAACTCGTTTTGCCAAAACATTCTTTTTTTTAAAAGTGAAAGCATACGCTGTGCCATCTTAGTATCTCGTTCCTCTCGATCTGGATCTGAAACATATATTGGTCCTCTGAAGGCATTGAGACATGCAGTTACTATGCGCACTAATTTGCCAATGACCTCAACGAAATAATTTGAGGTAAGTTGTTCCTTAAACAACATCCACTTCTTTAAACGCCCGTGGTAGGACTCTACTATCCATCTTGTTTTGGTACAGCAACGATCACTGTTGGCTGTTGAGGAATCCAATTGGGATTTACCAGTTGGTAAAAATGACGGCATTCTAGCATCATACCCCAACTTAGCAAGAAGATCTAAGGCATCCCTGAAACCGCAATCTACAATCATATTGTCATTTGATTCTAACCAAGATTTCAATATTTCAATTTTTTCCATGATGAGCCGAGTTATTGTTGCATCATTTATGTTACCATGGTAGGGGCCAATAGTGTCTAAAACATATCCATCAGGCAGTACAACTGACATGAATTTTAGGTAATTTTGTTTTTTCTGTCCTCCGTAAGATGCCCTTTGAAACTGATGATCACTGCATTTGTTGAGGTAGATATATGTACCATCTAAGATAAGAGTGACCTGGTCCCCATAAAAAGCTTTAGCAAAGACAGTGTTGTGAGTTATGGCATCGCGGCGTGAAATATGATTTGTGCCAAGGTATTTGGGAACAACTATTGTGTTCAAAATATCTGCAATTGTATGAAAATATCTTGACAGTGTATCTTGGGAAAGATTAGTAAGCATGGTCATTTGATTCCATGAAAGGTTTGTTTTCAGTTTTGCCCAAAAGTAAAGAAGCAAATCTATTGCTCTGGAACTATCACTTGAACCTGAATCAAGATCAGATTCACACATGTCATACATGTTCTTAAATTGCACCAATGTCCAGCCAGTCCATGCATGGCAGTCAGAATCTGCCAAGGTTTCAAACTTCAGTTTGGGTGATGTCTCATGTTTGGATACTTCATGTGCAATTTCAAGCAAATCATTAATAACAACTGGAGAAATAGATTCATTCAGTTTACTTTCCAGAGGAATACGACTGTGCATATTTATCTTTGTGTCAGGGTGTAGGAAACTCCCGATGAGGTGTTCAGAACAAACACGAGCATCAGGCGGGCACCAAAGTGAACATTCAATGATAAGAGAGTGACGAACAGACTTAGGAATGTTTATACAGTTGTCATTGTACTCTAAACACAAAGAACACTTACAATGTGAAGAGGAAGCATACTTCAAATCTTTGATTTGGATAAGAGGTATAACAGATCGGTTAGTTCCAGGATTAGTGGGGCTATCCTCAATCTCAAATGAATCACAGATGCCTGTGGATTCATTGTCACTGTGAGTGTCTTCTTTTGAGTCAGGGCATGGCCTTTTTCTAAGATATCTCATGTAGCATTTTAGACACAGCTTACTTCCACTCTCAACATTCAATCCTTCTTTACTAAGCACCTGCTTTAACCAGTTGTTACTGGGAGAATCTAGACTCCTTCCATATTTTAAGTTCTTCCCTTTATCTTTGAACCTGGTTTTGCAATCGGGTATAATACAAACCCCGTCCATTTTAACTTCAAACAATATGAAACTAAATTATCTGGAGGATTTAAATATATATTGGTATTCTCAGGGAAACAAACCTGGAAAATACACTAACAACAAAAAGGTATAGTTATAGGTATGGATACCACTTAGTATTGTACTAGATGCGCAATTTTTTCATAAAATGTACATGTGTGCACACTAAATTGTGGTAGCAGAAGTCACTGTATATGAACAGCTATACTTATAAAGAAATCTGCTGAATATAACACTTGCAGCAGAATATATGTTAGTTATACTCAAATGACAAATTGATACTAGCTAGCTAGGGACATATGTTGCTTGGACAACAATTCTTTTACAGAATGGCAGAACTGACTAAACTCGTCTTGCCCACAAGCGTGGAAGTCAACAATAGCATATTGCCTCAGCTTGAACGTACTACTCTATCATACAAGGAGATGCACCACTATCCCATTTATTCATTTGAAATATATAGCATGTATTGCAGTGTTGATTAGCATTGCGTTGGATGATATTTTAAAAAAGAGGAATTACAGGCCCTGCATACCTTTTCTGTTTTAAATGAAAAACATTTTGAAAAAAATATAATTCAATTGAATGCACAATACTAAATTGAAGTTAACATTCATTTGCTGCAAATTGCATGAAATAAAACATTACCCTTGATATAATACAAGACATGGAACAGTATCCTGATTCTTCTACAGTAACCCAACCTGTTAATTAAACAACTTTACCGGTCTCAGAATTTGATGATTTTTTTCCCACTTTGAGAATATATATGTGGCCAAATAATTTGTAAGTATTTTAGGTGTACAGCAACTGTAAGTTGGTCAGACACATCTCTAAAGAATTGAATTTGTTGAAAAAATCATAAAAATCTATTTTTTTCCAGTTAAAATTCAATAGCTTCTTTCAATTGTAATACTTAGCTTTACATTTGATTTCAAAAGATGCAACAGACTTCAGTGAAGGTGATTTGACCCAATTTGATGATTTATTATTTGTGTTTGAGTAAGTTTTGGGGTAAAGTGTGCACCCATCTATGGCAATAGATCATAAAATAGGTCATAGTACAGGCCCTGGATGACTTTTGGATTTTCTAAAGGTATATTCTTGGGAGTCTCTGGGTGTACTACAAATACCACACAATAAACAAAAAATTGGGCTGTGGGCAAAATTACATGTATTGTGAAAGAGGTCCTTTATGAAAACTATAACTTAATTTTAGTTGACTGCTATCAATGTCAGTACCATAAACAGCAGCAAAAAGTGTCACCAGTGTTTCGATTGAAAAATAAATGTTGGTATTGCTCAAGCATATTTACATCCTGGTTCAATAATTAGCTTTAGTCTACGAAATATGTCCAAAAAACCCTACTGTTCATTGGGTGGTAGGAAGAATATATCATGCATATTTTTATTTAAAGACTATTTCTAAAGCTACAAGCCTACTTTGTTGCTTTTGGTGAGGTGGCCAGGATCTCAGTCTCTCTCTGTCTTTAGGTTGATCCAAAGTTAAGAAGAGAAGATGAATACAGTATGGGCGCAATAATGGATTGGCTTCAAAAGCTTTTCAAAATCTCCTCTGACGACCAACCAGCTGATGTTGCGTGGCTTTGTCCAGTTCTTTCTACAGTCAGTGGTGCATATCCAAATGAAATATAAATATGCTGCAGTCATCATGGGCCTCTCACATACAGTGTGTTTAAACTGTTAGCTTCATACAAGTCATATACCTAATTATACCATGCACACAGGGACACGGTAGCCAATCTGTCGGCTTCTCATTATTCAGCATTTTCATCAATATTTGAATGCACTCCAACTTTCCCATGCAATTCATGTAAGGGAATCAGGTGTTTCTGATTATTTCATCAGAAGTTTCACAATATTCAACATATTGAGTATTTTCATTTCTAGATGTTTAGACAGCCAATCATACAGAAAAAAACCTTTTTTCCTCTCGTCTCAGCATTTTCTGCAGTGTTTAATGCATTTTAGTTTCCAGGCCTCCTGATAGGAAATGTAGTGTTACTAGTTTGTTCCAGTAAATATCACATACTTCGAGTAAATTTTCAGTTCATGCGATAAGACGTAATCCTTCTACATTCTTGTAAAATTGTCTTTTATTTGATCATAACATCATCACCATCTTGTGTATCTTTTGATATAAATCGTGTAATGCAGCTGAAGCTCTTGTGCTTTTTGTCAGCACCTCAGTTTGGCAGCCAGCAGCACTCAAGTCCTAGAAACTCTGCCAAACACAGGGTATCGGTATATGCCTGTAGAAAGTGAATCCAAAACATCTAGATCTGATACAATCCAGATGTGATGATTGAAACAAGGCAAACGGGGAATAGCTGTTGAAAACTGGGACACTGTAAAGCAGGTTAACCCCCGACTTGATCTTGAGCTCATGGAAACTTCAGAAAAAAAAAGACAAACCACAGAAACCTAACTATTCAGCCTATTGACCCGATTACATTCACCTTGCAGCATAAATTTGATGTTTGCTGTGAAACTTGTGGTCTGAGTCTTCAAATGTCAGATCACTTTAATGAGCATCTGTTCAAAAGGTGTTTTTATTTTTGAAGTGTGGGAGTATATTTGCAAAGGTCATAGTTCAACATGTTATTTTTTATTTTTATTTTAGGTTTTCCAACAGTGAAAGAAACACTTTCCTCCATCTTATTTGAAACAGTAAACAAAAAAAAAAAGTATATAGAATATATATATATATATATATATATATATATATATATATATATATATATATATATACATACAAGCATTGAAGAATAGCTTTAGACATCATCTTCTGCTTAAAAAAAAAAAAGTTCAATAAAATCAAGGCAGTCTAAAATTTAAGGCATGCTAAAAAACCTAGCCAAAGACATATTTTGAGGTCATTTTTTTTGGCCACCATTGTAAAATGACAACTGAAATTCCCATGGTAACACTATTTTTAAAGCATATTTTATCATGTATCTTAAAATCCATCAAAGATATTTAAGGGTAAATATATTTTCACATAAAAGTCAAAGGAAGATCTATTTAGAAATGAAAAAACGCTTGTATCTCCTCAAAAACCTTTTGCCATTTTAGAAAAACATGGAACCTCAATATCAAAAGAATTTCATAAAAAGAAAGAACGCAAAAAAAGAGACCAACAGCCAGCACATCAAACCAAAAGGAACTAGAAACCATGAGCAAAATTGCGAGGTAAGCCCTGGACTGAGGCCAACTGTGTTGTTTCACCCCTAGTTGGCAGGTTAACAAAAGGCAGTCTCTAGATGTAAAGTAGGTTTAATGTTTCAGAGGAACATCTTTAAAGAAACATTTGAGCAAATTATGGAAAAAAGCTGAAAGCAAAGTCCTTAGAATACAGAACAAGCAACATAGTGACTTTGGCACTTCACTTGTCATGTAGACCAGTAAAAGACCCGAGACTGGTTTACTTTCCCACCGGACAGGACATTTTAATATCTGTCAACTGGGTTGTCTGTAGCTCAGTTTGGAGGACCACTCCCCCATACAGTAATATCTAATCTAAAGACAAAAACTGTGCCAAGTGTTGAAACTCATGTCACATCTTCCAAGTTTAGCCCAAATAATAATGTGATAAAAGTGTACTCTCCTCCTATGTCTCAAATGCTTATGAGTCAGTAAGGATAAGAGCGGCTCTGAACAGTAATGAAAGAAATGCAGATAGTCAGAGAGAAAAAGAGCAAACTAAATGGAGAAGGACAACCTCATGAGTGTTTTTGCAGTAATGTCTTCAGCACATTTTGCTTTGTACAAAGTACCTTGAGGTGGATCAAGTAGTGCAGAAAATTGATATGCATAGCATCCTTAAAACAATAATAAAATTCCAAAAATGTCTTCACAGTATTCATCTATATTACAGAGCAAGGTAGAACAACAGATTAATGTTCCTGTGTTTTAAAGTGAAAGATATTTAAGTACCTGTGTCTTTTCTTATCATTTGATGCTCGAGTGTGGCCCTTATACCCATCCAACCCCACCACTAAACAACATTTAATCATTCATGACTGGATATGTCTGCATTACCCTAGAATTGCTGTCTTTTAGTCTGCTTTTCTGGGTTATGTTGTACAACATTTATAAGCATGTATACTGAATTTCCACTGAGACACAAAAGTCTAATGGATATAAAGGTACAGAAAGTTCTTCTAGCTCAGCTGTTTTTACAACTTTTAAGCCACCAACCCCCCAAAAAAGAGTGTAAGATGCTGGAGACATCCATGACCATGGAAATGGTCAAAACATTCCAGGTTATGTTCAGTGCAAAGCTTAAATACAGTACAAGGATTTAAGACAACACCAACACACCAACATGTTGTGATATTTTGCAGTACAAATTTTTTGATGACAATTAACTTAAATAAAGAATAAAGAAGTATAACAAATCTACAGAAATTAAGCACTTTTGTTCCACTTTGTAGCATCCACCTCATGTACAGTGCCATCATTTGTTAACATTGCATGATAGCATAGTTTTCCACATTTCACAAATTTTGCCACATCTGTTATGTATTTTGGCTGATAGGTAAGCAGTGAATATCTAGTACTGTAACAGCCCTAATCTCAACTAATGACCATTCTCTATTATTTTGGCCTTTTTAAATCCCTTCTTATAAAGTGAAGGGAATGAACTCCATCTGGGTTGAGGTATGAATATTTGCCACACTGCATTACCCCACCCCCACCCCTCAAGCTTAAAACATATTAATCATATAAGGGCATGAACCAAACCAAAGTCATTTGAACGGAATAGAGAGACTGTTACAGGCCTAATAAATGTTGCCTGTTCCTGATAAATCCGATTCAGCCGTTGGGTTGCTATTGACCTGTTCTAACTTTGACCCCTCATAAATTGGTGACCTGCCTCGAGACTTCTTCCTCCCTCGAGCAGCTCCATGTATGTTTAATGTGACCTTTATCTGTGCCCTCCACCGCAGAAGTTGAATCCTGGGATGTAGAATGTAAAAAAAATGCTCTTACTTTATACAGCCTCACATAGCGGTTGATTTTCAGCCATAATACAGCACAGAACGCCAGCTGGTGTTGGCTCACAGTCTTGCACTACTGAGGCCATGAAGTGAAATTAATCCTGCTTCCTCTTCCAAGGACTGGGCATACATGTATGAAAGCTCTTGTTAAGTGCAATGAGGATTGTCTTTGAGTGTGGCTGGGTCTCTGCTCATGGAAGAATCAGAGTTGTACCGTTTTTGTCCCTTCTTAATCTGGTCAGATTTGAAGTAGAGCTTCGTAATTATCATATATTTAAGAGCATGTCAAGGTCAGGCTTGCATGTCTTTAGGGCGCTCCATCTGTAAGTGAGTGATAGCCTAGATTTAGAGAGTCTGGAGGGTCCGGCTGCTCTGAATGTGTTTGCTAAGGCTGGTCACGGTCAGCTGAACCTCCATCCCTAAAGGTAAAACAGGAAATACACACACTTCCTCTCACTCTTTTCTCTTTCAGTTTATTTCTCTCCTTCTGCCAAGCACACAAACATTAACATTCACATAAGTACGCTGCAAAAAAAAAAGGGGGAAAAACCTAAGCAGGTACACTCAGGTCTGCAAGCACTGCTGCCAAGACCCACAAACAAGCCTGTTGTGCGGCCGCCAAGTCTGCCTTGGACCAGAGGAGAAGTGCTATTCAAAGACAGCAGCAGCAGCTTTGGAGGCTGCTGTCGGGCAGCACAGAGAGCCAACAACAGAGCAGAGAGAGAAAGAGGGACAGAGGAAAACAATGCAGAGGCGCTGAATAGACAGGGGAGACACCAGTAGAGCAGAAGAGCAACAGCCCCCCAGCATGTGAAGCCTTTAGAGGATCCACGATCCCTGGAAGAGAGACACTTCAACATCCACACAAATCATTGAAGGATATATTTTTTAATTTGTCTTAAAGAAGCAGGGACAATATCTCCTAAGACAACCTGTTCAGAGGGCTTAATTTAGCACTAGATTTCTGTCTGAAAATGTGATTCTTTTTTCATCCTGCAAATATGGTGGTGCACTTTTAGTCTAGGTTGGACCTCTGCCAGGGCTCCCTCAGGTCAAAATGGGGCTCTAAGGAGCTGTTTACATGAGGCCGTATGCGGTCAAATCTGATTCATTGCGTTTGCGCCTTGCACTTACATGAGAACTCTACTAACTTTTGAAGCCAGTGTCCAGCGTGGAGAGCTTTTAATACACCCCTTCATGCAGCTCCATGTAAACCAAAATCAGAGCATTTCAGGGTGAAACGCTGACATCACCACATGCGCAGTACCCTTTCACATTAAGGCTGCACGAACACACCAGGAACAACAACAGCTTTGGGCCGTCTACTGAGTAACGTGTGTGCTGCTTACCGTGCTCGGTTTGTTATCCAGACAAAACTATCCAGACAGATTTGTTGTCCAAACAGATTTGTTGTCCAGAAAAGAAACTCCTGCATCTTTGTGCTTCTACTCGCCATTGTTTTTTGTGAAAAGTTTTTCTTCGTACATGTGTTGTAGAAGCGCTGCCTCTTTGAAAACCTACAACGCCATCTACTGAACCAGCCTGCATACTACAGAGGTTTCATTCTTTTCCAGCGTCTCCATCTGAACTTTGAAATGCAAAGGACAAATCTTTGCATTTTAAGTCACAGAGTCTCCGTCTCTTAACCCCAGCCCATCCTGCCAGTCACTACTTGTGGATTTTGACAGCACACCTGCAACTGAATTGAATACATACAGCATATATTCAACTTTGTAACTTTTTCTAGATGCATTGCTTTTAACATTGCTTTTGAATTGCTGCTCAACAGAATCATTTTAAAAGCAAAAAATGTGACTGCACCTTTGACTTCTGCACCTTTCAACATGTATTTTAGACCACTACTTACAAGCAGAATAGTCCAGTGTTTTGTTCTGAGCCATTCTTGGGTGTTTTTAGCTGTGTATTTTGGGTCATTATCCTCTTGGAGGACCCATGACCTGCAACTGAGACCAAGCTTTCTGACACTGGGCAGCAACATTTTGCTCCAGAATGCCTTGATAGTGTTGAGATTTCATTGTACCCAGCACAGATTCAAGACACGTTGTGCAAGATGCAGCAAAGCAGCCCCAGGGCATAACTCAGCCTCCTCCATGTTTCAAAGTAGGCACAATGTTCTTTTCTTTGTGTGCTTCATTTTTGTGTCTGTGAATGCAGAGCTGATGTGCCTTGTCAAAAAGCTCCAGCTTTGTCTCATCTGTCCAAAGGACATTCTTGGTGTCAATCCTGTTGTGAGATAATAATCAAAACCACAAAAATCAGCAAAATAAAAAAGCAGCAAAACGGTGAATTGATTTGTCCTACCTCTCTCCCTCCCAGCCCCTTGAAAAATTGGACTGAATGCACCTTGGTCAAAGCCCTAGTTTTTAACACTTTAAATGCTATATAAGACAACTCATACATACAATCATACAGCCCAAAATGGTAGATTCAAAAGACTCCTTATAAAATCATTCACTGAACATCAGCAGTCAACAATTTTCCAGGAGCACTGTCTTGTTTTTTGTTAATCAACATATTCACTTTGATGACTCAGTGCTTGCGCTAAGATCTTAAATCCATTACAGAGCTGAAGCTCGGTTCTCTCATTAAGCAAGAGAAATTGAAAGACTGAGGAAGAAAAGAAAAAGGAGCATCTGTTCAATCATCAGGTTGAAATAAGTGCTGAGATTGTTGTTGCACAATTCAGATCAAGGGAAACTGGGAAAATACATATCAATTGATTTTCTAGAATGAAGGCACATCAAGCAAAAATATATTTTAAAGAGCTCTCTATTTATTTTGTTTTTTACCAAACATTTTACTTTGAAATTGAACAGGTTTCATCCATGTCTCATATGTATGTATGTATGTATGTATGTGTGTGTGTGTGTGTGTGTGTGTATATATATGTGTATATACATATATATATATATATATATATATATATATATATATATATATATATATATATATATATATATATATATATATATATATATATATATATATATATATATATATATATATATATATATATATATATATATATATATATATATATATATATATATATATATATATATATATATATATATATATATACATATACATATATATATATATATACCATACTCCTACCACCAATAAGCATGTGATGTGACTGTGGTTTTTACCCCAAAATGGTCTATAGAAATAAAGTTTTATAGTATTAATCATGCTTTTTTCATTTTTGTGAAGCAAAAGATAGTACTGTACATTGTGGAGAAATTAGTTGTCAAAATTATATACATCTATACAGTTTTACTTTCCCTGAGTACACACATAGGCTTCAAGAAGACAGCTGGGCAGTGCTTAAATGTCAGCTCACAAAAAGAAAAGGCTAAATAAATAGCCATGCGAGACTGCCCCATCTAGTGGAAGTAAATGTTAAATTCTACCATCAGAAAGACGTGATTTTTTTGAGCAGATACTTTAATTTACTGTAATATTTGAGAAAATCAAAGATGAAATAAATTAGAGAAACACAACATTGTTTTTTTCAAGTGTTAAGAGGTACCACAGTAGTATGCAGAAAGAAAGTCCAGCAGCTTTAGCATGCTGAAATATAGTTGCTTGTTTTAATTTTCATGTCTGATGTTTTTGGGCATCCAGGCAATAATTTGGAATCTGATATCTCAAGAAATCTTAAAAAACACTTTTTCAGTCTTTAGACTAATGCCCACTCTGACTCAAGGATGAACTAATAATATTTTGGAGGCCAGGTCATGTAATGGAATATAATGGTTATCCGTTGCTTGTTAGTTTCATCCCTCAAACATGCTGTAAGAGGCTTTCTTTAGACTCACCATTGACACACCATTATAATTTTATACTGCCCAGCACTTGCATTCTTAAAGGAAGCATTAAACATTAGGTCTGTTTGTAATGAAAGAGGGACTAGAGTATTTTTGACAGCATTTTGCTCTAATGATTTTGGAGAGTACCCAATCCCTGCCAGGGCATGAATTCAACTTATTCCAATTTTTTGTGATACATTTTTTCAATGTGATGCTGTGTGGGCTGTGTGGTTTTGTCAGGCAGGTTCAGGGATATCATGAAGGAAACAACTTTATAAGAAAAAAAAGCACAGTTAAGTAAGAGCACACATTAAGCTCTTGACTTCTGAGAGAGAGACCCCTGTGTGCTGTTGTATATTGAAAGATGATGATATATTGGTTAAAAACTTGCTGAATAAATCTTTTCTTTATTTGGCAAGGATAATAATCTTTTTCCACCATCATTTTTTTGCAATACACACAGAATAAGACTTGAATTTCACATTTAATGTTTGTGTGGACGTGCCAGAAAACAAGTGGCAAAATATTTAATAGAACAGTCTGGGTTGAATGTAGATCTTTGATCAAGCTTTAGATGATTCTATCAACAAACTGTATTAATACTTAAGGGGATTTTTTCTCAATGGAAAAAGAACTACATACACCTGTTGGCAGCCAGCCATTTCTTATTACATCAGCTTAGTTAAGTAGTTTTCTTTGCTGAATTTCAGTTTTTTTGTCCTGCTAATCAAACTATAAATTGTGTACTAAATTTAAGACGTATTTTTGAAGGTTATATCTCTGCAAAAGATAACACAGAAATATAAAGAAGACTTGAACAGATGAGTTAATTATATTCTGGATGGATTCAAATGCCGGAACATTTACTCTCAGTTGAAAAGATGTTGGTGTCAAAAGTGTTGAAATAATTGTTCAGTAAATCAAATCCATAGGTATCACTGTAGGTTATTTTAACCTCTAACTTCTCGCTCTGAGCTCTGAACCTGTAAGTGACACTTGTGTGAATCACCTCATCTGAACTTCATCATTAGGCAAGTACCAACAGATGTAGAAGGCCTGCATCATCAAAGCTGCAGTGCATTCATTCATTCATTCATTTTCTATACCCGGCTATCCCTTTTGGGGTTGCGGGCGGGGGCTGGAGCCTATCCCAGCTATCATCAGGCGAGAGGCGGGGTACACCCTGAACCGGTCGCCAGTCAATCGCAGGGCCACATAGAGAGACAGACAACCATTCACACTCACACTCATACCTAAGGGCAATTTAGAGTCACCAATCAACCTAATGAGCATGTTTTTGTGTTTCTGTGGGAGGAAGCCGGAGTGCCATGAGAGAACCCACGCATGCACGGGAAGAACATGCAAACTTCACACATAAAGGCCCTCCCGACCCGGGAATCGAACCAGGAACCTTTTTGCTGTGAGGCACGTGCTCCAGCTGTGCCACCATGCCGCCCAGCTGCAGTGCAAATGTCTTTAATTTTATTGTATGTGCTGTAGGGATGGGATAAAATATAGTTTGTCAGATATTCCAATACAGAAATTGATGGAGCGCATCGAGTTAGAAAAAAATGGATTGCGAAATAAAGACGTGACATCCGGTAGTGACCAGAAGTGACAACAACAAACATTAGCACCAACTACCTTCCCTCCAAAAAGCCAAACTATGAAGTTGAATGAAGTCGAAGTTGAGGACGCTCCGCCTGGATAAAAGTAATCTGTCTGACAGTATTTTGGCTTTCTCATTAAAAAAGATGAAGACGACAATAGAGTAACTGACAAGACTAAGACTGTGTGTAAACTTTGCTATGCAGTCATTCCGTACACCGCTTTCAACACAACGTGAACCACCACCTTCAGCATCACCACAAAAACTTGAAGAAGACCCCGGCGAAAACGTGCCTACTGCTCGTTAGCATACACTCTCTCTAACCTCTCAAGGGTTACAGAGAGTGTTATTGTTTGTGTTTGGCCTAATAGGCCTTGTGTTTTCCTGTGTGCAACTCAAACAAAATAAATAAGTTGTAATTACACAGTAATATTTCATGTTTTTTACTTTTTTGATATTGTATTGCGACGTATCGTATCGTGACCCGGGCATATTGAGGTGCAGCGTATCCTGAGCTTAAGTGTATCGTCCCATCCCTAATGTGCTGTAACCAATCATGTTGTCTTTATTTTAGCCAATTCTCCACACAGTAAACAAATGCCGCAGTGTTTTCATTATGCGCTGTTAATAAAAAGTTAACACTTACTTACAAAAGATATTCCGACAGATATTCCTACAAAAAAATAAAATAAAATAAAATTCATATAGTTCAGTGATATAAACATTTCAGATTCAAACTAAACAGTCAGTAATTACACTTGATGAGAGTTAAAGCACTGTAATTTCCAGAAAGAGTGAAAACAACACTTTGTGGTGTGGACCCATATTGACATCGAAGAAGTGTTAAGATGTACTCCGATAGTGATTTGTCTTTGCAGAGTTTGCTGTGTACTTGTAAGCTGATCATACAAAATCTGCTTAAAAATGCAATTTTGAAAAAGACACTGTATATTCTTACATTACAGCACTTTATAATTCAACTGCAGAATATTTCTCCAATTTGTTGACCATTATGCCTATCTTAATGGAGTTTAAATTAGTAATAACAAACAAAACAAATGTTAAAACTATGTAGAATTGAAGTCCTGATATTTTCGATACAGTAGAAATGCAAATGTGTTTCTTGTCACACAGAAGTCATATTACATTACAGTTTTCAAGGAAAAACTAAAATTCTTCCCCTCATTCCACCCCCTTTTTCCTTAATTTCAAAACAATACATAATGATCATGTCTGCACACCCTACATGTACAGGTTGTGGCCTTATCAAGGGATGCATGGGGTCTGCATCTGGTCTGAAGACATTTAGGGCATTGCTTCCCCTGCTCTCTATCTTGTGTGCTGCCTGAGTTTACTGTCCTCCCCAATCAAAAGGGCACTTGGAAACAACTTTTTTCAAGTTGAAAATACAAGATGTACTTCTAGTTCTAGTGTACATTTTTAATTCTACTAGTAGAACCTGAAGCACTTTTTATTTCATTAGTAGTTCTAGTGACACCTTTTTGCTTCACTAATAAAGTCTACTCACGCACCAGTTGACAAAAATTGAGTTGTAGATCTGAACTATGATTGATATCATCGATATTTACTGATAAAATAAATTTGTTGTGAAGCTGTATCAAGGAAACATTCAGTCATATATGAAATAACATAGAAAATGGATTTGGGTAATTTTTGACTGATGTGCATTAGAGGGGTAATAATAAAAAGAAAGGGTTTTGCTCAAAAATTAGGAAGGGGAAAAATGAGACAGGGAAATAAAATGATAAAAAAAAGTAAGGCGCCAAAGTTTGAATGATAAAATTAATTTATTGCAAACATATAGATAATAAAAACTCAGCCTGATCACTTTTGGCCCATGTTGTGCATTAAAGTGTTAAGTAAAGATCTTTAATTAGGATGATTAAGGCTCCTTGATTAAAATAGAACAGCTGACTTTGGGACAATTGGGCCGGAGGGGCATGACATAGTGAGCTCACAGAGAAGTTCAGTGGGCATGCACTGTAAAGGCGCATTCAAACTGAATACGGCTTGGCGGCCAAGAAAATGTCGCTCACAAAAGCTATGTCGCTTGTCCATAAATAGCTCATTTGGTCACCTTTGCGTCACTCAGTGATGTCAAGCCTGCTCGAGATTTCACCACAATAAAATCATATATCATATGCACAGCCACATGCAACATGAAAAGATCAAAATTTTCAACTTTGGAAGCCAAGCACTCGACTTGCTAGTACACCCAAAGTGACCCCAAGAGTACCCGTCTGCAGGGACAAGGGCGCCGCTGTATGTCTCCTCAAGATGCGACCAAGAGTGGTAGCCCAGGTTGCCCAAGTTCTGTGTGAATGTAGTTTAATGATTAGGCTGCTTTACCATCATCAAAAATACACAGTTACTGTTTTAAATGATTAGTTATCTGTGCTAAAGTTAATGTCTCCATGTGTCTACTTGTGTCTTTTAGGCCTTTCTGAGGCATATTTTTGGACTGTTATAGAGTTGTCTGCTGCCAAGGTGCACTGTGGCTCCCTTTCTTTGCGGACGGTAATAATACCACATCACTTCATTTATAAAACAACTCAGCCTCTGAAAGCTATTAGACTAAGAAAACAATGACACTACTGTTAAGCTACTAGAAAATGTAATTAAGCTATTTACAGTTCTATTTGTAGTGGCATTACTGCCTATCACTGCTAGTAATATTGTCTGAAGTTCATGCAGCCAAAGTGTCAGTTTGAAATCTGCTTTATAAACTATGAAACATTGACATTACTTGAACTCACTTTACTTGATATATTCAAACAGCATTATATGGCCTGATCAAATACTTTTCTATCAAACAAAAATTATAAGAGACTGAAAGATGGATGAAACAAAGAGGTGTTTTAAAATAAACCTGTATTTGCTATGCTAAACTGTATAATTAGCAGAATGGTTTTATGTAATGCAACCAGGCTAAAGCGCTATAGCATTTGCATTGTCATTGTAAATGTTTAAGAGGAATGAAGAGAAAAAGAAGAGAAACTGCACATACTGAAGCTAAATCATTGTGAAGAAAAATGAAATGGCAGTTTTCAATGTTTAACTGCATTCAGACTAATGTTTACTCCTGTAGTTTCCATTGATGGGATTGAGAGATGTGCAAGGCTTTGAACAGATGACAACTTCTGGCCCACTTCCTGCTAGTGAAGCGAGGCAAATCGGGGCCAGAAGGCATTCTCACAGCTTCAGACTTCCACATGATGTAGGCGGCATCAAAGCGCCGCCATCAACATTTCCTCAGAAAGAGCCATGGGGGGACACGCCAGGGGGATGATGGTCTATCTCTTTGGCTTTCTACCTCTTCTCATCCCTGCCCTCCCCCAGTCCCTCCTCAAGCAGAGCCAGCTGTCAGTGGGAGTGTGCGAAGGCACTGCACTCTGTCACACACGCTAACTGGAGAGTGAGGGCGGAGAGGGGTTGATAGAGAGATCTGAATTTGGTGTCAGCAGAGTGATTAGGTCATGGATCGAGCTGGAGAAGAAGATGGAGGCATCAGAGGAAACAAAGAGAGGGTGCAGAGGGGGATATGCTTTCAAAGAGGGGACAAATAGAAACATGGGAAGGTGATTGCTTGAGAAAAAATGACCTCACGGTTTGAGGGACAGATAAGGTGCAAAGGAAGGTGATGGCTGATTGCTCAACAATCGAGATGGACAATGAGGCTTCAAAGCTGTTTCATGTCAGGAGGAAGGCTGACAGAAAAGACAGCAGGGAGCTCTCCGGCAACAGCTTAAATGATTTCACTCAAAGGCCGAAAAATAAAACAGAAAAGTCAAACTCAATCCCCACAAGCTAATGTTTAAATATTAAACCACACCTTGTTGAAAGAAGATGCACCTATAAAACATGCCCTTCTGTCTGTAATAATATTGCTAATAACAGCATGATGAACCATTGCTTTTGAGTGATGAAGACGCTGGCTGTACTATTCTCTCCATGTGTTCCGTAAATGATTAAAATTAAGATTCATGAGTGTGCTTTTCTATCTGTCACACTTACTGTGCACAGAGGGATCACCAGATCTGTTTTGTTCTATTTTTCTAGAGAAGAAAACAGTGTTTCTGTGCTGCCACGTTCTTGTTAGTTCATTGCTGAAAGATAAATGTGGAACATGGAATTCCTCCATGTATAAAAGAGTCCTGCATCACAGTTGTGTGGAGTTTAGAGAGATGTGTTAAAACCACAATGATATTTGTACACAAACTAAACACACATAAAAAAGAAAATTAGTGTTTGGTTGAATATTTCTTTGTTGTCACCATGTCAGACAAATGATGGCATGTATAGCCATATGTCATCATTTAATTCCTGGCAAATGTGGGCTTCATAGATAATTGGACATCTTTCTGGAAAAGTCTGGTCTGATGGTATTTATTTGGGTGGTGCAACTCTTTAATCTAGAAACATGGCAAAGTTTATTTACCCTAATCCATGACCTCTCAGTTGAGACCAGGTTACAGAGCCGCCATCTTCCACGCTCCTCTGCACTTGCTTTAGGGCAGTTTTACAGCCATTACTGTGATGACAGTTGTGTTCATTACTATTATAACTGCAATGACAGTTGTGATAGTGATAAATATAAGTATTTCAAAGAGACTGTGTCTGTTCCCTGACCCAAACCTTACATAACTGTTTACACACAAAAAAAAGAGGCGTCAATCACAGCTATTTAATGACAATTAAAAACTCAAATGGAGAAACACCAAATTATTAAATTTAGTCTGTTAAATATGAGATCACTGACATTCAAATCTTTACTTGAATGATCTTTCATCCGAAAATCACAATGACTTATCTTATTTAACTGAAAAATGGCTGTGCCACGAGGAATATGGCAGTTTAAATAAATCTACTCCTTCCAATTATTTAAAAACACATGTACCATGAGACAGGCTGTGGTGGTGGTGTAGCAGCTATTTATCATTCTTGTCTTCTAATAAAAAATAGACAAAAGGTTGGTTGCATTTCTTTTGAAAGTCTTGTTCTGAGCTCAAGTCATACTGATCAAAAATCTGCCTGCCCAAATTATCATTTACTTTCCTCCAGGCACTTATTCTGAATTTGTATCAGAATTTTCTGAGGTTTTATCAGACTTATTCCTCAGCACTTTTAACATATTTATTGTGGCTGATTTTAACATCAGTGTTGACATAGAAAATGATAGCCTTAGCTCTCCTTTCATGTCCTTAATTGACTCCGTTGATTTCACTCAGGCTGTTCGTCAAGCTACCCATCGTTGTAGCCACACTCTTGTCTTGTTCCAGCACAGGACTTCGATATTAACAAACTTTAAGCATTTCACAAAAATTTCTGATCATTTCTCTGAAAGTTTACTTTTCACTGTTTTTCTCAGAAAACAGTGAAAAGTAAAATTATGTCCAGTGGTGCTAAATTTAAAAAGGTCATTTCCTTAAATTCAGTGTTTTGGCCAATTAAAAACTATTTTATTGACTATAGTCAATAAAAAAACCTGCCCTTGATTCAGGCACATAATTTAAAGTGAGCTAATGTGCCTTAATCAAGGGTTTATGTAAAACCTCCATTTTCTTCAAAGATCCTTGAGAAAGGAGTGGCTCATCAGGTATGTGACTTCCTTCACATATGAGCACAGCTTCCACAGATTTAAAGAAATAACTCAGTTCAGGGTCTTTTTATATTTGTTTAAGTCATACTTCTTTTATAGGTACCAAGGATCCGCGTGAACATGCAGTCTTCTGTGTACAGTAAAGTCAGTTAAGGAGTTCCTCGTGGCTCTGTGCAAGGTCCAGCTCTTCTCCTTATATATGCTTCTCATTGGTGATGTCATGAAGAAACACTTCATGATTTTCAATTTTCAATGTTATGCTGACAATACTCCGCATAACATCAATGAAGCTAGTTGGAAAAAATCAGTTATCTAAAGGGTGTCCAAAAGACATAAGGACCTGGATGGACAGATACTTTCTTCTTCTAAACTAAGACATGACAGAGGTCATTGTGGTGGGCCCCTGGCACCTTAGAGAAAACGTCTCTAGTAATGTAACTACCCAGATGGCATTAGCCTGGCATCAAGCACAGCATTGCTTCACTAACTGCAATTAAAAATATTGAGCCTGTGCATTAGCCCCATTCCATTATAATTGCGCATTCTGATGTGAATTTCAGACGGATTAACAAAAGTAAACACATGGTAGGTTTGCAAACATAACACACATATTAGTATGGCCTTGACACACAATCATGGATGAACTGCTGCCATAGGCATGCCACAAACACCGAAACACATCCAAGTAAACAATGGAAAAGAGAATGGAATCTGTGGACACGTTGGTCAGCTGTTTTCTGTACTTTGTAACTTTTGTCCCTCTTTAATGTACAAAAATGTACAAACTTGACACAGACTGAATGACATGCGAGCACTGATGATACAAAGGCAGATTGAATTTGTTGCTGAGATGGCAAAGAGTCACATAAGTTACGAACAGAGGAAACAGGCGTGATGTTATGCTGTCGGCACATTGCATAGGCGTTATTATGTAAATTAGCGGGTTGACCCGATTGTGATGTTCCAACTGAAGCCAATGGGAGGAGAGGTGATAAAAATCTGTGTGGCTCTTTCAAACTACCGACAGGACCCGGTTGTTACTGGGTTTAAAAAAGATTTTTGGCCGTTTTGAAAGGGGTAAAATGTGTGTGCAGTATGCATCTTATTTGGTCAGATCAACTGTATCTTGCCTGTATACAGTGATATTTTCGGATTGGCTGATATGTAGCTGTATGTCATTGATGGGTAGTTGATCTTACCTACTTGGTTGTGTCAAGCTCCCATTGAACTCGATAATGCTGAGATCATCTTGCAACACGTTCCAATGCATATGTAGTGGTGTAACCTAATGGGCTTTAAATCATAAATCATAAATCTTCATGCATGACAAATACCAGGTTTGGCATGTGAGAGTGTGAAAAATTTCAAATGTGAGTGTCACATGCTGAATGTGTGAGACTTGAGAACCCTGGTGTCTGGGGTAACTCATGAGTGAAAGACTTAAAAGGGCACATAAAACCCAAAAAGGCATTGACTATATGTACTTATCTAATAACAAGACAGGCAATACATTGTATCTGTACTGTTTCTTAATCCCCTGTAAAATTAGCTTTCACATTTTTCCTTGGACACATTGGTCTGTAAGTCCTTTCATTCTTAGATGTACAACGCTTTGGACAAAAAGTGTCTGCCAAATGAAATTTTAATATTGTAGAGAAAAAAAAGTGATTGAATGAATGTCAAGAAGAGTTAAGCCTTAAGGGCCCTAAATTTGTGGCGCAGCGCAGGGGGCGCAAGCCTGGCGCACCCCACGCAGTGTTAATTTCGTCCGGCGTACCGCCATGCACTGCCAGTTTGACAATTTGGTAGACTGTCTGCGCAGAGATGGGTGTGACGGTGCACCAGGGGGAGGTGTCGGCAGATTCATGTTGGCGCAGTGACAATTTCATGCTAAAAACAGTGCAGAAAGAGCGCTGAAAGCTCTCCAGCTCCAACCTGGTCTATTCTCGGCGCAAGCGAAACGCACCCTTCGCAGCTGTAATTTGGTGACAGGCGCACATGTGCGCACACATTAACAAAGCCTTAGAGGCAGGTTTCCAGAGTGACAGGCACATTTTAATGTAATGAACAATCACAGCAATCACACTTTAATGTAACTGTCTGAACCAGCATATACATTTGTATCTATATTAATTGTCCCGTCACATCTGATGTCGGATTAAAGCTGTTTGTCATAATGGAAACTTAACCTGACGGCAGCTGGAAGTTTGATGCACATCGTACAAGTCAACAATAAAAAGCCTTACCATCTGATACTGAGGATATATCTGGCTTCTCTCATTTCATTTAATTCAAAAAAAAGAGGGAGAAAAAAGTCGAAGAAA